>WHVC01000002.1:1200000-1788122 GCA_015178925.1 Russula emetica | reverse complement strand
CCAGATGGCGGCACTACGCGTGTGAGACCTGCGGGTGTCGTCACGGCCATGCGCAGCGCTCTTTAATCACCGCCGTCTGTTTATTCGTCGTCGTTAGTGCCAACTCGATCAGACAAATGAACACACTTGCCAAGAAGGAAGCTTCTCCAGATCTTCGTAGCCTGGAACTTGGTCATCGAGAACAGGCCAAACGGTGTGCACCTCGTCCACTAATCTCTGCTTTGCCTCGGGATCACGCAGGAGATAATAGATACCGGTCATGAACGTTACCGCAACGGGGTGTGATCCTGCTGCGTACAGAGCGAGTGCCTCATGGCGAAGGTGTAATGCCGAGGGAGGAGGATGCCCCTTGTTTGTCTCTGGGTTCAGAAGCTCACCGTACATAACACGATGTGATGGTTCGTCCAACAACTTCGGGTCTCGCAGAACATTCTTGACCTGGTCTTCCAGCGTCTAAGGTGGTTGGTTTGGTGTGACAGCCTGAGCGTGATGACGTCATTCGAACTTACTTTCCTGAAAGCCACGAGTCCCTTCAGGCTAGGGGCGAGGAGCGTGAGGATCGACGGTGGAAAGTAGCGTACGATCCAAAGAAAGAGTAGCGAGTGCTTTGCCATAGTGACGGTTGGAAATGACATGTCGATACCTTTCACAATGTCTCCTTGAAAATCAGGGGATGATATCTGGTTAAAGCAAGTTGCGAACAGGAAGCTAGTGGTTATGTCTGCGGCGAAACATTGAAAGCCGAAATAGAGATCGCTCGATTTGCCTGGGCGCGCGGTCCAGTTAACCGACAAGGGAATGCTGTGAAAGACTCTTACCAGCTGCATTCTGCTTCTTGAGCGCATCACAGAATTGATCCAGCTGCAAATTGAAGCCCATTAGGCAACTGGGATGCGTAAACCAAATATTAAATCGTACCTGTTCCCGGACAAGATGCTGTACCTCTAAAGTCGCTTTTCTGGAAAACTTATTGGCGTAGAGCGTCCTACGGTGCTTCGCTTTACGGTAGTCCGTCTGTGAAAGGGTGGACTCGTCCATGTCGAAAGCCCGGTAAACTCCATAATCCTTGTCCCATTTGTTCTTGAAATTGTAGATTTCGTCATAGACCGTCGGTCTTGCAAAGTGGAGCTACGAGGAAACTGGGCAGTGAGTACCCGATTCATTCAAACAAGACGTGCTTATAATTACTTCATTCGGGGCGATCCGTACAATGTCACCTGTCCAAGGGTCAAGACTGCAATCCAAAAAACGACAAGGGAATAGGATCGGTACCGTATTTCCGATGGAGCTGCGCCCGTAGTGTAGATAGATTGATCCCCCTACCGAGTTCCGTGTATGTAAGCCACCACCCTGTACATGCTGCACCGCGAGGTCCGGGGAAGCGAGATAGGGGATGGAAGTAGACGTTATAGATGACGCGGACAAGGGCATAAAGCAGCGAGCCAGCGGCCGTTGTAAACACCCCCCGTTGAAAGAAAGGATAGACGTCCATGTTGGTTGGCACAGGGACGCCGCACGGTGATAGGAGGGTCAAGAATTTATATATAGCACATGAGGTACGAGTGTTTCCGGGGAAACATCCGACACCATATCCAGATACGTGTGGCGTCTCGAGTTGATTTGCTGGTTCCCTACTGTAGTTCCCTATGAAAGCAATCGAGGGGCAGGTCCAGAATTTGCCACGAGCACGGCGGCCATGGTCCTTCTGCGCCCAAACTGTAATAGCCTCAAGCAAGGTCCAATTGGTCTGACGTATGATTGACGCCCTTCACCGTGACAGTGCCTGAAGTGACTCAATCGGTTTTGGTCAATGCAAATCAGCGAAACGCACAGGATTAGAGATTGTGGAGTGGACAAGGCCGTGCGTGATTCATTCAGTCTAAACTTCAAGTAGTAGCCGTCGGCTCATCATTCGAATAGATAGTACCACAGTACCTCGAGTTTGAGGTGCCATTCGTATAGCTGCCTATTCTTGTTCTCCTACAGTAACTTGTCCAGCGGGACGTCAGAGGGGTTCAGAGGGGTTGCGGAACAGTCGGTGTCCAAGAAAAAGATTCTACGCGCGCTGAACACAGCCCCCGGCCCTCAGAACGAGCGCTCCGTGCGTGGTTTGAACCGGTTTTCCTACAGCTTCCGGTCTAGATCTTCTATACCCGTCGTCACCAACCAGGCATTACAGTAATCAACGTCGCTAGATTTCTCCCCGGATTTGCACCCATCAAAAATTTACATTCTTTATTCGATGCCCGCAAGTCTGAGCCCTTGCAGTGCAGCCCCTGTCACGGATTGTCACAGCGCCATGGCTTACGTGACCATCTCCGTAATACAGTAGAAATTGTCATAATGCATAGCCTTATATGGTAATTAAGGGTCTTTTTCAATTCAAAATTTCCCTAATCCGTTTATGCATTATGACAATTTCGACTGTACGCAAATTTTCGCTAATTTTCACCGTCGAATTTGCATAATATTGTCATGCTTGTGCTCTCTTTCCCCATCTGCAGCGTTCATTTGAGAATTATGTGGAGGGTCTTCACAGACCATGTTATTCGGTGATGGAAAGTGACCCTCTCTGTGAGTCCCTGAGACGTCAAACAACAAAATTGGACTTGTATTCACTGCCATGTTTGATTTCTCCTGCGTCACCACGTTATTGTTTTTCTTTGGAATTTTGCATACAGTTTGACAGGATGTTGAGACTCTTTGTCAAAATAACGAAGGGGAACAGAGAGAAGAGGCGGACTAATTAGTGGCACCATGTTATCTGAACACTGATTGTCTTGCGAGCTATTGGATTTCGTCCATGTCACAGCACCACATGATCCGAACATGTGGTTTTCTCTGTCCCTCTGTCACCGCAGACATCCCCGTTCCGGTTAGTCTGAATTGCCACGGTGTCAGTTTTTGAAACTCCGAAAAAACACTCCGTCGGAGTGTTTGTCAGCGTCGGTTGTATCTCGGTGTGTTCATCTGTGAACAACTCGACAAGCAGACAGAGAACGCTCGAAGATCGTCTGCAGGCTAAAGCACCACTGACTAGGCAGAGCTATACATCCCTCGTCTTCTCAGCTCAACTCGGCTCGTTCATTTTATCAATGTTCGCAGTGCCTTAACTTTCCCCTGGACCCTGCCAGTGGTCACAAAGTTCCTAACTTAACTTGGTTGTGAAAAATTCAGTGGACCTGCTCTCTTTACATAATTGGATCCCGAGATTTCATTTAATGATTTTACCTGTTTTTTTTTTTAGCGCGCATCTCCAAGTCGACTATTTGTTGAGCACGGTATTGTATCACCAATCATGCTGTAAATCTGTCCACAGTTACACTGGCACAGAGGCCGTTTAGTGTGAAGAAGAGACATCGACGCGTAGACAATCACCGATCTCGACAACTTTGAAGTTGGCAGTGCCAGACTTGAACGTTGAACCTGCATACTAGTACAACCCCCGTCTGCCCTATATCAACCCCACCCACCCCTTGGACCTAGCTTTGCCCACCATGGTGGATCGTGTCAATCTGCCTCCGGGCCGCCAAGGCCGTGGTGTCCTTTAATACTCACAAGCCTTATCATTCCGAAGTTTGACTCCGATTATGGTTACGGGTGGAGGCCCGCCACTCGCGAAGATGAACCGAGCGTGTGGCTCTATCGGCTGTCAATTGGCTCACGACTGGCAGCGAGTCGCCCAAGGACGAGGCGTATCGGCATTTATCATGCAATGCCTCACAGTACATCCCCATTTCGTCAACCACTTCAATTCCACGCACCCACGCACCCACTGGCACGGGTGTAAATGAAGGGTGATGTGGCTAGAGGCTACGCGGGCGACGTGGTTGATGGCAATTCTACTTGACTGAAGTCAGGTTGAGACGAGAAGCGTGGAAACCATTAGGACGACCCGGACTGCGCGTCCACAGCATCGAGGCCGCAATGAGGCGGGAACGAGAACGAGAGGAGAATGGAAATACACATGATAATGCACGGAAAGAGGGAGAGATCCTTGATACTGATGTTCTTCATGACGAACTGGAGGTCGGTCAGTTTATATAAATACATCATACCTGTTGACAAAGTCATGAGTAGTCACGGTAAATTGAAAGATAACGCTGTGATGGCGAAGTCGGGTGCACTCTTCAATTGCTTGTCTGAAGCGGTGGAAGAGGGAGAGGAACAGAAAAGGGAAGAAGGGACAGGGAAAGCGGTGAGTTGGGAAGGAAGAGAGAACCACAGTGTCCGGGGTTTCGCTTGTACCGGTGATTGGGGGTGATGGCAAGATTTGCTATAATGATGGAAGGGACACAGACGACGAATTGAACCAGTGTTCCGACCGTGACCTCAGACGTCGACGTAGTGTGATTCAGTTGATCTCTTCCATTCCGTTCCGTTCAGGACTTTCACAAAATGAACCATCGACTCGGAGAAGATAGCTAAATAATGCATGTCGACCTCGACTTACTATGGATCGCTGGTGGGCGGGGTTGCGTCCGGTAGGTTCGAGTCTACTACCACCCTTCTCCATCTAATTTTTTTTTTCTTTTTCTTTTGGTTTTCTTTGCTTTTTACTCGTCAGCGCCTCCGTGGACTGTGGAAGACATGATTGGACAATTCTGCTATCAGGTTCGCTCGCCAAATAATGAGATGTCAGTGGATGCCCAGAAACCAGCGTCTTCTTAACCAGCATGCATGGAGCTTTTCCGAGTCGTCCGGACAGATTTGATACTGTACACACAGGCACGGAAACAGGCGCCCTATGCGCCCAGCCCCCTACATCCCCACATTCCACGAATCCAAGGTCGTAATACTAATGTGTCTTTGTCGATCACTTCCAGCCAGGTTACAGTACTAGTATTCCCGAACTTCCGGGGCGAGCGGAGTACTGCATATTGGGCATATCATCACGTCCTCCGCAACCTTCAGAAAGTCACCGCCGATCGGGTGTCGACGGACGAGGGAACAGACCCAACAGAGGATCCTGTGAGTGTGACCTGCCATGTCGGGTTCCAGCACAGATGCCTTGCTCCTCCTCGTCCGGCAGCCTCAACTATACCCTGTCGCATCCCAATCACCTCGGGAGTCCCCCTAGACTCGAAGCCTGCAATTTGTCCACCGATTTCTTAGCCCCAATCTATTCGTTATTCCCCAGGGGGAGAGTTCTGGCCCGGGATCAGCCGACTCGGACGGATCCGGGTATCGGTACTGTATCTGTAAGTCTCATTTTTGTCTCATTAGTCGTGCATTGATAGTTTATAGTAATAAACATCCGAACGACGATCATCGACTTACTGGAATTCGGTATACTGTACTGTACATACGCCCATTGTACCTTCGGGATCAATCCGTTCTCTCTCTCTTTTCTGCATTTCCGTCATATCGGCTACTAGTAAGCGCAAACATCCCCAGGAGGTTAGTCCCATATTTCCAGGTTGTGAGTTTCGAAACTCCGCAAGAGATTGTTCGCGTAGCTCGGCGTCCGAAGTCACCGTTACAGTAGTCAGAATTGCTAGCGATCTCAGTTCGTTTATCAGCCAACTGAATACAGTATAATGCAGTAAGTTACAATCGGGACGCTGTTCAAAATGCTGAGTACGGCATACTGTATAGTACAGTACTATGTCCTATCACTGGCACTGGCGTAACATATCGCCAATACAGTAATCCGTCCACAAGAAGAACAATCAATGATAAGTGCGCATTGACATGCGCAATCGAGTCTTACAGCGATAAATTGGTTCCGAGTCTTATTCCCGTTCGCACATCGCAGCATTCGAAGGAGGTTCTTGGGGGGCCCGCGTCGATGGGGGGTACTTACCGAGCTTGCCAGTTGCACTTTGTGCCCTGCTATAAAGCCACCGTATTAAGCGATTTCAAGTTCTCCAATGCGGCGGTCCGAACATCGGCGCTGAAGTCCTACAGTAGCTACGTTGAGGACCATCGAGGCAGTTTTATTCCCATGCGACAGCAAACCTCGTACTATCATGGGTGATGATGACTCCTGAGTTGCTGGACTCAAGAGCGGCAGCAGATTCGGATACTAAGGACGCCGCGACAGATGGTGACTCAGACTCGACACTCATAACTGGTCCCAGCGGGAGTTGACGATGGTGACGGAGCGTAGCTGAAGCTTAAGGCAGTGCTGGAGACTCGAAGCTGGCAATTTGTCGATCCAAGGCCAGAGAAAACCAGGGCATGATCGACATTATTAGTCTTGGGCAGTACTGGAGTCGGTGTAAAAGATTCAAGTGCGTGTGGGAAAGACAACAAGGGTGGTATGTTTTGGGCTATATATCGCGCGAAGGTGCCCACGATGTAAGTAGACTCCGCACAAACATGATAGAGATTCATCCTAAGAGCTGCGACCACTATTGTACATTCCACCGAAATCGGGAACAGCATCGAAGTGATCAATAATTGAAGTTATTCCGACCGTGGAACACAATAGGCATGAAGATGCTGTCCTCCAAAGTATGGAAGGAAGTGTTCTGACCATGTCAAGTCAGCAGGCCTATCACAACCGTCCAGTCGCAAGTAGTCAGTCATCAGGAAATGGTACGAGTATATTATGTGTGTTCTTACTTGCTCGAATCCTCACGAACGTCGAATCGTCGGAACAGGTATGCAAAGGTGAGGTATAGTTCGCAATATGCCAAGCTGTGTGATATGATATTAATGCCATCACTAACTCCGAAAATACTTAGCACTCACTTTATGCCCAGGCAACTACGCGGTCCTTTCGAGAATGCAACCAGCCAACTCTCTAAAGCCTTGGACTCTGGCTGAAGCCACCGATCAGGAAGAAAATCGTGGGGCCGGGCAAATATGTCTTCTGAAAACGCTACGAAAACGGGGCTCTGGCTCACAACTGTCTGTTGGCGGTTTCAGGTGAGATCCAATGACAGATGGCGCACGAAACACGGACCCCTCCGGGTATATTGACTCCAGATATCACAGCACCAGATGGCGGCACTACACGTGGATTGCCAGCAGGTGTTGCAACGGCGATGCGAAGCGCCTCTTTGACGACAGCAGTCTGTTCCATCTTTAGAACAAACTCATATCTGACCAAGTGAACGAACTTGCCAAGAAAGGAAGCTTCTCGAGATCTTCGTATCTCGGAGTTTGGTCGAGGACGGGCCACGCGGTGTGCATCTCGTCCACTAGCCTCTGCTTTATCTCGGGATTGCGCAGAAGATGATAAACACCGATCATGAGAGTTACCGCGACGGGGTGCGATCCTCCTGCAAACAGAGCGAGTGCCTCATGGTAAAGGTGTAATTCCGTGGGGGGAGGTTGCCCCTTATTTGTCTCTGAGTTCAAAAGCTCATTGTATATGACACGATGTGGTGCATCGTCCAGCAGCTTCGGATTTCGCAGAACATTCTTGACCTGAACTTCCAGCGTCTAAGGTTGGTTGGTTTATATGATAGTGTGAGCATGATAGCTGTCATTCGAACTTACTCTCCTGAAAACTACGACCCCTTTCAACGTAGGGGCGAGGTGCATGAGGATCGATGGTGGAAAGTAGCGTACGATCCAAAGAAAGACTATCGAGTGCTTTGCCATTGTCACGGAAGGAACGCACATGTCGAAACCTTTGACGATCTCTCCTTGAAAACCAGGGTACGCCAATTGGTCAGAGCAAGTCGCGAACAAGAAGCTGGAGATTATGTCTGCGCAAATGCATTGAAATCCGAGATAGAGATCGCCCGATTTGCCTGGGCGTGGTCGAGTCAACAACAAGGAAATAGCGAGAAAGTCGCTTACCAGCTGCATTCAGATCCTTGAGCACGACACCGAAACGATCCAGCTATAAAGTCCCTTCAGCAACCGAGATGCGTAAGCCAGATATAATATTCATACCTGTTCCTGGATAAGATGCTGCAAGTCCGAAATCGATCTTCTAGAAAACATATTGGCGATGAGCGCCCTATGGTGCTTTGCTTTAAGGTAGTCCAGCTGCGAAACAGTGGATTCGTCCATGTCGAGAGCCCGGTAAAATCCATAATCCTTGTCCCATTTGTTCTGGGAATTGTATATTTCGTCGTACGCCGTCGGTCTTGCAAAGTGAAGCTGTGAGGGAACTCGATGGTCAGTATCAGGTACTGGTCACCAAATGTGTTTATTACTTCATTCGGGGATATCCGAACAATGTCACCTGCCGGTATCCAAGGAGGGTCAGTGCCAGTGGCTGCTGCATCGGAAAAGCATCAAGAAAATAGGCTACCGTATTTCTGATGGAGGTCCACGCGCAGGGTAGATAGACTGATCCCCCTACCGAGTTCCATGTATGTGAGCCACCAGCTTGTACATGCTGCACCGCGAGGTCCGGGGAAGCGAGAAAGGGGATGGAAGTAGACATTATAGATGACGCGGACCAGAGCGTAAAGTAGCAGGCCAACGGCCGCTGTGAAAAGCCCCTTTGGAAAGGAGGGCAGGGAAGGATGGAAGTGCATGTTACGCGGGCATGGTGGTGGGGCATACGAGTTAAGGGTTTATATTCTACTAGTACCTCAGTACGTACGGCAGAGTTTGCCTTGCATATTCCTTGGATCCCGACCGTATCGAGGAACACCGTACGTCTCCTGATTGTTGGCTCGCTGTGAACGCAGGTTCTAGAATTTGAAGAGTTACAGTACTGTATTGGCCTAACGTAAGACTGAAATGATGGTGCCTGAAGGAAGTTCAAACATTCGAGGATCTGCGCAACGGCGATAAATTACGGTTATCTGGCTCCCAACATGTGGTTGGACCTTGGCACGCGTGGCAGGGCTGGGCGCTTCTCAGTCAACTCTCCTTCGTTCTTTTTTCTTACCCACCTCCACTCCTTACTGTAAAGTCGCTAGCCTTCTCCCATAATACAATTACTTCACTGCCATCTTTGACCTGAGTACGTTGCCTCGCGCGGAGCGTGGCCTGGTCTGCAGCCAAAACCAGGTCGGCAGTGAGGCAATGACAACCTATCCCACCCTCGCTGCTCACCGTCCTTCTCACAGGCTCAGAGCCTTAGAGCCTTAGACCCACTGGCAGCCACGCTCGGAAAGCGCTCCGCGTGTTCGCCCACCGCCGAACATTGAACATCTCCCATTGAATTTCCTGCCTCAACCCCATTCGAGCGACTGTCAAAGATAACACAATCATTATATCAGTTAATGAATGTCGAAAAGCAAACGGGGAAAAACGCTGTAATCCAAAAGTTGTCTGGTTAAGCAGGCCGAGTTATACATATATCAATTTCATCGTCTTCTCTTAGACTCAGCTCATTCATTACTTCAATGATCGCAGTGCTTCAACCCTTTTCAACTTTCCCTGGTCACTGGCACAAAGTTTTTATCTTTGTTGTGGGGATCCGGCAATATCCAGCGGTCATGCTCCCTCTACAATGCTTATCGAGAACGGATCCGAGATTTCGTTCAACGTTCTTATCAGGAGCCGAGTAAGCCACTAAGCCGAGTCCGAGTCGATGGACGCGACGCGACTTCTTTTTCGCGTGTCACATACCATCTGGACGTTGAGTCAGTCGTTGACAAGTTGTTGAGCACGGTATAGGATCGCTAACACTATATATTGTCAGAGAGAGTTACTAAGGCCACTTTGCGAAGAGTCGCGAAGACGTCGACGCTCTCCCAGGTTGCGCAGAGTCGCAGACAACCATCAACCTCAAGCACTTTGACGTCGGCTGTGACGGTCTGTCGAGCTCGGCCCTCGCATACCTACACCCCCATCCGCCACACTGGCAATCCAGCTCACGGCCGTAGAGCGGCAGAGGCCTTCATGAATATCCATAAGCGCCCGTCGTCGCGGATCACTTTCCTCATCATTCCGAGTCTTCGGACTCTCCGAGTATGAATAGAGGTTCGCCACGCGCGCGCGCCGAAAACGCACCGAGCAGACGGTTCTATGAGCTCTTTTTGCTTACGACTACTGTAACTTACTGTATTATCGACCAGCTGCCAGTCAGCGATACGTACTTCCTCAGGCTCTGTCCCTCTAGACGATCACCGAATGGGGCACTCATAACTCATGAGGAGCAGCATCGCTCCTCCTCTTCTCAGCGGGAGTCGACTGTGATGACGGTTTCTCCCCAGTCAACCCGGGTGTTTTGGGCAACGCGCGAGGGTGCCCGTATCCGCATTTCCGTACTATAATCGAGAGGAAAACGAAAGTGTCTAAAAATTTCTCGGGGTACAGTATATTTTGGGCCACGAGATTCAAGCGAACTCGATCGAGTTTACATCGTCTGTCCGATGACCGTTGCCACAAACCCAAACAATAACGTCAAGGATCAGGAATCAATATCAATCAACCATACCATAAATCCTATCGTAACAGCAGATAATACATCAAGACGGAAAATTGCGAGTGGCACCAAAGCCAGTAATAGAATGCATATCGTTGTAATCATCAATCATTCAGAGCGTGGAATACAATAGGCATGAAGATGCTGCCCTTCAAAGAGGGGCAGGCAATGCTCTGACCATTTCAGGTCAGCAGGCCTATCACAACCGTCCAGTCACATTCGTCAGTCAGTCATCAGGGAACGGTACGTATAATTGAGTTCTCACTTGGCCGCATCGTCACGAATGTCGAAACGCCGGAATAGGTATGCAAACGTGAGATATAGTTCGCAATATGCCAGGCTACGTGGCGTATTAATCTCATCATTCAATCCAAAGCATTCTAGCGCTTACTTTATGCCTAGGCAACTGCGCGGTCCCTTGGAGAACGCAACCAGCCAACTCTCTAAAGCTTTTGATTCGGGCTGAAGCCACCGGTCAGGAAGGAAGTCGTGAGGCCGAGCAAAAATCTGTTCTGAAAATGATACGTAAAGAGCACTCTGGCTCACAACCGTCTGTGAGGACATCAGGTACGAACGACAGAAGACAGAAGGGCATGAAACACTGACCCCTCCAGGTACCTTGACGCCGGATATCACGGCACCAGATGGCGGCACTACACGTGGAGCGCCTGCAGGTGTTGCTACAGCAATGCGCAGAGTCTCTTTGATCACAGCAGTCTATTCCATCCTTAGAGAAAAACTCGAGGTTGATAACGAACACACTTACCAAGAAAGGAAGCTTCTCGAAGTCTTCATACCGTGGAGCTTGGTCAAGCACAGGCCACGCGGTGCGCACCTCGTCCACTAGCCTCTGCTTTGCCTCTTGATTGCGCAGAAGATGATAGACACCGGTCATGAGCGTTGTCCCGACTGCGTGCGATCCTGCTGCAAACAAAACTCGTCCCTCATGGGAAAGTTGTAATGCCGTTGGGGAAGGAAGCCCCTTAATTGCCTCCGGGTTTAGCAGCTCACTGTATATGACACGATGTGGCGCATCGTCCAACAGCTTTGGATTTTGCATGACACTCTTGACCTGGGATAACACCGCCTAGGATGGATTGGTATTATGTGATAATGTGATGACCGTCATTTAAACTTACGTTCCTGAAAACCACGACTCCTTTCAAGCTAGGGGCGAGGAGCATGAGGATCGATGGTGGAAAGTAGCGAATGATCCAAATAAAGAACACCGAGAACTTTGCCAGCGTGACGGCAGGCATGCACATGTCGACTCCTATGACAATATCTCCTTGAAAATCAGGGAACGATAACTGGTCAAAGCAAGTCGCAAATAAGAAGTTGGCGACGGTATCCGCGGCAAAACATTGAAACCCGAGATAGAGATCGCTCGATTTGCCTGGGCGCGGTCGAGTTAGCGGCAAGGAAATGGGATGAAGTTGCTTACCAGCTGCGTTTTGCTCTCTAAGCGCATCACAAAATCGATCCAACTACCATGTCAATTAGCCACTGGAGATATGTAAACCGATCATGAATCGTACTTGGCTCCGAACAAGGTGCTGTATCTCCGAAATCGATCTTTTAGAAAACATATTGGAGATCACCGCCCTACGTTGTTTCGCCATAAAGTAGTTCGGTTGTGTAAAAGAGGATTCGTCCATGTCGAAAGCCCGGTAATATTGATAATCCTTGTCCCATTTGTTCTGCAAATTGTATATCTCGTCGTACACCGTCGGTTTTGCAAAGTGGAGCTGCGAGGAAAGTCAGTGGTCAGACTAGATCATTCACCAAGTGAGACATGTAAACTATGATAGTCGCCACATACTTCATTCGGGGAGATCCGTATAATGTCACCTGTCGAGAATCAAAGCTTTGATCGCCGAAAGAGTGCCAAGGGAAATACAGTACCGTATTTCTGATGGAGGTCCGCGCGCAGGGTAGATAGACTGATCCCCCTACCGAGTTCCATGTATGCGAGCCACCACCTTGTACATGCTGCACCGCGAGGTCCGGGGAAGCGAGAAAGGGGGTGGAAGTAGACGTTATAGATGACGCGGATAAGAGCGTAGAGCAGCAAGCCAATGGCCGTTGTAAAAAACCCCTGCTGAAGAGAGGGCAAGAAGGGATAAAAGTCCATGTTGGCACAGTCACGGTTGCCTACTGGGGGTCTATCGTAGAATATATATTATGGGGTCGGCGCACTCGCATGGCGTACTGCGACTCGACCTCGTTTCGCGCCACACGCGCCGGTAGGGCAAAGTCCACAGGGGTTTGACACACGTTTATGACACATCGTGTTATAAACACCCGGCCGAGTTTCAAACACAGTTTGAAACTGTGGAAAATGTACGCGTCACATAATACCGCCAGTGAGAAAAATATAATCAAATCTGATACGAAAAGTCCGAGTGCGGAATCATAGAACTATGTCTTGTAGTACTTCAAAAACTCTAGGCGCCCTCGAGCTCGCCGCCTTCTTCGTCACATTCGGACCCTCCGGATCCCTGACATCAACCAGTACAGTGGTGACATGGCCGGGCGGTCACTCAAGTCACGAAGTTGTGGGACACCAATGTCTACCCATCCACCTCTGGTCCTCTACATCCATCGCAGTGCTGCTTGCGGTCTCGCGTGCAGACTTGTTTTCTCCCGCTTCCTCTGTAGGTTCAGCTAGCGACGGTTCGGTTGATGAAGATGCAAGGTGAGATATTGCCAGTGCGTCATGATCAGTTGAGGTTTTCATAGATCCAGCCTGTCTGTCAGTGTCTTTGACATAGTTGGATATGTCACAAAATCGGACAACAGGGCGGGGACGAGTCTTTAAAATACACGATGAGAAATTTGATAGATTCAACTATCCGCCCACCGTCGATTCAATCATCTCCCATTGCATTTCCTGCCTCAACCCCGTTCGAGCGATTGGAAAATATAACACAATCATTATTAGCTAATGAGTGTCGAAATGCAGACGGGGAAGGACGCTGCCAGTGTGTCCAAAGTCGTCTGGCTAAGCAGGCCGAGTTATACATACTGTACATTAATTTCACTATCTTCTCTCAGACTCAGCTCATTTGTAGTGAGGATCCATCATCCAGCAATATCCAGTGGTTATGCTCCCTCTACAATACTTATCGAGAACGGATTCGAGATTTCGTTTAACGTTCTTATTAGTTTGTTGAGGGCGTATCATGATCACATACCATCCGGACGGCGTTGTCAGTGAGTCAGTCGTTGACAAAGTTGTTGAGCACGGTATGGACCCGGATCGCTAACACTATATATTGTCAGAGACAGTTCAGTTACTGGGGCCACTTTGCGATAGACGTCGACGCTCTCCCGGGTCGTGCAGACAACCATCAACCTCCAGCACTTTGACGTCGGTCGGCGTTATCGAGCTCGAGTCGGCCCTCACATACTACCTACACCCTCATCTGCCATACTGGCAAACCACCTCACGCCGGCCGCGGAGGCATTCAAGAAGACCCATAAGCGCACGTTGTCGCGGATTACTACGATAGTTCACTTCCCTCATCATTCCGAAGCTTGACGACTTCTTCGGACTCTCCGAGTATGAATACTTGTAGAGATCCGCCACGCGCAGCCGAAAATGCACCGAGCAGACGGCTCTATGAGCTCGACACTCACGACTATGTACTCGTATTATCGATTCGCCGCCGGTCAGCGATACGTACGTACTTCCTCTGCCCCTCTAGAAGGTCACCGAATGGGGCAACACAGGAGATCCTATCGGTTTTCAGCATAAAGGCCTCGCACCTCGGGCTGGTCCAACTAGTATACCCGGGCCCTTGGACATCCTAAAGCTACCTTATTAGAGCATATTTGCACTTTGCAGTAGTGTTTTCCTTAAACTCCTTAGTGAAATTTTAGCTAATCGAACCTTAGGAAAACACTACTGCAAATATGCTCTATTGCGAACCCTGGGACAAGAGTTGCTGCGTTGACGATGACAAGATCTCCAGCGTGGGGCCGTTCGAATGACCGTTCGGCGTCAACGCTGCAATCATAGCTACTGGGCACTCATAACTCACGGCGAGCAGCATCGCTCCTCTCAGGCTCTCAGCGTGAGTCTACTGTGATAACGATTTCTCCCCAGTCAGCCCGGGTGTTTTGGGCAACGCACGAGAGCGCCCGGGTACAGTATATTTTGGGCCACGAGATCCAAGCGAGCTTGATCCAGTTTACATCATCTGTCCAATGGCCGTTGTCAAGAATCAGGAATCTATATCAATCAAATATTGCAGAGATTGGCATATGATGAACCATGCCATAAATCCTATCGTAACAGCAGATAATACATCAAGACTGAAAATTGCGAGTGGCACCGAAACCCGTAATATGTATATCATTGTAATCATCAATCATTCAGAGCGTGGAATACAATAGGCATGAAGATGCTGCCCTTCAAAGAGGGGCAGGAAATGCTCTGACCATTTCAGGTCAGCAGGCCTATCCAGTCAGATTCGTCAGTCAGTCATCAGGGAACGGTACGTATAATTGAGTTCTCACTTGGCCGCATCGTCACGAACGTCGAAACGCCGGAATAGGTACGCAAACGTGAGATATAGTTCGCAATATGCCAGGCTACGTGACGTATTAATCTCATCATTCAACCCAAAGCATTCTAGCGCTTACTTTATGCCCAGGCAACTGCGCGGTCCCTTGGAGAACGCAACCAGCCAACTCTCTAAAGCTTTTGATTCGGGCTGAAGCCACCGGTCAGGAAGGAAGTCGTGAGGCCGAGCAAAAATCTCTTCCGCAAATGATACGTAAAGAGCACTCTGGCTCACAACCGTCTGCGAGGACATCAGGTACGAACGACAGAAGACAGACGGGCATGAAACACCGACCCCTCCAGGTATCTTGACGCCGGATATCACGGCACCAGATGGCGGCACTACACGCGGAAGGCCTACAGGTACCGTTACAGCCATGCGCAGAGTCTCTTTGATCACAGCAGTCTATTCCATCCTTAGAGCAATACTCGAGGTTGACAACGAACACACTTACCAAGAAAGGAAGCTTCTCGAGGTCTTCATGCCGTGGAGCTTGGTCAAGCACAGGCCATGCGGTGCGCACCTCGTCCACTAGCCTCTGCTTTGCCTCTGGATTACGCAGAAGATAATAGACACCGGTCATGAGCGTTGTCCCGACCGTGTGCGATCCTGCTGCAAACAAAACTCGTCCCTCATGGGAAAGTTGTAATGCCGTTGGGGAAGGAAGCCCCTTGATTGCCTCTGAGTTAAGCAGCTCACTGAATATGACACGATGTGGCGCATCGTCCAACAGCTTTGGATTTTGCATGACACTCTTGACCTGGGATAACACCGCCTAGGATGGATTGGTATTAATGTGACAATGTGATGACAGTCATTTAAACTTACGTTCCTGAAAACCACGACTCCTTTCAAGCTAGGGGCGAGGAGCATGAGGATCGATGGTGGAAAGTAGCGAATGATCCAAATAAAGAACACCGAGAACTTTGCCAGCGTGACGACAGGCATGCACATGTCGACTCCTGTGACAATGTCTCCTTGAAAATTAGGGAACGATAACTGGTCAAAGCAAGTCGCGAACAAGAAGTTGGCGACGGTATCCGCGGCATAACATTGAAAACCGAGATAAAGGTCGCTCGATTTGCCTGAGCGCGGTCGAGTTAGCGGCAAGGAAATGGGATGAAGTTGCTTACCAGCTGCGTTTTGCTCTCTAAGCGCATCACAAAATTGATCCAACTACCAGGTCAATTAGCCACTGGAGATATGTAAACCGGTCATGGATCGTACTTGGCTCCGAACAAGGTGCTGTAACTCTGAAATCGATCTTTTAGAAAACATATTGGAGATCACCGCCCTACGTTGCTTCGCTATAAAGTAGTTCGTTTGTGTAAAGGAGGATTCGTCCATGTCGAAAGCCCGGTAATATTCATGATCCTTGTCCCATTTGTTCTGCGAATTGTATATTTCGTCGTACGCCGTCGGTTTTGAAAAGTGGAGCTGCGAGGAAAGTCGGCGGTCAGACTACTGTAGACTCACCAAGTGAGACGTTCAAACTAAGCGCCACATACTTCATTCGGGGCGATTCGTATAACGTCACCTGCCGAGAGTCAAGGCTTTGATCGAAAGAGTGCCCAGGGGAATACAGTACCATATTTCTGATGAAGCTCCGAGCGCAGGGTAGATAGACTGATTCCCCTACCGAGCTCCATGTATGCAAGCCACCACCTTGTACATGCCGCTCCACGGGGTCCGGGGAAGCGAGAAAGGGGATGGAAGTAGACGTTGTAGATGACGCGGACAAGAGCGTAAAGCAACAAGCCAACGGCCGTTGTAAAAAACCCCTGCTGAAGAGTGGGCAAGGGGGGATAAGAGTCCATGTTGGAACAGGTACGGTTGCCTACAGGGGTCAAGTATATATGGGGTACGAATTCCAAAAAGCGCCGACATTACAGAAACTAATAAACTATATAGTAGTTAGTAAAGCAAATTTGCAGGTTTCGAGTCTGATGCCGCGTGGCAGGGACATCATAGAGGGTGATGGCAGGTGATAGCAAATAGATTGCTGCGCATTAATGAATGGGATGCAGAACAAAAGCAAGGAATCGAAGCTGCATTACTGTAGACATCGCCGAAGAGGCCGGCCATCAGGCCATCACGGCCGCGCGTGTCACGTGACCACGGTGCCTGAATTGGCTGCCGCATGACCCGCACTGGCACGCGGCATTCGGGCGAGAACGTAGTGTGCAGGAGGGCTCCTTGAACCGCAACCGCCATCACGGTGCGAGATTCCCACGGCATGATCCGGGGCAAGGATAGACAGGGATGCGACAACAAGAGGCCTCTGCAATGTCAGTGCCTCTGTCGCCCTGCCTACGTTCACCATCGGCCCCCCTAAATGTTCTACCGAACGATAAACAGAGATGATAACCATCATCAACCCACCTACCAGCCCATCGTGGCCAACTACCAGCCTATCGTGGCCAAATATAAGATACAACCCAACACTACGCTGCCCCAACCAGTACCTAGAAGCATCTACAGCACAACAACAATCCAATACCACTGCACGCCAGTGCTAGACACACAACACCGAGCTCAATGCCAACCCCAAATGCCACAGTCCCACCCGACGTGCCACCACCAAATGAAAGCCACATAAGCATGAAAGGAAGCTGAGTTGAAACCCCTTTGAATCTGAACCGCCACTCTTTGTCCTCGCCGATGCCACCTTAAGCCCCAGGAAATCCCCACCGCCTACCTAGTAACGTCCACTCCCCACAACCCCCATGTCCGCTGCACCAGCCCAGAAAGACAAAACCTCAACCACAGCCCGTGTGGCGATCACCAACGGCCCTGCTGCCGCTGTAATACAACCCAGGAAGAATGAATACAAAAATTTGCGAGAGTCATCCAAGACGAAGAAAACGAAGAACGCACACACACAGACAGAGAAATCCAAACACGATGGTTCAAAGCAATCAACGCACATCTCACCGAAGACAAGATAACAGCCACCAGAGTTAAACGGAACGAACAAACCCTCCAGCGAGTTAAGGAAACCTGGGAACTAGCCCTCAAGCGATCAGCTGACATACCCCATAATTGGATCTTTATTCGTGAGGTTTTAGTGGGTAGAAGACCATAGTGCCTTGCCCTTGAAGGACGCATGTTCTAGAGCCCCACACTGTCCCCTAACCGGGGGCGTGCACTGCAGCATTTCCTCACCTGGCCCCCGGGCCGGCTACAGCGTGCCAGATTAGAGCTGACGCCTTCCCGTCTCCTGCTACCTGGCATTTATTCTTAGTTTACCTCTGTACGTAATACTAGGAATACGACGCTTTCCAAAAAAAAAAAAAAAAAAAAAAGAGAACGTAGTGTGTGCTCCCCGCATACATGCATCCTCGTCCTTCCTAGATTGTTAACCAACCCCGCCTGTAACCTGTTGTATTTAGCTCTGCTCAGCCTGAGCGTGGCGGCACAATCCGCTTCTGGACCGCGGTCACGGTGTCCTTCAAAAAGACCCAAACACGCGCGTTGGCGTGGATTACCTTAAATACAGTACCCTCCCCATGCATGAATTCCAAGCTTAAAATAACTTCAGGACTCTCCCACTTGGAGTCTACGGCCGAATGTATACTATGCAATGGCAAGGACTCGACACACCGAGTACTAACTAGTACGCACCTCTAGTACGGGCTTGTCAAATGATTCATCATGATGACGCCCACTGTCATACTACTCGCCACAGATCAGTGAGTCGTACAAGGACCTATACATATCATGTGGCGATGGCATATTCTGCTGCTGCAATTTCTGCAATCATGCCTCCTGGTACTACATCCCTCACTTCCGAGTCGTCAACCCACTTGAAATTACAAGACGGTTGAGTTGAACTTGTCGTTGTGGCGTGGCCACTGGCCAGGACAGGTGCTTTGACATAGGCTGCAAGGCATCACAGGGAAGAACTTGAAGTGTGTGTGTACGCCCTAGTACTAGTCATCCGTGTCCATCATACCCCTCGAGTTTATTTATCCTTCACTACCGGTCACGGTGACCTTAGTAACTCGCCAAATACTACATGCTTCGGAGACGACATCTGTCGTGCTGTCAGATCCGGTCGCTGAACACCTCCGAGTTGTAGTACGTGGATGTACAACTTTTAGTCGCTGTATTCGAGCAGGTGTAGTACTCATCCTGACAGAACACGGATGCGAAAGAAAGAAACAACGTCCTCCAAATCTAGTATGGAGCTGTTCAAGTTCGGGCAGATGACAAGTCACTATGCATGGCCATCACTTCCAATCAGGCTGCTCAGGCTGTCACTCTTCCTGAACTTCTGGGCGAGCAGACTCCAATCACACTCACTCGGCTCGCTTTTCCGTTGTTTCAGTTTCAGAGCAGATAGGTCCATCTCGTCTTTTTTGCGTTGTTGAAGAAGCACTTATTTAAAGCCGAGGAAAGCGGTTTCATCCAAACTGTGCGAGAACCCAATTACGCGGTAACGTGGGGACCCCCCCAGCGATCCAGTACCACTGGTACTCCCCCTCGCCCAAGAGATGGAGAGCGAGCAATCATTTTTTTTTTACTGTCTTCAAGTTGTTCCTTCTCCAGCAGCTCAATGATACGCAGTCGCGTCCCAAACACTCTCAATCACCTGATTGCGAGCTCCATTGACGAGACATCTTTGATGCGTTTGTTCGGACATCCGTTGGGTCGTCGGTGCTGCCATTCTAGCTGCGCAGAGGACATCGAGCCAAATTTTGTTCTACGCTACCGTGCAGCTCGGAGCTTGGGTGACGACTTCAGAGCCGCTAGAATCATGAGCTGGCGCAGACTCGGGGTCGGATATATCTGAAGATGAGGCGTGTGGTGATTTGAAACTCATGACTCACTGGCGAGGAGCATTGATCTTCTTCTCTGTGGAAGTCAACGGTGACGGAGGTGCGTATGAGATCGGGGCTGACTGAGATCTCCAGAGGGCCGATAAATATTAAGACCGAATTCGATCTCATAGGCTCCAAATATCTTTTCTAGCACTCATACATTCCGGTCTATCACCAGTCTCGGGCAGGAAGCACCGCACTCTCTCCGGTAGCCTCGGCTGCAAGTCCAAAGCAATAAGGTCAAGAATTACGGATCAGTCACAGATTGACATATGAAATACGCGATGTATCCTATCGTAATAGCAGATTGTACGTTAGAACGGAATCGCGAGTGGCACAGGAACAGCACAGCACCCACCGCTAATACTGATGTGTCTGTTTCTAATACAAAGGGTCGCAAAGGTCTAGTACTGTCAAGATAGCGCTATCCACTACGTGAGCAATAAAAAGGATCCCCAAGACCCACAAAAAAGAGCGAAAAATGGAATGAGATTGCAGTCATTCAGACCGCGGATCACAATAAGCGTGGAGATTCTGCCCTGCGAAGACGGCGAGGAAATGCTCGGAGTATGTCAAGTCGGGACGCCTATCACAAGCGTCAGTGATCAATCATCAGGTACCGTACATGGGGGTTCTCACTTTTTCGGATCCTCACGAACGTCGAATCGTCGGAACAGGTGTGCGAGGGTGAGGTATAGTTCACAGTATGCCAAGCTGTGTGATACATTGGTGTCTTCCCTTACTCCAAAACATTTTAACACTCACTTTATGCCCAGGCAACTACGCGGTCCTTTCGAAAAGACAACTATCCAACTCTCTAACGATTTGGATTCTGGCTTAAGCCACCGATCAGGAAGATACTCGTGCGGCCGCTCAAAGACCTCTTCTGAAAACGATACAAAACTAGGGCTCTGGCTCACGACCGTCTGCTGGCGACATCAGGTATGATCCATTGACAGATGGGCATGAAACACTGACCCCTCCGGGTACCTTGACGCCGGACATCACGGCACCAGATGGCGGCACTACGCGTGGAGGACCAATGGGTGTGGGCGTAGCGATGCGCAGAGTCTCTTTGATGACGGCAGTCTATTCCATGCTAAGAGCAAACTCAATTCTGACAAAATAAACACACTTGCCAAGTAAGGAAGCTTCTCGAGTTCTTCGTAGCTCGGAACGTGATCGAGGACAGGCCACGCGGTGCGCACCTCGTCCACTAGTCTCTGCTTTACCTCAGGATTGCGCAGTATATGATGGACACCGATCATGAGTGTGGTCCCGATGGTGTGCGATCCCGCTGCAAACAGAACTCGTGCCTCATGATCAAGTTGTGTTTCCGAGGGAGAAGGTAGCCCTTTGTTTGCCTCTGGGTTTAGAAGCTCGCTGTATATGACACGATGTGGCGCATCGTTCAACGAATTCGGGTTTTGCAGGACGCTCTTGACTTGGTCCATCAGGGCCTAAGGTGGGTTAATTTTATCCGACAGCGTGATGAAGTCACTCAAACATACTTTCCTGAAAACCATGAGTCCTTTCAAACTAGGGGCGAGGAACATGAGGATGTTTGGTGGAAAGTAGCGGATCATCCAAACAAAGAACACCGAGAACTTTGCCAGCGTGACGGTAGGCATGCACATGTCGACTCCTATGACAATGTCTCCTTTGAAATCAGGGAATGATAGTTGGTCAAAGCTAGTTGCGAACAAGTAGTTGGAGATTGTGTCTGCGGCGAAACATTGAAATCCGAGATAGAGATTGCTCGATTTCCCTGGGCGCGGTCGAGTTTAACTAGAAGGAAATGGGGTCAAAGTCGCTTACCAGCTGCACTGTGCTCCTCGAGTACATCACAGAATCGATCCAGCTATAGATCCAATTAGGCCATTAACACTCGCAAACGGGATATATAGATCGTACCTGTCGCCGAATAAGGTGCTGTAACTGTGTAACAGCGCTTTTGGAAAACAAATTTGAAACTAACGCTCTGCTATGCTTCGATTTAAGATAATCCGTCTGTGAAAAGAAGGATTCGTCCAGGTCGAAGGCCCGATAAAGATTATAATCCTTGTCCCATTTGTTCTGGGAATTGTATATTTCATTGTATACCGTCGGCTTTGCAAAGTGGAGCTGCGAAGGTGGTGATTCGGTAATGGGTCTCGACTACTCCCCAAACGAGACGCGTCGAGTCACTCACCTCATTCGGGGCGATCCGCACAATGTCACCTGGTCGGCGCGCGTCAACATGTGCCCAAAGAATCGAACGAGCGGCCAAAGAGAAGGTTTACCGTATTTCTTATGGAGCTCTTCGCGCAGTATAGATAGACTGACCCCCCTACCGAGCTCCCAGTATGCAAGCCACCACCTTGTACATGCCGCACCGCGGGGACCGGGGAAGCGAGAAAGGGGATGCAAGTAGAGGTTATAGATGATGCGGACAAGAGCGTAAGACAGCAAGCCAAAGGTCGTGATCGCAATCGCCTTTTGAAAGGAGGGCAGAAAAAGATGGAGGTCCATCATGTTGTTGTTGGGCACGTACAGGAATGGATGCCAAGAGTTTATATAGGGCGTCGAGGCGAGGCAGGGAAATACGAAGAGGGAAGAAATGGAAAATGAACCGTCCGTTTTTCCATGCCTTCTGTCTTCGTTTATGAACCTGGGACCCGGTTTCTTATCCTATTCTAGCTTCCCCACATTGCCACCTTCCGACAACTGCGGGTACGGTGTGCCTTGCCTTGCGGTCATTTTACGCCCCAGCCGCTACACTTGGCATCTATCGCGGATTAGCATTGCACCTACTCAAATATAATAGTATCACGATCACGTCACGTCTCACGAAATATGAATGAATCGTACTCTCACATCCGGCTGAACGGCGTGGAGTGCGGAGAGCACAAAGGGGGCGTGGCGGTCGGCACGTGGTTTTCGGACACAATTGCGCTGCATTTTTCAATTCAATTGCAATTGAGACAATTGAGAGCCACCAGGCTTCCCAGTCGTGTGTCGGTCGGGGAAACGTAACACTTGGTTTCGTTCGTAATTTTTCTGATGCTTATCTTCTGGCTTACTGTATACAATACCTTTTCAAGCTTATCAAACTCCTATCTAGCGCGACAAGCCGCCGACCCGACCAGTTGATTCCACCCGCCCCATTTTTACTCCACACACTCTTCTATCTGGTAAATTTATGTTAGAAACCCGTGATTGAGGAGGGCTTTGATAGGCATCCCCTTCAATTCAGCTGGGGCGTGCACCATCCAAGTATCATCCCTAAAGTAGCACTGATACACTCCAGTCCATCACCAGTCTCGGGTAATAAACAGCCGCAGTCTGTCCGATTGCCGTGATCAAAAGTTTGAAACAACAAGGTCAAGGATCAAAGATCGGTGGCAGAGCGACTTAAATAATACCCATCTCATTATCTTATCGTAGTAAGCTGAAATCTATCGATCCGAGATCGTAAGTGGTATCGAAACAGTCAATAGTGAATTCATTCAGAGCGTGGATCACAATAGGCATGAAGATGCTGCCCTTCAAAGAGCGGCAGGAAATGCTCGGACCATTTCAGGTCAGCAGGCCTATCACAAGTGTCCGTTGCAATCAATCGGTCAGTCATCGGACATCGCAATAGTACGTGAGTTCTCACTTGCTCGGATCCTCACGAACGTTGAATCGTCGGAATAGGTACGCAAGGGCGAGATATAATTCGCAATATGCCAGGCTGCGAGACATATTAATCCCATCACTGACTCCGAAAGACTTTATCACTTACTTTATTCCCAGGCAACTGCGCGGTCCTTTCGAGAACGCAACCAGCCAATTCTCTAATGCTTTGGATTCCGGCTGAAGCCACCGATCGGGAAGAAACTCGCGGGGGCGCGCAAAAATCTCTTCTGAAAGCGAAACGAAAAGGGCGCTCTGGCTCACGACTGTCTGCTGATGGCATCAGGTAAAAACCGAAGACAGATGGGCACGAAACACGGACCCCTCCGGGTATCTTGACGCCAGATATCACGGCACCAGATGGCGGAACTACGCGTGGAAGGCCTGCAGGTAGCGTTACAGCCATTCGCAGCGTCTCTTTAATGATAGCAGTCTATTATATCCTTAGAACACTCAAGTCCGACAAGTGAACACACTTGCCATGTAAGGAAGCTTCTCGAGTACTTCGTAGCTCGGAGCCTGGTCGAGGACAGGCCACGCGGTGCGCACCTCGTCTACTAGCCTCTGCTTTACCTCAGGATTCCGCAGTATATGATAGACACCGGTCATGAGCGTTGTCCCGACGGTGTGCGATCCTGCTATAAACAGAACTCGTGCCTCATGGCAAAGTTGTGATGCCGTTGGAGGAGGATGCCCCTGGTTTGCCTCTGGGTCCAAAAGCTCACTGTATATGACACGATGTGGTGCATCGTCCAACAGCTTCGGGTTTCGTAGAACACTGTTGACCTGGGCTTCCAACGCCTAAGGTGGGTCAGTTTTATAGGACAGCTCGATGACGTCATTCAAACTGACCCTCCTTAAAACCACGAGTCCCTTCATGCTAGGGGCGAGGTGCATGAGGATAGATGGTGGAAAGTTGCGTATGAACCAAACAAAGAACACCGAGAACTTTGCCAGCGTGACGGAAGGGATGGATATGTCGACTCCTCTGACAATGTCTCCTTGAAAATCAGGGAACGATAATTGGTCAAAACAAGTCGCGAAAGAGAAGCTGGTGACTGTGTCTGCGCTGAAGCATTGAAAGCCGAGATAGAGATTGCTCGATTTTCCTGGGGCGCGGTCGATCCAGTTAGCGGTAAACAAACGGCGCGGAAATCGCTTACCAGCTGCGTTTTGTTCCCTAAGCACATCACAGAAACGATCCAGCTACCAAGACAATTAGTATACTGCGCAATAGAAACCGAATACGGATCATACTTGGGTCCAAATAAGGCGCTGTATCTCAGAAATCGCTCTTCTGGAAAACAGATTGGAAATCAGCGCCCTGTTGTGCTTCGATTTAAGATAATCCGTCTGCGCAAAGAAGGATTCGTCCACATCGAAGGCCCGGTAATATTCATGGTCTTTGTCCCATTTGTTCTGCGAATTGTATATCTCGTTGTACACCGTCGGCCTTGCAAAGTGGAGCTGTGACGTAAACTCGACAGTGAGTCTCGACTCCCCAAATGAGACGCGTCAATCACCTCATTCGGGGCAATCCGTACAATGTCACCTGGTCAGCGTCAATATTGCCACTCAAAGAGCGCCAGGGGGAGGGTACCGTATTTCTGATGGAGCTCCGCGCGCAGGGTTGATAGACTGACCCCCTACCAACCTCCATGTATGCAAGCCACAACCTTGTACATGCTGCACCACGAGGACCGGGGAATCGCGAAAGGGGATGGAAGTAGGCGTTATAGATGACGCGGACAAGATTGTAAAACAGCAAGCCAACTGCTGTTATCGAAATGGCCCTTTGAAAGGATGGCAGTAAAGGATAGACGTTCATGTTGACACAAGCACGGTTGTTGATCAGGGATAAGAGTTTATATATGGCCGTCAGGAAAGAGTTTTGCGGGACCGAGTTTTTTTAAGTATCTCCTGCAACATTGCCATACTCCGACGGAAAGAAGCTCAGAGCTCGACTTATAAGTTGCCTTTCGTCGGATTGCCTTATGACATTGCCCCACATCTGTCCGCGGGTGTCACTGATCAGCGCTATCAGCAATGAGCCATTTTTACAACTGCACGTCACGGCGATTGCTTCCACTGCACACGGTCTGTTGCTCCCAAGTCCCTTTTGGCCGCTTTGGCATACTCTCTCAGCCGGAGCGTTCTTGATTGGAATGAGACAACTCACCGACGTAACCAAAAGAAACGCCCCGGAACGAGTTCGTTATTATCATTGCTAAAAGCGGAAACCGATCAGACGCACTGTTTCGATCCCGGTACCGGAGATGCTCTGCGCTGTGTGGTCAACAGACCAAGCTACTGTATTATTTTATTGCTTGGTCCCTCGGAAAACTGTGGAGAGCATCATGCTACGTCAAGTTTGATCCAGTATCAACCTTCCGGATTACTGTAATAGCGCAGTATCTTCTCTGACAACCGTGGGACCACTGGGAAGGCAAGACAAGACAAGACAAGAGAAAGAAGCGTACAGTAGCCGTAGCCGATTGCGTCACGGTCACATGTGAGGCCACGAGTAGTCGGAGAGCGCACGCCATACGGCCTAGGGTGACCGTGTGACACTCCGCTATGTTTCTTATCTCTGTTGATGGTATGAAATCACTGCATGGGTCAGATATGGTACCGACTTGACCTAGCATTTGGCAAGCCACTCAGCTCGCATGCCGTCGCCCACGTGAGACCGGTTGCGATGATCGCACGCACAGGAGCCGTGCATTGCGTGCAAGCCTAACGGAGCCGACACCTCCAACGGTCCAGCAGCCACTAAGGCGGCGGAAGCTTGGAACAACCACAAGAAACTCGACTGACCCCACGGTTGCGGTCATGAAGCCAGATTTCTGATCCCTTATGAACAATAGATTCTGGAACTTGACCCAGTCCTGATGCCGCGTGGCAGGGATATAGAGCGGGATGATAGTAGATGTGCTGGCCATCAAGAACGGGTTCGATTCCCGACAGAACAAAAGCGAAGAATTGAAGCCAATGATAGATATATTGGATTTCGCCGAGAGAACGCCTTATCATTCCACGGGGAGAAATTGTCTGACTCGGAGAGTGGAACAGTACACTAATTTGACTTTCAAGTTCCATTCAACCGAACTTAAGATCGACCCGGGGGTACTGTACTTTTCATCCTTTGACCGGCGGTACCTGAAAGCGTCCCAAACGGTTTTGGCTTCGACAGAGAGGACAGCACAGTACTAGTGGTGGACCGTTCTTCTTCCACCGTGCGTCATTTTCTTGTTACTCCTACGCTTTACTAGGATTTGAAATGCCCAATCTTCGGACAGCCACCAATCGAACGCCTCGAGTCATGGGTGGCGTTAGCATCTAACAGGGACAGATCATGAGGTCCGTGCGCTACGCGCCACCGCCCGTGGGCCACGCTCGTGGCAATCTGTATATAAGCGCGTTGTCAATTTGAGGTTCAACTTCTAAAGCCCTCTCTAAACCCGCCGTCAAGTCAGGTATCTCCTTGCCAGATGATTGACCGCATAGAGCAGCATCAACCAACCTGTCCTCAGACTACCTTTGATATCATATCATATCATATCAGTAACGCGGATTTTCAAAGCGCAAAGCGTGAGTGTCATATTTCGTACCGTCTGCTGAAAAGGGAACATCCGAGTCTGTCAACGCGGTGAAACCGAAACCGGTCCTCTTACGTTACAAGGCCCCCCAAAGACAGGCAAAAGCACCGGAAGTTAAGAAGATAATGAAAATGGGAACGCGGTGGGATGCGCTGGCAACTCCGGGGCACGTATCGATTGAAGATAATCCTCGTGATCATTTGGCTCTGGAAAAAAATAAAAAATTCTTTTGCTGCGAATGAGAAAGAGGGAAGAAAAGTACTGTACCCACGTGATGTTCAAGTTTGCTGTTTTACCGGAACCGGAAAGAAAACCACCGGAAAAGAAAAAAGAAAAAAACGAATAACTCACAGTTTCTTTTCCTTTTCGGCATCCTTCCCTGACTTTCGTCTCTATCCCTCCGTCTGCTAGTGACGTCAGCGCGTCAACTGCTACTGATACAATAGAGCCAGTGCTGGGGTAATATATCAGGATCGAACAAGTTATCCCGGCTACAGAGAGGCCCTGGAACAGACGAGAAGCAATTTGCTCGACAGAAATAAAAAAGAATAAAAAACTGCTTGGCAGATCAAGATTTTCGCCGACGATCGAGGGCTGTTGAGTTACAATAAACGCTTGTGCATCAATAATAAATCTCGCCGCTTGCGCAAGTATTACCGATGAAACGACAAAGTTTCCATCTGGGTCGAGCCAGTTGCCAGATCAGCTTAACATAACATTACTCCAAGATCCACTATAGATAAAGACATTAAATAGAAAAGGAACCGGGGTTAGCACGAAAAGCAGATACAGAAAAGATATCCGCAACAGTACAAACACACCGTGCCTTCTAATGAGACGACAATACGACCTAAAGTCCTTATAAGAGTACAACGATGCACATGCACGGGAGGTGCACATACGCACATGGAATAATGTGGACAGGAAGAAAGAAAAACGGTTAGAGGTTGGGTATGTCCAAACAGCGCATATGCAGTTTTCATTGTGCGTATCCCACCCCGCGGGCACCGAGACCAGCACTGTTAGGTCCGTAGTATGAATCGGTGGTGACCATCTCTTGTACTCGGCCTGGGATTGGGCGGGGGTATGTGACTGGAGGAGCAGCGGTCAGACCGGAAGCATTGACAGGGTCCGCAAAAGGATGGGATGCGGAAGGCACAGAATACTCCGACCCCGAATCCTCGTGCGTGTTGCCATTTCTAGTAGCTGGGGTAGAATTACTGTTGTTGGCTGCACCGGGTGGGTAAGCGATGCCATAGTCGACCGGGTTGAGGACAGCGCCAGCGTTGGACTGACCGTAGTGAACTGCACGATCCGGATAGGCATCTGTTGGTGCGGCACTCATGTTGAAGTCCGTAACGCTTGGATCAGCCGAGCCGGTTCCGAACCCGGGAGGTATGTGAGGGACGGGCTCGTTAAGGTCGTCGCTCGGATACTTCTCGAAGAATTCCTCTTCTTGTATCGCATAGCGCGCCCTGCGACGCCGCTTCATCATGGCAAGGACAGCCATGATGACGGCAAGACCGCCAACGATTCCAACGATGCTGAAAGTCGCACCGACAGCGGCCTTGTTATTGAAAAAGCCCGAGGTGGCACCACCACTAGGGGTGGCACCAATGGAAATGGTAGAACCAGGGTTGGTCGAAAGGGAACCGGATAATCCCGACGTATACGAGACCGGATTATTGACAAACGTTGTCGTTGGATTGTGGGCAATATTGGATGTGGCCCCGACAGACGAACTAAAAAATTGTCAAGCATCTGTATGAAGGATCCGCAAAAGGCAGGGAACATACCTAGTGACACCACGTGAAGAAGACGACTGGGCATTCGAGGAGGAAGACGACGACGGCGAGGGTGTGGACGACGGTGAAGGGGAGGCAGAGGTAGAGGCAGCACTGGTACCAGGCGAGGTTGATGTTGCAGGAGATGACGAAGGAGTAAACGAGTTGTCCTGTGTTGGGGAGGAAGAGGAAGGGGAAGGGGAAGAAGACGCTGCGGGGCTAGACGCTTGCGTGTTCGCGTCGGGGGTAGAAGGAGTGGACTGCGAGGGAGTGGGATTAGACTGGGGCGAGTTGGACTCAGAAGCCGGGACGGATGTGGTCGCTCTGGCATGGTGGAGAGCACGACGCTGGTGAACAATGTTGCTCTTGGGGAGAGAAAACGGTGGATCGTGGGCCAAGGTATCGCGAGCCAGGGTATCAAAGATGTTGTGGGAGCCGAATACGACGGTGAAGGAGAGAGTGCAAAGAGCGACGAGTGAAAGGATTGTGATGATGCGAGTTGGACTCATCATTGAGGACGGCATCGTTAGGTTTCGTTTCTCGCTTTTTTCTTTTTTTGTTTTCTGGAGGTCCTGAGAGAAAGGAACGAAGAAAAAGGGGAAGAGAGGTTGAACTGTCTGTTCATACGGGCGTCCGTATGGGCGTCAGATGTCGACTCAAATTTGGTTACATGGTTACGTGTTCTCCGCCTATAATCCGAATAACGTTAGAGCATTCCGGCCTTTCACACCGTCCTTGTCCTCTTGACTCCATTCCCCAATCGCATCTATCGCCTCCAAGTTTTCCACCACGCTCCGCCATTTCCCTGTCTCCTCCAGCGGTGGGAAGAATGGATGGTCCGTTCCGAAGAGCATCCTCGACGCACCCTCTTTTCTTCCACCCCCTACTCTGGTGCCCCCGCGCGCGTAACCACCTGCCCGACCAATTGCCTCACTAACAAAACCGAGCTCGGCGGAGCCGTACGCAACAGCATCAAACCACAATTTCCCAAGGTACCATCGTGCATCATGTGCGAGCCGGCCCGCCAAGACTGGATCATGTTCGATGCACGAGGCGAGACGGGATGATAGCTGTGGAAGCGCGCCCCCCGAGTGCGCGAGAAGAAGGCGCAAGTTTGGGTGGCGATCGAGAACACCCGCCAGGATAAGACGCGTAGTCGCCTGCCACAACATGTGAAATAACGAATCATCTGAGGGATGCATAATACATACAGTCGTCGTCTCGAACGGGAAACCCAACGCGAGGGGAAGAACATGTCCATTGTCTCGCGTCCCCCATGCCTGCGCGTCGACCCCATAATGTGGGTGCAAGAACACGACTAGGCCTGTCTCAGCGAGAGAAGCCCAGAGTGGTTCTAATGCGGGGTCATCCAGCCCCAGACCGATACCTCGCGTGCCAATGATGATGCCACGGATGTGGGGATATTGCGTTGCAAGTTGTGAGACAGCTTCCGACAATGCCTCGGCGGGAGCACCTGGAACGAGAGGGAGGAGGCCGAAGCCATAGAACCGTTTTAATTCCGCAGCTGACGCCACTGAGGGACCACTGGAACAGTAAGCCTCGAGGTCTGTATTCAGCTGCTTTGCGAGTTCCTGGGCCTCGGAAAATGGTAGGAAATCTAACCAAGGGTTAGCGGAGCTGTGATACAGAATGTGATGTCAGGCAATGGGAGCCGTGAGATGATGATTAACTGCTACCTGACGAACGAAATATCAATTCCATGTTGGTCCATGAATTTGAGCTTCTCATCTCTGTCCCAGTACTGTCAACGTTTTCCTCGTACGCAACCTTGCAAATCTGAGAGACGCTAGCGTCGCACCTGGGGGCCGACCGGTCGTCCGCCACTGCGCTCGTCGCCTAAGATGAGAAGACGATCTTCGCTCTGACCGGAAGGAGTGTTTCGCGTAAATATCCGAGGAACATTAGAACGAGATCGCAACACGGATGCGTAGCGTGGTAGGTACAGGTGAGTGTGAACGTCGACAAGAAGACTACGAAGAGACATGTCGCCCTGGCCCCTGTTGTCGTCGGGCCGTTGCGATGGCCCCCGGGCGTCAAATATGGACCCAAGCGACCACGAAGACATTGTATGGCTCCACACTCAAGTACGCTTTTCACCTGCCATTCGAGCATACAAGTCATTGGTTATCTTTCTCCTTTCAACAGCTCACGGGCCAAGCCAACGGATTGTCTGGTATATACGAACGCATAGCTTATACAATACGAGAATTACAAGATGACAAGGCGGCGCTCCAGAACAGGATAGAGGAACTCGAACAAGGTGATCCTTCGGCGGAAGTGCGTCGCTTGCGTGAGGAAAACTCTATCCTTCGCGCCCGACTCGCCACCTCCGCCAAAGAAAAGTCGGAGATCACTTGGGAGCGCGATGCACTACTTCGTAAGCTGAACGGCATCAAGCAGCTCGTCGACGGTCCAGCAGTACGTTCGTTCCCCTCTTTTCCATACTGTTCTATGACGTCTAACCCACGCTCTCCCCCAGTTTGATGCAATAAACGTAAGCACCGACGCACCGAAAGCCGAACCAGGCCCAGGACGCGTCAGCAGCACCGTACGTCCTAAGGATGACCCGCATGACCACCCTCGCACTGTCACGCAACAATCCGGCTCCATCACCGAACACACCTCGCCTACGCATACGGTCAGCTCGCCCAGAACCGACGTGACGATTGCCCACGACTCTTTCGGCCGCATCATCCGGCCCGTCCGCTCTCAGGCGACCTCCTCGACGACGACGACGACCACCAGCGATCCTCGCGAGGCCTCTAAACCTCCATCCACGCACACCTCTGCGACGGTCATCGATGTGCGTAATCGCTCCCAAGATACAGCGCCGCGGTCTCTCGGCCCAGCCTTCGTCGACGCACGCGAAACAACGGCCGCGTTGCGGACGCCGCCCACGCATCGCTTGCTTTCTGCAGATTCGACAGGTAGCCCTATGCGGGCCTCACCCGGTACCGCGACACGTATCTTATCTCTCAGTACGAGCCCAAGGACAAGTGAGGGTCTGTCAATGCAATATGATATGACCCCGCCGCGGTTCGGGACTAGGACCGTTGCCGGAGACACCGCGAAAATGGTGCAGAAGTGGAGGATACATTTTGCGAAGCCCCCAAAGTCCGCGACCGTAACCGCGCTTGCCAAGCCTGTGACGACAGAAGTGCTTGTGCGGAATTTGGAGCTTGACGAAAAAGCGGTGCGTTTTCTTCTCCTTTATCTTTTACTTGTCATCTAATTGTCGTGCGAACGCGGGATCGTACCACCACAGAGACGTTCTATCGAAGCGTGCGTTCTCGAAACAGTGGGCTTGTAGGACCGCTCTCTGATCTTGCTGCTCACAGTCTATCTTCGGAGCCTGCAGGTTCACTCAGGCTATACATTAGCGATGCACCACCCGGACTTGCATTTTTTTATGACCCCATATTGCTTGAATCCCCTGAAGCGACATACGTCGTGGAGTGGAGTGAGGCAAAGGCCAGCCAGAAATCTAGGGCGTACATCACGACTGCCAAGGAGAAACATACTGAGCTACATACATTCATGTATGCTCCGAGGAAGGTGTGTCATCCGTTACTTGTTCACCTGTCCGTATAGCGGCTGGTCGTGACGATGTTCCCATATCCCCTAAACAGAATGTTTGGTATTATCTCGGGGAGCGGCATTGGAGCCTGGCCGATATCAAGACTCTTTGGGACTCTCTAGGACCGGTACTTGCTCATTCCTTCCCTTACCTGCGCTAGAGACTCACGCTGTTACGTGTCTCTTAGGCTCAACACGTTGCTGCACGCTCGTCCGATCCTGAGTCGATATCACACGGGCTTGAAAGGGGAGAGCTTGAACAACTCACCATAGAGCTACAGCAGGTCTCGTTAATACAGCCCAGCACTGCGGAGTCTGTTGTGATGAAGCAGCTAGCCCAAGAGTAAGATGAAGGATTGTGCTGTCCCCACCCTATTTCTTTTCGCTTGCTTGGAATGTTGTATGATACATTGTTTTTTTTTTCATGCGCCACCCCCATTGTTTAGACTTCCGATATACCTTTATGCTCATCTTGGCCTTGTGCATGTGCATGGGGATTCACACCAATCACAACAGCGCTTTAGGGTAAGTTGGAGTTCCGCTCGGAGTTGCTTTGGCTAGGCACCTAATTCCTCGCCAATAGCCGCGCGAGACACAGCACCACCGAACTCCCGCCCGTCGATCACGTCCCACAAGCCTAGTATATCCTAGCCTATGACTCAGTCTTTTTGTCCACAAATGCTACGCCGAACCTCCCTGCATCTAGACCCCCACACCATGAGGCACTCTCTGCACAGGTCATCTACGAACCCTTTTGCGGTCTTGGTGTGGTATAAACTCACCAGACGGAGCATATCCTATCTCTTGAGCTTCCTGAGAATTCTCAAGTCCACGATCGGGCAGAAAGGTCTGATGAAGTCCAGTAGGTCGTCTCTCATCTAAAATGCGAGAACCGCGCAGCGCCCATTTAGCTAAAGTGTCTATCTGATCAAGTTTGTTTTTATTCAAAAATGGCCTTCGGATCTTACGAGCTTTTGGACCAAGTGGCGTTGTCAAGGTCCCTCCCTCCTTGCGGTTGTGAATTCGAATCATCGTAGGGATTGTCGCTTCCTGAGGGATCTGGTGGCGTCTCAGGGGGAGACCAATTTTGCAAAGGTGAGATTCGGTGAACACTTGTGGAGGCCCCCTCCCCAGTTCCTTTTCCGATGCTGCCCGTCGACCGTCGCTGTTGTGGCGTTTTTTATTTTTTATTTTATTTCTTTCTCGAAGTGTTGTGCTCGCTAAGATAACGGCATCATATCGCAAAGCTCTGAGGACTACTTGCCAGTCCCATGGCGATCTATCTTTGCACAGCAGAACTAAAGCTCCGACAGTTTCCTGTCCACAACATTTATATTTATATTTTTCACATTCGCATCTGTGGATCTACCGCAAAGCTCACCCACCGTGTCCTCCACCTGCTCAAGAGCATTTTTCCAACAGATTGATTATGGATGGAATATCTCCGGGGGGCCCCCATCCAATAACCACAACAAATCTTTCACTCTACACTTCCCATAGTAGGATGGTCTCACTTCGGTGGCGCATTGTCCACCATGGTCCCTTCCGTCCAACGTCCTGCAAGACTCGGGTATCTCATTCATCTGTCAAAACCAACATAGCATGTAATTTGATCCATCCACAACCGTCCACTTTGTCGACCTTTGACTGGCAGATAGCATAGTTCTGCCCATGGATAAATAGTCGAGGGATGCTCTCGCTCTCCAGATCACCCCAACCCACTTGCGTTTTTCTCTCCTCTCTTCCATCACACCACGAAACGAACTTCTCACTATGGCTACGGGTACCACACATTCTTCCGCTCCCATGCCGTTTTACGATATCCACCGCAATGACTACGTCAACCAGAGCTATCAGGTTCCAGTCAACAATGGCTTCGACACGGGCTCTGAAGAGTCTTTCTACCCCATGTCTCTCAATGGGGTGCAGGCACATCCTCTCCATTCCCAACAGCCCGACAACTTTGCCTATTTTCAATCTCAAATGGGACTTGCACCAACTTTCCAGACCAACGTCACGTACAATGGGGGAATGGCGCCTACCTTTCAGCCATACACCATGCTTCCTCATCTCCAGACTTTGGCACCTTCGTTTACCATGGCCCCGAGCTTAGCTTCTAGCTCCTCGACATCGGTCCAGTATCCCTTGACCCCCTCCCCCATCCCTTCATGCAAAGAAGTACTCAAGTCCAATCTCAAGTCCAAGTCAAGGGGAAAGCATATTACACGGAACGCCACGCAGTCCAGTAAGCGAGAATTGCTCGCTGCCAAACCCAGGCGAAAGCGAGGGCCTAACAAGAGGCCCCCGGGCACGGCATTTCTGAATTTGTTGGTAGGTTCATTTCGTCTGATCCCGGATTAATAGTAAAAACGTCTCCTAACTTCTCGCTCGTCATCGCAGGACGGGCTCCCGAACCAGATCAAAGAGGCCTTGGAGATGGACTATAGGGGCTGTTGTGAGTCTGTGAATATCACAGACGTATCCACAAAACAAAAGCACATGTTTTCCCTCCGACATTGTAGGAATTTACGAATGGAGTACCAGGAGCAGGTTCCCAACTTCGTTTGTCCTGCGTTCCTCGCCTTGATGGGCGGTTGCAAATCAAAGTAAGCTGGTTTGCTCGCTCATCGTGATCATAGGCTCTGACACGCACCCCCCCCCCCCCCTCCCCCCTTTTTTTCTTCTCTTTCAGGGCTGGGAGGTATGACTCCACAGACCGACATTGCAAGAAATGCGTCGGGTATCATCAACTAAACACTGGTTATAAAGACGCTTCTCCGGTCGTGATCACGCGGTCACAGTACAATGTGATCGAAAACTACCGCACAATCCGCGCGAAGAGCGAAGGGAAAAGACAGACCACCGAACAGGCCACCGAACAGGCCGATGCCGCGGCGCTCGTTCGTATAACCCTGGCAGAGGTGTTTAAGGATCGGATACCGGATTGGTTCGCGGCGGCGGAGATTAATCTCGGGGTCGCGTCCAACGCGTCCAACGCCATCGTGGACTCGGACGCCAATGCTCATCTACCCACTAGTAACACCACGTCAGTGCCTGGTCCCGTCGCGGATCATTTTGAACAACCCCCATCTCACGACCTGTCACTATTCGACCCACTCACTGCTAATGAGTGTGCAGAAGCATTTATGAATGGATTCTCTATGATCAATCACCAGCCTGAGGGCGAAACCAACGTCCTGGACACAATCGTGGATGCCGCTGCTCAGCCATCCACCATGTCGGCGCCGAGTCCCGTGGCAAATCACTTCGAACAACTATCATTTTACGAGACGTCACTTTCCGAGTCGGAATACTGGGATCGTTTTCTTTCTGACTTCATGTAGAATTGTTGATTTATCTTCTACACCCCTTTTCCCTCCCCAGTGTTCCGTGACGTGCATCTTCTATCTTGTATATACTGTACTACTACTAATGATTCCCCCCCCCCTCCCCGATATCGATGTCATTTGTACCATACCCACTTTCCATTGTTTTCTCTGTTTTCGAGTGTTCGGTTTTGCCTTCTTCCTAGACAAACAACGCTTCTTCTCTAGCTCATGAAGCTGATAGGGAATGTAAATGATGTTGTTTTGGTGTCACGGTGCCAGTGATCATTGTGAGTTGTTGCTCAGTGTGAGTGAGTAACGCGTTCGACGCGTGAAAGTCGCTGCAGGCAAGGTGTGATCGTGATCTGCGGGCGTTGCAAATGGTAGTTACGGGTGTAAGTTACAACCAACCTGTTCTCTTTTCCCGCTCAGTTCGTTAATCGTCTTGGGAATCGAACAATAAAATCGCCGCAAGAAGGTCGCTCTCTCCCTACTCGGAGGGATACTGATACCACTTGATTCATCTTAGAGCCTCGACGGAAACGGAAACGAGTACACTCGTCGGGTTTCGAACGGAGACGGCGTCTCCACTGGCAAACTGAATCAATCATACTCTACTTTGCCACCACCGTGACCACCTCAGATTCTCATTTCCCCATTCGTACACATTCATAATAGATTAAATCTACAGTAAGGGAAGGAATGGCCGCATCCCCGCGCTAAATGGAGATGGTTCGGGTGTTACTGTAAATGTAATCTTTACCGACGAGATTGTGTGCTCTACTATACTTCATCAGCAAATCTACAAATCTCTTCCTATACTTTCAGCGCTTTTCGTCACTTTTTTGCTGGCACGCAAGTTCACAAGCTCGTGCAAGTCAAGAAGTACTTGCAGGTGAGAGAAAGTAAGAAAGCCAGAGGCGAATAAAACTCAAAACCTAATATTAACAATATACGCTAAGATAAAAATTCCTGACAATGATGATCGACATTATTGTTGACGAAGTATGAGCGATAAACATCAAGGGAATTGGAGAAATGTAGTTCCTCAGGTATAAATGATGATCCAAAGACCAGAATAAGATGTGCTGCCCTAGCTATGCAATCGAGATGAATGATGGCAAGCGTGCGGCGTCCCCTAATGCCGCGTTCAAATTCAGGAGTTACAACCCACATTCTTGTATCCTCGTCTACATTATCCTTAGGGGTAAGCCATTCAACCAGAGCACATGGATAGCGTGAACCACCAGATGTAAAGGAAAAAAAAAGGCGGACGCGTCCAATAACCATACCCTTCATACCACCAACGTCTGGACCTGTCTGAACGAAGACAGTGTCATATCGAGCATATTCATCTCGCCAACTGGGGTTACAGCGAATCCTCTCTTGATACATACCACCAGCACCACAGAGATCACTGGGCGCGAAAAACCGGGCTACGGCAGAATGAAAAACATGAACGCGCCCAACAAAAACAGGGCAATGCTCGAGAGGAACATCATCGGCTGATATGGCTGTGTTTGGGTTCAGTTGGTTGTATAAGAATTGGCGCAGGAGCTCTGGGAATCGAGGCTGTTTGATGCGAGCCGCTACACCTTCAGCTGATGTTGGGTATCCTCGCGCTGCAGAGGAGACATCATTAGATATCAGAATAGAATTACAGTATTTAATCAGAATCATACCAGGGAGACAGGCCAATTCAACAGAAGATAGCGCCTTTGGACCACTTACAGGGCCACCGTCATCACCGTCATCACCATCATCTGCTTCGAGAGCAGGCCGTGGTTGTGGCTGTCCACCTTCCTGAACCATAGCAGTATATGAAGCCGTCGTTCCATCCATCATACCCAGCTGAGTAAAAGCCCTTCGTGCCGCAGCCAGCTTTTGTTACGAGCGGACTATCTCGTATGGCGCGTAAGCAACCTCCCAATGGCAGTTACTTACACAATGAGCTTCTGTATAAGAAGGGCCTTAGTACGTCAAGGCTAACCTCAGTACGTCGAGGCGTAAGCTAACTCAAACAGGAGTTAGATCTGGTAGCTGACTTAGGACTTGAACCTAAGTGCAAAGGATATGATGTGATAAGGGAGTCGAGCTGAGCGGCGAGCGTAGTAATAAACCTGGCGAGCCAGCGAAGCGAGATGAAGCTGATCGAACCAGTCGCAAAGGAATAAGCGAGCGAGCCGAAGGCGAGCAAGCGAAGCTCAATGGAAGTTTATGGTCCTGAATTCACAAAGGAGACCAAGTCTGAAGCGACTTAGGTCTTTACAAGCGTGCTAATATACAGGTACAGAAAGGCCGCGTCATTGCGAGCCGAGGAGATCACTAAGCGAGTTGGTAATCGACTTAGTGATGCTTCGTAAGGTACTGAGTAATCGTACAAGTTTATGAGTAAGTAGGTGGAGAAATGACGCACGCGTGAGGAGTATAGTAGGAGGGAGTCAAAGTGAGTCGAAGTGACTGAGACTCACGTGGCGTGGGAACATCTGACCGAATAGGAAGGTAAGTAGGAACGAAACAGAAGAAGACATAGCTGCTAAGTATCGAGATTGCGGCAACGGCCGAAAGGAGTCCGGAAGGCGCTATAAGTGGGCCGGTAGTACACATGGTGAGAGAATATAAGTACAAGTGAGCGCGTGACACCAAGAACAGACGAAAGGTGTAACAGCTTTTCAAGCCGGGAGATGGTTTTCAGCATCTGTATAAGGGCTTTGTAACGGCTTGAACGTCGCCAAGGCTCCTTGACGGCCTTGATATGTTTGGATTCTGTGATCGAAGAGCATAGCCCATTGGGAGAGCCGAAAAGGCGAATTGAACAAATATAGTGAAGAAGGGAATGCTGGTGTGGGAGCGAAATGAATTCTCCCTTCACGCCAGCAGTACCAACAAAGAATGTGCGATAGTGATGGAAACGAGCAAGGGAATCTTTGAGCTTATTGAGATTGGTGGGTGTGATGGCGTTGCGGCGCACAATGTAACAAAAATCAAGAAATGCTGACAAGCATTTAACGACGGCAGCGGGGACATGTCCTGCGATAGCACTAAGGTACACCTGTGCAAGCGAAACAAAGTTATTAGCGACATTGAGTTAATTTGCTGCACCGAGTAAATTTACCTTCATAAGTGCCTTTGAATCATCGCCGGTCCATTGTGAGAAATCACGGCCATCAGGGAAGCGCCGTAGTTTTGGAAATGCTGGCACAGCCGAAATACTATAGAAAATAAAGAGACATGGAGTTGAGGGCAAAATAACTGAACTGGGTTGAGAAAAGCCATACCGGTGATCAATGTCGGCAACAATCTCTTGCCCACGTGCCTCTCCATGCAATTCCAGCAAATACTCATTCACCCACATTACGATGTGGTCTTTGAACGTCCCTTTGATTATCTGATGAAGAAGATCAGCTGATAAAAGCTGATAAATGTCGGCCCTTGGGAAACTGGATGTGAAAGGCTATTGAGGTGTGTTTAGGATGCAGACGCGACATGTTGGCTAACAGACTTACAATAATATCCGCGCGAACACCAAAGTCAGTCCATAATATGCCCGGGTCCCAACTATTAATAAGAAGTTCGGTTTTTATTTGACTTCGTAAATGGGCGCCCCCAGCGTCTAAATTATCGGGCTTTGCATCGCATCTAGCACGCAGATATTGTAGGTAATTATGGATCCATAAATGAATTGAACAGCTTACTTTGGGCACCACCCCTGGACGATAGCGGCAAGCCACACCTGCTCTGGATAGTCGGCAATATATGGTCCTAGTCCATAAATGGCCCAACGAAAATGGCCATCTGGACACCTGACAACCTCTGGGGTCGTCATACCCACTTTGAGTGGTTGAAAGACTCGAGCCAGGCAGGCATGGTACATCTGTCACCGCCGGTACGGACAAGACGATTAGAGCTCAGTTGCGTCTGTGGTAGTCTTCTCTTCTCTGGCCTTGGGCGTGTCGAAGCACGTGCAGCGTCCCCCTTTGTGCACTAGGTCGGGGAATACCTCTTGGCAGAAGGCGTACTTGGGTAGGGTGACCGTGTCTTTAGTTGGACGCTGGGTCATAAGCTAAGTCTTCCTAGCGACTTAGTGGACTATGGAGCAGCGAGTTCCTGCCTTATCAGTTTGTCGATAAGACCCCGCTTTGAATGGGAAGAGAAGAGACTTCTGTTATTTGGACAGGAGACTCAACTTGCCGCTACCTGGCCAAGTTGGTCGTCCTTAAGTATCCTAAGAAAACTACAAATGCGTACAAAGTATTATCAACCAAACACGAGGGGCACAGCAATCCGAAACAACACGATGCTGGCCATCTGTCCATCCACATCACAACGAGGCACTACACGCATCAATGACAAGTGATCCGATCAATCCATACAGTACTAGCCCGGTTCAGGAACTTACCCCGGTCCATGAGGTGTACAAGCTAGCCTCGTCCCAGAAGCCGGTTACAACATCTGCCGGCAAAATACTTGATACTTTGCACTTTTCCGATGCTTTTTTGTTGCTACAAACCCGAGTTAGTAGCTTAGTAATTAGAGTTAAATTATTTAAAAAAAAATCGCACTTTTCGGTATAGGAAGAAAAGCGACAGGAAGTAAAGCATTTCCGTGAGCTCTCCTTGCAATATTAGATAGGTTTCCCGGTGACATATACACCAGATGGTACTCTTGATGGCCTGTCGCTACTGAAACTGTAGTTTTGTCGCTTCCAGCTACTACTGGAACAAACATTGCGCCGTGGGTTGCTTCGTCTTTTGCAATTTCATCCTGTCAGTGAGGAGATATTAGTTAAATACGTAGACAATATTATGCATTGCACCATACCGCTTGAGTCCATGCCCAGTTGGCAGACATAAGATTTGACCATGTCCGCTGATGGTTACTATCAAACTGGCGGTATGGAGATAAGTTGATCTTGTCCTTATACTGAGCGGTCTCGAGCTGATGAAGAAGGACCTGACGTGAGTCCCGTGCACAGAGCACATACATCTGCATCATCCACTTTGGGGCGGTGCCTAGAGGACGAGGGCCTTGATACCGGACCGTGTAAGTTTTCCAGGGTGACTCGCTAAGTTTTATAGCATCGATTGTAGCATAGAGTTCCTTTGAGTTCTTCCATGGGGCAGAATCACCAACTGTTGCGGCCCAGAGGTCCAGAGCTTTGTCTATTAGACCTGCAGAACTCTGGGCCTCAATGAAGTGGTAAAGTGCAAAATCGAATTCGATACAAGAATTGAAGGGGTCCCATGAGTCTGGGGCATCGCCGTTAAGAGGGTTAGGGAGATCTGGGGGTCGAGTATATGGCAGGAGATACTCTCCCGCCTCATTGCATGGTTTAGCTGTTGGAATCGTTAGCGTATCACTACTATGAGATGGAGAACACATGCATATACCTGTTAAATGAGGATGATACTCATTGGTTGATATTGGTTGGTTTTCGTCACCATTCGATTCTGGAGTGAACTGTCGATGTGCAGAATTTTGATGCTGGGTTAATCCCCTACTACTTCGACACTCTAAAAAGCAGGTGGGGCAGGTACATCAGCAAAATGATTCGGTTACTAGCGTACTAGTCTAGTCGTGGCTAGTAATAGGGCTGCACGCCGTACCGTAACGGCTTACGGCCGTATTTTGACGGTCACTTACGGCATGGTGACGTCACGTACCCGTACCGTAAGATCGAACCCGAGACCTCTATACGGTACGGTGCGGGTAGTGATACAGCCGAAAACGGTCGTACGGCCAGACCAACACATCAACGCCTCGCCGAAGCAACAGCTTCACAACTCCAAGGTGTCCACTATGCGATGCAGCGTGCAGGAGGGTCCAGCCATTGCTGTCCGTACCTTGCTCGATTAGGAAGCGTACGACATCGAGCCTCCCACCCACAGATGCCAGGTACAATGACGTCTCTCCAATCTCCATTTCCGCTCTGAATATTGACATCGACTCCACACTCCAGCTGAGTCCAGCAGGAACTTTACGATGTGGAGATGCCCACAATCCGATGCCATGTGGAATGCCGTCCACCCATTGTTATCCCGGGCAAGCACCGCTGCACCGCGCTCGATCAAAAAGCACGCAATGTCGAGGAACGTTTGCTGTGCAGCGCGGTCCAACCCCGTGAGTGTGAAAGGGTGGGCAGGGCTCGTCGAGGCGCGCATTGAGGTGCGTTGTGTTCCATCAATGATCATGAAACCCTTCCCTTCCCTTTTCCATCCAGCGAGCAAAACTGGATCGTGCAGCGGCAGGCGCTGCGCCTCCTTGGGTGGAAATCCAAGGTGAGCTTGAAGCGGCCATAGACACCTTCCGCTCAGTGCTGAAGCAGTCGTGGGTGCGATGCGCTGTGCGTATGCTCACCTTCTCCCGTCAGCTGCTGCGCGAGCTATCGCTAGCGGATGCACAAGCATTGAGAGATAGGGAGTGGGAGGCGCGCAAAAAGGCGTATCATGAGTCAGTGCTCGCAGACATGAGTCCTGTATATACTTAAGCCCCCTGTCTACAGTGTCTAGTGCCCGGAATGCCATCACCATCATCTCCAGCTTCTTCTCCCTCCCTCTCGTGTGAGTGCAGTCGCACATCAGCTCCATCGCCGTCTTGCTCTGGCGCCGCCTCATCGCCCAGCCGCGTCGTCTTCACCTCTCGCGTTCCATTTCTGTTCGCTACACTGGCCCTTTTTCGTTGATGTAAATGCCTGATCATAAGTTCATAACGTGTAGTAGTGACTGCAGACAGGGCTTCTAAACAAATTTATACCAACATGTCGCATGCCGGGTATTTCAACAAGTTCACTTCTCATTGCCCCGATTCGCCCCGATCGCCCCTACGCTAATTGTCAATACTACTTGTACGAGAAAGCCTCAGCTGCTGCTTAAGGAGCATCAGCATACGAATAGTCTCTGGTTGAAGACTTGCACGTCTCAGCGAGATAGTATCATGCCCGCCAGAGAATATTCGCTCAACTGCAACAGCAGAACCTGGTGAGGAGCGCATAAGTGTTGGAGTCACATAAAAAACGAAAGAAAACATACCAGGAATTGTCAATAAATCCCGAGCAAGGCAGTACAGGCTTGGGAACTGGGCTCGTCGACCTACCCACCACTGGACAGGTTTGCAAGCGTCAAAATCCTCACACGGGAGCTTGAAATACTCCTCAAGTTCATCGCGTAGAACACGGTCCTTCTTCCTATATCTTGATGTGAAGTTGACTTTAGATGGTGAGCTATCTGCAGCAGGTAAAACTGCATCAGTGGCATCAGCAAAATCGTCGAGGGTTTGCGGCATGGAGTCAGCATAGCGTATCGCATAGTAGGTATGAAGTGATGACTTTGCAGATTCGAGGTATGCAAGCAGATCAGGATCATTGGCGTAATCCTGCAGCGCACCCTCATAAGATATACGGGGATCAAGTACTAATGGATAACGTTGTGATAAGCTTTTGACATAACTAACAGAGGATCAACAAGACTCACAAGCGGCCCACGTATAAAAGGGTGATTGGTCGTACTTATAATAGTAGTCACTGAGCTTTTTGTGAGCGTCGAGAAGACCAGCCTTGATCTTGGGGGCTGTAGACATCGGAAGATCGCGGTAGATTCGTTGGATATGCTCCTGAAGTCCCCTAAAAATAGCATGCGTCGTGGAAAGCATGGAGACCTTCGATGTAGACATCTGGGTCGTTGCTGCCCGAAACGCCATGAGCCAGTCAGCAACTTGAGCTATCGCGTCCCATTCGTCTTCATCTAGCTCAAGGGATCGGAGGTCACAATTCCGCCCAACGAAGTCATCTATTTCGCATCCAGCGCACACTGGTCGGGGTCAGATCGAGCAGACATTAGAGGCACACAGGGGTGAATGGACAAGTATTTTCTGCTGTAACAAGGGGTTTTTATTCAGCAACATCGTACCTACACTCACAAAACTAAAATGAATTCGTAGGCCCGAATCGCCCGATGGGTGGGAAACGACAGGAAACGTGGAAAAGGAGAGCGGGTGGATCACCGGAGGTGACAACAAGGATGGGTACAGATAAGGGAAGTATGACGGGGTCCATGGTGGTTGTCCAGAGAAAGGACAAGAGAGGAGAAACCTGGAGAACACGAAGTGAGAGATAAAGGAAAACAGAGGGAGTGGAAGACAAACCAAGGCCCGATGGGTGAGAAACGACAGGAAATGTGGAAAAGGAGAGCGGGTGGATCACCGGAGGTGACAGCGAGGATGCATTACATGCACTGCGACCGGGTACAGATAAGGGAAGTATGACAAGGTCCATGGTAGTTGTCCAGAGAAAAGGACAAGAGAGGAGAAACCTGAAGAACACGGAGTGAGAGATAAAGGAAAACAGAGGGAGTGAAAGACAAACCTAGATATTGCGAGGCAAACATGTGTTAGGCATAGATAACACGAGGCTGCGTCGAGGCAATCATGTGTTAGGCCTAGACTAGCAAGAGCACACGCGGCGCATCTGCACGAATTGTCACCGCCGGTGTTGCCTCTGCGTGTACGATGCTCCTCTCCTTAGAAGCCCGTGGGTTCGGTACAGGGAGTTCCGGAGATTGCAGCGACGGCAAGGCTCCCCTCCTTAGTGGATGGATAAGAACAAGTGTCTTGTATCACTGCTAGACTGGGTAGTCGGACAGGAGACTCAACTTGGCCTCTACTAGGCGCAAGGAGTGCTACTTATATAGTACTTGGGTCTAGACTAAGGTAGGAGTCTGTAAGTAACTATAGTAGGAGTCTAACCGCGCACATGTATCTGAAACACATCACAAAGACTAGGCACATATCACAAACCAGGGGCATCAGATAGCTGTTCATCAGCGCATCAATCAGAAGGCCGCCGACATGTTGTGATCCTATCAGAACATGAACCTAGAATGATCCTCTAGATCATTCCCACGGTGACGCTTCTATTGATCCTTCAGATCAATACCATCTAGCCCCATTCATACGTATCAGAACATAAGTCAGAAACTTCAAACTCTTTTTGGGCCGGTTCCCTGAACTTACCCCGGTCCATGAGGCATACGTGCTAGCCTCATCCCAGGAGCCGGTGTCGCCTGACCTGGTCAGATGTCCCAGCAGGTGCAACGCCCTCCGTTATGCCCTTCTTCAGGGAATAGGTGCTGACAGAAGGCGTACTTACAGCGGCTGGACTGCGAGCCTGTTACACGAATTGTACGGCCGTTTACGGCCGGTTTCACCCGTAATGGTACGGCTGAGTACGGTATACGGCACGTACAAGGTACGGCCGTTTTGAAACAAGTTGTATTACTGACGGTACGGTAACGGGACCCGTACAAATACGGCCATACAGCCGTATTGTACGGTTACGGCGTGCAGCCCTAGCTAGTAAATTAGTAGCCTAGTTTTTCAACTAGGCTAGTAGACTTGCCATGCGCTAGTTTTGATAATTCTAGTGCTAGTTGTCCAGTTTCGGAACTAGTCTAGTAGACTTGCCAAGCACTATTTCGGCAAACTAGACTAGTTCACTGTGTATAGAGCTTATATAACGCATCTGGCACTAGAATTGTGTACTAGGATGGACATTTCATTCTAGAAATAGTTTAGATTCATATTTTCTGGTACTATTTCACGCGTCGGACCAATCATCACACATCAGGATAGAACAATCACATCACTGGTATTTCATTACAGTATTCCACATAGATAGTGTACATGTTAGATTTGAGACACTAAAGAAATCCTTCAAGCTCATACCCGTACCATTACCCGTGAGGACCCATATGGTGCTGATTCTGCTGAAGGGTAGTATAGCAAGACAAGACAAGACAAACCTGCAGAAACACTACCTAGCGTATGCATACGCGCTCCCTTCTGTGGCTTTTCCGCACCATGGTGTGTCTGTGGCCCCTGCAACCCTACTATCGCCCAGGTGAGGAAGGTGCCGAATGCCCATGTGGGCTTGGCAGCGGGGGAGGATGATGCGTGTGTGTTGAGGAGGGCTGCGCACTGCTGGGACGCGGTGGATGTGGCAGTGGGTGTGACGTGTCTATTAGGGTCATGGTCGCATTGATCAGTATTCGCCCCAATGCAGAAGCGTTGAAGCGGGTGACTCACACGAAGGAGAGAGGTGGAGGTAGCCCTAGATTGAGTTGCTGTGGCTCCAAGATCAAGTGTTTGCAACATTGAATAGCCGTCACAGTAGTCAGCTGAGGGTTGCATGGCTTCCAGGAAGGAAAATGAGTTGTCGAACCCACCTTCGTAGCTGTATACACCGAGATGTTGACCGGGCGGTGGTGCATGTACAGGGGTCATTTCATTGGGGTTATTCAGTGCAGTGGAGGCAGGAACGAGGCGTGCGGGCAAGGAAAACTTGATTGTAAGAGTCCTTCCTAGCGTGTTTAAATATGAGAGAGCGAAGGGAGTCAAGGCACGTCGACCACGTGGTAACTAGCATGACACATGCATGACATATGACAGCAGGAATGTACACTAAGGAGGGCTTTGAGCGTGAAGCTAAGACTGCGAGCACATGGCGATCTCACTGCAATGTAAAATAAAGATACTAAGTTATATTGGGGATAAAAGGGAGTCCGATTTGAGTAAAGTACCAAGCTAGAGAATGACACGAGTGAGATGAAAAGGGGTATAGTTAGATCGAGCCTTGCCACACGCCACCCGATTCGTACTATCCTTGGAGAGTGATTTCGTTCCAACAATCCCCTTCCACCCCACTGGCACTAAGGCTAATCCTCCTGTACACCCCGATCTCAAGTTCACATCTCGCTCGTCCCACTGGCAAGCTTGCCCATGGTTTCTCTGGTGCTGACATAATGTAGGTCTGTCAACGTGCGGCCAAGTTGGCTATCCGCAAAAGCATACTAGAAGCAGACATTCGCAAGGTACGCGAGTGGAAGGAAAAGGAGGACGCCAAGATGGAGGAGGATGACGAGGAAGACCCTGTCTCTGTCATTGCGAGGGAACACTTCGAGGAGGTGGTAATGAAGTATGCGCGTCGTCACAATTAATGTCCACACGATTGGAACAGTTTCTCAGTGCTGGAGCGATGTAATCCATTTTATGTAAACCCGTTTAGGGACATCTACTATAATATAAAGCTACTAATTGCATAAATGGCGAAAATGGCAAAAAACGTGGTTAGCACGTTATCTCCTTTTATGTGACGATAACTTACGTTTTTTCACCTTTTCTGTGCATCGGCCTGTCTCCTGCGCCCGATCTTCATCTTTTGTTTGGGACCCGATCATCACTTCGTTCCGCCTAAGCCCCTATCACTTTTCGTCCCCGCTCCTTTTCCTGTCTTTTCCAATTCGTGCGGCTTCAAAGTGCACCCGCACCCCCCGGCTCTTAAACAGGGGAGGCAGTGAAGCGGGCAGCACCCATGTCTTCCTTTCCCCTCACATCCTACGGTCTGCCTCTTTTCTTACCTGTCAACAACGACGCTCATCGGTGTCAATCGTATGCACGCTCACGTTTTCTGTTTGCACCTTCTTCTCATGTTGTCCTTTCCACGGGTACCGAAATCTTACTTTTCACATTTTCTACAGCTTTCCCAGCCACACGCCCTTCGTTCCCTGCTGACGTCGCCTTGCACGGGTACGGACCTCCGTACTTTCGCTTGCTCTCCCCTCTCCCACCCTCACATACGATACAGATCCCCATCAACATCAACTGCCGCTGCGTTCGTCAACGCCCTCTGTCGCTTTCCATCGCCATACACGCACACAACAACTCCCTCTTCCCAATGTTCGTCTGCGTGATATATCCGTTCACGACCGTGGCGTGGGAGGAACGTTGCGTACTGTGTCCAACCCTTTCCTGTGCCCCCTGCGTTCGTGGTACTGTATCAGCCCCTATCACGTTTGATCGCTCCCCCTTTTGACCGTCGCCCGTCAATTTGAATTCATTCACCAGATCGCGCCCTTGCTCCACTGCTCCCGCTTTCTTATCAATCAGCACCCGCTCCCCGACACTTGTGGCTGCGAACGGTTTACCGCTCCTCTTTTCCTTCACTCACCTTCACACCTCTCACCCTTTCCCGCTGTCCTGAAAATGACAGGCTCGAACACTGTGTCATTTAGTACGCAGACTTTGTCTCTTCTCTCCTTCAACACCATTAACACTAACCAGTAGCAGTACTGACCCATGATTCTATTATCCCATCAGACGCACGACGTATCATGTCCAATTCTTCGAACGCGTTGACCGTTGGACGAACGTCTCGAATCAGTGCTGCAGCTCATTCAGGACCTGTTGTGTCAAGCTCCGTGCCTCGAACTCGAGCTCCCACCAACGTCATCACCTATTCCTACATCTCGCGATCGGTGTACGTTGCCCCGATGGAAACCTTTCATGTACGTCCTCTTCCCATCCACCGCTTTGCAAGGGTTAGTCCGAGCAAACGTGCGCGTTTTCATAATTGTCCGACTCCATTCTCTGGGTGTACTCACTCTACTGTATCAGCCCCTATCAACATAAACCACTTATTGGAAATCTGCGGACACAAACTATGTCAATTCAAATCCATGTCCCGCATCGCACCCTTCCTCGACGGCACCGCCCCCGTTTCCTTTTCGAACAGCACGCGCTCTCTCCCGGTGTTCAACAGGGGGGTCTGCGAACTACTGCGGGGCCATAAATGTCCTCTCTCTCCAGTGCGCACACTGCTCTTTTCGTGCTCTCCAACGGTCTCACATCCTGGAACAGCGGCTGTTCCTCTACTGACTAGCTGTCTTCTTTTCACAGTGCACTTCCCTCACCTACTCAGGCTGTTGGTACGTCTCTATCACAATATTTTTTCTAATCTATGTGGTTTGTAAGCTTACAAACCCAACATGTCAATCATTGTCACGCGGCGTTTCACTTTCGACATTTACCACAGCCTACTCGGTAGAGACTCAACCCTTCCCTTGCCGCAGCGTGAAACTGGCTCACTCTGCCAAGATGGTATTCGCAGACGGGTTTTGGAGTCGGACCCTACTCGGACATTCAGTCGTGCGTACCAATCATTCAATATCCGGTGCTCACATATCTCGCCTCAACGTATACCACTTATCTATATAGGTTTCTATATTCTGCTTTCTTCTGAGCGCATACGGCTAAATATAACATGTATAGGGAATGCGCGTGGACTCACAGATGACGGTGTTTATACGAGGCGCCCACGCTACTCCGAACGACTCCCGATACTCTCGAGAACACCGAGGCGCAGCTACATCTGTCATCCTTCCCTCACTTTCACTTTTTTTCTTACCCACGGAAAGCGGTGGCCGACTCAGACGCGGTTTCGCTCAAGGCTCGATTAAAGGCCGACTGCACAAGCTGAAAGAATCGCTCCGTGATCTGCAGCACTGCCGTTACGCTAACTAGGCCATCTGTTGACGCAGGCATTTCGTTGGCTGGCTAGGTGGCCTTCACTACTGGCCGTTGTCCAACACTGACACTTTTTCTCACATATGGTACAGATCTCCATCAAGTGCTGCCAAGTTCACCGTACGAGCACCCAGTAACTCGCTCCTCCCAATCATCGTCCGCATGAACACCCCGTTTTCTTGGCCGACCTTCAACTGCTTGACGTGTATCGCGCCGTCGGACCATCGAGTGAACGGTCCCCGTGGCACCGACTCCTCCGCCACAACATGTACCTCAATCGTATGCTCGCTCTCCTTTTCCACATGTGCATGCCTCACACGTTCTCCAACACAGGCTCTCCCTGGCCGCTGTACGCCTCTCATCACCGCCTTCACCGCCGTCTCCGTCTCCGTCGACGCCACAGCTGCCTCGGCCAAATCGTCCGGAGGGGTTCGGGAAGGGATGCCACGCGGCGTAGACGTCGACAGCCCGGAGGAGCCACTCGCCTGCGTCCCGCACAGCTCACTACAAATCCCGTGCGCGACCATCAATACAGACTGGAACCAGACATCTGAACAAAGACCGATGACCTCCTTCCGATCATGGAGTTGTATGTCAGAGACTGCTGACTTTCCGCCTCAAGTCTTTCCGACCGTGGAATATAGTACGTCGCCTCAATTTGCATTCATGCAGCGGAACCAGGCCCTTCCTCGACCTCCTGTCCTTCCAATATGCTCCCGCGCTGAATTTGCTTTCATGCAACACACCCTTCCTCGGGAGTCAATAAGCACTGTCCGCACTAATGGACGACTACCCGACTCTCCAATCAACAACAATGACCACTGTCCGCACGGTCCCCTGTAGCCGCTATACGCATCTCATCACGACAGCCAGCGCCGTTTCCATCTACGTCGACGCCACCGTTGCGTGAATTAATTCGTCCGTCAAGGGATCAACTCCTCCGCAGTTGTCTACACTTTTGTAACGTGTCCTTGCTCACCGTACACGTCTCGAGAGAGAGCGAGCTCTCCGCTCTCATCATCAACTTGAAGGCCAGTGTGTCCTGCCCGCTTTACCCTCACCACGTCCTTCGGGAACACATGTCACGGAGCATAGACGTCGACATCCCGAACGAGCCGCTCGCCCGCGTCCTCCACAGCTCACTGCTAAACGAGGCCTCTGTAACGGCACACGTGCGACAATTGTACACATGTCAAGTCGCGTCCTAGAAATTCGACTACTCTCCGGAGATTACGCAGGCAAAAAGGCGTTAATTCCGCGAATTACTCTCTCATCCTCACACAGGACTTGACTTGGCCATCAAACTCAACAGACGTCAATTTCCCATCCAATTCGTGTTAGCGTTGACCATCAACAAATAAGTATCAAACTTCTTCTCCCGAACGATTCTGCTGCAACAAGACGGAAAATGATGTATATAGTGAAGTACTGCTGTACTGACGCCTTTGTAATTCTGTACAACATATCATTAATGTTAACTTGAATTTAATCACTCCATGTACAACTCGCGCTCTCACTCTCCTGCCGCTTTTCTCACACTCTGATACTAACACAAACTACTAACTAGCTGTGCCCGTGCGAAGCACGGGTCACCGCTAGTGTCCAATTAAAGCCCGTCAGCTGTTACTCCTAGATTGCATCGGCGTCGATGTTTGGGACTCCGATGGTCAGACCCCATTGCATGTGACGTGGCGCATGCAACGCACTCCCTGGACACCGCTACGTGAAGCATCATCCTGCGGATATTTGGACATCGTGATCCTCCTACTGGTCCTGCGGATGTGGACGTAAGGAATAGCGAGTACGCAACACCGTTACATGGCGCAGCATTTGAGGGGAAGTTGGAGGTCACACAACTCCTGCTCGCGCATACTAGTAGCGGCATAGGGCGAACGTCCATACGCAGAACAGGGCGCGCCAGACTCCAGTCCAGTTGGCCTCGATGAATGGACATGAAGAGGTTGTACGGCTGCTTTCTCAGCATGTGCTGGGTTGCCAGGGAACTGGCAAAAAATGTAAACATCTACAGGTCTTCAACACCTAGGTACGTTAGCAGTCCAATAGTCGACGCCTCCGAGACCTCAACGCCGGTTTTTTTTCTACTAGCGGTACGTTGCCTCACCACAATTTCGACACCTGGCACTGCTCGTCCAACTTCACGCTCACTCCATACGATATGATTTACCTCAACGTCCCACAGCTCCAGCACTTTTCGTTTTATTGGCCGTCATGACTTCCTTTCCCTATCTTTAATCTAGTATTGCCTGCTATGCGGGCACCATGCTAGTTAGTGTGCCTGTCTGCCGCTTCCATGCCAGTGGATAGCTATAATTCTCTCCCATTTGTGATTTCTACGATGTATCGGTAGTCGACATCTGTTTTCGAAATCGTGTCGTCTTTCCACATAAGTACTGTCTTCACATCCATCATAAATAAGAAGACTGTGTTGAATGTTCCACGATGTGAGCATCGTTGAGACGCTCACGCGCTCAAGGTAGGCTAGTCAAACAGGAATGTGAACAGCACTCGTAGAGAATCGGAGGAGTTCCTTTCTCCGGCAGTTCCTTGCCGGTCTTCCGGAAAGCATGAAATTCCCACCTGATTGTCACGCATAACCCTGTAACAAGACAGGTCCATCATTCTGACTCACGCCTGTCGATCGACAGGCGTTCCTGAAATCCGCTATATCCAGCTATATCCAAGAATTACCAGCTCTTCGGAAGTCCGGCTCCGTCGCTACGACACCCAAGTTGCTCCTAAGGCTCACCCGTGTGAATTCCCTGCCCTTTGTGTGACTTCCCGCGCTGTCCCACCCTCGGTAACATCCGACGACGCGACTTCGTCGTCTCCCACGGTGTGCTCCCTGTCATGCTCATCATCTCTGACAGCGAGCACACATATTTCCACTCCTCCCTCACAAAATATATAACATATATATATTGTTGAATTTGTTTTAATGAGTAGAATTCAAATATAACAGCTATAAATTGAAATAATTGGATTTTTGGGCCCTTGAGGCTACCTCTACCCCTGGGAAAGTAGGGCCGGCTAACTGGATCTGTCCCCCCTCCCAGGATTTTCCCGCGTGTTTCCCAAACTCGGCAACTTCCACTGTGTGACCTCATTGCCTCCCACGCTGTCAACAACACTGTGCTCATTGTCTCAGACAGTGAGCACACCATTTTTCACTTATCTCCCTTGCTCCCTCATATAATATATAACATATATATACCAATGGGTTCATATTGATGAGGGGAATACAAATACAGTGATTATAAGTCAAAATAAAGGGGTTTGGGAGCTTCAGAACACTTAAACCATCTGAATCAAGGGTGGCCATTTGCAGCAGAAATAAAATAGCTGAAAATATGACAATATTCATGGAGATAGACAAGCTTGGAAGACAGGGGGTCTTCTGCCAACTCTAAGCAATCTGATCAGCCATTCTTAGGTTATTCAAGCCAATCTTGCCTTAAAGTTGATTGAATAACTCAGAACTGGCTGAACAGATTGCTTAGAGTTGGCAGAGGACCCCCTGTCTTCCAAGCTTGTCTATCTCCATGAATATTGTCATATTTTCAGCTATTTTATTTCTGCTGCAAATGGCCACCCTTGATTCAGATGGTTTAAGTGTTCTGAAGTTCCCAAACCCCTTTATTTTGACTTATAATCACTGTATTTGTATTCCCCTCATCAATATGAACCCATTGGTATATATATGTTATATATTATATGAGGGAGCAAGGGAGATAAGTGAAAAATGGTGTGCTCACTGTCTGAGACAATGAGCACAGTGTTGTTGACAGCGTGGGAGGCAATGAGGTCACACAGTGGAAGTTGCCGAGTTTGGGAGACACGCGGGAAAATCCTGGGAGGGGGGACAGATCCAGTTAGCCGGCCCTACTTTCCCAGGGGTAGAGGTAGCCTCAAGGGCCCAAAAATCCAATTATTTCAATTTATAGCTGTTATATTTGAATTCTACTCATTAAAACAAATTCAACAATATATATATGTTATATATTTTGTGAGGGAGGAGTGGAAATATGTGTGCTCGCTGTCAGAGATGATGAGCATGACAGGGAGCACACCGTGGGAGACGACGAAGTCGCGTCGTCGGATGTTACCGAGGGTGGGACAGCGCGGGAAGTCACACAAAGGGCAGGGAATTCACACGGGTGAGCCTTAGGAGCAACTTGGGTGTCGTAGCGACGGAGCCGGACTTCCGAAGAGCTGGTAATTCTTGGATATAGCTGGATATAGCGGATTTCAGGAACGCCTGTCGATCGACAGGCGTGAGTCAGAATGATGGACCTGTCTTGTTACAGGGTTATGCGTGACAATCAGGTGGAAATTCCAGCTCGTACAACTATAATTTCACGAAAAGATTGTCATTGATGATACAATGATACAGCAATACATCGTCCGTTTTACACCACATTCTGACAGGAGATAGAAAAAGAAGAAATCACTTACCATCCGCTACACCTCAGTGGTGAATCGGTGAAGGATCATGGATGTCGAAAATCGCTACGAAAGCGAGAAAATTGGAAAAAATTATGGCAGCGTAAGCACAGCCAGCCCGTCTCTCGAAGCTTAGCTTCCCCCGCTACACCACTAGTCTTGCGACCAATGCGATGCGTTCACCGGATCCTTGCTCTTCACATACTCCGCACGGCGCAAGGCACACGCACGTTTCTGACCACCGTAGGCCATCCAGCTCGTCTCTTGACCTCCCAGAACTGGCGAACTCTGCCGCGCTTCTGCTCGCCGATTACATATCCATTGATCTTCTCGCCGCCATGCCCCCCCCGCAAGGGCGAAGGCGCGGCGGCGGACAGGGCCTGCTCTCCGCTCCGATCCGGACCACCCAACGCGCTCGAACTTCCCGTTTGTGCCCCCCATGACGACTTCTCTCCTCAGATGGGCCAGTAATCCAGATGGTCTCGTCCGTGCCACTACCGGCGATCAACACCGCATGCAACCGTTGCAACTGCCAAACAACCCACTCAAAGCAATCCTGACGGCGAGCACGTAGCTCTTTGCAGCACCCCGCAAGGCACCACAATTCAGAATTGCCTGAGCACGCATGGGAGTGCGGTTACATGCAGTGGAACACGCGCTGTGCGGACGGATTCCTCGACCAACTAGTCCTGCACCACATCAAAGCAGACAAGTTTTTTCGACTGTCATAGAAGGAATGGAAGAACGTTCGCGATGAGATAGGCCAGCTCGAGGAGAAGGTCGTCGCGGACGGGCTGAATAACGAAGGATGAATGTGTATAGCCTGATTGCGGAAGTGCGCCAGCGGCAGCTTCAAGCCCGTCTGAAGGATGGAGCCATCGGAACTTGATTGACCCACGGTGAGAAACCGGTTACTTGCAAGGCAGTGAAATAGTGCGCCTATCTGTATGGGATAAGGTCACAGTTGGGGGTGGGCGAACTGTACTCGGCGGCAGTCCCAAGAAGCAGCACAAGGGCTTCTTAAGAACCACCGCCATCCGATGCACACAGTCCAGAAGCCGCTTGGAAGCCAAGTGGCACCCTCATCCACACCTGGCAGTGCAGTGGCGCAACCTCCGTCATTCCGATTCCATGCTTCCCTGTACGTATCCGCTACTCCACCAGGTCAAGCAATGACCTTTTGACCCAGCTATTCGTTCTTCACCAAGCCATGCAGATTAAGCAACGTTCTGTAACGCTTCCAGGCCCCTATCCTCGACCGCCTGCAGCAGTCTCCTGTGGCGGAGTAGAGCAGAGCGGACGAGGCGGCCTACGGCGAGCAAATCCAACAAAAATGTCACCGGGTTGAGCAGAGCTCGGGAAAGGCCCAAGGCCCAGGCTCCTTCGCATTCCGTACGGTGGTCCGGTTTCGAAGAACGAAAGCATATTTCCGCTGGTACGAGTTGGCAACGCAAAGGCATGCGCGAGAAAAGTAAAGACTGAGCGACACCAGGAAATTGGAATCGCACGGAGGCGATTTGTACGTGACCTGGGCTGCAAAGGCGTATTACCCAGACCTTGTACGTGGCTTGCTCGTATAACATCCCGCGTCCGAGATAAAATGCGAACGCAACTCTGGTGCTCGATGCACAGCCCTCTTGACTATGGCGTGTGATCCCGCCTCGTTCCGGCACTGCCTTCCTCGTCGCTCGTCGCCACACCTACCCCAATGAATACGCGTGGTCAACGGGATTCCGTGGGTGGGATAAGATGTGAGTCGATCGAGAACCAGGGTCCCGAGGCAGTACATGAAGGGGATCTGTACGTGCGCCGAAAGCAAGGGACCGTGTGACATGCGGGCACTTTCTGGAGACGCGAAAGGACGGCGATGCGCAAGTCATGGCAAGGGAAGGGAAAGTCAAAACGGTAAACGCTCGTGCATAATTGTCTCGATTCAGACGCTAGCCGAACGCAGAGCGAGTCCAACCGTGCATGGGACTGCTGCGCACGCCCAAACCAAACGGGGAGGGCCAGATCGAACCGAGGGAGGATGCGGAAGGAGCCGAAGAAAACTTAGGGTTAGATGACATTCCACGGGTTAGGATGGTGGAATGGATCTTGTTGGCTGCATGTGATGAACGAATTCGTGGAAGGTCATTGATGAAGGTGGAGCGGGAGAGCCAAGAGCGTTAAAGGCCACCGGGAAGGCATGAAAAAGAAATAAGAGGAAAAGGTACAAAGCATTGGTAGCGGAGTCGTCGGTAACTGGATAAGGAAGACGGAAGACGCGACAAGCGCGAAATCACGCCAATTTGAAGCCCATTGTGTGGTTGTGTTTATTCGTCGACGCGTCGACGCGTCGTTTGAAACGCGGGTACTGTATACACTCGGACCACCTTGCATAGTTCAGTTTCTTACTGGCCTCGCTTTCGGACTCCTATCGCAATAGCCTGTGGAAGATCATGTATGTACTAGTCAGTACCGAAATGACCATCGTGATCTCCCTCCTATGGCATAGTCCCCTCTCACGTGTTGAGGTTACACACGTGCGAGTCGAGTGCGCCATTAGGGTCACTTCGGACTAACGACCCAAACATGGGTCCTGTTTAAATGCCTCAACGTTTCTTGACACTTATAGTAGCTACCATTTAGCTCGTTTTTGATTACGCGTCTCCAACACGCGTCTCCAACAACACGTTTCCAGCTCTCAGTGAGCCACACCCACTGCCAACGGCCGCGAGACGCCTATATCGACCTCGGCTCCACAACCCCGAGATGGGACTTGCGAGAAACGAGTCAGGGGATACAACTAAGCTATTGTAAGTTACAAAAGAATGTTCTTTCCTTTCAGAAGAGCTTCTTGTTCTCATTCTTCACATGCATACAGACGTCAAGTACCCACCTAACAAGTTCAACGCATCTAATACATTCATCCAACCCCGTCCCCCATAACTTCCTGATTTGAACTTCACACTGACACCTCAGTGGATCGGCCATTTCGGGTCCACTAAAACCTGAAAGTTACCAACGTTTTTGTGCCAGTGGATCATCACCTTGATGATCACTGGCGCGAAAATGTTGACAGGCCCTCCTGACGGAAAGGTCCCTGATCACTTTACACTCACCTTGCCCGCCTTGTCCAATGATGGCCAGGAACAGTGCGCTTATGCTTCGTATGGTGGTGATTGTTAGTGGAATAATAGGTAATCGCGTTACGCGACTGTTTACGCGTTTACTCATCACTCGATTTGCGACATGACCTCGAAATGCTGTGGCCCCTTGACTGGCCCCCAACTTTACAGTATGTGGCATCCTCCTCAGTTCCTTGACCTGTCCCACGAAAAACGCGCGGAACAGTCAGTGAGACTTTCCGCTGCAATTTTAGAACCTCTGCTAACCAGTGTCCCAGGGGGTCGAAGACCTCTCACTGGCAGCTGTTTGTCAACAAATATTATGTCCGCGTGATCTGAGATTGCGAGCTCGAAACGCGCATATTGTTCTTTCGTTCTTTCCCGCTTTGTCGATGAGAATCAAAGGAGGTCACGTAGCACGGTGAGCACTTTCACAACCTGGCAAAGTAAGAGGTGGGATTTTAGACGACCCTGCACCTGATTAGCAGACAACAAGCATCATGTTGGTTCGGTGACAATGTGTATGCCCAAAATAATACAGTGCCTAGGCTAAGACTCTCACACTGGCAAGTAGCTACAGCATGTAATTTAGCAAACAGTGTGAAGGAACAGATGCCTCATCCAACAATTGATTGTATCGTGGCCGAATGTATGCAATGATTTATAGATATCACTACAGTGAGGCACCTTGCTTGATACCGCCCGCTACGTCTTTTTATTATGCAGTGAGCGATGCCGCACGATTCATGATTTACTTCGGGCAAAATGAGGATTTATTCGAGATGTTCTATGTTATGACAAAAGGCTTCGTTTGTTCACCATGAGGACTGAGTTATTTGTTGTCGAAGCTACTCTCTCCTCGTGCCCTTCCTCGGTGTGGTGCTTGACCACGGTACGCTCTACGGACACATGTTCACACTGCGCTATCTCCCCGTCAGTGCTCGGGTGATGACGGTGTGATTCGTGTAAATGTGAGTTTCGTGCGGACTTGAAGGACGTAACTTCTGCTATCTTTTCATTTTCGAGGGGTTATCGGAGCCCATACTTGGGATGTTCAGCGGTGGCATGAACGGAAACGCACTTGGTTAAAACGGTGGTGCTTGGCATGGAGGGGCGACCCAAATGCGGTCCTTGTACGGTGGTTGACTGATGGGAGGGTAAGTTACTATTGATGAAGTGGCTGCAGCAGTCTTCGGCAGCCAGGGATCACCGACTCGCACCTCAAGTTGTAAACACAAATGGCTCTCTCCTTGTGGATTAAGTGCATTTGAGCGGCATCCGGAAGGGTCGTAGAATTATACTAGAATAGTTGATAGTCTAGGCTTGTGTAAAAAGACATGTCCTTGTTTGCAACAGCGGCCTGAAAGCCAGGAGCTGCTCCAAGGTCTGATCAATCTGATCCGTCAGTTGGAATAAATCGATTTTCTATCAGCGCTGATGATGAAACTAGTGAACGGTGATGGGGCGTGAGAGGTTAAGACGAAGCGGCCGGGCGATAAGGCCCAATGAGGAATCTGTTGACATCAGGTGACCCAATCTGATGTGAACTGACTTGGTGAAAAAAAACTGACTTGGAGAGGTGCCTGTTGATTCAATAGTTCTCCTACGGAAATACACTACTTACCGACCTTACCTATTTATGTCGGGTTTGTTGTAATGCCACGCATCGGAGCACCCGGCCCGTACTCATGTGGGCATCGCGTCACATCATCGAACTTATCATTTTTTTAATTCAATCTAATGCATTTTCTCCTCCTACTTTCTCTCTTTCATGTGCATTCTCGTTCGGCTCGCTCGCCACTCGCATTCATAAAACTGCTGTCCGCAACGCCCTTGCCAACATCACTCATTTTCTATCTCTTATCTTCCGCTTTCCCCTTATCTTGGACGACATTCCCATCTCGCCTCCTCGGCCTCTCTCATCTAGCCCTGAAATTGCCGTTGGGCGATCTAAAGTCACGTCTCAAATTTTGGTGAGTTCTATGCCCTTGTGACGATGTATCCCCTTCACAACAGGCCTGCTAGGAATCCCGACAGGAACTCTCCCTCATTCAAGATGCCGTTCAGAGCAAGCTTAAAAAGCGGACATCCCTTCATGACGAGAAGGTCCGACGATTGTATACTACTATGAATCAACTTAAAGGCCATGCTGCAGACCTATTTGCACCTACTTCTCAAAATATCAGAGTCAGTGGCTCGCCTCGAATCCCTGCTTCTTATAGCATCACCAGACGGTGTGTTCTGCCACATCGTGTCTCCATACTTCCTAATGTCCAATTAACAACAGGCCGCGAGGAAACCGCGCAAAGCATCTTGTTCGCGTTGCAACAGAATATACCCAACTTCTCTATTATGTTTCCAAAGCGCAAGCCGACGCCCGATCTGCATTTGTTGACGAGATTCAATGGGTTTGTGAGCTGTCTCTTTTCACTACCTAATTCATGAACCAGTCTAGTGTTTCGGCGGCTACAAGAGCCGAGCCGAGCCGTTAGCCGAGCCACAATTAGCCGGGCAGTCAGCTTGTTAGCCGAGCTGCGCCGTGGGCACCCATGCCACTTAGCCGCGCCGAGCCGCGCCGCCAAAATAGCCGGCGTTTCTCCGGCTAGAGTGCGGCTCAGCTCCCAATCCAGATCGCAAAAATTGTAGTCAAATCTTAGTTCCCATACATCAAACTACAGCTCTACAACAAAATCGACGCGTGATACATCATCGCCTACATGTACCTCAAAGCCCAACGTCTCAAACTACGAAAACATGCTACTTCCAGGACCTTGTACGAGTGGCCCAAGCAGGTGTTTGATGTATGTACCGAGACGGTTTAGCAATCGCACGAGTCGAAGAGTGAAGGTTAAATAAATCTAGTTAGTGCCGCTATTCATAGAGGGCGAGGTCACTTACACCCGACTAGTGAAGATAGGTGCACGGTCCACGCTGACATGGGGTGGTGCTTTGATGGGCTGATCAGTCACGGTTTCCGAGCACTGTAAGAGGATGGAATGAAGGAACTAATAGTCCAGTTTCTTGTCAAAGCCAAGAGAACGGACATAGGTGACGAATTTGCAGAAGGGAGCGGGTGTCACCGCCGGTATGGACGAGACGATTAGAGCACCGTTGTGTCCGTAGTAGTTGGCGCCTCTTTGGCCTTGGGCGTGTCGAAGCACGTGCAGCGTCCTCCCTTGTGCACTAGATCGGGGAATACCTCCTGGCAGAAGGCGTACTTGGGTAAAGCGACCATGTCCTTGGTGGGACGCTGGGTCATAAGCTAAGTCGTTGCAGTGACTTAGGCGACTGAGGAGTAGTGGGTTCCCGCCTTATCAATACGTCGATAAGACCCCGCTGTGAATAGGAAGGGAAGAGACTTTTGTTATTTAGACAAGAGACTCAACTTGCCGCTACCTGGCCAAGTTGGTCGTCCTTAAGTATCCTAGCAAGGTGACAAACGCGTACAAAGTATTACGAAGGAAACACGAGGGGCACAGCAATCTGAAACAACACGATGCTGGCCATCTGTCCATCCACATCAAGAACGAGGCACTACACGCATCAATGACGAGTGATCCGATCAATCCATACAGCACTAGCCCGGTTCAGGAACTTACCCCGGTCCACAAGGCGTACAAGCTAGCCTCGTCCCAGGAGCCGGTTACAGCGGGTAAGCCTTCGCACAGCTCTTCCACTGTGATCGATGTTTTCTTACGGAGGACTACCTCCTCGTCGTTGCCTGCGGAATTGCTGGTCCAAGGCAACTCACCGAGTGCTGAATAAATGATGGTATAGGCGAGAGACTCTAGGTCATCACGACACGACTGGACATTGCCTTGCTGGCCACTGATGGATGCGAACGGAAGGGTACCAACGATCGAATGATTCGTTGTGAAAGGGATATGTAAATAAGTTGCGGGATTACGGAACAATCGTGCCAAGCCGAAATCGATGAGAAAGAGGGTAGGAGGAAGGTTATCAGCACGAATCATGAAATTCCCAGGTTTAATGTCACGATGGATGTAGTGTCGATCATGAAGTGACTGGACTGCTAAGAGCTGCATGTGAGGGTGTGTTTAGGTTTAGTATGATTGTTTGTTTTATATAACGTACCATTTGGGTGGCGTACGAGAATGTCTTCCTGTGGTCAAACTCAAGCTGATCGATCAGGTCGCCCAGTGAAGTTCCGAGATGATCGAGGACAATAACTTCATATATACTTTCCTTGCCGTACCAGAGTACTCGAGGGATTCCTCTGCCACCGGCGATAGTTGTATACACGTTGTGTTCATGACTGAGCCTTGAAGGTAAGCCGCATGGGTGCCCTATCTTCACAGCAACATCACCCCCCGTCGCAATGTCTTTTCCTAGATAGACACTCCCTAACGAACTCAGGAAAGTGTGTCAAACTCGAGTCAGAGTCGAGCTCACCAGATCCCCCAGTACCGAGTAGGTTACATACTCTGTACCGGCCACCAACACGCACAATATCTGACTTCGAGGGAGAGAATCACTTCTCCGAGGTATGTCGTGGATTTCGAAGGTGCGTAGTCGTCATCAACGTTAAGAGAGAGAAATGATGGGTAAAGTCAACTTGGGGGATGCGTCGGTTCACTAAATTGCGAACTCTGATGTCAAATAAACACCAACAATATCGCACGCAACTGCTGTGTGATCATCTCTGTCAGTACAGACAGTAATGTGGCCAAGGAAAATATATTCTCATTGCAGTGACGTAAAAAAGCTGGGGTTAAGACTCGCAATCATCGTAGTTAATAAGGTCATTCAACAAATTGTCAAACGAAACAACAGGATCATCCACAAAGAGAGAGCTAAGCTCGCCAGTTGGCACCGACATACTCATGGCAGCTTCCGATATTGACCATCCGTTCATGAAGTTGAGGCGTTCTTTCTTGAGTGAATATTTCAGCATTTGAAGGGCCTCCATGAGAATTGGGCTGATTTGGTTTCGCTTCGCGGTGTCCGTGTCCTTTGCTGACGAGAACACACGCTCGCAAGGGACGGACGTTGCCTGGATCGGGAGATAATCCATCGCGATTGAGAACAGTGTTGGGAGTTCCAACCTATTAGCCTGTTGAGGGAGTTAGTTGTAGTACCAAAACGCCATTCAATTATAGGAATCACCTCACCTCCCAGAACCGCAGGATGTTGGTCTCCTCAGACGAGATTGGACCCGAAACATATTTTTGGAATTCAACATCCACACTGGACACATTACGTGTGGACTTTTTTTTGTATACAGAATCTTGGACTTTGAATCGCGTTGGAGCCACAGAAACCACTGGATCGGGTTGGACAGGGGAATCCGTCGTTGTAGCTTCGCATCAGGAAAACGTCAATTTACTTAAGTCTACTTAGGTGCACTTATGTTTCTTAAATCTGCATTAAGACAATTAAGAGTACTAAGAACTCTTAGTTTGACTTAATATTTTTAACATCAAAGTGATTTTAAGGTAATCAAGTCATAAAAACTCATTAAGACACACTTACTGCTGTAAGTAAAATTAAGCAAACCAAAGATACCTACCCTACCTTAAGCTTGCTAACACCTATTCTCTAATCTTCCAGTACCCAGCCTGTCGCTGCGCGCAGGACCAACAGGTCACCTGATGCTGGGCAGTGAGTAAGGTGGCATCTCTGATTGGCCATTGGTAAACGCACCCTTCAACTGAATTTGTGGCACTGTAAGGCTGTGCGCCTGCGTGAATTGCAGCGTGCGGTTGTGTTGGCTTTATTGGCATAGGGGAAGCAGTGGTCACGCCAGCGGGTGTTGCTTCAGCAGACGGTGTAGCAGAGTCTCGTTTTTTTGAATGTGCCATCGAAATCATCATCCGGTTTCCAGACGCAAGGTACACCATGCTCATTGTAACAGAAACGCTCCTCGAAGTATGTGCACAACTTTGTGAGGATTGCCATGTCCGCTGTTTGCTCGTCAACCTTGGCACGCAGAGCAGCCCACGCACGTTGCCGTAGCATCGCAAACGCCTCATCATTTTCTTCATCCGTACAGTCGAAACTTGTCCCATAAAGGTCAGCAGATGTTTATGCACTGTCAAGCAGGTGCCCTACTTCTCGCTTTGCTAAGGTACGAATGTTCAGAGTTCGCAAGTGTATCCTTGTAAGTCCGGAGAACGTTGTCCCCAGGAGTGGAGGATGAGTGCGATTCCTCTGATCCGTTAAGTGACAGGGGGACAGGGCTAGTTTGACCATTAGTAGCTGTCAGCGTGGGGGACGACTGGGGAGAAGCCAGGGGCGCAGTTAAAACGGTGGTGGTAAGTGTGCGCAAACTGCCTGGCAAGAGGTTTTGGCTACGAGAGTGTCAGAAAATGTCGAAGATGGAATAGGAGGAAAAAACGAACCTGCGATGGCCCCGCTCCTGAGGAATCTAATGATGCCTCTGCGCCCACATCCCACATCTTGATATTTCTGTCTACGCCACAACTCAAAACCCTGTGGTCATCTGCCCAGCAAAGGCCGAATATCTTCCCTTGATGCGCACCCGCAATTTTGGTGAGTTGCGTCCTCCTCCCAGCATTATGAAGAATAATCTCTGTGAAAGGCGGCGGGGTTCGGGTTACTCGACTATGGAAGTTATCGCACGAGCCTCAAAGGAAAACCCACCTCCATCCCAGCTTGCACTCGTGACATCTGTAATGGTGTTTGGACGGCGTGAGAGCACTTCGACTGCGTCTGCATGGCCCTCGAGCGCTGCGATGAATGGCTTGGAAAACATGCGCTCCATTTTGGCTGCGTTTAGAGCGCGGGTACGTTCGCGCGCTCGGGCAAACGGATGTTGTAATGGATCTAAATTTCTATGTGTCGGCGTTGGATCTCATGGTCGTGCGGGTATGTGGGCTGAAGGTGCAAGTTGCAGGACAGAGATTTTCTGTGAGAGTGTTGGTAAAAGTAGCAAAAGACGTCGAGTACAGTAGAATTACCACCATCGCGGCCCCTTCGCAGTTTCGCAGTCCAGGTTGCACTTTTTGTGGGTCTAAAAGTTCAGGGCGCAATTTAGCGTGATTAGTCAGCTTGTCTGACTGCAACTTCCTCCGATACAAATTTCCCCTGTCAATTGATGTTCAACTTAACAGTGATACAGTATTTGCTTATTTGGCCTACTGTCTGATGCCTTTTAGCGCCACTAATCCGGCTTTGCCATCTTCGAGCTACAGTCTACAGTACTGTATATCGCCGTTGGAAGGTGTCCGCATTTGCGGTAAGTTCAGCGCCGAGGGCAGCTTCTTCAACTGTTGCTGCATTGAGATCGGTGTCCCAGATGTCTGTGGCATCCCAAGCGCTCTGTTGTTGCTGGGCCAGCTGTTGTTGGTGTTGCTGCACCGCCGTGGCCTGAGAAGGTGTCTGTGGATGGGGACGAGGACCGATGATAATGGCGTCATGGCGGAACGTGGGTGCAATACCCGTCCTGTAGGGAAGAAACCCAAACAGACACCCATCGGATGACGGAGTGTAGATAGTAGGGTCAGCGGTGAGCCGCTGGTGATCACCAGCAAACACATCATGTTGCTGCTCTTCCTCGAGAGGGATGGCACTGGTCGGTGTAAGGGGAAATGTCGGCATGGGCGCCGAGGGAGCCGACAGGTGTTGGTGTGAGTATTGCTAGGAGAGAGAAAAAGGAAGGTGGATGGCGGTGGGGGTGTGGAGCCAAGGAAGGAAGAAAGCATGCATTGGGAATGGGAACGGGACGAACGTATGCACATGGCACGGTTGATGTGTACATCAAAAGATGTACATTGTCCCTGAGCACATACAAGCCATCGTCGTGCACGCAAACCCATGCGGACATGGAATACTCGTTTTGACCTTGTGATTGCGCTGCGCCGGTGCGGTATGCACCAAAGTCGGAATCAGTTGAGCCAACAGGTGGGCAGGGGTTGGACGGGTGAGAGAAATATGGATGACGATCCAAATGGGGCGAGGCTGGTGGGGTTACTGGAGAAATGAGTGTGACGAAGAAGTCATCAATGTCCGGTTTGGTCGATGCGGCAGAGGCCAATGGCTCGACAATTGAGGCAGTGGCGCGGAGTGCGCGATGAGATGGTGCACGCCAGCGCCGGAAACTCGAGCTTCCACTCGCTCATGACAGTCCAATGTGGGACGGTTGGCCAAGAACGAAGACGCTGGATCAGTTGTGAGCTGTGGCGGCTCACTGTGAGGAAATTCCGCTAAGTCCAAAATTGTTCCACGGTTCAATTTGTGACGCGTCACACATCAAAGCATCAACTTCAACTTGAATACCGCTGACGACTTCTCATATACCCAGCACATCCACCCCCACCACTGGCAAACATGGCTGACAATGACACATCCCACCGCATGGTAACATGACCAAAGAATGCATCAACGTGTCGTCGGAGTGCCCAACCTTTTCGGTCAGCGCACGCCTTGCTGACAATAACCATCACAGGTCCCATTCATCAGGAAAAGTGTCAGTACTTTTTCTTGTCTTTCAGTACTTTTTTCATGACTTTTTTGTCTTTCTTGTCTTTTTTAAAAGACAAAAGACAAAAAAGACAAGAAAAAGTACTAAAAGACAAGAAAAAGTACTGACACTTTTCCTGATGTTGTCATTTACGAGCAGTTCAAGTTTTTCTTCGACCTCTATTTCCTCCTCGTCGCCCTATTCCAATTCGCTCCTGCCTTCAGAACTGGTGCGCTCTTGTTCTCTCTGTAATATTGTCGCTTTGAGTCGATCTGACATCCTTATCCCCCCTTTCCTACATCCTCAGTAGGTTTCCTTATAACATACATCGCCCCGCTCGCCTTCGTTCTCCTCGTCACTATGGGCCTATGACAACTATGAGCTCAATCTATGCGACCGCGAGGCCAACTCGGCACGCTACCTTGTCCTTGCCTCGGGTGCTTCATCTCCTTCCGACGAGGAAGAGCTATCGCATTTGTTGCTCGAAGGTGATTTCCCACCCACGCGCTCTGTCCTATCTTCCTCCATACGCGTTGAGCCACACATTGAAAGCCGGTCGTCATCTCTTTCCCTTCCAGTTAAACCTCGGCGGTTCTCTCCCATCTACGCTCTACACGAATGCGTATGGAGGCGCTTCCGTCACATACAAGTTTCGCACCACCGCAACACGCCCCGGCTTTGCCCACAATCTACAAACGCAAAAAGTGGTCACGTTGCTGCGATCCTTTGTCCCAGAAGCTGTCGAATACCAGCAGTCGCTCGAAATTGAGAACACATGGCCGGAAAAGATAATGTACTCTATCATGGTCCCACATAAAGCCTGGGCCGCTGGTGATGACCTCACTGCGGCCATCAAACTTTCTCCCCTTGCCAAGGGGGTCCGGCCACTTAGCGTAGTGACGACGCTCAACAAGACGATCAAGGTCCACAGTCGCACAGGCTGGCAAGAATCAACGAGGCCTGTGGTCACCACAAGGCATGAATTCCACTCTGGCAACACATTTACGCGCGGGGGGTTTTTCGGTCATTGAGGGAGCTTTACGTGTTCATTGCTCAGGTTCTCCCCATTTCTCTTCCCCTTACTCCTTCTCCTCAATTGAGACCTTCTCCTTTGCCTTAGAGAGCCTTTCGGCTTATTATCAAGCTGCCCTCTGTGTGCAAGAGAGTGGAGGTGGAAATGGAGGCTGCGAGAACTGAGATCGATCGGAAACTTCTACCACAAGGCAAGGATGTGGTACGCCACCTCACCCTTCCGAAGAGAGGTTCTACCCTGGAATGGATCCTCGACTCAATGGAGCAAATGGACCAGGAGGCACCCTCGCACACAGATTACAGGGAGGGCAAATTATCCGGCGCAGTGTACCGTGCGCATTATCTTCTTACTCTCAGCCTTTCTTGTTGAACAGGGTGCTTTGTAGATGGTGGTGACGACATGGAAAAGTTCTCGTCACTGCATTTCAGCAGTACTGTGTTTCCAACCCCTTGCATCCAGACGTCTTTCCCGCGATTAGGAAAATGGAAGCAGAGATTGTAGCGATCTGCCTACGCATGTACAACAACCCCACTGGCGCAGGTGCGACGACATCTGGCGGGACTGAGTCTATTCTCATGTCTGTTAAGACGCACTGCGACTGGGCACACGCCGTAAAGGGGATTGTGGAGTGTCCGCATGTATACACCTGATCTTGTCAAGAGCGCTACGAGTTGCACCTCTCTGCCTCTGAGTGGAGTGATGCCCGCCCTGAATACATTTGCGCAAACTCGCGATTGGGAACGAGTTGCCTTGCCCACCCTCAAACTGGTCCTGCACCATGCAGACATTTTTATGTCTTTAATGGTCGGGTACAGTGGCTGGGTACGGGTATACGAACGGTTTGCAGCATTTGATGTCCCATTTTGTGCCTTAAACATCCTTAGGTGCTTAGTTACCTTATTTGTTTACCTAGTTAGATGTTGAAATATATTATTTTCACGAAAATCTTAATTCCCTGAAAGTGACTTAGTGTCTTAATATACTTAATTTAAGTGCATTAAGTGAGGTTTCAGAAATCGACTCTACTGAAATTAAGTAATGACCGTCTTAATCAAATTTTACTTAAATTTACTTAATTTGCCACTTAAGACAAGTTAAGATGGGGTTAAGACAAAATAAGTAATTTGACGTTTTCCTGATGTCAGACGTTGACGACTTCTGGCTACGGTACTGACGCATCTGCAAGTCGTGAGAAAGATGACTGAGGAGTTGAATTGTGTAGTCTTACGAGCGCCAGAATGATATCTTTGGCACGCCGGATATAGTGACCTTCCCATTCAGCTTGGATCCACGAGAGGCGCATAGCAGGGTTGAGGACTGTTCAATGAAGTCAGAGGTTAGAGCGACAAATCTTGATTCAAAGACTGACACATTGTGCCGACATAAGCGTCTGTATCGTCCATTCGAATGTAGTATTTCTTTGCACATCGCAGGCCGATTTCCGTCCAGGGCCGGAGCATCTCGTGCTGTTCCCCGAGTTTTTCCCATTCTGTCATAAACATCTCAAAACTGGATATCGCACGCGACAAAACCGGTGTGGATTCGGACGACATGCTTTGTTGACACGCGTGCGGAACCTGTTGTCACATGAGTGACTGTCCATGGGTTAAATAGACGACTCACGCTCAAGACAGTTTCTAACCCTTCAAGGATGTACCAATCAATTTCCAACAGCTTCCAATCGGAGAAGTCAACCAATTCAGTGTTAAGATACCGATCGAGAGCCTACATTAGATATTTGATTAGTCTCCACTGTAACACCGTCCAGTCGCTGAGATGAACTTACCGGCCGGAGAACTCTTAGACGTCGCAGCATCATAAAAACCAAATCCCACCTTGTCTTCACATCCCTCAGAAGTTGAAGCTCGGGAACTTGGACGATACGACGTTTGCCACTCTGAGTTTTTTCAGAGAACCATTGTCGTTCGTTTCCGTCTTGGATGAACTTACGAAAGCCTTCCCTGCGTTGGTCCGAAGAGCGTAAAAGACGAATAATTCTGCGAGCACGCCTGAGGGGATCGCGCTTGATACCCGCAACCCATTCCTTAAGGTTAGAATGGTCATCGTAGCAATCACCCAGCTTCAACTCGTCAATATGGTGATCACCAATATCAATGTCACCACCATCCAATTCATCCTTGGAGTCATCGCAATCTATGTGGTTTGAATCGACGGCAACTTTGAGCTCGGAGAGATACCCCTTTGAAACAGACGTCATCGATGAAATGACGTGAGACGAACAGATGTTAATGATGTGTGCGTAACACCGGACGCGATGTTTAAGGTGATCGAAGTCAGCTGTGGCGAACGCCTCACGTTCGGCGAGCAGAGACTCTAGCTCTTCCATGGCTACAGCGTTGTTCTCGGCGTTGTCGAGCGTAAAGTGGCCGATCTACAAAGAGTAAGGCAAACGTGCGAATAGATATCATATGAAATACATACCTTGAGTGTAACATTAGCTCGATCAAGTAGGTGTAGGATATTCTTCACTATATTGACGCCTGTGTGTTTCTTCTTGAGGCGATGAAAGCCGATAAGTGCAGCATTAAGTGCGAGGCGTCCACTTGACTCGTCACTTGAGATCCAGTGTGTGGTCAACGCTAAGTAGGCCTCTAGGTTCGCGTTTGACCAGACGTCTGAAGTGAAACTGATCCGCCCACAGGATTTCTATGACCGAAGACAGTTGACAAAGCGGAAAGACAAAATGACTATACCCACAGAAAGGTCTGATTTCAACCGTTCAAATGAATTCCGCCATTCACTGATGACTGCTTCCCTCATCTTATCGCGGCGAGGGATGTTGGCGTCAACGAGAGTCTTGCAAAGAACCATACACATCTGTTGAAACTCGGGGCATTCTACAACACGAATCGACTGAAGACTAGTGAGAGTGTGAAAGCACGCGAGATCGTCGGGACTCACCTGATCATCTGCAACTACGAAGCGAACGAGATGCTCCAGGAACGCCTCTGGTGAAAATGATGGGAGCTCGGGGTCGCGTTTGTTGCGAGCATCGTGGGTAGATGGATCGCCCAATTCGCTCGATAGCTTATATGACCACTTGTGCTGTAAAACAGCGCCATCGTACTCCTCAGCGTGTATTTGGCGGAGATGCCGTCGAAGATTCGTGTTTCCGGTATTTGGCCCGTAGATATAATTAGCTACACCATCGGGGAGCGTAGACTTATTGGTGCCATATATCTCGCTGCTTGTTGTAAGAAAACAGAATAGATATTCGAAAGTCCGTACGTACGAGCATAGCTTGCAGATTTTAGGTGGAGGCGTTTCTCCGTTCGAAGAACGCTTGCCTCTAGTACGACCCATGCCAGTGAAGAAGTGCACAAGATCGAGGGCTACATTTGATTTAACTGGTCTATTGAGGGCGTCAGCTTGTTGGGGACTCGTTCTCTGAGGCTCTAGCTTAGGCGAGGGATTTGGAGGACCAGATATGTCAGATATCTCGTCGTCATCATCTATCCCCTGCAAGTCGAATTCTTCGGCACTGACGACTGCGTCAAGTTGGGTGGTAGTTGCCTAGATTAACTGGTGAGTCTCTCAAGACTAAAGGTATATAGAGGGCCCAGAAAAATCACCTTTGATCGGGTCTGAGACGAGCCAACGGGACGTGCGCTCGGGCGACGAGAAGCACCCTTGGCATTGACTCGTCCCACAGCCACAGGTGCAGCTACTGATGACGGTTCAAGGGGCTGTTTTGTCTTGCATGGAGCCATGGCACGAAGAGAAACCAAAGGATCAGTGAGAACGGGGGATTCAAGAGAAATGGGGAATCGAGAGAACAGGGGATTTGTGACGCCAGTGCATTGCTTGTGGGCCGAGACTTGTGCTACCCACGGGCACTCCACGGAAAATGACCAAAATAACCAAATAGATTACGTCCATGACATTGACGTTGAATTGTGGGTCCGTCGGCAAGCATTGGGCGAGCGACTCAAAATCAAAATGTGTGCACTGTGCAAGCGCCGAACCGCTGGGCCTGGGAACGATACTTTGATGGCGTTCTGACGGTCGCTAAACCCAAAGTGAGTGCAAGTGAACAGGATAACTAAGACGAGATGAGGACCTTGGGAAGTAAGATGGGCAGTGAATGGGTGAGCCGCAAGCAGCGAAGGGAGTGCACGTGCACATGCCACGATGTCAGTCTTGTCAACCGTTATCGGTTAGATCGTGTACGTTCAATTGAGTCGCGTACGTTCATGTGAATCAGATTCATGACTCAGAATACTCGGATCGGATCACATCACACTGGACAGACAGGCAACGCACGCCGCACATACAGTACAAACGTGAGAGATGCAACAGTACCACTGCTATACCACTGCACCACTGCTAACCCTGCCGCTTGCTCGCCGACACCATATAAAAAGCCTTCTCTTCGGCCACAGACCTCGACCGCTTGGAACCGGAATGGGTGATGCAAACCATATTTACATGGCAGAATATGCTGAGAGCTGGCCTTGTCACTGGAGGGCCACTCGTTGTCAAGGACCGTCTTGAATTAACTGAGCGTCGGGACTCACCTGATCATCTGCAACTACGAGATGCTCGAGCAGCGTGGGTGGATGCATTGCCAACTTCGCTCGATAGCTTATATGTCCATTTATACTCCAAGACCGCTTTGTCGTACTCCTCAGCAGTGTGCTTGGTAGAGATGCCTTCGGAGATTCGTGTTTGCGGTGGTTGGCCCGTAGATATATCTGGCTACACCGGGGAGCATAGACTTATCGAATCCATATTTCTCGCTGTTTGTCATAAGAAAGCAGAATGGATATCAGAAAGTCTGTACATACGAGCATAGCTTGCAGACTTTAGGTGGAGGCGGACCTTGCTTCAAAATTATTGGGCCGCCTTGAGTGGGTTGTTCAATACCAGTGAAGAAGTACAGGAGATCGAGGGTTGCAATCACGTCAACTGGGCCCATTGAGGGGGTCAGCTTGTTGGGAACCCGTGTTCTGAGGCTCTAGCTCAGACAAGGGATTTGGAGGACCAGATGTGTCGGATATCTCGTCGTCACCGTCTTTCCCCTGCAAGTCGAATTCTTTGGCATTGGCGACTGCGTCGAGTTGGGTGGTAGTTGCCTTGGATTAACCAGTAAGTCTCAAGACTCAAGGTACGTAGAGAGCCCAGGAAAGTCACCTTTGGTTGAGTCAGAGACGAGCCAACGGGACATGCACTCGAACAACGAGAAGCATCCTTGGCATTGGCTCGTCCCACAGCCACAGGTGCAGCTACTGATGACGGTTCAAGGGGCTGTTCTGTCTTGCACGGAGCCATGGCACGAAGAGAAAACGAAGGATCAGTGAGAACGGGGGATTCAAGAGAAATGGGGAATCGAGAGAACGGGGGATTTATGGCCTAAAATCCCGAAGGCCAGTGTATTGCTTGTGGGCCGAGACTTGCGCTACCCACAGGCACTCCACGGGAAATGACCAAAATGACCAAATAGATTACGTCCATGACATTGACGTTGGATTGCGGGTCTGTCACCAAGCATTGGGCGAACGACTCAAAGTGAAAATGTGGTGTTGTAGACTTGTAATCTTGGCGCTAAATACAGCATTCTTTTTTGGATACTGAGTGAAAGTGAACGGAATAACAAAGACAAGATGAGGACCTTGGGAAGTAAGAAGGGTGAATGGGCGTGCACATGCCACGATGTCAGTCGAGTCACCGTACGTTCAAATTGAGTCGCGTACGTTCAATTGAATCACGCGATTCATGACTCAGAAATACCCAGATCGGATTGGATTGGATCACATCATACTGAACGGCACATTAGGCAGTAACTTACGTACAGAACAAACACGAGAGAAACATAGTAACCACTGCTAACCCTGCCGCCGCTTGCTCCCAGACACCTTATTAAAGGGACCCCCCTCATCCGCTACAGGCCTCGACCGCTTGGATTGTGATTGGGAATAGAAGTGGATCGAAGCATTCGATCGTGCAATACTCTGAAGACTGGCCTTGTCATTGGAGGGCCACTCGGCGTTAAGGGCCTGCTCGAATTGCTTGAGCAGGGTGTCATAATCCTTCAAAAACGTCAACCCTATTTCATAATTCTTGTCTTCTTCCTCTGGATTCTTGCGTAGACTACGACCAGAGAGTATGTAGGGGTTGAGCTTTGTAGGCGGCGCTTGGTCTGATGGCCGTGGACGATATTGGCCGGCGACAGAATCATACAATTCCATCGCAAGCTCGTGAAGGATAGGATTGTCGCGAATTCGAAATCCTTTCTCCCTCAGCGGATTACCTGCTTTCAGCCACGTCGACTTCTCTGTGCTTCCGATGTTAGAATATACCTTTGGGTTCATCACCCCGTTGATGAAAATTGAGCGTGCGCTCTCATCCCAGGTAGTTGGCACCCGTGTCACAACAATCCACATAAGAACCCAGAAAAATGATTCAAGGTCATGACTGAATGTGTGGCGGATCTTGGGGCGTTCGATAAGCTCAGCAGCCATAAACTGCCAGGTTCCCTGGCGGAAAGATATGTCAGGAGTCGGGAATACTGGGTCATGTAATAACTTACAGTGCGTGTTTGCTGGCGTGCGGTACTGCCACTGTGTTCGTCATCTCGGTCGATCACCTTGGAGAGATCCCAATCGATGAGTAATCCGCCCTGAATCTTCGATTCATGCGGGTCATTATGGTCCAATTCATCGTCGCAGGCGATCAAGATATTTCCTGGACTAATGTCTCGATGAAGGATCCCAATGTCATGAGCAGCTTTGTGAGCTACAATGTGAATCAGGTTACATAGACAAACTGCTAAGAAAATAGTCATCTCACCTTTCAGGGCAGCATACATTGCATTTACAAACTCCCGAGTACATTTGAATTCCTCCAACTTCCTCCCTATGGTACCTAGGACAATACGGTAGTGCCGATGAGGAGTTAGTTTATAATTCATGTCGTTGCCGACTTTGTGAGTTTGAGTTTGGTGATAGATGTCGGCGCCAACATCATCAGCCAATAAGCAGGAAGGAATGTTGTGAACTTTTCCCCGATGGAGCAGATCATAGAGCTCCCCTTCTGGTTTGATGTCCTTCAAAAGGACACGCCAAGAGTCCTTGACAAGGACACGACGCCTTTCTTTGACATCCAAGGCGAATAACGACCGAGTCCACCGACCTACGGGGATATCCAGTCGAGGTTCTGGGCTGGAGATAATATATCGGCGCTCTGACGGTCAATCTGAATCATCTGGTATGGTTAGGACTAGAAACGACTCCACGTCTTTCAGTTCAGGGACGATGGCTCTGGCAAGTGCAATTTCTTCCGGGGTGGATGATGAGTGAACCGTAGAATCATGGCCGCGAACTTCGGAATCTGCGATACCATAGCGGACGAGAAAGTCGAAAAGGTGTGGTTGCGAATTGTAATATATCGGTTCGGTGACGACTGCACCACTACGGTCCCATCGAATGAGTCTTGCATAGTCTTTCATAATGAGAACCGAGAATGTATGTGTGCGATACTGAGCGCTCATTATCGCCGTGGCATACGCCATGATCTGGCCTAGATTTGATCGTGAACCAGATGTCAGGTGTAGGAAGGAGTTTAAGTCGTCGCCGCTGTTGGAAGTGTGGTCCCTGGGGTTAGACGGAACTTTGAGGACAAATGGGTCCGCCTCCGATTTCATCTCGATGACAAAATCCACGCGAGAGAGGTCGAGATCATCTTTTGTCCTTTTCCCATGCATATATACTGAGCAGTTGGGCTTCAGTTTGAGATGGAATTTGCCACGCGGTGCTTTGTCTGAGGAACAGGATGTGTTGACTATGATTAAACTTGGGACATGCGGAGAAATGGCTTCAATCTAAAAGGGTAGGATTAGTCACAGAACAAGTGCGGTGGGCGACGTGGGTCAGAACTCACAAATTTATCATACGATGCACTCTCCGTTTGTGAGAGCGATTTAATGAAATTGTCGAACAATCCTGTGGGGAATTGGGGAACAGAGGAGGGATCCGAGGGAGGGGGTAGGAAACGATTCAAAAAGGCTTCCGCGCTTATCGGTCCAACGAAAAAAGGGCTCATTTCAGTTGCAAGACGGGAAAAAATAGAAGTTCTATCTTCATATCTGTCAATATACCTGTCAGTGGTGGTGCTCCGTGTGTGAACAGGAGTCCCAGGCGGTAGAGAAGCGTTTGAGGGGGGGGGGTGCTTATAATGGCAACGGGTGACATGGAGCCGGCTTGCGCCGGCTTTCAATGGCTTGCGCCGATTTTCCCAAGTCGACTAAAAAGGTCAGCTCGGTGACATACGGCGTGGCTCGGCTAGCATTTTAGCCGACTCAGGCGCCGGCTTTAGCCGAGCTTTAGCTGGAGCTGCCGAAACACTACATCTGGCTGACTCGTTACATTTTCGCTTTCGTTATCGTGCTTGCTGTGCCACGTCATGACAGCTGCATCGGAGGTGTCCTCCATCCTGGAATCTCGGATAGCTGGCTCTTCCGTCGGCAGCAATGTCGAAGAAACTGGTCGCGTTCTCAGTACGTTTTAACAGTTATTAAACTCTCGACACGTTAATCTCCCATGTTTCGTTACATAGGCGTCGGTAACGGTATTGGACGCGTCTGGGATCTCAAGAACGTACAAGATCGTTTATGTTCCAGTCGGTCCTGCACTCCTCGGTCACGCTCGGTAATCCCATTGACGGCAAGGGCCCCATTCAAGCCACCGAGCGCCGTCGTGCCGCTCTGAAGGCTCCCGGAATTCTTCCTCGTCGTTCCGTGAACCAGCCCATGATGACTGGTATCAAGCCCATCGACGCAATGGTGCCCATCGGTCACGGCCAGCGTGAGCTTATCATCGGTGACCGTCAGACAGGCAAAACTGCTGTTGCCATTGACACCATCCTCAACCAGAGGCGCTGGAACGAGGGTAAGGATGAGGAAAAGAAGCTCTATTGTGTCTACATCGCTGTTGGCCAGAAGCGCTATACCATTGCGCAGCTTGTCAAGACTCTCGAGGAGAACGATGCTATGAAGTACTCTATCATCGTTGCTGCTACTGCTTCGGAGGCTGCTCCCTCACAATATCTTGCTCCTTTCTCGGGTTGCGCAATGGCAAATGGTTCCATGACAATGGTAAACACGGTAAGCGCACAAATGTTTTGCGCCAGGACTTTCACATTTATTTCAGCCTTGGTGGCTCTCATCATCTATAATGATTGTCCAAGCGAACAGTGGCCTGTCGCCAAATGTCCCTCCTTCATTGTCCCCCTGGTCGTGAGGCTTACCTGGTGACGTTTTCTACCTGCACTCATCTCCTCAAACGTGCCTCGGAGATGAATGACAAGTTCGGTGGAGGATTACTCACTGCGCTACCTATCATTGGTAAGCGATTGTGCCACCTCATTTCTTTTCCGGGGCACTTGCTGATGCAATTCCAGTAGATTCATAGTGAGTTTATGCAAGCGACAAGGACTCTAAGCACACGCCCCAAACGTCTGGACGGGTGTCCCTCACCACTCCCTCAGGATGCACCGCCGCCGCCACCCCTCGCGCGCGGCACCAATCATCCCACTGCGGCAGGGCATGACACTTTGTCCCCGTCACGCCCTCCCAGCGAGCTGCGTCCATCATCCCCTCGAGACAAGCCGGACCCGAACGGGCATGGCCTTGACACCACGACGTCCGAAGACGCATTAAACGTGTTCACTATGCCATTGTACATTTGTCCGAAGAACGGGTCAACGCTTTGATTCTGGCAACATCACCAACAGCGGCCTTGTGGTCTCCCCCGCAAACATAGACCTCGCCAACTCCGACTCCCTCAAGCTCGCGCGCACGATTCAGCGACCCACCCACTTAGCCACGGTCCCGACGAGCATTGCACCGCTCTATCGATCACCCCACGCTCCATGTCGAAGATCGTATCACTGAGCAATCTACGACAACTCATGCATCGCATGGAAGCTCCTCCGCCTCCCTCGCCCACCTCATTATCCCTGCGGACAAATGAAAACGTGCCTGGAAATGGTGGCGATGGCGCCGCCGGTCCTGGTACATAACTAGCTCATTTAGCTAGGTGTGTTTCTCAACTGTTAAATCACATTTGCCGTGCAGAATTTTTATCCGTGCCCTACCATTGTGTGCTTCTAAGAACTACCAATCCAATGTAGTGAACTTTTGTAAGTCAGGTTTACTTTTATAAGCCAGATTGTCTTTCGAAAGTTATTCTGTCTTTTGAAAGTTATTCTGTCTTTTCCACTGTCTTTAAAAAGACAATTTGTCTTTTAAAAGTAAAATGTTGTCTTTAAAAGTAAACGGACATGCCTTTGACTTCTTTCAAAAGACAATTTGTCTTTGTCTTTTTTTTGTCTTTTTTGTCTTTTTTGTCTTTTTTGTCTTTTTTGTCTTTTAAAAGACCAAAAAAAGTACCGACGCTTTTCCTGATGTAAGCGATTACACCTATTTGCATAAAGTATGGCAGTGATCGGAAAAAATGATTGAATAAAGAGATAATTGTCTTAGTGAAAATTTGATACATGATAAGCCTACTAAGTCGGCTCTGACACCCACACGCTTACACCCATGGCTCCCCACTGTCATACATTCACCAACACAACTGCCTGCCTCATCGTGCTCGAGCACCCCTGCAGGACAACAACAACCGGTGGTGCCACAGCCATACTTTACTCTCACATTAGACAAGAATCCCTTGGCGGAGTTCATGGAACTCCCAGAAGACATGGTCTACGCATATACCCAGGTCCACCACGCACACCACTCCATCACCTCGGAAACCTTGGATTCAAACTCTTCACACGTCGACAGTTGCAGCACGATGAATTTGTTACTTTGTATAACAACATAATGTGCAGTATCTAGAAGTAACCTGCATGAATAAAATAACCACAAGAGTTTGATAGCAGTGACCCTCACATCAGCGACTGCACATTGTGATGAAGGGGTAGGCAAACTTATGTAATACAACAAACGGAAATTTCACTAAGACAATTATCTTTCCATTCGATCAATTTTTTCGATCACTGCCATACTCAACGCAAAGAGCTGTAAGCGAGTTCTATTATTCCGACACGCTGGCGGCGCCCCTTTCTGTAAGCTAGCTGTGTCCAGACGAAATACCATCGCTCGCTTATTTCTCTACCACAAATTGCGCATTTTCAAAGGTTTTGGTGTAGATTGTGTCTGTTCCACATGTCACTGCATATATTCTGTTTTGTGCCACGCATGCTCTACTTGTACTTACCCCAGCCTCGACCATGCCCCCCCACTACTGTATTCTAAGTAGCATGGCATATCACCTTCGCCGTGCATCCCCATCAATCATTTTCGCGGCACTAGACAGCGTTCCACAGAACCCTAGCACATCGCCTTCTCATTCTTGCCCGAACGACGCAACAGACCTATCAGATTTACTTTAAGGATTGTCGTGCATCGCCAGGGCTGGTGAGTTCTGTGCACGCTAGTCCGAATATCACCACCCAACAAACAAGCACAAAGCCGAGGAAGGAACTCCAGCACCAAACAATTTCCTTTCGACCTCAGCTTAATTCTGGTGCAGTGAACAAAAGCAAAAGGCCGAGGAAGAACTGTTGGCAGTGTCAGAGTGCCTCATCAACTTCAAGTGCAGTTCTGCCATGGGAACTGAGTGAAACAAGACAAGGGATAGTTTCTTCCACTAGCAAGGATATCGGGGACCTCCACATGCCCTTCTCAACGAAAAGGGTTAATTGCCGAGTTGAAACGGGATGCAGATACGGGCCGGCACTGAGACACGGATCCTCACCCGTTTCGACATTCAAGTTAATCTCCCAGATGAGGGCCGGGGAAGGTTTGATCGCTTGTGAATCTCTAGAAGGTGTGCAATATCTTCTTGGACTCCTGTCATAGGTCAGATGATAGTTTCAGAGGTTTATGCTCGATGTTCGCTTTGTGACTTGTACCACCTCTGTACACCCTTAAAGCGTAAACACGAACTAGTGAGGTTGTGCTCGGTGAAGCCCACAGCGCACATACCGGTCATTCATTTTAGCCGCATCTGAATCAGCAAGATAAAATCAATGTGCAGTACTGATTGGCGCACAGAGTTCGTGCTCGAGATGTCAATCGCTACTGTAACAAAAATGAGCATCTATCCCGTAGCTGCGGGTTCCACTGACCAGTGCTGGCACGCTTGCGCAAGTTACTTTCAGTTTGGCTACGCCCCTGCCCGTCTCGAGCAGGAATAGTTTCCATCTCCGCTCACACGCCCACGCAAACACCGAGTGACGGATTTTAGCTCATTGCCCTCAGGGTCGAGCGTGATGGCATCGGAACCAGCCGCGATGGCCTGGATGACCTCGTCTGACATGCACTTCGACATCAAAAAGGAGTGAAAGCCCATCCACTTCGCGTGCGGACGCGATCACCGCGGTGACAGATGCTGTCTCCTGGTTATCATATAAAAAAGAACTTTACTATGTTAAGTGCAACACCGTGCCGCATTACATACCAGGCGTTGTATTGTCTCGCGTTTGCCTACGATGATATCGTGAAAACCGTAGCTGTGGCACATGCGTCCCGTGAATCCTTGATTGCGAAGAGAAGTTGGTCCAGTCATGCGCGGTAAGGATTCCGCTGCACCAGGCAAGGGGGTTAAAGATAAGGTGCTCGCTTTCAAGTTGAAGCCGACAGCAGGCCTTTCTGCGCACGGTCACGATATGCTTTAGGTGTCCGACCTTGTTGCCCCCCGCGACATGCTACTCGACACTGTTGGTTAACGGGAAAAAAAATAGTGGCTGAGTGTTCACTGGCTGTATGCAGGGTCACGGAGCACATACTGCGCAATCCACGAGGGGGAGAATCTTGTCGACAAAGGGTGTGCCCCACGGTGGTACACATACTTCAAGCCTTTGTCCAGAAGAAGAAAGGCTTTCTCCCGAACGGCGAAGCTGCTGTGATCAAAGGAGGGAGTGTTTCGTTGTCGAAGCATACGGTCACTTGTGATTTCCGAGGGGTGGAAGTAGACAGGCATACCGGGGCATCATTGATCATTTCCTTGGATACGCTTTTATATAGCACAGGATGTATTCTGGTCGGCGAATGAAAGGGACTCGGATAGGCTGATGAATAGATAAGAAGGGGCGGACAGACATGACACGCATATAGATGGCTGAGCAGGTGGCGGACCGACTTTCCGAGCTTCTTCACTTGCAGGGCAGGCAGTCGCTTCTCAGATAGATCATCTTAACGTGTTGCAGGTGCGTGCCAATGAGATGAAATGAGGGGAAAGCGCACTCCCTCGAACGGAACTCTAGTCTTGTACCTTTTCAAGGGGGAACTGTCTGCGTAATGCGGATTTCGACAGGACAAGGAACAAGTATCGGAACCCAATCCGACTCCGATTCAGGTGAAACGGTGAGGTACAGTACTGGGGTCTTTTAAATATGTACCAACTATATGTATAATGTCCATTACATGTCCGAGAAAAAGAAACCCACGGCCAATAGGGTAGAATCATCTATCCAACTGTGCTCGGGTACAGTCATTCAAAGAAAAAACCGACCAAACTATAGAATGATATATACCATTGAAAAGAAATAAAAAAAATCCGTCTTCAGTGTCAATGAATGTTTTCTTGAGAGGAACAAACTTTTTAGAGGAAGTAGGCAGCAAGCGCAGCAAATATTAGGCCGGTGCTGCCAGCCGCGGTGATGCGATCTGCACCATTCTTAGTCGGGGCCGTTGTGTTTGTAGCCGAGTCGGTCGGGTTTAGATCGCCAGCACTATCCGTCTGCGAAGGATTGGAGGAGGCTGATGGCGTGCTGTACAAAACGGGTAAGCGATGTCGGCAGTCGGAGTGCCCCATGATGGGCGCCAAAGGCACGAAAAAAAAAAAGACGTACATAACGTTCGAAGGAGCAGCCGTTGAGGACGTCGTCGTGTTGGACTGGGTGATGGAAAATTGAGACGACTGAGCGAGAATGGAGGTCAAATGTTGGGTATCATTGACAAAGTTGACTTGGTAGCCATTTCCGACTTGGAATCCCCCACTAGGTGCGGGGATTTGGATTACACCGAGAGTGCCGTCGACTGTCGCGATGAGGACTTCCTGGCCGGATGGCTCGACGGTCTTGTCCTGAAATACCGGAGAATGAGGCCCAGGTGGGAGAAAAAAGGGGGGGCGAGGAAGGAGAGCGCACCTGATTGACAAGGACCATGGTGAAGGTGGTCTGATCGGTGCTAACCCGCTGCCAAGTGACATTGTTGCTTCCCCCTGTGGTCCATCCAATGCTATTGCCGGGAGTGATGATCTGGTAGGCGCAAGCAGAGGCGACCAGGGAAAAGAGTGTGACGAGAGAACGCATGTTGAGGCAAAGAGAGGGGAAGAACAAAAGGGAAAAGGTAAACGAGGTCGACGAGAAGGGGACAGGTATAAGAGAAAAGAACGTGGATTCGTCGAGGGACTTGAACGCGTGGATAAAATTCACGGGGGTTGGGCGGAAAAAATAAACAAAGGGAAAGGCTATAAATACGGCATCACGGCAACCATTTGCCATTAGGGCGGTGTAGCAACTAACTACACATGGCATTTTTGCCCCGTCAACGCCCAGACATCAATGATCGTTGTGCAATCAACCCAACAGGGAAAGTACGGCCATGTCCGCACTCTTTTACAGTAATCTAGTTCTGGCGGTGTGCAGCAAGCGAGAAAAGACGATGCCGCAACCCGTGATTGATTCTCGTAAATCACAAGCTCGCCACGCTGTCATCATGGACCATATAGAGAGTCATCCACTTGCACTCTTTCTACAACGTCAACATGTCTCACTCTCACGCCCGCCCTGAACCAAGACGACAGTCCTCCTACCTCACCTTTACGCCTCGCCGCAGTGCCATCGCTTCCTTCGATAATCTGGTTGTCCTTGCCAACTATGAGGAACACCTCCGAGAGGCACGAAAGATGGTATGGCGAGACCGTGGCGAACCGGCAATCGATATCCATGACATACACGAATGTCTTGTTCATGGCGCGCGGGGCGCTCTCCGTGCGTTTTCTTTCCGTTGTCCTCTACCGAAATTTATCCCCTGTCACTATATAGGCGCTGGCACCATTGCCTTTGCTATCCGTTCCGGCGTGAACCTGGTCTTACTATTGGCACGTATCAAGAGCTTGTCCAAGTGCGTTTGCATCCCGTGTTCAGACGCGTCGCAACATGCTCAAACTTATATCCTCCTAGGGAAAAGCGTCTATCTCTGATACGGCATGCACTCTTTGGATCAGATTCTTTCCGCGCCTCTGCCATGCTAGGTTCGTACCACAAGCCTGCGCATATATATCCCCTAATAGCCTCGACAGGGAGTTTTGTGGCGCTGTACCGCATCATTCTGAACGCGCTCCCTCTTCTCTTCCCCGCTAATCCTTCCCTTGCGTACAAACCTCCAAAACCTCTTCGCTCGTCTTTTCGCCACCGAAGACGAAAGTGACAATCCATTTGTCGATGACTCCCCATCTTCGTCTTCGGAAACTTCACAACAAGCACGGTCACTAACGCATCCGTTACACATATCACCGGGTGAAAGAAGAGAGGCGCGATTATCGTCGTCGGCACAGGTACATCAGAGTTGGGTGCGCAAGAAGACGCGGCGGTGGCATTCTGTATTGGCAGGCGCAGTTGCGGGTGCCGTTGCTATCTCTTTTGAGAAGCGCTCTCGCCAGACTGTCATCGCGCAGCAGCTTTTCGTGCGGTACGTCTTGCTAACCCCTCTGTCAATCTAGGGGTCTCACTTTTCGGCAGTGGATTGCAGGGTTCATACAATGCGTACTCGGAGAAACGTGGTTTCCACATCCCACATGGAGAGGTCTTGGTCTTCGCGCTCGCGTACGATTGACGCTTCTCTCCGCGCGCCCCGATCTGATGTCTGAATAGATGCGGGCAGATTGTGTATGCGTACTTTTTAAGTCCGCACACACTGCCAAAGTCTTACAGACACTGGTATGCCTGGAACATCACCGTGTAAATCTAGACGCACGCTCACATCATGACAGGCTAAGCCTCCTGATACAAGCCCCTCAAGAAATCGTCTCGACGCATCACGGCATGGTGCGTTGCGGGACGTACGACCCTGCGGAATCTCGCCCAAATTCTGGCGCGGCCAGATCTTCACCCGGACAACGTCACGTACCTAGAGCAATGGCGCAAAACACTTCCACCATATGCCCCCTGTGCCATGTCGCACCCGCATATCTCGCGTTGCCTCTCCGTTCCCCAAGATCGAATACTCACAGTCGCGCGATGGACGCTCCCCATCTACGGTGCGCTGCACTTTGTCCCCCTCCTATTTTTCAAGCGGGCCGCTTTCGCGCGCGCGCCAGCACGCATGGCTATGCGCGCGGTGTGGGGAACCGCGCGAAGCACCGCGTTTCTCTCCATCGCGGTCGTCATATATCAGGGCTGGTTCTGCGCGATGCAGAACGCGCACCGTGCTTTGTCGGCTCGGCGCGCGGAGGAGGTCCCTGCTTGGCTACTCGCGACCGTTGTATCGCGGCCGATGCATTGGATCGGCGGTTTGGTTACCGGCTTGTCGTTGTTCGTTGAGGCGAAGCACCGGCGGGGCGAATTGGCGATGTATGTGCTTCCGAAGGGACTCGAGAGCGCATGGGTTGCCCTCCGCGGACGAGGACTCGTGTTGCACGCCGGAAAATGTGGGAATCCTCTGGTAAGCTCATCCGTTCGTTGGTTTCTGTTACTGCGAACGGTGCGGCCTTACCCTGCCATGATATGTAACAGCTGACTGCATTTGCGATGGGGATGGTTATGGTGCGTGGATCGGCTGTCTCTTGCTTTTCTTTGTTGTCTGATCTTGGGTGAATATAGAGCACCTACCAAGTTCGTATGGCCATTCAGGTATTTCACACCCTGATCGTCTCTTTGCTAACATGCGTCTTGTTGTACAGAATGACCCACAGCATCTGTCCGGTCTCGTGCGCCGTATCCTGTACCAGTTCATTGGACCCAATTGAAAGGGTTGTTTTGGCGTATGGGAGTTGATACTATTAATTCCTGTCCGTCCGTGCCAGACTGACCTCATTACTTGTGCACTGCCGTTTACGGCAGAATGATCACACAAGACGGTTTTGCCCGAATCAGTGCCCTGCTTCATCGCCATCATCAATCACATGTCTGTAGCGCTGTCATGTCATCCTCTCTCCCACCTGTAACCCACTTCCTTGCAACAACCCAACTTGAAGCAGAAACCTTGAGCGATGGCGAACTCAGCCCAGACTCATTGTTTGACGAGCCCCAGGAGTCTCCTCCGGTACTTTCAAGGCTGCTACCACCACCGCCAGGAACTCGCACCATGACCGAAACTAGTCCCGAAAACGTGGACCTCACACGTACAAGTACCGGTGGTACTATCGCACGGCGATCCGCCCCGCCTATCCCGGGACTCTTCTTCGACCCCTCCCTCCTCTTACCCGCCGATCTTGCAAATTCAGTCCTGCGCTCTTGCATGAGGTCCTTTTTCGATGCCCATGGCCATGCAGGAGCAGCAGCAGGAGCGGGGGTTAACCAGGTGATGCTGTTTGGTCGTGCTAGTCACGATAGCGGCTCATCGTCGGCCTTTCCACGTTTCTTGAACGAGCTGCTCGCAGCGACGTCTGAGCTCCTTGCGCAACACCCGACGCTGCCACGCGAAACGCACGCGATGCTGTTCCCCCCTGCCCTACACGAGCACGGGAACGGGGATAGAGATGGACATGTGCCTCGCGCACGTCAGGCAATCATCAATCTGTATCGACCGGGCGAGGGCATATCGCCTCATGTTGATCTCTTACGGCGCTTTGGAGATGGGATCGTGGGTGTGAGTTTGGGCGATGGTGGGGTTGTAATGCGATTTGCGCGGGCTGATGTTGGTGAGGATGGAGATGAGTATGATGTGTGGCTGCCGTCGCGGAGCGTATTGGTGCTCACGGGAGAGGCACGGTATAAGTGGACTCATGGGATTGCGCCGCGCTTGAGAGATAAGGTCGAGGTCGTTGCTGGAGAAGAAGGGGATGGGTGGATGTGGCAGGAAAGGGGCTTAAGGGTCAGCGTCACTTTTCGGTGGCTCTTGCCTGGTGCGGATATCGTGGGCGGTGATTCCATCTTGGATGACGGAGAGAATCATCAGACAGGGACAGCTGCAGATGCAGATGCGGACGCAGGCAGATGAGATGGTGGAAATGCATGAGAGAAAAGCATTGGAAAACAACAACTGTGCGAATTACTAGATGATCTAATCGACGTACGATGCGATCCACTTCTCTCCTGTCCTTCCCCACCCTTTCGTGTTGATGTTACAATGACTCGTGAAGCTTTACGTGTGGAACTGGTGGATCATCATCATCTATCTGCCGCCGCGGAGCGCGAGGACGAGATGGAGGACGGCGCCTGCTGTAATGTTGAACTCGCGTGCGGTCTTGTCGTCTGGCCTGTGCGTGTGCACGTGCAGAAGAGGGGTCAAAAATTTGAAGTAAAGTAAAAAGAAATAGAGTATCGCCAAGAGATCAACGTACATTTGTCGGCCACCGAAGATGAGGCGTTGTTGCGGAGGAGGAACACCAGACTGCTCCTCGACTTTCTCCTTGATCCGAGTGATCTGCAAGCAGTGCAGCAGAAAGCAAAATGAGTTAGTTGGGCAGGGTCTCTTTTACGAGATACGAGACTAGCCTTATCATCAAGATTGATGTCAAGCTCAATCTAGCAAGGTGTTTTTTTTTTTGGTTTTAACTTTATCCTCGGACTTTGACGATGAAAGAAAGATGGATTGACACTTGCCTCTTTGCCTGTAAGTGTCTGTATGTGGTGGATGATGGTGCACACGTGAGTATGTATGTATGAGAGGGGAAATTGCTTTTAGCTACATACTTTTACCTTGATGAGCATTTGCGGGATGCAGATGGTGGGCGGTGAGGAGTAGTGGGAAACTGGGAATCAAAGACTCGGAGAATCGTGACACGCGCGGATGAGTTGCGGCGCGGCCTTGCTCTGACTCACGCCTCATTGTAGTCATCCGTACATTATCATCCCCCGGAACATCTATCTCTATGATCTGCGACAGTATGGCACGCGAACATAGAAGCAAGGATAATGGCATCTCATAAGAGCAAGACGAGCGCGCTGTCGTGTCCGCCACATATCGTCATTGCACGTAATCCCCAACTGTCCTCAAAAGACACCAGCTGGCGGAATATACCGAATTCCACGCATCTTTTTCTCTCGGTGTTAACGAAAGCTTGTCAACCATCAAAATGCAAGCGGGAGCGGGAGACTGTATGGTAAAGCCAAGCATATTGAAGTCCCGCCGCCGTAAAGCCCATGATCGCGTAACCTGGGCCCCGTGCTACACCACCGTGGCATCTGCTGCCCGCAAAACAGAAATGCGCTTGACATCTACGGCTCTGCATGACGTTTGTACATCCAGATACTGCTCCAAACAGCGTGGAAATGTCCATGTACGCCACGTCCGTGTTCCCAGCCAGATGCAATCCCCCGGGTGGTGTTATCGACGCGACAGGCTATCATTTTCGAAAATCCGAAGCCCTCACGTGGCGGCTCTCTGATGCCTCCCCGCGGGGAAAGACAATTACTGGGAAGGAACGAACGGCCTCTACCATTCGCGATACATGGACTTCGCGAGAAGGATGCAGCTCCACAAATACCAGCCTCTGAATGATATGCCTCCTGTTTCTGTCGCTCTCTCAGAGACACCCTGGGTCTTGCGTTGACACTCCCGCTTTTTTTGTTGCGTTACCCTTGTTCCCCTGTCAATGGTCATATTGCAGGGAATGTCGTCACCTACCCAGCATTCATCATCTGACCCACCCACACCGGACGAGAAGTTTACATCTGTCGACATTTCGTGCGATGAGAAGGAGGTTGCCCTTGACTCGAACCTGGATAAACCTTCTTCTGGTTTCGAGGATACAGTAGATGAAAAGCCGCAGTATGTTAACGGGGAACCGGTAATTACTAATGGGAGAGACGTCTCTAGGTATCTTGTCGACCTTAGAGATGACGAAGATCCTCCCTTCACCTTCCGTTCTGCCGTCTTGGGTACTGTGATTGGTGGTCTTGGTGCCGCTTTGTACCAGGTGCGCCACGTTCAGTCCTAGCTGTTTTCTTGACGTGCGTGTTCAAACACTCGCTTTTAGATCTATATCTTCAAGCCGATTCAAACAGGAACCTCGACGGTGTTTCTACTCCTCGTAATTTACTCATTGGGGATTTTATGGTCAACCTTTCTTCCAAAGCGTTCTCTGGTAGAGGGAACACGATTCGAATGGCTTGGCCCAACTATACATTTTGTCAACCCTGGCAAATTCAGACTCAAGGAGGTGCGTCTTTCGTGTTCATACCCATGAGCATCTCGCCAAGCTTTCGTCCCTAAATGCGGCCTTTTCTAGCACGTCATTGCTAGTATAATTGCTTCGAGCGCTTCGTATGGTAGCACGTCCGTCCTCAATTTCGCCGTGCAACGTGTAAGGTTCTTCCGAAATTATCGACATAGGATAGCTCATGATGCGATGTACTGTATTTAGCTTTTCTACGACACGAAAGTTCGCGCCACAACTGCCATACTTGCAACATTCTCGACTGCCGTTTTTGGTTATGGTATTGTTGGTATCCTCCGACCCCTCACGGTGTATCCAAGTGAGATGGTTTACTGGTTGGTATGTCCTATGTTCTCACACGTCGACTGCATCGAACTCAATCAGTTTCAGAATCTGCCTACTGTTTCCATCTTTCAAGGTATAGCATGCAAGTCCACTCATTGGCGTATGGAACCGATTCACATGTGAGCACCAGGGCTGCACTTTAACACCGCTGCGAACTACAAACGAGTTCGACTCTTTTGGACTGCATTCGCCGCTATGTTCATCTACGAGATCATCCCGGCGTATATATTCCCGCTCCTCAATGGCTTTAGCATCTTTTGTCTGGCTTCACAACATGCACCTCCCAATGTGCAGGACGTCTTCACTAACATATTTGGAGGCGCGGACAGCAATGAAGGCCTCGGGTTGTTCAGTTTGAGCTTCGACTGGCAATACATTGGATCCTCGTTAGTCTAAAGCGCTGGTGACATCCAAATATACGCTGATCGTATTTTTAACAGATATATGAGCCTTCCCATAATCCAGCAGGCAAATTCTTGGATCGGATTTTTCTTCTGCTATATCGCGATCGCGGCTATCTACTACTCCAACACGTGGAATGTAACTGTAACATTCGTTTGATTGATGGCATCAGCTTGACATATTTCTTTCCTTCCAGTCAAAGTCCTTCCCCATGCTCTCCACAGCGCTATTCTCCTCCAATGGCTCTATATACCACCAAACAGCCGTGTTCACCGGACCCAATTTCCAGTTGAATCAAACCGCGCTCGACGAAGTCGGCCTGCCTGCTTTGACCGGTTCCAACGCTTGGTCGGGGCTAACGAGCTCACTTGCCATCGGTGGCCTAATCGCGCATTGCATTTTCTTCTGGGGACCATACGTTGTCTCATCCCTCAAACATGCACGCGAAAAGACGCAACCCGATCCTCATTGGGTCGCCATGCAGAAATATGAAGAGGCCCCTTGGTGGTGGTACATAATCTTGTTGGTCCTTGCATTCTTCGCTGGTGAGGGCTTGAGAGATTTGCCGTTGCTTCTATGGCGCACGCCTGATGTCTTTCTTCTGGGTGCTACTTAGGTCTTATCAGTGTGCTCCGTGGAGAAACGACGCTGCCCGTTTGGTCGTACATCGTAGCCCTCATCTCTGGCGCGATCGTCACGCCATTCTCGACGCTTCTTTTTGCACGGTTGGGCAACGGAATTGCTACCAACCAGCTTTTCAAGATGATTGCTGGAGCCATCAACCCAGGAAGGCCCGTTGCGAACCTTTACGTGGGTTGACTTGATGCTTTCCTCCCATGCCCCTTTTTTGAGTGCGTTTTTTTTCAGTTCTCCATGTGGAGCCATGATGTCGTAGGAACCTCAATTGGGCTAGCTGGTGACCTCAAATTAGGACAATACCTTAAAGTATGGGCCGTCTCTTTGGAAATGCTGGCTAGCGATGCTCATGGTGTTCCGGAAAGATTCCTCCCCGTGCCATGTTTCTAAGTCAAATTTGGGGAACAGTTATTGGTAAGTCCCCAAATTGACACTGTCGATATCTGGGGTTTGACGTTATCCATCGCCACTGCAGGGTGCATTGTGAACTATGGTGCGTATCGTGAGGAGCTTGCCCTCAGTTCCTGAGCTGATAGTTTGCTCATAACTTAGTTGTCATGGTCTCCATTACCGGATCACAGCGCGAACTCCTACTTGACCCGATGGGAAGCAACATCTGGAGCGGGCTGCAGGTTCAGTCGCTTAACAGCCACGCCATTACTTGGTCACTCGCAAAGCAGTTGTACGGACCGTCAGGGCCTTACTTCGTCATCCCACTCGGCATTTTCATTGGATTCGCAGCGACATTCGTGCATTGGCTCATCAATAAGGTAAACGAACAGATAGCGACTCGCGCCCTATGATGGAAAGTTCTGACGCGATTTCTGCACTGTAGCGTTGGCCCTACATCGGTCCTGTCAGGGTCAACAGTGTTATACTTCCTATCATTATACAGTACGCCAGTTTTATAGTAAGTCTCCCAGCGCCAACACCGTACACCGACCGCTGATGACGCACGCCGGTTCACTGAAGACCCTCATGTTAACCTCCACCACCGCCTCGACCGATTCTCGTAGGTCTGACGTCACAGCTCTGGCTGCGTCGCTACCATCCTGGATGGTATCGCAAGTACAACTACATCTTGGGCGGCGCCCTTGATGGCGGAGCTCAAGTCATGATTTTCATCCTGTCCTTCGCCGTGTTTGGTGCCTCGGGCGCTCCGCGGCCATTCCCAACCGTTAAGTTTTGACAAGCCCTTCTCCTTTCACTCCATCGACTACTGACGTGATGTCCGCTTTTCTCCAGTGGGCGGGAAACCCGGCAAAGGGAAACGTGGATTACTGCAATGGAAACGGAGCGCTTGACAAGGGCGCGTGACCCACGGGTTTTATGAATTATCACGGATGTGTTATTCGGTGACTGTCTACACGAGAAAGCAATGAGCCTTACCTGTCTGTCTATGTGAGGGAATTTTAGGGCGCAATTTGGGATCATGCGAGCATGAGACCCGATCTGGGGTTTTTGATTAAATCCTTGCGCCATACTGTATTCCCCGCTGCAATTGTCACAATTCGAAATTCGGAATATAAAGCACTCAATTAATGATGTCATTTAATCGTTAAACGAAACAATCACAGAAGCAAACGGGTCTGAATGCATGTAACAGGGTTTATGGGTATGAAAGAATGTATAGGGCACGCAGCAACTTGCCGTCTGGCGGGAAATCGCGGCGGGAGACATCGTCAAACCCTACCCACGATGCCTGAATGACCTAACAGATAGGGGAAGGTGGAGGATGTTCGTATTCGTAATGCCAAGAGCGTTGAATGACAGCGGAGATTGACTTGGGATGTGGGACACATGCTCTGCGGAAGGTGCCGCCATGGACCATGGGAATAATTCGAATAGTCTCAGGGCTCTCGCCGTCGTGCCATGGGTGCCATGAGGATTCGGCGGAGATTTTTTTATCTTTTTGCTTTGATAGTCGGAGTTGATCACAGTTTGCGCAGGCGTACTGTATGGGATCGTGGGATGGGGATGTGAACTTGAAAGATAGGAACGATGGAATGGGATTTCCGAGTATCCATGTATTAGGTTTGGGCTTGAGATGATTGACAGTGGCGAGTGGCACTCAGAGTCCGCGGCTGGCGTTGTCCCTCCTACTGGCATTGGCTAGCTGACATTTGGCAGCTGGTAGTAACTTAGCCGACGCCGGATTACCTTCCACCAGCAACCAGGACATGACGACACCCGTCGATTCGGATGATATGACCACTGAACCTCGTAACGTTCTACTTTTCAAGGAGTGGTTTGTTTCTCACGGAGGAAGTTTTCATCCTGGAGTGCGCTACTCCAAGTCATCATCAGGCAAGTGTGCAATCAGCTGGTTGGCCCTACCTTGGGCAGAGACAGATCAGATCAGGTGATACTCACAACGTAATAACCTCGTCACTGGCAGGATTTTCGATCGTTGCTGCAAGCGAGGCCATAGTAGAACCCGATGCGACCATCGTCACTTGCCCCTTCTCGATAATCATAACCCCACTTCTAGCCAAGAATGCTCTGCTACCTATACTACTTCAACTTCAACTACACCAAGATTCGTCTACTACCCAGTCTACTCAGGCTATGATGGAGCGTTGGACCGAACGACAATCGATCATAGTTTATGTCTGCTTTCATTGGATCGCAAGCCCAGAGATGTGAAGTTTTTTCTTTCTTTCCTCCTCTCTTGAATCACGCCCATGAACCAACGGACGTTCGCGCCCGCCGGGGTACTGTATTTAGCTACGACACGCTTATCCATACACCATATCTCAATACGCTCCCTTCGCCCAATCAACTTAGGACGACTTTGCACTTCACCAAAGCGGAGCTCGATGCGCTTAGAGGTACGAACCTCTATGGTGCCACGCTCGACCGACGCCAAGTTTGGGAGACCGAGTGGGAAGAATGTCGTGCAGACATCTCTGCTCTTAATACAGAGTGGGGAAAGGAATTCACGTGGTGCGTTCCCCTTTCTCGGGTTTTTATAATCCCCGGTTTTTTGTGTGTGCTAGGATTTCCTGCTTGCTTGTGCCAGGGAGCGGTTCCTGACGGCCTCGACGTATCTATCATCACGTGCCTTTCCTTCCAATCTCCTCTCCTCCTCCTCCGAGTCGTCACCCTCCCACCCCGTGCTTATCCCAGGCATCGACGCGCTCAACCACGCGCGTGCTCAACCCGTTTCGTGGGTCACTGTCACATCCGCATCTGCATCTGCATCTGCATCTGCCATATCTCTCGTGACTCACAACGCGTCAAATCCCGGCTCAGAGATATTCAACAACTACGGTGCCAAACCCAACTCTGAGCTCCTGCTCGGTTACGGATTCACGTTGCCGGCCAACCCCGAGGACACGATCATACTCAAGATTGGCGGGACACGCGATACCACCGCCGTCGCGGCTGCTGCGCGTAAACGTTATGAAGTAGGTCGCGAGGCACACGGCGCTGCCGCCGTGTGGGGTGCCATTATGGATGCAGTGAAGGTTGAGAATGAAGAAGACCATGATGAGGAGGGTTCAGAGGAGGTGCCAGAATGGCAAATCATTCTGGACAGTGCCGACATGTTGCGCTCGATGACTGAGTCATTGTTGGGACGCTTGCCGGTGCCTATTAGTCCGCCGCCTCAGGCTAAGGTGGTGCCTGAATCTGCTGAAGCTGGCACCATCACCATCAACTTGCGCGGAGATGTCGTAGAAATGATCGGGCATTACGTATCTGGACAGAGGGATGTGCTCCAGGATCTGTTACAGTACGCGAATGATCGCGAGATGGATGGCGTTGCGGTAGCGAGGCAAGAGGGGATTGTGATTCAGTTGGAAGAAGAGGGTGACGACGACGATCTGTCGGAATAACATCAAAAATGATTATTTACAGTAAACAATGTTGGTTGTGAAACTTTGATGCTTTCTTTGTAACTTGAATTGGAGGTCTGATACAGTAGATGCGGGGTCGAGGTCGGCTATGGAGTGTCTGTATACTCAAAAGAGAAGAGAGATGATGTCTCTGTTCGCTTAAACTATTCTCCAGACTCCACTGCGCGCGCAGAGGCGTCTAAAGTAGTCATATTCCTGTCCTCAGGCTGTCCTGTGCAGTACATATTTATGATTCCAACTCTCCTCTCACTCAACTTCCTCCGAGTCATTGTCAACCACTTGCTCCTCCTCCTCCCCTCCTCCACCACCACCACCACGATCTTTATTAATGGCCCTACCCTTAGATACTATGAACCCTTCTCCGCTGGCCGCCGAAGCGACGAGTCGTATCAAGGGTAACCTACCGCCCAACATCAAGCATATGCTAAATACTGTCATGCACGATGTTATGGCCCGTCCTAACGTATACGGAGCATCCATAGGCGAAAGAGTCTCCATCATCGAAGCATCAATCATTCCTAAAACCGAAGAATCCACAAAGACAGAGGCGCGGGTCGTCTGTGAAGTAATGGTAACTGAAGGTCCGTCCTACCCGCCCGTTGTCTTGAGTTTTTGGTCCATGTTGTTCACCCTATTTTTAGACATGCTTAACCCTGAAGGAAGCTTGCACGGCGGCTGCGCTGCCTTCTTGATCGACGCGTACGTATAATACCTACTTTCTTTTTTTTTTCCCCTCACCGCCACCGTTCCGCGCCCCACCGCCACCGTCTAAAATTGTGTTTGGTGCCTTTTTGCGGAATAGGGGGGTTTTTTTTCTTCTTTTTCTTACTCATTCTTTCTCTTGAATGAATAATAGGTGCACCACTCTCGTGTTCCTCGCTGCTGCGCGCTGTGCTGGTGTTTCAGCATCCATGAACGTTGTTTATCACGCCCCCGCAGCTCCGTGAGAACCATTTCCTTCCCCCTTGAACAACTTTTTGCGATTTACTGACTAAAAGATTCTTTCTTTTTCTTCGGCGTTTCGGTGTGGTCAGCGGTGCCAAGTTACGAATCGTTAATTCGGCGGTGGCCATCGGTTCTCGGATCATGACAGCGCGCTCCGAGGCACGTTAATTTCCCTTCTTTTCTCTATCTATCTACATTTTAACGCTTTCGCGCGCTGAAAAATCAAAAATCAAAAATCTCGTCATCGCGCGGTACTCATTTCCCTTCTAGATCTGGGACGATACCACACACCGATTATGTGTTACTGGGGTTCACATCAAGATGGAAGCATCTCGTCCTAAAAAACCCAAGCAAAAGTTGTAGCCCCCATCATCCGTATTTAATTTTTCCCATGATGTGTACATTACAATTCGGTATATTTTTGTTCTCCTTTGGAAGACATATCTGGTTTTGTAATCGGAGTACTGTTACCCCCTGGTCCCTGGTCCCATGATTAACCTGCGTGCGCTACTACGCGGCCGACGCCGACGCCCACAACGTGACCTTGCGCCTCCCGCTGCAAATAAGCGCGCAGCTTCTCTAGCGCTCGTCCCCTATGTGAGATAGCATTCTTCTGTTTCGTCTCCATCTCCGCATAGCTATAAAACACACACACACACAAAAACATGAAGGACGTAATCACGTCCACGTTTCTCCCATCATCAGCTCTTGATGTAAGTCGGCCGGCACAGACAGAGATGAAACGTACGTACGTCAAACCAGTATCCTCCGCTTCAAAGACAGGGTCCCATCCAAAGTTGGGTGGACCACGTGCGGGGACGATCTTGCCGTCCGTACGGCCCTCGAAGAGGATAGGCTCTGTATTGGGACCTGCGCTGTACGCAAAAGTACAAAGTGCCCACGCGGCGCGAGTCTGGAAGCCATCAAGCATACGGTTGAGACCTGAACTCAGGTCAGTCAGTTCATTCCGTATCCATCCCGTTTAAAACACAGCGATCGGTGATGGGGGGGCGGGGCCCAACCCCAAGCCACACGCACGTCAGAGCGAGCGGCACGCGAAAGGTTGCGAGATTATTAACGTGGCGTTTTTATTTTTGATCGAATTTTTTGTTTTGTTTTGTTTTTTTAATGTCAGGAGGTTCGGTGTTCAATTTTTTTCCCCGATGGTACTTATATGTATGTGAAGGAGTATGAGTATTTGTAGACACACGTACCCTCGTGACCGAGCTCACGCATGAAAAACTTGATATAGGGGCCTGGTAGGCCGTTCATAGCCTCGAAACATAGCGCTGTGTCTTCCGTGATGACAGGACCTCCGATCTGTGTGTTAGCAAGTGTAAATCAGATCCAGCAAAAACGTGTTGAGTGAAGACGATCGAGAGGATAGTAGAAGAAAAAATTAAAGTTTAGGAGTGGTGAAGAGAGGGAACAGGGGGGAGGAGAAGAAAGATAGGTGGAGTGGAACTACTCAAACGAACCAGTTCCGCTGCGCGCCTGCATTTTTCCGTGGCTACTTGTTCCGTGGTGCCCTGAATCTCCGGAACTATTTTTATTCCAGTCAGTGAGTCAAAAAACAAAATACGCGCCCAAATTTGTGATTCAAAAAGGTCATGAACACAAAGGGGGTTGTGCCATAGTAGTAGTAGTGTGAACTTGAAGGCTAGGAAGGATTCACTCACGGTCTAGATCGCGAGACTCGATTTCGATGGGTGTACCCTGGGCCAGGATTTCACGAACTTCTCTGAGCTTCCCTGCGTTGCCGGTCACGAACACTATGGATGGAATGGAACAGAAGGTCAAGGTGCAGGAATGCAGATATGAGGTCCCCCTTACCAAGGCGTTCTGATGGCATAGTGCTTCTGTTCAATATCCTCTGGGCTTTGGGCTATGGTAGATGCAACCGAGCAAGCACAACCCACGTGCTGCACTGATTGCAATCAAGTTATCTTATATCTTATCTTATCACCGCGCGTTTCATTGTGCCCTTTCCAACTTTGATCGCCGCCACTAACCCTTGACATCACAAGGCGCAAAAACACTACGATACAGTATGGTGATGGTGGAGTCCATTTGTAAAAAAAATAATCCCGTCTTGCCTCGTGAAACCCCAAGGAGACATACAAGCGTCAAATCTGCAATTTATGCTGTGTAGTGGCACCTTGACGCTGGAGCCTGGAGGACACTAGAGACCTAGAGACCTACAGCGTATTTTGCAGCTCCGGCGAATGGTGCCGAGACGTGCGTCAATCGGTGTTCTAATGTGATCCATGCCCAGCACAATTGATGTTTCATGTATTTGCCCAACATGGTCACGCGGGGAGCGGACTCCTGATCATTTCATGGCGGTGATGCCTAACTTGAACTAGTACGTTGTTCGAGTCAAATAATTCTTGACGTGAAAAGGTCTGTTTGGAACGTCTCAAGCGGAATGAATAAGTAATCCCACCTCATTTCCGAATATCGAGAACGTGCCGGGCAAAAACGGGCAAAAACACGAAAGCCAGAACGTGACGGTATTGCAGCGCTTACATTTGACGAAGGCGGTGTACTTGCACGATTTGTATGGCATAAACGTAAATGCCGGCATAGGAGAATTGTTGAAGACAGCTGCCGGCATTGAGCAGGGAAGCACGATGCCGATGTCGGATAAGGCCGCGCATCATTTTCGCGAGCACAAACAGAAACCATCATAATGAAAGGTCATAATGAAATGCAAGATGTGCTCCGATTGCAAATTACAACCGTCACCCAGCCCACCCTTCGGGCTGTCCCGGTTACCCGGTGTGAAACGCAGTAAACACAGGAAACAACACGAGCGAGGGCTGTCTGGTCATTGCTTATTCTCTTCATCGCACTGTGAATTTTGCTAGGAAACACAGGATAGGGTGCAAGGTATTCGAGGAGTTAAAGCGCCCCGGGCTCAATTTCACCCAAGAGCATCGTGCCATCCTTGCTAGCAGTGAGGACTAGAACATGTCAGCTTCCATTTGACAGCAGAACGAATTTCTTACTGATCGGTTCTTGGGGATGGAAATCCACCGCTGTGACGGTACCCTTGTGCCCAGGCAACTACGGCAACAAAACCGGCGTCATGTCGAGTATTATCCGGAAATATAACGCGGCACACCTTGTACAGGATCTTGGAACTTTCCACGTCCCAAATAGTGACTGTACGGTCCGCTCCCCCGACTGCAACGCGGCGTCCACCATCCTCTCGACTCCAAGCGCCTCTGAGGAGGGTATTCTCGAAGCCGGCAGGTGCACCACTCAACACGCGATGGATGCGGTTCGGCGAGGGTGCAAATGGCCGGATATCATGAATGATAGCTTGTGATGAGAATGATGGCGAAAGGAGATAAGACCCATTCGGCGATATCGCAAGCCCAGTGGGGGTATCTACGTGACCACTCAACACGGAAACCTCTTCCTGCTTTCGTAAATCAAGGACCTGGATAATGACATGAGTACCACATCGAGGTATACGAAGAAGATTCGCACATGGATGACGTTATCGAGAGCGCCGGCATAGATCGTCGCGCCATCCGCACTCCAGGCCACGGAAGTGACCGGACAGCCAAGTTCAAATATCGCCACCGGTTCCTTCCCCGCGTCATCTCCCCCTTCCCACACGCGCACAGTGCCATCATCGCTTGCAGAGGCAAGGAGTTCGACGCCTGCGCCACCTGCGAGAGTCCGGTCAAGCGAGTTGATGATCTCGCGGTGGGCGCGGAGTTTGCGTACGCGCTGGCCGGTGGATAAATCAGTATATGCAAGAGTGTGATCGGCTGAAACACTGTAAAGAAGGGGTGAGAATAGGGACCATTGGAGGTCCAATACGGGCGCTTTGTGTATTGTGGAAAGGAGCCCATAATTCGAATTTGGGGGATACGTTCTCCATAACGCTGACAAAAAGCGTTTGTAAGAGGTACGGTTATCAGAAAATATGACCGAGACGCACAAATTCCCCTATCTGCTGAACAAGCTGCGATGTTTTGCCCGGTAGGATCAAACCTACAACTTAGTATCTCCGCCTGTAAGAGCACGTTTCTTTGAGTACTGTACCTAGGGGACATTGGCCTTGAAAACTCACCGCATGCGCTCCAGAAAGGCTTACTATTGGGGCTTCAAGGTTGCTGGTCCGCTTCACAGAACGGACGAGTGCTTTTTGCCTCTCGTCGTTCGACGAGGAAATTGCGAGCTGCTGCTGATTGTTGGCCTCTGGCTCCGATGATCTCGCTCTTTTGATAAGAGTACCATCCTCCTGTGGCGCAGCACGTTTTGCCATATCTTTGAAAGGCGCTTTCAATGAGACCGTAAAGTGTGTGGTGGTGATAGTCAGAGAAAGCAATTCGTCAACGCCAAACAATGCTGTAACGCCCGCTTACAAATCGAGCGCCGCCGCGTTGAGACGCTCACTTCGAGCTCACTGTATTTCCTGATCATCTCCCCTCATGCCATCAAAATCCTCCGTCACTCGAATATCTGGTTTCCTTCCATTCCAAGTTCAATATGATAACGACACATGCCATATGTTGTACATTCGAGCACATGCCGGCAGTTCGTCCAAGAACGCCAAGAAGGCGCACTGGCCGGAAGACCGAACAATTTTCATGGTGAACGTTCCGCCAGATGCAACGGAGAGAGAGATCGCCTTCCTCTTCAAGTCATGTGGAACCGTCGAGAAGGTGGTTTTTGATGCGGATAGACCAGTCGAAGACTCCGACGAAGAAAGCGACGCAGACACTGCGGAAAGCGATGCAGCTTCTCCCTCTCAGCAGTCTCATGCGCGGAAAAAAACCAAGACGGTTGCAAGAAGTTCAACTTCGGAACCAAGCGCTCCATCGCGAAGCCAGCGACCCAAGGTCGAGCCTCTCCCCATTGCCCCACTTCGCACACTTCGGCGGACCGGCCAGACAGCCCATGTCGTATTCCTAGATGCGTCGTCGTGCACTCGTGCACTCGCGCTCGCACAGGCTCATGCGGGTGTCAAGCCCGTTTTATGGCCCACTAACGCAGACGAGGAACGCCCGCGCGGACTCGCACATTACATCAAGCAATACGAATCTGCTCGCCCTCCACTCGATGTGGTGCGTGCCCACGCAGATTCGGCTATAGCACGGTTCGATTTCGACCTTGCGGCGCGGAAGGCCGCACTTCGGCGGGAGTCCAAGTACAAGAAGGGTGAGGCCCTCGTAGATGAAGATGGATTTACTCTAGTCGTACGAGGAGGAGCATATGGCCAGGCTGTTGGGGGCGGTGTTGGGGTCGCGAGCCGGAAATTCATGGACGAATGTGCCAAGGATATACATGGAAAGGAAAGCAAAAACAAGCGGAAGAGGCATAAGGAAGAAAAGGAGAAGGACACGTTCTATGCGTTCCAGATTCACGAGAAGAAGCGAAATGGTTCGTCTCTCTTTCTCTCTTTGTTCATCTAGCACTTACTGGCGATAACAGACTTGCTGGAACTAAAACGAAAGTGGGAGCAGGACAAGGAAGCGGTGGAGAGACTGAAAGCGTCCAAAAAATTCAAGCCATACTAGTAGATTAAACGTAAGGTTGGCTGACTTGGAAGTCCATCCAACTACAGTAATACCACCGATCCGCGCTAAGACTCATCTTGCTGATCGATCTCACGATCTCACGTTCCGTTACAATCCCGGCGGTACTAAAATTTCAAGGTCAGTGATCCTACCAATTGGGCTAGTTGGTGGCGACACCCCTTCTTACCATGCGTTTTCAGGTATTCTAGAGCTTGTATAGATGCATTACGTTTCGCAATGCCCTTTGTAGATCCGTGTCCAACCCCGACGTTTACTCCCCGGACTGTTGTATAAGAGTGAATAAAAAGCAACGAGATGTTATCCCAATGCTTACAGACGGCAGTTACATGGTAAGCAGTACAATGTTCGGGCCCTTCTCTCGTCAAGAGCCATTGAAAATCTCTGGTCGCATTGCCCCCAGGCTGGCCTTGAAGGTAGTTGTTGAGGTCACGAACAGGGTCTGCCATGAAACGATCTGGAGGCCTAGTAAACTAAAACTGCAAATATCGCCCAGAGGAACAAGGAAACTCACCACCAGGAGACTAGTTTAAGTTAGGGAGCGACAACCGGAAGGAATGAGGAAAAGTTCCGGCTCTCCAGCGAAGATATAGGTTTCCGACCACAGCCACATGGCCGGAATGATGTGCCCAGCGGCGCAGCCGCGAGGCAAGTTGTGACATTTCTCCAGGTCCTAGATCCCGCAATTTTTCATCACGATATATTGGGTGTAGCACGGTGTCAATGAGGCGTAACCCAGAAAGATAGTTTTGTAGTGGCGCCCCCCCTGAACGGAGAGTAGATGGTTGATTAATGCCTAGACGCAGGTCGCCCCTGTGAAAAAAGCAAATATGGCTCGGGAGTACTACCGGGTGCAATTTAGGAATTCTTGCACGGACGTTCCTGAACGCCTTGGGATGAATGGCGAGGAGACGTATCGGCAACTTGTCTCATGGGCGTCAACCGAAATGGAGTGGAGCAAAAGCTCCATGCAGACAGACATGTGTGCCAGTGTGACATAAATTGATCAATCCGGAGAGAGCCGGAAAGAAATTCCATTGTTCACTATCGCACTACTATCGCTAAAGACAAGATCTTCCAACACAGCCCAACCATATCGATTTCTCGCGACATCGACGATACGATGCATCAACGGTCATTCCAATTTACTCGGGAATCCCGTTCGCATGGAAATGCTCTAATGCTTGCGTGGCGGCGTTGCTCTTAGCAGCAGATTTAGTGGTGCCTTCCCCCTTACCGACGGCGGCATTTCGGACTGAAGCAGTCGTGTTAACGTGGTAGGTTGGCAAGGTAGAACAGAATTTACTAACAGGTGTAAGTCACGGTATGTACCGCCTCGCTATTTTTCCCCGTTTGCTCACTTACAAAGCTCAAATGTCGGGTCAAATTTTCCCCCTTCTTGACCCCTTGCAAGTAGTTGTTAAGATCACGGACAGGATCTGATCCTCTTCGCCGTCAGAGATAAATAAGAGGAGTATTGAAGCGATGATAGCGCACCATCTGTTCCAGTTGCCATTGTGAGTGAAAGGGTTGCGAGCTCGATGGTGGCAAGTGATTGACTGACTATCGTGTCTTAAATACTTGGGCTGTAGGCTGGTCTCCATCTCTTTGTTAAACGTTGTTTGTGATGGATCTTGCACCCCTACACCCCGATATTCCCACATCCAAGGCGTCATACAGGCTTGATACCCGAAGCGTACGACTGACTCGGAGGCAGCACAGCGAGCGAGACGAGATCCAGGAAAGAGACATTCCATACCGGTTACTGCCTCATACAACGCATACAACGGCTTAGCGCTGCACCCCACAGCATTGTAGCACTAGCCAACCCGAAAGCAGGAGGAAAGAAGATTCCAAAGTACAGCACCATTATTCGTTCCAACAACCTGCGCGTCTCTGGGAGTAAGGTGGGACGTAATGGGCGCCCCGAGGGTCACAAGGGCTTGAATTGTATGACTTTTGCCAGTGACCGTTCCTCTGGAGATACGGAGCTGCGTACCAGGGTAGGGGAGTCATGCACGAGAGTGGCTAGTGCAGCGCTTATACTACTAGTCTCACCAAAATACTCCTTATTATTGACTTTTTATTGTGGACCCAGAGAAGTCTTCCAGTCTACGGCGACCTAGTCCGAGCCAGAAAGAAGGGATGGAGCAATACTTGAACGAAAGACATAAGAAGACGGAAGAGATCACAGAGCTGAAGGAAATCACGGTCGTATCGGTCACAGACGGTGCGGCATCGGGCCGTGTGATTGAAGAAAGTAGTGTAGGAGTGGTGTAGTTGTGGTGTAGTAGTGGAAGTAGTAGTGGAAGTTTAGAAGTAAAGTGAATGCCCGGTGAGTGGCGCGCGGGGGGCACGTGCCGACCATGCATAACGGAGTGCACTACAGTATCATCTGTTGAAGGTGCCGACCGTAGCTCTGAACAATACGTACCCCGCCTATGCCTTCGCAAATTCGATCGCGCGCCTGAGCCTCATACTATGTACGTTGAAGTTGATATATATTCCTCCTTGCACACCCACTGAAACCAATCCTGAACAGGAAAACAAATTGAACAAGACGGTGCGGCACTAGATGGTGCAGTAATGAAGATGTCTATGAATGAAAAAGTGTCTATCTAAAAACACTATCCTCTATCGATTGCTGAGGCATCCTCAAAAAATTAAAGCGATGCTATAACTGCTGAAGAGAAAACATAGGGTGTCCTGGAGGGAGGGTTCGCAGATACTGCAGAGCCTGACCGGCAGCCACTTGCTTGGCGTTACCGATGGAAACGCCACTTCCGGAGCCAATTATCTGTCCATGTACTGCGCACTGGAGGCTCAGCACTCAATCGTCAGAGTGATCAAAAGGCTCACGTTTAGCAGTAGCATAATGGACCCTTTGATGATCAGGGCCCGTTTGCTGCAAGAGCCATGATAAATAGCGCGCCAAGTTGTTGCCACGGTTATCTCGGTAGTGCTGAAGAAGGTTATTGAGATCTCGTACAGGGTCTGAATTCAAGTTGCGTTCTCAACGACTGGAAACATACGGGATAGACAAAAGCGTAACTCACCCATAGCAGATACGAAGAGGTACTGGCGATGTGAATACGTTAGTTTGCTACCGTTGGGTGAAAACCGAGAATGCAGATGGTCGTGCAGCCTTCCTACCATTAAATAGCAAGACGAAAGAACCCACATTGCCAACCGTACCCTGGTGGGACCCAAGTACAACAGCTCGTAGTCGTTCCTGTGCCCCGAGAGCCTGACATTCCAAAAAAAACCATTGGTAGTGGTCATTGCCAGAGGCCGGAAAACCTTTTGGCTGGTTCTTGTTGCCCAGGCGATGCGATGCGACAACACGGCACCTGGACCTTCGCCAGACATTGGGGGTGCCTGGTAGAAAGTGCCTCAAACTCATACCCCAAGACTATAGGATCGGATTCGAGAATTTGGCCTCTCATTCAATTTTATCCGGGGAGACCGGAGCGCCCTAGCTGTTATGACCCCGATTCCGAGCGTGTTTGCCAAATGAAGAGATGGTAGACAGGCACTTTCCGATAGACCATTGTATGGATGGTGTTTCATGCTTTGTAGGGCCATTCCGAGAGGCTGGTGAGAAAGAGACATACACAGCTCTTGCTCGAGCCGGGAATGCAAAAGGTTCGCGGATGAGAATGCTATGCCGAAGTCTATTCCCCTAGGAACACTTGTCTCGAAATGCACGTAGTGCCTGCCCTGTATGACGCCAAACAAAAAATACATTACCAAGATCACAAGATGTCAAAAATGCTATGTCAGGAGAAGACATGCGTTCTTGCTGCGCTGCAAGGACCCCAAATATTCGGTTACGTAAACATGATATAACGGTTGAGTCGTCTGCACAAGCTTATGCCTGCCCGGCACGGCACATACGAGGCTTGTTCCCCTTACCTACGGCACAGAAACTTAGCTTGTAGTTTACATTGATATTGTGGGTAGTGTGATCATGTCTGAGTAATGGCGACGCTGATCCGTATACCTGTGTACCTGTACTTGAGGCCTGAGGCCTCGCTATTGGCACACGGCCAAATGCTTGGACCCACATGTTACAACCTGTGAAACATTATACACACCAGGGACCGGCAAGATATCCAGTTGTTCGTAGTATGTAGGATTGAGGGTGCTCGAATAAATAAATACATCACAACAACCTAGGCACTGTAACATGACAATGGCTATTATCCCAATAACAATACAGAGGCTCACCGAACCGGGCAAGGGTGCTGCCCCACTCCCATCATAAAATTTGTTCATTCCTCATAACCCGGCGGGGCATCTACTGGCGTGCCTCCTCCTCGTGATGGACCCTGCAGAGGCGATGCATATACGGCTGACCACTAGATTAGAATGCATTAACAAGAGAATGGTGCCATCTTACGGAGAGATTCCTCCTCATCTCTTATCTGCCTTTTCATGTACACGGCACGTTCTCGCGTCTTCTCCAACAAGCTGACGAATTGAAATATGCCCTGGTTTTTCAAGCGTATCTCCGATTTAGTGCCAGTAGTGAGCCCTCCATCAGGAGAGGGCCTAATATCGATAGACAGATAGTTCGAACCCAGATAAGGCTGTTCGAACTTTGTTGATAGTATGGATGGGAGGGGCAGGCTAAGTGTGTCGAATCCTGTGCTGCCAACGTCGCTCTCAGAGACGAAAATCAACTAGGAGTCCCGGGTTCCGTATGAGCTTTTCGGAAACAGAATCAGCTACGGAAAAACGCACACGTTGATCCGTCAAATACAGTTTTCCTGTTCCGTTCAGTTTACGAGCACCGCCAGATCCACCGGACGGCGAAGAACCGGTTGGAGGTGTATCTGGAACGGCAAGGGAAACTTCTGCACCCGGTTCTACTGTCATGATTGTAAGCTCCCCGGGTAGAGGTTCTGGAGTACGGTCAGGTTTGAGCATCGTCCAGTTGAGAGCCATCGCTGAGGTGGAACGGGGTTGATCGTGATCGTGGAAGGATAGATATGGTGGCTGCGGCTTTCGTACACGGCTATCAATGGCAATCCATGAGCCGTCTATTACACAACAGCGGTGTTATTTGTCAAGGCTACCTGGCGCAATGGTAGCGCGTTTGGCTTCGATCGCCTAACGGTACCAAAAGGTTGCAGGTTCGAGTCCTGCGGTGGTCATTTTTTTTTTCCCCCTTGCTATAATCCGAAGCTTTGTATTTTATTATTATTATGTATAATGCCAATGTTCCTCTATGCAACCTTGTTTTTTCTTGTACGGGCGATTATTGAATTGATGGTGGAACTGTTCACATGTTCCGCACTGCGGCACGTGATAACGTGTCGCGGGTCGCGTCCCACTCACAAGTTCACAATTGCAATGCCACAAGCGACGGTCTGTTCATCCTATATATCTCGTACCACGAGCGGTGTAATCTGGTGCTAAACGTCATGGACCTGCACAAGGAAATGTCCCAACACTCATCCAATCCCCTCGAGCTTCCTTCCTCAGATGTACGAAACAAGGCGGCAGTACAAAAATACCGCAAAGCTCGTGCAATGGCCGGAAACCAACGTGATTCGGACGAGCCAGAAGATGAGCTCGAGGTTTTTGATTTGGAAAATTATCAACGACACATCGCAGGGCTTCTCCAGGATCGGCCGCCCGCGCAAGCTCAGTACACCACGCGAAGGAACATGGGTTCGGAAATACTCATTGACCTGGATGAAGACATGGACGGTGACAAGGAGCAAGACTACGATGGGGAAAATAGCGACGAATATGATGGAGACAGTAGCGTAGACGCGGACGCAACTGCAGAAATCGACGAGGAAGTGACACTGTACCTCAAGTCGCAGGAGGAGCAAGAGGAGATCAGGCTCGAGATTGCAGACCTTGAAGAGGCGGTGCCTGCCATCACTCAGGATTACAAGCTCATCGACCGCCTCGGCACGGGCACATTTTCGTCGGTGTACAAAGCCATCGACCTTGGGTACCACGAAAAGTGGGACAACACAGTGTGGCATGGGCTACACCCCGCCGGATCGTCCGCGCACTACCAATCAATGCTGCGAGCACCCTGCTCAAAAGTATTCGTCGCGATCAAGCGCATATATGTGACGAGCAACCCGGAGCGGATACGAAACGAAATCTCCATCTTGGAAACGTGTCGGGGTGCTCGACACGTGTCTCAGCTTATTACCGCCTTTCGACACGAGGATCAAGTCGTCGCGGTCATGCCATACCATCCGCACGAGGACTTTCGTGTGCGTGCACGCGTGTCACAGTCTGCCACGTCTTTCAACGTTAATCCAACCTTCACAGTCATTTTACCGCACACTTCCGATGGCTGGGATCCGAGCGTACTTTAGGTGCATGTTTCGTGCGTTGCGGGATATTCATGCGCGGGGCATCATCCACCGCGACGTCAAGCCTGCCAATTTTCTCTTCGATCCTCGCAGAGGAGTGGGAACCCTGGTCGACCTCGGCCTAGCCTGCGTGAGGATAGTCTTTTCTGTGAAAATCGAGGGCTGAAATGATTGCTTGTTTTAATTTTATTAGCGCATGGGTATAGAGCCCCCAACACATTACGGCAAATGTCTGCACACTGCGCCAACAAGGGAACACCCACATGGCCGGCTACGGCGCGCTGCTGAATACAACTCGGACTTTGTCAGGAAAAAGCAGAAGGATGCGCGAATGCGCAGCGGTTGGACTTCTGATAGGGTGGGTTATCTAGAAAAGGATACAAGGTATGCACACCCGTGACGCGCCTGGATCCTGGTCTTACTGAATTCCCAGACCACATTCGAAAGCTAATCGAGCAGGTACGCGGGGGTTTCGCGCGCCAGAGGTACTTCTCAAATGCTATGAACAAAATGGGGGTCTGTTATAGCGCGTCTTATAATCGGGGGTGCTCTTTACTAACTATGAATGTTCGGTCAGCTGTCGATATGTGGTCTGCGGGCATGATTCTCCTCTTCTTCTTGACGGGAAAGTTCCCTCTTTTCCAGTCAAACGACGACGTCGAAGCGCTCTTGGAGATGGCGTGCATTATCGGGCGCAGACGGATGGAGAAAGCGGCAACGCTACATTGTGAGCGCTTGCGGAAGCCCGTGCGGTGCCGTATATTAATTCGGTCCTACAGCCCGGACGTTCACCACGAATATTCCATCGATTACAGCAGAAGGGAAACCCTGGTGCGAATTCGTAGAGACGCTGAATCCGAAGCTGCGGGAACGGACGAAGGATGACATGTGCCTGAACCCCTACAACACGAGTGAGGCATCATCTGGAGGGAGTTCTTATACGCGCCCTCCTTCGTCCTCATCACCAGGTGGAGATACGGTCTCACGCGAGACACATTGGCCGTCCGGACTTATTTGTGTTCAAGATCATGAGACGGACGTGGAACAAGCGCTCGATCTGCTCGAACGTCTATTGCACCCAGAGTCGATTAAACGTATCACGCCGCGGCAGGCACTGTATCATCCGTTTCTGCACGAGGACGGGGAGGAGGAGGGTGACGATGCATTCTTTCCGCACCCATTCGGAGGAGGCGTCTGCGGGGAGTGGCATATTGTGGATACCGTAACGGAGGAGTTTCGGGTGCGTATCCGGACGGACGATGGGAGCACAAGCGTAATACCAATAATGGCCGGCGAGGGCATGGCCATCGGGAATGAGCCATGCGAATTTCACCGTGGGGAGGACTTTATCAAGCTAGAGGACGAGGAATTATAGCATCCATAAATTATGTGTTACTCGAGTAACTTATAATGGCTTTTTTGGGGATCGAACGTGCGATGTCAGGGGTGAGAGTGTTTACCGTTGTGCCACGTTTGGTGCGCTGTGCGTCGTCGGCGTGTCGGGCCTGCGAGTGGGCCGGAGTGGCTTGCGACGAATCGAATAGGCCGGATGAGTCGTTCAATGTGAGCAAAGTAAATGACGACGACGACGACCACTTCGACCGATTTCCCTCTTGACCAGCTAGCTCCTCTCGTCATCGTTCTTGTCGTTCCCCTTCTTGTCCTCTACGGTCGAAATTACTTGAGTGAATTCGCCTTCCACATGATTACCGTCGCCAGCTCGGCGCTCCCTTGGAACTGGTCATCAATATATGAACACGCATCTATCATTGCCAAGCCTAAGAAGAAACCCGCCGTCCGTACTCGCACGGAACAGTTGGCCGCGAGAACCGATGGTCGCCCTGGTGCGTCACCCGTCAAACATTGTTATTGTTTCGCCGAGACAGACTCTGAAACAATCATTTCCAAAGTCAACAATGACGCATCGGAAGGGGAAAAGGGTTTATTCTACCCAGGCCTCGTTAATATTTCCGGGACATATTGCTTCATGAACTCCACTATGCAGGTGCGCCCCGCCCTCCACCCTGTCCTGTTCGTGCCAGTGGATACCAAATCATGCCACCCCGCGTGCATTATAGGCACTCGCCTCTCTATCATACCTACAACCGCACATAGACGCCATTCACTGCCAAAGCCGAGGCAGTCGATATACCCACGCCAGTCGTCGACGCTCTGCGCGACCTCCTTCACGGTGCGATATGTCTTCTCCTCTCCTCCCCTTCCCTCTCCTACCCTTCCTAGCTACTTTACCGACACGCATGACCCCCCATCAGGCTTGAACATCCCTTCCTCATACTATCGCTCCCTCCGCCCCGTCGAAATGATAGCGGCGCTCTCGCATCCCGAGCCAGGCAGACGCAGCCCACTCTTCTCGTCACGTGAGCACCAGGACGCGCAAGAGCTCTTCCAGCTCGTTTCGGAATATATCAAGAAAGAAGCGACTGAGGTAGATCGTGAGGGCGCGCGCGACCTCGGCCTCGGTGCACTCGCATCTCTTTCGTCTTCGTCTTCGTCATCCGCGACCCCGGTCACGACGAGCGTCGACGTATCCAAGGGCGTGTTCGACGGCCTCACTGCGAACCGTCGGAGTTGCTGTGAGTGCGGCTACACTGAGGCGGTCATGCACTTTCCATTTGACAACTGGCAACTCGCCGTTCCTCGTGTCGTGCGTCGCGTTTCCTTTGTCTCCCACATTTCTTTTAGGCTGAGCAACAGCGTTCCGTCCCAGGCGAGCTGTAGAATCGAGGAGTGCCTCGTGGATTACACACGCTTGGAAATTTTGACAGACTGTATTTGCCGCAAGTGCTCGATGCGTATGACCCTTCACCGGCTGGAACAAGACGCAGAACGGCTTGCTGCCGAGGTGAGCAAGTCGGAGTCTGTATCAAATTCGAAAAAGAAGCGCCTACGCGAGGTCAGGCGATTCGCACTTCGCCTTAAAACTGCTCTGGAAGAAGGTCGAATTGAGGAGGACATCAAGGGTGTCAAGATAGAGAAGGTGTTCTCGCGAGCTTCAACGAAGCAAGCCATGGTCGCGCGGGTGAGTAGACATTTCTTTATTTAGACCTCTGTCTAAATCAATCCACGCTTAGCCTCCGCCTGTACTCGCGCTGCACCTCAATCGCTCCGTGCACTTCGGTACATACGCGTCCAAAAATACTGCGCGCGTACACTTTCCGGAGGTGCTCGACCTGACACCATTCACGACCTCAGGCATGCTCTCCACCTCACCTTCGTTCCCAATTTCCTCGCACCCCCACGCACCCTCTCCTACCGCTGCCGTCGCAGCTGCCACCTCTTTGTCCACGAAAACAGCCAAGGCGTACAATCACAACCTTGCACCACAACCACCACGCGTGCTGTACCGCCTCGCAGCGGTAGTATGCCACTACGGCCAACACTCGTTCGGACACTACGTCTGCTATCGACGCAAACCGCGCGGGTCGGTGCGGGTTGGGCCTCCACGGTTGAATGATGGTTTCCATGCGACGCCGGGGAGGGGCTGGTTACGCGCGAGCGACGACGCGGTACGCGAAGTCGGGATCGAGACTGTGTTGCAGGAGGGATCTGGCGCGTTTATGCTCTATTACGAACGAGTGAGGAATGAAGATAAGCCATCTGTGCCTGTGTGGTCCTCACATTCTCGGACGACGACGACCGACGACGATGAAGACAATGACAACGACTTGGGAGGGATAGACGATGATGATGATAGTGGTCAGGATAACGCACGGACGCACCGTTCGCAGCAGGACGTGGTGAAGTGTGAGGTAGACGATGAGATGGGGGAGGTTCCGGTGATCAAGGCGCGCGTTGTGCGGAGTGTATCACTTGGAGCAGGCGATGACTTTGAGGGTGCGTGGGTATCGGTGAAGCACGAGGCGGAGGTGGAGAAGGGGGAGCGGGAGCGGGATGGGGATGGGGATGGGGATGACGGTCGTGATTCGGAGGCACGGTTATCACGGTCACGAACATCATCACCTACACCGGCCAAGCCAGAGAATGTCGAGGTCGAGCCCACAGTTGAGTTGCTACCACCCACGTCGTCGGTGTCCACCGAGGTACCGTCACCATCACCTATACCCGACGCACCTGCGATGGACGAACCGCCGATAGGGGCGGTTCCCCAATCGGTGGACCTTCGAGCGTAAGGTCGGGAGTCGGGACCGCCCCTTCGCCGTGTCGTTCTTGTTCCCGTCGCATTTTGCATCATTTCTTGATTACATCCCTTTTTGTTGCGTATCGCGGGGGCCGTGTTATGCAATTTTTTTTAATAGTAACGCGAGTTCATCATGCATCATGGCCTCGGTTCGTTTGCACAGGTGAGGATTGCAGTAACCAAGTGACCGTGAGGACGTTAACCATTTCGCACGCGTGAGAGTAACAGGCAAATAATAATGATACACAGTTCCTCGTCCTCTGCGGTAGTAAGAGACAAAGCAAGAAAAACAAAGGTACTAGATAAAGAGCAGAGATTCTCCGTGCCAATTGGAAAAAGTTCCGGGAATTCCCTTTAGATAAAACGGACGGACAGGAGGGATCCATTACATTGCATATACCAAACTCCGCGGGTCGTGTCATACTTCGCAAGTAAGGGGTTCGTTCGGAGGGCTTTGCAAGGGCTGGCTGGCCTCATCTATCCGATCACCAGTAGACGTGGCGCTCGACGGTGCGCGGCTTGGGCCTGGTGTAGATTGTGCGCTTGACGCGGGTCACAGAGGGGTACCATGCGTGGTAAATGTCGCCGGGCTCGAACTGGACCTCAACTATTTGCCTGCCCTGTTTCATCGTACATAACATTAGGGGGAGAAAATTCCTGAAGGGGAGGGGAGAATGTGCGTACGGCGTAGTCAATATGAGAACCGATCACAAGACCTTCACGACGGCCAAGACCGTGGTTGACAGTAACGATGTCGCCGGGCTATTCATTGTGCATTGTGCGTTATTGTGTATGGGAGGTGGTAGAGCGAAGTAATGGAGGATGGAATGAATGAATCGGGAATTATTTTTGTGCGTGCGTTCGTGTTCGTTGGTTAGCGATCGGTGTGATCGGGGCGTGGAAGTAAAATAAACTACGCACTACAATATCGTCGGACGACATGACGCTTTGTTGGATGTCGGTCGGTGTTTGCTGGATGGAGGGGGAGGTAGGATGATACGTACTATACGTTGACCGGATGGAAAGAGGGGGGCTGTTGTGAAGAAGGGAAGGGAAGGGACGGGTTTTATATGTCCGAAAAGAAGATAATAAAATGATGGCATTTGTTCTCGCGCCGGATGCACGCGGCTTTCGCGAGGCCTTTTTTTTTCCCTATCCTTTTTTTCCCCTCCCCCCACAAAAAACAAAACAAAAAATACAATACCCTCAACCGAACGTCCCGTTAAATAGCAGTCAAGTACTAATTCATCTCTCTCTCTTCGTTATTACCACAGAGCGCATTCCTATTCCCGCAGAAGGAGAACAAAAGAACGGGCATATTCGGGAAGGCGCAGAGTAATATTGATTTTTGTCCTTTTGTTTGTTTCCTTTTGGAAATACGTACAATGCCTCGTGTTCACCATCAACCACGTGTCCGTGGGCCTCGCACTAGCGTCTACCGCTTCTGTGCCTCATTGTAACAGTCAAGCAAGCGGTACGGTATTGCAGTGTACCACCCAGCGCCGCCTCGATGCAGTGTTGAATGATTGGAACGGAAGCAGAGCGTTACCATGTCTGACTGGTGTTTCCTTGGCACATTTTCGCACATTTTTGTGATGGTCTGGAAAGGTCGCAAGCCGTGCGACCATGACCACCAAGTCCGGAATCTGCCTAACTTTGAATGATGGGCGGGAGGTTTGCGAAATGAGGTCACCTCTTGATCCAAGCTGTCCGGACATTGAGCTCGAGTTATGGAAGTACGGACACGGATGCTTATGGACAAGTACAAGTTTTTCTGACATGCTCGACCTGAAGATTTGTTGGGCCTGAACGTAGGACCGACGCAGCCGCATTGTAAGTGTCACTACAGTAAGCGGAGGGACTGCGGAGGCCCGGTAGTGCCGGATATACCATGCCACGTGGTGATCCATGCGAAATAGGCATGTCGATGGCCAATCGTGCACACAGAAACACACCAAATACAGTAATAATGGGGAACATGCGAGATTGTCCAAAGTCGTCAATCTCTCAATCCCCATTTGTGAAAGAAACAAAAGTAAGGCTAGTCAAGCTACAAGGGTAAAGTAGATATGCCACGAATACCAACATAATTCATCGCGTCTTATCCTCTGCAAGGATTGCCTCGTTCAGCTCATCTAGCGGAGCCAACTCTTTCTTGTCCACGAGATCAAACTGTACGTCCGGTAAGTAATGCGTACTACTTTGCCTGCAACCCTAGGGGGCAACACACCTCGTTGATGAAGAGGAAAAAGTGGCGATAGCTCGTATTAAGATGGGCTTGTATACATCAACGGAATGAGAAGAACCACGATAATAGAGTAAAACGCACCTTCGATGCCGAGCGCGCAGATCTGATCAAAGTGGTTGCTGTATATGTGTGCATACACGCGAAACAATCTTCGCACAATGGTGCGCACAGTGTCCTTGAATGTCCGAGGGAATGACACACCTACGCCTTTCATAAGCGGTGCAGGAAATCAGGGAAATCAGGAAGAAGTACCGATGGTATTCGGGAAGACGGCCTCGTCATCAAGGATACTCTGGGTCCAGTTCATAAGGGCGTCAACATATTCGGGTGCGGGAAGCTTCGTGGGGCGTTTGTAACGCACGCCGTCTTCCCAAAGGTATTCGTATCTGGTTGGTTCAATAGAGGAGGTTGAATATGAACATCATAGTGGTGACGACAGAGCCATGCTCATTATTCTCACCGAGGGCCCGCGGACATAATCGGGCACTAAGATGCGCACTATCCATTTAGACTAAGGAGGATCCGAGAAGAGGGGTAAGACGGACCTCCTGAGGAGTGCAAAATTCCGTCACAGTACCATAGAGCATGTTAAGGTGGTTGAAGAAATCGACGGCTAGGAGGATAATGATCTCATCGGACGGAGAAAAGCTTAAGGTCCGAATAGCTCGACTCACCGTGCACAGCGAGCCATTCGCTAAGGTCTTCGCCTTCTGGAAGCTTTACCGCGAGGCGTAGGTTTCCGGAGCCCTAGAAAAGGTCAATCCTCAGCTGGAAATAGCGTTGGTCGTTACGGGAACGCACCAATGTCGCTTCGGCGTATTTCCTGAGCTGGTATTGCTTGGTACCCTCAGGTACATCCCTGCGTGGCTTGAAGGTCCGCGTCTTTCCCCTGTTAAAATTATGATAAATCGGTCGGAATGCCAAATAAAGCTCTTACAAGCCGAAGAATGTCGACATAGTTGATGTCAGTGCAGTGGCGAGATGATCACATCACTATAGATAAGGAGATCACGTGACATGAGCGGGCGCATCGTCCAAGAGAAGAGCATCCTCAACTGCTTGAAATCGAAAGAGTCGAAAGGGGTCCCTTCGTCGATTAGAGGACCCCTTTCGCAGCAGTTTAAAAAAATGCGGGGGGTCTTTGCATCAATTCGAGGACCCCTCTCCCGCTTTCTTGTCAATTTTCAACATGAGCACAAGCATACTCTTTGTCTTCACTTCTGTCTCTCAATCTCTGCAGGGAGACAACACTGTAACTAACCACTCTACTAATTTCTTGCGATGTATCTTCAACAACATTATTATAGGGTTGGTACCTTCCTGAGGCGGCCTACCCCTACTACGTCCTGTCGCCGCACTTCACCATCGACTTTGCTGCCCCTGCTGGTCCGAGTCCTCCGATGGACCCTTCCAGTGGAAACGTGAATACCGTTCCGATAGCTAGCCGCATATGATGCTGACATCATTTGTTTTAGCGATATAAAGACGATGACGAGTGCAAGCGCTTCCTCGAAGATGACAAGGTCAAGTCCCTTCTCGAGAACGCAAAGCGCTTGGACAATGTCAATTCAAAGAACTATGAAGCAATCTACTACCTCGGTGGACGTGGTCCTGTCATTGATCTCCCGGAATATAAGCCAAGCATTAAACTGGCGGAAGAAGTACGCACAATATCATGTCAAAGAACTCTGTCTTCTTATACCTCCACTAGTTTTTCAACTCGAATAAGGTTGTCGGTGCCGTCTGCCATGGCCCTGCGTAAGTAGAGCGGTGCATAATTTCTACTTCCACGACCATTGACTCAGATGGAATATCAAGTGCTCTTGTCTTTGCCGCTAGAGAGGATGGAGTGTCTATTTTTAACGGTAAAGAGGCTACGGGGTTCTCGGACGATGAAGAACACCAAATTGGTAGACTGGATGTGAGTCGTAAATGTCAGTCAGGATGTGTCTTCTCCAACAGAGAATAGGGCATACCCTTTTCCGTCGAAAGGCGCATCATATTACTCGGTGGGGACTACGTGAAAGCGGGTAAACCCTGGGGCGTTCGTACCGTTCCTGCTGTGTTTTGACCTTCCACTGATCTAGACGTGCATCCACAGACGAAGGTTGTCCGTTCCGGTAACCTGATCACTGGGCAGAACCCGCAATCCGCTACGCTTCTTGCGCAAAAGATGAAGGAGATGCTGCAAAAGAGCAATGCCTAAAGGCCGAAAGTTAAGTTGATCCATGCAAAAAAGTCAGCGAAGAAAGTAAATAGCAGAATGTAACTGTCGAACACGCGCTGTCTGGAAATGAAAAGAATGAAAGAATTGCTTGCAAGACAACTTGTTTATTGTGCGGGGTAGAAAATCAGCACCACACCACAAGCAGGCTCGATAACGCCTCTAGACTGGCAATTCTATCGTATTGATAAATGAGCGAAAGGGCAGTGCACTTACGGAAGGTAAGGCGATCTGTTCTTCCCGAAACTTGGCAACTGTAATGTATGTTGTCTTGCAGCAGGCGGGGCTGTACAGTAACACCATATTTGCGCTCGACCTTTCACCAGTAGCAAGCGCCGACAACACCGAGTCGCGGTGGTGCCTGCCGGTCGGTCCAGCTTGGTATGTGGTTCGACATACCAGTTATTGGCAATTCTATTTTGGAATTTTATGCGGATTTCCGAACGGCAGTGGCCATTAGGGATTACTATGCGCGCTATGTTTTAGTCAAGTTAGCGGACATACAGGTGCAACAAAGGTACCCTTACTCACCCACGGTTTGACACCCTCAGCCTCCCAAAGCGGCACTCGGTGAATTTTTTAAACGGTGGCCAAAGTTGTTGCTTGCTGCTCGTAGTGGTGGATGCTAGCCGCTATCGATGACCAGAAGCAGGTCACGGTATGGTTGGTCTTCCCCCGGCAAGCCCGCATGAGACTCTCATCTGATTGTCCTGTACGAGCCTTTGCTTGGGTTATCATTGCACTTACATTATCCAGTTTACATAGATGGAGGAAAGTAACGCGAGAAAATGGGAGTGTGGGTCTGAGTGAGTCGGAGAGAGGTGGCACAAGAACGCGACTATTCACTGGCAGTCTGTCGAGACATAGCCAATCATGAATTGGCCCTGGCGACTCCTGCTCAGCTTGCGAGCACTTGCAGAGTTGAGTGTTGCGCTCATACGAGAAGATCGTTGATCACATTAATGTTGTTGAAGAAATCAACAGCTAGGTGTCGCTTCGTTCGGCCCGGGCGTATTCCTGTTTCCCTTGAGGGTATTACCTAATCCCGCAAAGGAAAACATAGACCTTCCAGCGTCCTCAAATGATCCGCATGCGCAGTGACCCTCGCATACATCTGGCAGTCCACGTGATGGCGCAAAGAGGCATGTGAAGGAGATATTGACGTTTGCGCCCATCTTGACCATACTCGTGCCACCAGCACCAACTGCGCACATCCATGGACTCGACTCATATCGTTTTTGATGACACTGTGGACAGTAGCCAGGACAATCCCGTTCTCGCCAGACTCGCCCACGAGGAGGAGATGAACGCTATTAAGGCTTTGAAATACATTGATGACCGATGGTACAAGACAGTTGCGGGAAAGAAGGCGCGATGGATGGACTTGATTGGTGACTACGCCGGCAATGAGAGATTCATTCTCGATGGTAAAAAAAACTCTTGTTTGGTTTTAGAGGATCTAACGATTGCATGTCCACAGGGGAGTCATTGCTGCAACACGTTCTCGATGATCCTTTGTTGGCACTTGCACGTGCTGATGGTGAGCCCGTTTGTCATGCGAGATGCTACATCTGTCTTAGCCTCCATAATTTATAGATCCAAGCTTTCAAGTTCTGCACGCCGTTCACTCGATGGAACGACTCTTGGATGAGATGCTCAGGAGATCCGCAATCTTTGACATAGTCTTCTGGGAGGGTAAGCTCAGAGTCGTTTCTAAGAGGTTCATCCCTGACTGTCTAATTTGTTTTCAGATACTCGCCACCTCACGCTGAAAGGAGGCACAGATTACTTGGTGTCATCACGATCGCTTGCCCGAGCACTTTTATTCAGCCACCTTGTCGAGCACTCCTCGGAAATGGGCTTAGAGATATTTGCCTTCTCGAACTTAAAGGACCCAGCTTGGCTCGCCTACCAGCAACGAACAAAAGTAAGTTTGCAGAATCCAGTATAATTTTTATTACTGACAGGGCTGCTAGCCCATGTTCGTCATGTTAAACGACGGCGGAACACGCAAAGACAATTACGACATGGCGATGCGCATCCTAATCCAACGCAACTTCATTTTTGGTCTTCTTACTTCAGGCGTAGCTGTCACTTTGCTACATGTAGCAGAGTTTCGCGACTCCAAGGTGGGTCGGTTACTTATCATGACTGTCGAATCCCATATGAACGAAGAATAGATTTTTTCTTTCGTGCTTGAGGAACGATTTGGGTTGGAAACTCGCGAGTCATTCCCAGCGGCTCTTTGGAACGCAGCGCGAGATGGTGAAACCGAACTAGAGAACAAGTTAAGAGGACAAACTTCGCACGTGCCTCTTGCGCCTCTGCATGTCGCACCGCCCGGCCTGAATGAACTAGATCTTTTGCTTGTAGAGGTCCTCGACTATCTTGTCGTGCACCAGATAGAACTCCCGCATTTGTTCTGGGAGCTTACATCACTTTTTTTCCTACACATCACCATTCTCCCGACCCTTCCAGTTTCCGAAAGAGCTCGGCCGCATGAAGACTTGAATGAAGACCTAGTGGCCATGCTCGTTGGAACTTTTCTCCCTAAAATCAATCTTGTCATGACATCGTTCATCCTAAAGTCCAATCATTTCGTGGATATTGACGGCAGGGTATTCACCCGAATCCTCCGTTATACAATATCCAATGGTCATTGTCAAACAAATGCACTACCAGAACTTGTAGGACCGGAAATTTCTTCTCGGCTGGAAACAGCGTGGAGATCCGCGAATGCACCGCCACCAGACTTCACGAAGCTTTCGACTTGCTTTCCAAATCGTGGGGATCCGGAGCCATCGTCTACAGCCTCGGATGGACCCAAACCGTTCACACTCCTACCATTTCACAATCACATTTTTGATGAAGAACTCGCCGTCGTGCATGTTAAAGTCTCGGATGAAGACCAGACATCGTCCTCCCCTCGTTTGGAATTTTGTCAAGGTACTCCGTTTACCGATACAAAACACTGGCACAACAATCATCGCGCCATTCTGCCTAAACACTTGGGTGGGGAGGGGTGGAAGGACGCCGACGAACGCTCCCGCCAACGGCGACTGCGCAAGGAACAACGCTTCATGTCGCATATGCAACGTCTCTCTGCCTCTTTGACCGGTGCATCAGGGAGGGTGTTGCAGCAGACTTTGATCACATCCACAGGGCGGAAAGTCTCAGAAATTATCGATGATTCCTCGATTTGCAAACCTCAACGATATGAAAAGGTTTCTGTAAACCAGCAAAAGAAAAGCAAGCCTGTCACACCTGCTCGGGAACGCATCCGCCAGGAGCATGCTCAAGAGAAGAAGGCTAAGGAAGATAGCTCGTCTCAGAAGTGGTGGTTGGAACAGCTTCGCCAAGTGGAAATGATCGACACGTACGAAAATAAGATGTCCCGCTTCCGAATTTTGCTGCGAAACTCCAGGACAGAATCAGGATGGCTATCCGTCGAGGTTCGGCTCTACCACCTCCATCTAACAATCCGACAATGGATATATGAACACGACCCCAAGAACTTGAACGCTGCCATTCACGATCACTACACCGTGTCTATCATACGTGTTGTCAAGGAACTATACACCAGTGATTTCCTGACGGAAACGACGTTGGGTATTCTGGCCACCATTATGATTTCACTGGGTTTCGGAAATTACATTCAGCCACTAGAAGACGATGCCTCTCGCAAATTGCAACCCGACCGTGATCTGGCATTCAGCTTCATCAAGTTGTTGAAGTCCAAGAGCCACAAACCCATCTATAAGTTTATGGCTATCAAGGAGGATCCTGTGGTCTGGCAGCTGAGGGTTTTTGGGGAGTATATGGACCGAAGCATGGACAGCGCTCCGGATCGTCGGGTCAGCTTCCAACCCGATGCGTGGCAACGTGAGGTGCTTGATGGCTTGGACGAGCCAAAGAGTTCGCTTTTGGTCGTGGGTGAGCGCTTCCAAGCTAAACATCATTCTCGTTGTCCCGTTGACATGTAAACTACAGCACCAACGAGCGCCGGTAAAACGTTTATATCCTTCTACGCGATGGAGAAGGTCCTCCGTGAATCCGACGACGGAGTCCTCGTATATGTGGCTCCAACGAAGGCTCTTGTGAATCAAGTTGCGGCGGAGGTACACGCACGATTTCGCAAAGAAGTTGATGGACGTGAGTAGACCTCGACATATCTGAAGGTTTTATTGACGGTTGCAGAGACGTGCTGGTCTATACAAACGAGGGACCACCGTGTGCACAATTTCCAGAAATGCCAAATCCTTGTTACTGTACCGGAGATGCTGTCGATCATGCTTCTTTCCCCACCTTTGGCAAGAACATGGAACCCAAGAATCAGGCGGTAAGACTTCTGAAAGGTGCTCTCACCCGTTGTTCTAATATCCATTTTTTTTTTTCAAAGAATCATACTCGACGAGATCCACACCATCGGTCAGGATGAAGGCGGAACAGTCTGGGAGCAAATCATCCTGTTGGCCCCTTGCCCTATTATGTCCGTTGCTTACAGAGTTCTTAATAACCTGCGATCTAACGTCCCTTGATTGCAGTGGACTCTCCGCGACTATCGGTATGCCAGAGAAATTTAATGCGTGGCTTGAGACTGTCCAGAAGGCAAAGGGGTTTGAGCACAAGTTCATCCATTATCCTCATCGCTATTCGCACCTACGCAAGTTTGCGTACTTCCCTCAACTGCTTGACAAAGATAAACCATTCCTCGGACTCGATGGTGGCGGTTCCTCAAATGAAATGATGCGCTTCATTCACCCAGTCTCTACATTGTCATTCGCGGGAACGATGCCTCCGGATTTGTCACTGGAGAGCCCAGACTTACTCCGTTTGTACAGGGTTCTCATGAGTCAAAACGTTGCTGGCGTTGAACGACTCGACCCAAACATCGTCTTTTCTCGCGATAAGTTCATTCGGCAGAAGGATGTGCTGCGTTACGAGGCTGAAATCAAGAATGTCTTGGAACGACTGACAGTTGCACCTGATGCTCTTGACTCGTCGTCTCCATTGCAGAAAGTAGTTCAAGAGGTTCAAGATCCTGTCCTCAAGGAGATATCCAAGTCGCGACTCAATGCCCCGCCAAGTTCTTCCGCATTATTGTCTGGCCTTATTCACCTGCTAACCGAAATGCAGGCATGCGATGGTCTGGTACGTCTCGAGACTTCCTGCTCGTCTTTAGCTAGAAATAACACGCTGCGCAGCCTGCGCTTCTGTTCAACTTCGATCGCCACGAATGTGCGGTGATGGCTTCTCACATTCTCGAAACGCTTGAAAAGGCAGAGGAAGTCTGGAGGGCGAAAAGTCCCGAGTGGAAGCGCAAGATGGACAGATGGGAGGCCTGGAAGATGCGTCAGAAGAATAAGGAACGACTCGCGCAAAAGGCGGCAGCTCGGAAGAGGGATCCGGATGATGAGATGCTCCAAGAGGGCGAATATCAGTCATGGGAGAGCTATTTCGACCCCGGAGACCCTTCCCCGCAGTTCTCCTTCGCCGGTACCTCTGCTTATGCGAAGGAAGAAATTCTCGAGGACATCGCTTCGTTGAGTTGGACCTCGACCCCGGACTTTCTCTTTAGAGCTTTGCGGAGAGGAATTGCTGTTCATCATAGTGGGATGAATAAGACATATCGCGTTCTCGTGGAGCGGTGCGTCTCATCTTTCTGACTACTAAAGATAACGGGTTTTAAGTCCCTCTTAGACTTTTTCGCGTTGGCTTCCTTCGAGTTGTCATCGCAACAGGTAAGATATTACTCCAACAGGGATGGCGTGGAGCGATAATTCATTCACTCTCCTAAGGTACCCTAGCACTGGGAATCAACGCGCCGACTAAGTCGTCCGTTTTCTGTGGGGACTCTCCTTTCCTTACAGCGCTCACGGTCAGTCGCTTACCTTCGCTGAAAAAATATTGGAAATCCTCATCAAAGTACAGTTCCGCCAATGCGCCGGAAGAGCAGGTCGTCGTGGATTCGATTTGCTGGGCCGAGTTGTCTTCTACGGGATACCTCTAGACCGCATAAATCGGATCCTTCTATCAAGACTTCCGCGTCTCACTGGGACGTTCCCACTCTCATCGACGATGGTGTTGCGTTTGTTCAGCCTCCTGGAAGGGTCAAACTATGCGCCCTATGCTGTCCACGCGATCCGTAGCATCCTCCGACTTCCACATATCAGTTTCGGCAGCGAGGTCGGGAAAGGTCAACTCTTGCATCACCTCAGGTTCAGCATTGATTATTTGCGTCGCGCTCACCTCCTGAGCCAAGAGGGCAAGCCTATTAATCTGTTTGGGGTCTCCTCACATCTCTATCATGCGGAACCGAGCAACCTTGCCATGGCTGTACTTCTACAGCATGGCGTTTTCCATGACATTTGCTCCCAGGCCAGCTCCGTTCAGGCGGAGCGAGACCTCGTGGTCCTCCTGTGCCATCTCTTTGGCCGTAGATATCTGCCCGAGGTTTATGCGACGACTAGCAACATCCACGATCTCGTACAAAAGGGACCTTCATGCGTGGTGTTGGCACCCTTACATCCCAAGGCCCGTGCGGTCCTACTTGCGCACCAAAAGCAGACCCTCGGCATTTTCAGTGCATATGCGCTGGCATTCTCATCACAACATGCGGACGAACTGGGACCTGATAATCGACTACCACTCAGCGGAGTCGTCGGACCATCGGACACATCCACCCTCCCACAGACGCCCCTCTTCACCCACCTCTCCGAGACGGCAAGGAAGCCTAAGGCTCGCTCGTTCTTCGTCGCCACCTCTGGCCACGATGACACGTTCGGCGATGTCGGGGAACTCGCCCGTACCGTGCGGCACGGCGTCCATCTGAACAAACATGCTATTCCGACTGTCGAGCATATCCTAGATCCCAAGTTGCCGCTGAATGCTTACCTGTACGACTTCTTCATCCACGGCCAGGTCGATGCCCTCGTGAACATGAACGGGCTCCGCCGCGGCGATGTGTGGTATGCCCTCGAGGCGTTCCAGCTCACCTTGACAACTATCCGGGGTGATCTTGAGAATCTGCTGTCCACCAGCATGTCGATAGACTCAGACCGGGATGCCGCGTTGCACGAGGCGGACTCGGACGGCCACATGGCGAATATGCCCGAAGATAGCGGGTACCATTCAGCCGACCCCTCTGAGAAAGAGGAAGAGGGAGGAGAAGAGGCAGATCAAGGCATCTTTGAACGGCCCCGCGGGGTGCGGGATAGGGATTGGAAGGTGTACGAGGTGGTCAACAGCATCACGAATCAGTTTAGCGTCCATTTCAAGGCAATGTGGGCGTAGGGGGATGGCACATCATAAAAGCATAGATAGACAAAGATAGCGTCATAGTAGAGCCTATCATCAACTCAAGCGCCTTGATGTAATCATTTTCGTTTAGCGCTCCCAGAGTTCCGTTTTAGCCAACTTTGGACCACGCTCGGCGCAGGACAAGCAGTCGCAGTCGATTCGCCACGAGCCTCGGTTGCGGTTGCATCGTACAAAGCTTGACAGCATTCGTAGAGGGTACGCATATGCTCTGCGCACTTCTCCTGGGCATATGTATTCTTGGATAAACAGGTCTGGAGAGCGCACGCTATAAATGAAAATGAAATGATCATCAGCACAGCGGTCGCACGTTTTGAGCAATAATAGTTTATAGAAACGAAATTCTAGCCTTCAGGTTGACAGGGTGGGTCTGGTCCCTAATTTTATTTTTTAATATATGGAAGTGAGACGAAGAAAAGAGGGGCGTTCATGTTGCCACTGACGAACCTTCATCACATCACCAGATGACAGTATGTTTACTAGGTGTTGTTGCATGCAGGCAGCCCAAGCCCCCCGGGCCCACGATGAAGGCGATCACGTGTTTTGAGTGGACCCCGGGCCAAGCGACCAGATAGGCGTTCGAGTCCATCCATCGGTAATTCTCGCTCAGCACTGGCAGGGATCGGGCTCGGAGCGGCGTTGCGAGCTGACTCAGCTGAGAAGCAGCAGATGCGTTATTTGGTTTCCGAGTACAGAAGTCTTCGTGCTGAAGAGGAGGCGGCGAGAACATGAATAAACATGCGGATGGTGCGCACAACTTCAAGTTAGAGCTACCTGCACTTTGCGCTTGGTAATAGTTGGTATTGAGTAAGTGGGTATAGGTGGGTACAGTATATGGGAATGAGTCCGAATGACAGTCCCGTACTTCTTCAGTTTGGGAGCAGGATTGCTACCGTTTCCGAGTCGGACCTGTCTGTCAGAGACATTCTCGGGTTACTGTGTGTTGTGCGGGGCCTTCAAATGTCAGCCAGGCAGGCCGTCGCTCCAACGGACGCTCAACAAGTCTTCATCAGAATGCCAGGAAGGTCCATCACAGCCAAGAGGCAGTGAAGAGGCGCTGTCTATATATTTACTCACGCTAGTCAGCAATCCACTAACAACCGCTGTCCCTCTCCCCGCACGCTGAATCTTTATCTTTATCGACGAGCTTTCAGCAGTACGTCAAACGAGCTTCATCCGCCGCATTGATCAAGTAACTAACAAGGTCTTAAATATCCCTGCTCAGACCCGAACTGGACATTAAGTCTCCACACCTTACCCCTCCACCACCCTCAGGCTCGCCCCTCGCCGGGTCCATCGTTTCCTAGTTGCCCTGCCAGTGGCCCGTCAATCTTAATGGATGGCCGTTCAGAAGGCTCATTGGCGGTATATAACTATGCACGTCGCTGGACTAGCAAGGATATACACAGCCGATGTCGACGTATGTCATTTGCGTGATATCCCGCAACTGCTGACTAGCGCTGACCGCTCGATGTGATATAGGGGAGCTAATAACAATCAACATACTTCCCGATGATATCTTACTGAAAATATTCGATTTCTGTGTGATTGAGGGTTTCCGTCTAGGTGGAAAACAAAGCACAAATGAGTGGATAACGCTGGTACACGTGTGTCGACGCTGGAGAGATGTCGTTTTTCAATCACCACGTCGTCTCAATCTGCGACTCCTTTGTACACACAAAACACCTGCAAGGGACACCCTGGACATCTGGCCGCCTTTGCCTCTCGTCATTCGCGACGACGACGACGACATCTTCAGTGACGAACCATCAAGAGTGGATAACATCATAGCTGCACTCGAGCACAACGATCGCGTGTGTCAAATCGAACTCAGTTGTTATTCAAGTTCACAATTTGAATACGTCACGGATTCGGCAGCAATGCGGAAGCCATTCCCGGAGCTGACAGATCTGCACCTCAGCCTGTTTGTATCGGACCCGGAGCCAATACTTCCCGATTCGTTCTTGGGCGGAAGCGCACCACGTCGATCACTTAAGTTGTCCAACGTTCCATTTCCGGCATTACCAAAACTTCTTTTGTCTGCTACTCACCTCGTTGTTCTCGACCTTCTTAATATTCCCCGTTCCGGCTACTTTCCACCCGAGGCGATGGCCACCAGCCTCTCTGCGTTGACCAACCTCGAATCACTTTACCTTCAGTTTCGATACCCACGACCTCGCCCTGCCCTAGAAAGCCGACGTCCGCCTCCGCCGACACGCTCTATCCTCCCCAGTCTCACCAAAATTCGATTCAAAGGGGCCAGCGAATATTTGGAGGAGATCTTGGCTCGGATCGATGCCCCTCGACTCAACGAATTGCATATAACCTTCTTCAATCAAATCATATTCGACACACCACAACTCTTCCAGTTCATCAGTCGAAGACCAACGCTGAGGGCACTGGAAAAGGGCCACATCGAATTTAACTCCAAGGTCATTATTGTCAAATTTCCATCACAGACATCTTACTACAGAGTACTCAGCGTGGAAATCCCATGCACGGCGCCAGAATGGCAGCTCTCATCCCTTGAGCAGATCTGCACCTTGTCCTTGCCTCCCGTTTCCACGTTGGAAGACCTCTACATACTTGAGGATCCAATTTTGCAACGACGTTGGCAAGGCGATGTCGAGAACACGCTATGGCTGGAACTTTTACGTCCGTTTGCTGCTGCGAAGAATCTCTACCTATCCGAGGAATTGGTGCCCCGGGTTGCGCCCGCCCTTCAAGAACTTGTCGAGGGAAGAACGACAGAAGTTTTGCCCACCTTGGAGAATATTTTCTTGGTGTGGTTTCAGCCGTCAGGACTCATCCATAGGGACTTACAAAAGTTCGTTGCCGCACGACGGCTCACTGGTCACCCTGTAGCAGTTTTTCTCTGGGACGTGGAGAGGCACTGGGAGATTTATAATTGGTAATCACCCTTCACTTTCTGTTTCGTTCACGTTTCTTGCTGTCTTCTTACCACCTCGATTTTCCTTTGCACTCGTATTTTTAACATCATGATCACTATAATTGATATCCGTCATCTGATTACATATGTCGGATGGAGGTGATGCCGACGACGTAACTACTGATCTGGAATTAGGTCATCTTGATCGTGTACTCAAATGACCGCCTGGTGACCCAACAATTGAAATATTTGATAGAGTGAGAGTCAGAGAAGTGACAGGCCCGACGGTGCCAGCGGGACAGTCTCCACTCAGCATTCGTATACAGTATCGCTTGCTCGGTTTTTCTCACCACCAAACCAAAAGATATCCAACGCCGGTGACTGCAACTCCAACAGGGCGAGCAGTGTTGACAAAGACGTTGTAGACAACAGTTTCACGGACACAGGTCACAAGTGCCGAGTGAGATGAGAGACGCACACAGAAGTAAGAGATGGAAAGGAAAACACACGGAATTTCTTTATCAGATGCCACCTTGTTCTAATTCTACAGTATCTCGATCCCTACATGCCTTCCCCTTTTCCCCAATGTGCCTACCTTTGCAAACAGGCCACATCCATTCCATTACAATAATTACTGTATGTATATCAGAGTACATATATCATCCATACAATAATATGGAAATAAGTTGCTAAGATAAAGATGGGGGTTTGGGGGCAGCACTTTCCAAGTCAAACTGGCCTGTGCCACAAGCTTGCAAGCAAGCCATGCCACACATGGCCAAAAACTTGTGGTAGTACATCTCCCAAATATGGCAATACACCTGATTACATACTTACTTAGTCCACGCTACGCACAGTCTTTTTTCGCAATTCCGACACCCCCTTGTTGCAAACTATCATACGCAACGACAACGACAACGACTACAACGACATGTCCGAACCTAGTGAGCATACCTGCAGAGTATCCCTGAGATCGTCTGTGACGTATGCAACCTGAACAGACTACCCCATCTTGTTGAATAACTTTCTACAGGGACACCCGGGCGGAAATCTATCCCCTTACCTCCGCTATATACTCACTCAAGACGGCCGGGACGGCAACGCTACTCATTTTGCCACGGTTACATGTGAGCGTCATGCCCATTGAGTGAAATGCGCTGCCGTCTAACTGATCTCCATCCGTAGTCCGAGATCAAGCCTACGGCGTAGGAAAGGGCAAATCGAAGAGTGTTGCGAGGTGGAATGCCGCGAAAGCGACCTATGAGTTGTTTTTGACGAGCGGTGTCCCAGGGATGTAAGAAGCTTGAAGGGGCTTCTTTTACTTCAGCCAAGCGGTTCTCTCGGTGCCGCCAACTAGAAACGCCTTGATAACTGTTTCTACTACAAACAATATGGTCTTACAGCAGGATAGTGATGGGCAGAGGAAGAGACTTGGGAGAGACAAAGAGGAGAAAGGAGAAAGGTGGCAAAGTTCGCCATTATTTGAACCAACACGTGACATTGCAATCAAAAAGGCCGATCTCTAGCGTAGTTGGCCGAATATACTCGTATTACGTTTCTACGTTTCTCTACAATTTGTTTGCCCATCCTTCCTTCTACAACACTCAACATTCAGTCCGTCCGACTCTTTCACAGCGACCCACGCTTCCTGGTCTTTCCGCTTCACGGCCTGCACCACCACGTCCACTCCTCACTGGAACCCGTCCTGCGCCGTCCATGCCGTCCACATCCAAGCCGGACAATGCACACCTGAAGCAATGTGCGAAGCCTCAGGGTCTAAGTGACGCGGCCATCCCGGAACGCAAAGAGTCATTACAGTCGCCCCCTTCCGATGACCGGGATCGAGAACGATCGCGCGAGCGAGAACGTGAGAAGCAGCGTCAATGAATGCAGTGGGAGCAGGAGCAAGAAAAGGAACCGCTGGATGGCGAGCACGAGTAACACGGGGAGGATCAACAACCTGTGCCAACCATTGGCACCGCCAAGTCGGCGCCTGCAAATGCAGTCCCCGCTACCCATCAGGTAACATCAAACGCTGCTACCGTACCCAATGGCCATCCGCCTGTTAAGCCTTTGCAGACTGCTGAGCCAACTCAGCCCGGTGGAATCGCCGCAGTCGTGGATGGTGATCGCAGCAAGACTCCTGGAAGTGGGAATGTGGCGGCGGTCGCGGCAGCTCTTGAGAAGCCCAAGCCGAAGGAAGTTGAGAAGCGGATAAATACAATGACTGAGGCGCAGATTTTGGAGAAGGTGCGCAGTTTTGTAGATTCAGGCGACCCGAAGCTACTATATAGCAAGATCTCATTTTCACGCACTAGCTATTTTAAATTTTTACAAAATATAGTTCTTGATTGAAATGTTTCTCTTGCTGGACTTGCTCAAGCTCGGAATGAGAGCTTTGCCAGGCATGCAAGAAGCTCCAAGAGTTCTAAGATGCTCTAAGCCGTTTTGGGTTTTCCTGATGCCATTAATGAACTCAATAAATTCTTCAAGCTTCCTCAAGAGGATTTTGAGTCTTGCAATCCAATCCATTGGTGGATGGGTTACCGTGCTCAATTCCCCAACTTGTTTTGGCTTGCTTGTCGAGATGGACCGTGACGTTGGACGCTGCGATCGATGACCAAAACAGCAGAACCGTCGAGCCACCGGCAGCTCAAATTCCCCATTCGATGGTAGGGCACACGCTTGCTCTATCCGTTCAAAGATTGACATTGCTGGTGGAGGAACAACGACGCTGAGATATCGAAGCGTGGGTCTGAGTGAGTCGGAGAGAGAGGTGGCGCATGAGCGCAACTATTAAAGTAACTCTCTCGGAGACTCGGGACATGGTTGATAAAGAATTGATCATATTGATCATGAATTTCCCCTGGCGACCCCCTCAGCTGGCGCGCCTGCGGAGTTGCGTGCGTGCGTTCATACAGTACGAGGAGACCCCTGACGCTTCTTCCCCCCCCCCCCCCCAAATCCTCCCACCATAATTCCCCATATGAGACGTTCCTGCGACATGACAGGAAGGAAAAAAAGACTTATCGCGAGGTGAAACTGTGAAAGCGGTGGTACTGCACGGTGCCAGTGAAAGGCATCGGCGCCGCTCTGCGTTAACTTCGGATTTCAACCCCAGCTCAGGCTCTCCACAGGGCCCTACAAGGTAGGAAGTCAAGAGGACTGGGACACATTTCTTTTCAAGTTCGACGTTACTTTCACCCATATCTACGCCCGCGTCTGCCACTTGCCATCCTCCTGCCCTACCCCTGCTACGCTCTTTTCCCGTTGGCTGAAATACCCCTTTCTCCCATCGAGTTGTCAGATGGCGAGGCGGCAATGCTCATCCACTCGCAAAACGCGTACTGGATACGCATATCTCGGTGAGGAGCTTGGCCGTCGCCTTGAGCTCATTGCGTAGCTCCTCGTCGTGTAAGATCAGCCCAGGCCCCACTCTGAGCCCCGAGTCCAATTATCCAACTAGTCCAAAGATCTCTTCATTTCAACGATCACACTCTCACCACGATGACACAACTTGTGTCATCGTGGTGAGAGTGTGGTCGTTCATCTCGAGCCGACCATTGATATATTGTATAAGACCTTTAAGCGGTACACATACCTTCCTGGGTCAGGCCGCAGGATGAATCCGAGTCGTACTCAAGCAGCGAAGACTATGACGGTGTCACGCACTGGTACGACGGGTTCTGGACAGATATCGGGGCAGAGGGCAAGACCAAGTACCCTCGTCCTATTATCCGACAAGATCGGGGATTGTTCACCGTGACCAGGATTACCGGGGTGTAGATATTAGCCGGGGATATTAGGCGTGCCGAGGTGACAATTAGAAATGAAAACATATATTATTAGTTGTGGGATATGTTATCAGCGTCCCCGCCCCTCATCACACGTTTGCAAAGGCCATTCAAAGCGTAGCAAACACAGCACGATTTCATTCGTAGTAAAGCACACATAGTAGAAACAATTATCAAGGCGTTTGGCGGCACCGAGAGAACCGCTTGGCTGAAGTAAAAGAAGACTCTTCAACCTTCTTACACCCCCGGGACACCGTTCGTCGAAAACAACTCATAAGTCGCCTTCGCGGCATTCCACCTCGCAACACTCTTCGATTTGCCCTTTCCTACGCCGTAGGCTTGATCACGGACTACGGATGGAGATCAGTTAGACGGCAGCGCATTTCACTCAATGGGCATGACGCTCACACATAGCCGTGGCAATATGAGTAGCGTTGCCGTCCGGGTCTTCTTGAGTGAAAGTATAGCGGAGGTAAGGGGACAGGTTCCCGCTCGGGTGTTCCTGCAGCAAATTATTCAACGTGTTGGGGTAGTCTGTTCAGGTTGCGTGCGTCACAATCGAATCTCAGGGATACTCTGCAGGGATACTCACCAGGTTCGGACATGTTGTAGTCGTTGTCGTTGTCGCTGCGTATGATAGTTTGCAATGGTCTGGTAGTGGGTTGGGACGACCCTAGAGGTTGACAAACCCTATAAATACTCTGCAGCAGCACTTTTACAAACGTGATGTCTTGCTCCCGGCCTTCTAAGAAAACAATTTGCGTCCATTTTTGACAGTCATACAGCCGACGACAGTATCTGGGCTATGTGAAGGTGGAGCAACGTGACCCAGGGATCAGGACTACAGCTTGTAGGACTCGGAGAAATGTCTCTATGTAGTATTTTATCTTCAAAAAAGAGAACCGCGAATGACGAGCCATCCAGTGGAGTGTTAAATCTTAATAATCGCGTGAGCCAGAGGAGGAAAGTACAAAGGAAATCTCGGGAGCCGGGAAGCCAGAAAATCGGCCACAAGACAGGACGTGTGCTCTTGGAGTAAATTTGAGCGCCATGAAATGCGCCTGGGACGAAGATTCATTCTAAACAGAGAAGCGGTGTTGTGATTTGTGGACAAGAGAAGCCAAACGTAGCCAGCAATAGACGCGATGATTTATACAGGCGCTCATAAGGTTCGGCCGCATGTAACATGAACTTCGCTTCGAATTGTTGAAAATTCCATGTTTTGGAGACTATCCTGGTCGCGGTGCAGCTACTGTACAAGGCTGAGGTGTGAAATATGTTGGGGCGCAGGTCGGTCTCACGGAAAGAGCACACCTCTGTCGGTCCGGATTTCGAGTCAATGCGGCAGCGTACATAGTTGCTCAAGTTCTTCTCCAAGAATCAAAAAAATTCTGGCGGAGTTGCTCTCGGAGGGGGCCCACAGCCCTCAAGGCGGCGGCGGAATGATCGTCACCTCTCCATTTAAGGAGATTGATGCTTCATCACTCCTTGGCTCATTTGGTGGGTCGTGGCTCCTGGATATGAATCTAAGGCTGGAGTCAATGTATAAAGAGCTGTGGAGTCTATTGTACAGTACGTTGACTCACCATCATCGAGATACAGCCCGCAGAGGTTTGATAAGCGCAAGCGCCAAGAGGGATCACGAGCGTGAATAAAGGAGTAGCGCTCGCTCGGCGAAACGCTGTGATCAGTAGCTCTCCTCGACATTTAAGTTTCGTAATGATCAATCTTACATATCTCGTGGTCCAATGCCTGGGTGTATACGGAACGAAAAACACCGGTCAGCATGCCCAGGGGCGTACATGATACTCTTAATTGCGCCAAGTGGGCGCCACTGACACGGAACAATGCTCGCTTGCGGCGTAATCTCGCTAAGAAAAGAGTACGGGTATTATCTGACCAGGTGCTCGTAGTGTGCTCGTTGATATCCTCGCGTAACGAAGCCGAGGGTGGGAGGTATCCATTTCCATTTTCAATGAAGCTGGGAAGTCATGAGGGAATGAATTATTTTTATTTTTATTTTGCTTTTGTGGTGTACTGGAGTGGTTGCGTGGCGCAAAAGAAGAGGGGCCGGAGTGAAAAAGAAACCCAGTGAATGAAGTGACCAAGGTGAAGATTCCGGCACGCCCTACGAGGTAAAACATAGCAGTGATTGCGTGCTCTAGTTTGTGGACTCTGTCGGGACGTTGGTGATTCAGAAGTCGGCTCTGGGCAAATCTCAGGGAGCGAGTACGACAATCATGTGCCTGCATTAGTATGTAACTGTGTCGACGCCACTTACCCTTCGAGGACCCAATTTCTGATGCTCGCTAGACAATGGTTGATCACAACAAGGTTGCGGAGTTTGTAAGTATCCAATCAAAGGAGAGTAGTAACTATCTGATTCAAGCGGTCGGGAGCGGAAACGGAATCAAGGGGGTAAGGATTGGTGGTAAACAGAGGCAGGTAGTTCACATGCCTAAATGGATATTTGCTACGATGCCGTGTGTGAGGGGAATCGCAGGGCACGCGAAGATTTCGCGGCGCGGAGCCATCGGGAGTTATTCCGGAGGGTGACTTCGGTTGGCGATGAGGTTGCATAGGCGGGCCGATCAACCGGGATTCAACTTCATTCGTTTAAGAGAAGATCAGTATCGGTAAGACGCACCAGCTATGCAAGACAGTTAGTTATCATGGCAGATCAGTTTCGGAAAAGGGGGCGATGTTCCGTAGTCGACCGTGCTCGGAATCAGGTTTTTAGCGAACGGAATCCGGCAGCGCGTGTTAGGCTTTGATCCGGTCCCGTGCTCCAATAGAAGGGCAGGGCACTCTCTGATATCGATTATCAGATTGCACGTATGTCTGGCTGAGCCTGACTTTGAACGCTCGCGCGTCAGTTTTGAAACAGTGAGCATATCAGACAAAATTCAGGGAGTTTTCGAGGCGATTACTAGAAAGGGTGTGATTGAGACGTACTATTAGAAAGGTGCAGGAACTTGAAGACCACCTGATCATATGATCGCTATCAACATCCATTACTCTGGCATCTCATCCGCGATCCTGTCGCGCACGCACAGTGGGTTTCTTGACCTCACGATTTGCCTTTTGAATGGACGGAGAGTTTAATTTAAACGGCAACTGCGGTTATAGGGCTCTCAGCAAAAGAGGAACACGTTGGTAAACTGGAGGTGAGTCTGTTCACCCTCGCATGTATCCTTGCTGTACCCTTTCTGTACTTCCTGGCTTCGAATCTTGTACTCAGGCTGACACTCGTACAAGGGCCGATAAGACATCGAATGGCGCTTCTGACTGGACATTCTCACACCTGGTCTGCCACCTTTGCGAAGCAGAGTGACGACCGTTCGTCGTCCCGCACGACTCGGACGTGGTGATTCTACTCAAGCATTGTTGACATACAAGCCAAGATACAAGCAGCAAACTTGCCAGTTAAAGGTGCCTCTACTCACCCATGACCAGATGGACACCCTCTGTCCCCCAATAGAGCACTCTGTGATCCTAAAAGACGGACGAACTCGTTGCTCGCTGATAGTAGAAGTGGTTGTTGGACGATACCGAATGCAATGCAACAACTTGAACGCGACTCGGACTTGCCTTGTTCGGCTTACATCAGCAAGCTGAGAAATCGGAGCGCCGGTATTGGCTTCCTTCACAGGAGAATATCGTTCATCTTTCCTCGTCAAATCAGCCAAGTTACCTGGGACTCTGAGCCATTGGCCGCCATTGTGCCGCGTTATTACCGCCCTAACTTAGTAGGTTTGGCCGCGTGTTTTGAAATCACTGTCGCCACGCCCGTCCTCGCGCCATCCAGGGTAAATCTTCCTGCAAGTGTTTTTTCCAGAGTAGCTCGGAGCCCTTCGTTTGGAAAGGCCCCTCAAACAAGGCCCGCGATGCGCGATGATCATATCCAACGATGAGCTAGATTTTCGAGTCATGAGGCGGCCGCTATGTACACTTGACCGAGGTATTCGATCAGCATCCGTCCGTCCTTCCACCCAACTAGGTCGTACTGGGAATACTATGCGATGAGTTTGAGTTGAGCGTCGCCTACAAATATCTCTGGGAAGATAGTCTCGGAAAGGTAGTCTCTATTGTATAGTGAGCACGTTAATTCAACGAAGGCTTGATGATGTTAAATGATTTCAGTAGAAGGCAAAATCAAGTCTATTTTCGTCCTAGTATCTGAACAGATCGGTAGGTTGCCGATTATCATTAGCTGGGAATATTAGCGGTCGCGCTGAGGTACTGTAGAGACATATGGATGAAATATGAATCTGTGGTTGTGGGACAAACCATTCGTCGCACTCAGCCTTTGTTTGCAAAGGCAGTCCGAAAGCTTGAAACGTAACGAAACAGTACAATCATATCATTCAAAGTAGAAACAACACTTCAGAGTAAAAACATCACATAGTAGAAACATTCATCAGGCCCTTCTGCGGTACCAAAGGAACCGGTTGAATACAGAGAAAATCTTCTTCAAGCTTCTTACGTTCCGGGGACGCCGTTCGCCGAAAAGTCCTCATAGACCACCTGCGCAGCGGCAGCCTTCGCAGCACCCTTGGATTTGCCCCTGCCTACGGCGCAAGTTACACCGCGAACTACAGATGAAGTCCAGTCAGTTAAAAAACAGCCATGCATTCCGCTCAATGGCACTGTGCTCACACTTGGCAGTGGCAAAATGAGTAACGTTGTCCTCGGGACCCTCTCTGGTCATCACATATTGGAAGTGGGAGGTAAGATTTCCGGTACGATGCCCCTGGAGCAGATTGTTGAGCAAGACGGGGTAGTCTGTTCGGTTTGCGTGAGTCACAAACAAAACTCTCAGATGCCCTACAGGTAAACTCACCAGGAGCAGGCATATCGCTATTGTCGTCGTTGTTGTTGTCGTGATCAATAGTTTGCAAAGTTCGAGTAGTGGGTTGTGACAACCCCAGAGGTTGACGAGCCGTATAAATATCTCAGCTACAACTGCATTTTTCCGAACGAAGTCTGCCTGGTTGTCGCGTCCTAGAGAGACAATCCTACAGAACATCGCCATAATTTGACAGCCCTACAGCCAGACAGAAGGTGGAGCAGAGTGACCGTCACAGAGGTCAGGCCTACAGCTGTTGGGACGCGGCCAAGCGACTCTATGTAGTATTTCGCACAAAGGAGCACCGCCAAAAACATGCTGCCGAATGGAACGGACCTCGCGTCCTTAGTAGTCGCAGAAGCCAGAGGAGGAAAGGAAAAATGGGAGTTCCCGGAGAGCCGGAAGTAGGCAAATCGGTTAAAAAACAAAGAACGTGGACCCTCAGAAGTAGCTTTGAGCGTCATGAAATGCGCGTGGGATGGAGGGGTCATTCGAATCAGAAAAGCAGTGACGCGCTTTAGAGAGGGTGGGAGCTAGACGAGGCGGTGGTAGACTCGAACGCGACTTCATTTGTGAAGAGTGTCCACAAGGCTCGGCCGCGTATGGTATGAACTTCTCTTCGAACCGTCGAGAATGCAATGTTTTGGGGAACCATGTGCTGGTCGGATCGCGGTACTACAGAGCTAACTGTGAAATATGTCAAGTAGGTCGTCTCTCGGAAATCTCACGGAAAGCGGATCGCGGCTCGGTCCGGATACCAAATCAGTGCAGCATGCTAGAAAGAGCACACACATACGCCCCTATCTTGTCTCGGCAAGCGCCAAGTTCCTCGTAGTTGCAACTGGCAACAAGCTTAGCGCTGAGCGAATAAAAATCACTCTGGCGGAGGTTCTCAAAGAAGGCGCCATTTCCGTTTGAAGAGATTAGTGCCCCATCAATCCCTCCCTCATTCGGTGGGTTGTGCATGTGGCTTCTAGCTGTTACTCCAAGGCCCGTGTCATACGCGTGGTGCACGGGAGTCTGTACAGAGCCCACTCACGGAGAGATACAACCTGCTGAGACTTTGGTAGGCATAAGCGCCGAGAGGTGATGATAAGCTACGCGATCACGAGCCTAAGCTAGCGCTTGGCCGGCGGAATGATGTGATCAGTCGCTTTCCTCGACAGTGAAGTTTCGTAACGATTACAGATTCCTACATAAGTTATCTCGTGTTCCAACACCCCTGAGTGCACACGGAGAAGAAAACACCGGTCAGCGGGACAAGTGGCGTAGATTGGATCGGATGATACCTACAATTGTGCCAAGTAGGCGTCCGCTGACACGAACGATGCTCGCTTGCGGTGCAATCTCGCTAAGAAAAGATATGGATGATTTCCGGCCAGGTGCTCGTCGAAGCCCTCCGCAGGTGCGCGCATAACAGGATACTGGGAAGTCCATCGATGACGAAGCGGGGAAGTCATGAGAGCTTTCGAGTCGAATGAATAGAACCCACAATTTGCTTCTGTGGTGTACCGGAATGATTACATTTGCGTGTGGCGCTAGAAAATGGGCGGGAGGGAGAAAAAAGGGGATGATTTAGGGTGACCAGAGTGATGATCCTGGCACACTCCATGAGGTGAGACACATTCATTGATTACGGGCTCTTGTCTGTAGGGGTACTGCACTTACCCCATCCGCACGGTTTGTGACCTCTGACGGGCCATCGGTATTTCGGAAGCTGGCACAGGCCAAATCTTGAGGCACGCGTACAATGATCCTGTACCCGCATTGGATCAAAAACGAGGGCTCCTGATGCTCGCTAGCGAAACTGTTGATCATAACAAAGTCGCCGTAATTTTTGTCCGTATCAGATCAAACAAAGAATAGCGGGTACCTAGGGGCGGTCAGGGGCGGAAAGGAAATCGGAGGGCGCATCTTCATGGCGATGAGTGGCAACTGAGGTACTGTACGTGAATGGTCCGCGGCGCGGAGCAATTAGGCGTAATGTGCCAGAACGTGACTTTGACGATGTATATGCGTCTTGGTTGTGCAGGTGGGTTGGTCAACCGAGACTCCAACGCACTAACCATGTGATACAATTATCGAAGCTGGTTCTAGACAGGGTTCAGAAGAGGGGCGATATTTCGGTCCTTCGCTCCTGTTGAAGGCCGTGTGGTACTCTGATTTCAATTACCAGACTACAGGTACACCTCGACGAAACTAACTCGAACAACTTGAGCGTCAGTAGTGAAATAGGGTGCATTAGAATCTCAAGACCCCGAAGAAAATATTCGAGGTGATAAAGGGAGTGTGATTGACCTTGTAAGTTCACAATCAGGACAACAAGACCTGCCTGCCTATGGTAAAAACGTGACAGCCATATTCCACCCTTTCTTGAGCTGGAAGCCATCAAGCATCTGTCTTGCAGCTGCGGCAAGCTGTGCGTTCTCAAAGACAACTTCTGCTGTTTTGACCTTTTCTCCGGCTCCGTTAGGTTTTGTAGACGGCTTGACTTGCGCTGTCTGAAAACCACGGCATCTGAAGGGTTCGTTAGGTACAAATTGTGAAGCCGTGTGAGCCATCAGACGTACTGTTGAAATAATACTGCCAGGACACCATTTGTGACTTCCTGTGGGAGGTTTGAACAATGCAATTTGTTGGATGGCTGCACTTGTGCTAAATGGATGGTCGAACATGATAATGTAAAAACGGTTGAGTAATTGAGTACAGTATAAGATAATACAGACGTACTATTAGAAGTCGTCGGCGCGGAAGGATCCGCCTCATCGTCATCATCATCAATGTCCATCTCCTCGTCATCCTCATCCATCCTCTCTCGCTTGGCACGCACATCGGATTCTTCGGCCTCACGCAGACGCTTGGCAGAAGAAGCATGGGAAAGGTTCGGTGGAATAAAGTTTGGGTCCTCACAGCGCAGCGTGGCATACGATTTACTTTTTGCATATGAAATACGCTACGAGGACGTAGCATGAGAAACAAAATATGGGACAGGAACGATACGGACGGACCATAGGCTTATTGTAGAATATCATGCCGTCACATGCACGAAGAGCAGCAGTGGCGGAAGGGAGATCAGTAAAGACGAGAAATGCTTGGCCCCTCATTTTCGGAGTTTTGGTAGCAACGACATCGATAAGCTTCCCATAGGTGGTAAAGAGAGCGTAGAGCTGAGAGCGGATTTCATTCTTGTTTACCTTGTCATTGAGATTGTTGATATAAAGGGTCGTGTTGGGCTGAGTGCTCGCGCTATCGACCATGGCCAGTGAAGAGCAAGTGTGCAAGACACGTTCGTGACGACCTCGTGACAATACCTTCCCACGTTGACCACCTGATCGTGCCATAATTCAATGAAAAAAAAATTTGAAAATGCCCATATAACTTTTTGGCCATATAGCCTGGTTCGCTTGAGGCCCCTCCTTGACTCTCGATAAACAAGTTTGCACCTCCTCTCGAGTGTCTCTCCCAGTCCGACGCCCAAAACACGTTTTAGGCTCGGTCTATCAGAGCGTCAGTTCGCGTTCAAGTTCTCTACCTCATCCCTTCTCCTAACCACCCCTGCATAGTCTCGTTCCCCTTACGAACCTAACCTTCAGTGTTTTTTTGGCTGTTTATGAACCATTGACACGTCGCTGAGCTCTTCAAAGACAAATATATGGACTATTTCTTCGACCCCAACCGACTCCCATCCTTCCTCGCTCCCTTCGTCTCTCTCTCCTATCGTGTCGACCCTCCCCCGAATCCTGACTCATTTCCCAACTCTTCCTACTACGATGTCGGCTATCTCGATGTCTGTCTAATCGTGACTATTATCGCCACCATGGCCATCCTTCGTGATGCCGCTCGTATATTCTTATTCGAGCCATTTGCTAACTGGAAACTTACGCGTGACTGGCGTCGTCGTCAGGCCTTCAAGTCGGGTAGCGCAACTCCAGATTCGAAAGCGAGTAATGTCAAAACCAATGGAAGGATCAATGGTCGCGTCACAACAATCGGTAGTGCAGAGAAACTAGTAGCGGACCGCCCCGCTGAAAATTCACCTGAGGCTCGTCGTATTCGCCATGCTGTGGTTCGATTCGCAGAGCAAGGTTGGCAGGTAGTATACTACTCTTGGCAGTGGTCGCTAGGCGTCGTACGTGTCTCGTCATCTCCTTTTGGAAATGCGCCTGTTAATCTTGGCTACAGTACATTCACTATTACCTTCCCTCGAGCGTCTGGGCAGGGTACCCTCATATATCCCTCCCTGTCGTTATCAAAGTGTACTATCTCATGCAGATTTCTCTCTACTTACATCTTGTCCTTCTTCTCAACGCCGAAGCCCCACGGAAAGACCACTGGCAAATGATGGCCCATCACGTTGTAACCATCGTGCTGATTGTCGCCAGTTATGCGTACAATTTTACGCGTGTTGGATGTTTAATAATGGTGCTTATGGACTGGTGTGACATTTTCTTCCCGGTATTTGCGTCCTCTCCTTCTGATGTCCTGAAGGTGTGCTAACATTTCATTCAAAGCTCGCGAAGATGTTGCGATACCTTCAGTACCAGACCGCCTGCGACATTGCTTTTGTGTGGTGGATGTTATCGTGGTTTGTGACGCGTCATGTATTGTTCTGTAAGGTCATTGCATCCACCCATTGGGATGCCCCAAAACAAATCGAGTTTGGCTGGTGGCCCGAGCGCGGGCACTGGTTCACGAGAGAGGTGCACAGAGGTTTCGTTTCCCTCCTCGTCATTTTGGAAGTGAGTACTGTCTCTATGGTGCATGATGCAGCTAAATTTGCGTTCGTGCTAGATTATCCAGAGTATCTGGTCTTACCTGATATGTGGCGTGGCATATCGCGTACTAATGGGTGAGGGAGCCGATGACTCCCGGAGTGATGACGAAGGGTAAGTCGACTTGCCATGCTGGTGGCGTTTCACTGACAGAGCTGGTTAAAGCGAGGATGAGGAAGTCAAGAAAGACCGCTAATGAGATAAATTTGGCTGGTTTGACACCAGGACATTACATGAATTATCTAACGCTCCTCTCGGATTTATTTGTTCGGTTTGGTGCGAGTCAACTGTTACCCAGTGGCAACACAGCGCGTAACGCGACGTTCCATCGATGTTTCCACATCGTCATTCACCCATTCTAAATTACTTCTCGAACTACTTATTTGTGACTTATCCTACTACCTGATATCAGCCGGCTCGACTAGAATGCGACTAGCATGTAGCATGCACGCGGAATGTACGCAAAATAATCGTGTTCTCAACCACATAGACAAGTGCCCTGAGTTTACGCAAGGGCAAGGAACGCGAGTAATGCAGGTCGACTTAGTTGTCTCACTAAGGTGTGCATAGCCCAGCCGTCCTAGAACGTCCCAAGTTAGTATGTACCTGTGGAGTATCTCACTGACAGCAAGTTACATCGTTTTGCAGGTGTTGATAGTGCCCGGTGGATTGACATAATAGTGTTTTTTTCCCTTTAAACGTAACCAGAGTAATTTATCTTCTGTGTCACTGGAGCTCTAATGCCGCATTGTCTCAGTACAGTACCTGTCAAGGCCGATTGGGCCGCGTAGTCGGAAAATCTATGTAACGGCAGGCGTATTGCCACCTTACTGTAGCTTTCTGTATGGATGCAACCGTAATGCGTAACGCTGGGGTGGTTGCGTTGCTAAAAATAACGCATAACGGGGGGGTCCGGTTGCTAATTCAGAGTCAGGGGTAGGCCGTAACGCACCTCCCTCCCCCTGGTTGCATCCATACAGAAAGCTACAGTATGACTGTTACTATGACAACCATGTACCCCATAACTAGCAGAACAGGAACTATATCATTTCCTGTCATTGCGGATATACGGAGGTCCAATAGTTTTTCTTCTGCTCATCGGGTTGATTGTGTCAAGTGCGGGGCGCACTATGTACTATGCATATGTATGCAGTGGGCTAAAGGCCGCGTGTCCGCCTCACACTTTGTTCGTTTTCCCAAAAAAATCATTATCGTACGCGTACGCATCACGTTCACTTAGATATCTTCAGGGAGTTGGGAAGGATGGGTAGCGCCACCACCGCAATGGCACGACTCAACGTGTTGTCTTGTTACATGTACAGTAATCCGCACAAAAGTTTACATGATCAGATCACGGACTGAAACTCAAGCAGATCTGTCTCTCACGGCCCCGAGATCCTCTTTGTCACATGATGACATATCGGTCATGTGACCCCTGACTCCAACTCGTTGGCCGTTGACCATCATTGAAACTCGTATTACGCCGTGCAATGTCCCTTCTCTTGGAAACATCCCTTGGTGACATAGTCATCGATCTCGAGGTTGATGCATGTCCGAAAACGTGCGAGAATTTTCTTAAACTATGCAAGGTATACTACTACAACCTTAATGCTTTCTTCAACGGTTCGTTTCACCCAACCTCTCATCATTCATTTTGCCTAACCTCTGGTTACACAGTCTCAAAAGATTTCCTCGCCCAAGCTGGTGACCCATCCGCAACAGGTACCGGAGGAGAATCTATTTGGTCCTTCATTGCGTCCCAAAATGGAGGAGGGGACGTGCCACGCTATTTCGTTCCAGAGATCGTTCCTCGCCTGAAGCACACGGAGAAAGGTACTGTTTCTATGGCAATTGCACCCACCATAGAAGGCCAACATGCCGGTGGCTGCGGAAGTCAGTTCTTTATAACGCTTGCGGATGGCATTGAATACCTCGATGGGAAACACGCGGTGTTCGGGCATGTTGTCGAGGGTCTTGATACCTTAGACAAGATAAACGAAGTTTTTGTGGATCAAGATGGGAGACCTTTCAAAGATATTCGGATACGACATGTCGTCGTACTTGGTGCGTGTTATCCTTACCCTGTTGAGATAGCTCACTGATAGGTGCTGTAGAGGATCCGTTTCCTGACCCTCCGGGCTTTATTGTCCCGGATTCACCGCCCACACGACCCCAGGATAACTCAACACGGATCGCCGAAGATGAAGATCCCCTTGAAGAGCTGCCCGAAGAGGAAGCTGAAAAGCAGCGTCGCAAACAGGCCGCGGCTGCCTCAGCGCTAACACTTGAGATGGTTGGCGATCTCCCTTTTGCCAATGTGCGACCGCCGGAGAACGTCCTCTTTGTGTGCAAACTCAACCCAGTAACGCGAGATGAAGATCTCGAACTTATTTTCTCGCGTTTTGGCACAATCATGAGTTGTCAGGTCATCAGAGACAAAAAGACCGGTGATTCCCTCCAGTATGCGTTCATAGAGTTTGATAAGCGCGAGGACGCCGAACAGGTATGTGAATCTTTTATTGTTCCGGATCTGGCTGATGTATGCGTTCCTAAAAACAGGCTTACTTCAAAATGCAAAACGTTCTCGTGGACGATCGTCGTATATGGGTTGACTTGTATGTGTCGCAACTTTTTATCAAGCGTGTATGCTGATCCGATGCCTTTCTGCTAGCTCACAATCGGTCGCACGACTTAACAACAAGTGGTCAAATAATCCTATTCAAACGGGCCGCCGGAATGCCCGAGGTGGCGGTGGCTTCGGCGGTCGTGATGATCTTGAAGCAACACAGAAGTACCGGGATGATGATGACGGGCGCGATCGAAGCCCGTCGTATGAGATGGTATTCGATCTCCGGGATGCTAAGGATTCATCCCGAAGGCACCGTGACCGTGACGAACGGGGGCCGCGCAGACGTTCAAGGTCAAGGTCACCTCGCGAAAGAAGGGAGCGTCGGCGCAGCAGAAGCAGGGACGTGGGACGACAGAGGAGGACCCCAGACAGCGATCGTGACCGTGACCGTGACCGATTTCGTGACAGGCGGCGCTAACCGCACCTCCGAGTTGCAGTGCAACAATGCCTTGACAGATCGTTTTAGGTCCGTCACCGCGCGTTCTCCTCATCTGACGGTTGATACGTTGATATGGGAATGCGGTGTCGTACTACCGTACCGTACTACTCTCTTTCGAGTCAGAAGGTTCTGTGCTCTATAACTTAATTGATCTAATTAGGGCCATCAGGCGCGATTGAAACGTACTAAAGCACCTTGGTCTGGGTAAGTTACTCTCCACACCTCTGAACCATCCCATACCTCTCTATGATTTTCTCCTGCCCCTCTCCCGACCCTATCTTCAACGCGCCCGACGCAGACGTCATCTTACGCTCTGATGACGCGCGCCCAACAGACTTTAAAGTCCACCGGTGTATACTTACCGCCGGATCCTCTTTCTTCCAGACCATGTTTTCCCTACCACAACCCAAATGTACAACCGATGACACCGTACCTGTCCTGGACGTTGCAGAACCGTCTGCTGTTCTCGACCCCTTCCTCCGCTTTCTCTATCCTGTGCCAGATCCAGAGGTTCCAACCCTCGACACACTGGTTCCTCTAATGAGTACCGCGGCAAAGTATGATATGACCGCCGTGATGGACCGGCTCCGAGTGTTACTCGTCTCCCCGGCGTTCCTCGAGAAAGCGCCCGTGCGCGTGTTCGCAATTGCGTCGCGCTTCGATCTGGAGGAAGAGGCGAAGATAGCGTCGAAACACACGCTGTGCGTACGAGTGCTCGACGTGCCGCTCTGCGAGGACCTGCGACACATCTCCGCACATTCGTACCACCGGCTGTTGGAGCTGCACCAACGACGTGGAGAAGCAGCGCGTCAAGCACTATCAGCGCCATCCGAGGACCTTCGCTGTATGCAATGCAACGGAGCGCAGCGCTACAACGCCATCGCGCCGCCAAAGTGGTGGATCGAATTTGCCGCGCGGGCGGGAGAGGAGCTGCGGAGTCGGCCGACGACGGACTTCATTTTTTCGCTCAAGTTTTTGATGCAGTCTGCGCATGCGTCTGGCTGCTCGCGGTGCGCTGGTAGCATCCTCGAGTCGTATTTGTTCCTGGACGCTTTGAAGGCGAAGATTGATGCGTTGCCGTCCACGATCTGAGATTATACCCCATCCGCACGTTGGTTATCAATACTGTTATTTATTATTTTTGGTTTAGTTCTTGCCACTGAACTCTCCGAATAGACGGACGAGGGATGGCATATAGTTATAGGCAGTACCTATTAATTTGTTATCGTATCACGCTAGCAGACTGCCTGCGATAATTGTCCAGCACAAGTAATAGTATGACATCACGGGAAAGAAAACAGATCAGATTCTCTCACAAGTCCACAAACGGGCGGAACTTACTTGTATCCTTTCAACTACCATGTCTGCACAGCTTGCGGCCTTCAAGGTCCCCACCATCGAAAATGAAACCTTGGTACATTTCTTAGTGTCCCAATCCAGTCGCCTCAGATTGTGACTCACTCTCTTTTGCAGAAATCCTATGCACCGGGCTCACCCGAACGTGGGGCTCTGCAGGCGGCGATCGCACAGATGGAACAAAAGCTTCCCTTTGAGGTCCCAGTCATCATAAATGGGGAGCCGGTGAGTCCGGAACTTTGTATGTGTTTGTGGACTGCCATTGGACTAACCGTGACGTACGACTTCGGATTGCACAGGTCAAGACGGGCAATCTTGCCAAACAGTTGATTCCTTCAGACCACGCACGGCATATCTGTACATATCACGAGGCAGATGAGTCAACTGTTGCGCGGGCAATCGAGGGCGCCCTGGCCGCAAGGGCTGGGTGGGAGGCTATGCCATGGGGCGATCGCGCAGCCATCTTTCTCAAGGCTGCGGACCTCATCAGCAAAAAGTATCGATACAAGCTGATGGCTGCTACCATTTTGGGCCAAGGGAAGAATGTTTGGCAGGCAGAGATCGATGCCGCGGCAGAGGTCAGCATCGTTGGCATTGATTGAGCGGCGAAGTATGACCGACGGATTGTGCTTTTGCTTTTCAGCTTGCGGACTTTTTCCGCTTTGGGGTGAAGTACGTCGAAGAGCTTTACTCTCAGCAACCGCCGAAGAACTCCGAGGGTTCGTGGAAGTGCGCGTTCTTTCCATGTGCTTTGTGTATATGTGCGCGTGCTAATCCGAATTCCATGCTAGCCGCGTTGAGTACCGCCCTCTCGAGGGCTTCGTCCTCGCAGTTTCGCCGTTCAACTTCACAGCTATTGGTGGAAATCTCCCTGGCAGTCCGTACCGTTGAATCTTTCCCTTTTCGTCTTGCTCACTACCATTGATAGCACCCGCTCTCCTTGGTAATGTTGTCCTCTGGAAGCCCTCGCCTGCAGCGACGTACTCGAACTACATCATACACCAGATTCTTACCGAAGCTGGCGTGCCCCCGGGAGTCATCCAGTTCGTGCCAGGCCCACCACCGGAAGTTGTCGCACAGGCAATCGCACATCGAGAATTTGCTGCGCTACACTTCACGGGTAGCACATTCGTATTCAAGAAGCTATGGAAGGACATAGCCACAAATATTGATAAGTATAGGAATTATCCACGCATTGTGGGCGAGACTGGTGCGCGAAGTTTTTTTGCGCGGTCCATAATTGAAGAAAGAAACGCTGATTGCTCAAAACCATGCGTCCATAGGCGGAAAGAATTTCCATTTGATCCATAAGTCCGCAGAAATCAGGAATGCGGTGTTGCAGTCTGTCCGTGCTGCATTCGAATATCAGGGCCAAAAGTGCTCTGCTCTCTCACGGCTTTATGTGTCGGCCTCCGCGTGGAATGGCGGATTCAAGGATCTGTTCCTTGAGGAAATTGCAAAGATCAGGGTGGGGCCTCCGCAAGACTTTAGTAACTTCATGGGTCCTGTGATGTACGCTGGCTAATTGTGGGGTTTTTCCCTTTCCCTGTTAATTTCTTTCCAGCGGCAAGCCTGCATTTGACAAAATCACCGGATATATTCAAAAAGGAAAAGAAGCCGGTGGCGAGATCTTGATAGGTGGAAGCGGTGCGTCACGGTGATATCCTGCATCTTTTTGGTCTCATCACTATCTTCAGCCGATGAATCGAAGGGTTACTTCGTGCAACCAACCGTCATCCTTACGAAGGATCCTAAATTTGTTACAATGAGAGAGGAGATCTTTGGTCCCGTTTTAACAGTGAGATTTAGTTGTTGACCCCAGTTTAATCGGATGCTGATGGGTACTTCTCACAGGTCTATGTATATGACGATGCTTATTTTGATCAAACACTTGATCTCATCAGTACGACATCGGAGTATGCCCTCACCGGTGCCATGTGCGTGCCAAGCGCATTTCCCCTTTTTGTACCGCATCTTATCTCCTTGTATATTCTAGCTTCGCCTCGGAGCGCCAGGCTCTGATCCGAGCAACAAACAAACTTCGTCACGCAGCTGGCAATGTATACTACAACGAAAAGTGCACAGGAGCGGCTGTGGGCCAGCAACCATTTGGCGGTGGCCGGGCGAGCGGAACAAACGATAAGGCTGGTAGCATTGCGATCTTTTACCGCTTCGTGAGCATGCGCAGCATCAAAGAGAACTTTGTTGGATTGGAGGAGTTTAGCTATCCGTCCAACTTGGTTTGAAGTGGAAAATGGAGGGAGAATAGGGAGATTATTGTAACATTTAAACGACCTGTATCAGTAAGTCAAACAAATAAACCACTGCGGCCAGCACAGCACAGCACAGGATGTGAATTGAATGATCTTAGCGCATGACCACCTTGAGTCTAGATCTATAAAGACCAAATGACCGAGAAGCCCCCGACTCGGAGGCTTGTCAAAACTGCGCCGGCTCCACTTCCACCTGCTCTGTGAATATGTGACTAGGACTGGACTGGGGGCGGTGTATTCGGGGAAAACGGATTGGTGTCATACTCATCGAGTCAACCTGCGGCCTGATGTATATTCCACATTACAGTAATTGCAGTACAGCAAGTTCCGCAGTGACTCAGCGCGTTCGTTATCCCCCTCGTCATTCTGTTTAACCCCAATATTCTCATCTGGTCCAAGCGCATATAGCCTAGTTAGCTTTATCCGAGTCATCGTCTAGTTCTCAATTGGCTATCAATTGGCTATCTACAGAAAATCTCTACGGCCCGGCGGGGCAGGCCAGAGCCACGTGACACGTGACACACTACTGTTCCTCCGAGGAACAGACGAAGTGGCAGGTGTCGAGAGCTGGTCATGGGGGAGATGGGCAGCATCGATTTCAGCAGAGTCCGAGGACGAATGTGGGACCACGCGAAGCGGCGGGAGAGGAATAGGTGCAGATGGGGAATTGATTACGAAAGGAAGCGCGGTAGGTGTTCCTTCAAGCTGTTGTGATTGTGAAGCATGGCGCCACTGAGGGCAGACTCGGGACAGGGGAATAGGGTTCGTTGTAGATGAAATATCAGCGATGTCCTTTGTTAAATTGGAGGTAATTATTTCAAATGAGGAGGTAGGAAGGTAGTCGCGATGAAGCGATTCCGGAGCAGTGTGAGACGATGTCGTGCCAGTGATTGGGATAAAACATTGCTGTGCATCGGGTACATCACCCGGTAATATAAGGGCTTGTCTGTGTGGCCTGGACACGTGCCTCCGCTCTGGCTGCAGCACGACAGAATTGTACAAGCAATTGCGTGCTCATGACTTGAAATCCAAAGATGCGAACTGCCAGCGAAATTGAGTGCATGCCAGCCAGTGCATCTCGTAGGTTCTTTATGGCAGGGACGACTGACTCTCTTCACCTCCCGTCAGAGATGTGGGTCACGGCCCGCAAGTCCCGCGCTGCCACTTGATCCTGTTTATCATTCACTGGCATGAGCTTGGGCTTGTGTTCCACGTTATCTTATCCCCTTTGTATTTCAAAGTCAGTTCAAGTGATTCGTGCATCCTCTACCCCTCTATTATGCACAACGAGAAGTCATAATGTCGATCATCGCGCAAGTTCTAAGCTCTCTGCCGATGCCGAGCACGAGGAACAGGACAGGTGTCACTCCAACACGGACTGGTATCCACCGGGGAACGACATCGGAACACCCAAATTGGACAGGTGATGAGAGCATTGAGGACGCCGTGCTGCGCATGCTTGTGGACAAATACAAGCCCCTTCGCACTGGTACGATCCGGACCGCTGAGGAGAAGATGCATCGTGCGCCGCCACAAATTCTTGTGTAACTGCCAGAAATGACGCCTATGTCCATGTCAGAAGACCCTTCTTCCATCCCATCATCTTCTAGCCTCCATGTTTACCGAGCAGACGAACCGCTCTTGCCTGCAGTGGAGGGCCACAAGCCGTGGCTTACGACTTTCAAGGTACCCTCGCACGCAACTGCGTCAATTCATTATGGTCATATTCCTACTGTTGGCACCGCATCATCTTCAACAAGCTCCGCGCGGAGGGCTGCCCAAGCTGGACCTACGGATGACGATCGAACACGTCGCAAAGAGCGCGAGGTCAAGAAGCGATCAGAAATTGTAGGAAGGCTCACACGGGCAAAGGAGTCTACGTTGGACTATCGTCTGGGCATCACAAAGAACATAAAAAGCGCTATGCAGGCACGTCCCAACCCCGTGAGTGTGAAAGGGTGGGCAGGGCTCGTCGAGGCGCGGATCGAGGTGCGTTGTGTTCCATCAATGATCATGAAACCTGACGCTTCCCTTTTCCATCCAGCGAGCAAGACAAGAAGGACTCTTCCGCACCATCAAGGGCCGCGGGAAGCCCCTTGAGAGGGGTAACGAGGAGCACAACCCATTCATCGCTCGTGAAGAGTTTCTCATGAACCGGATCGTGCAGCGGCAGGGCGCCGCGCCTCCTTGGGTGGAAATCCAGGGTGAGCTTGAAGCGGCCGTAGACACCTTCCGCTCAGTGCTGAAGCAGTCGTGGGTGCGACGCGCTGTGCGTATGCTCACCTTCTCCCGTCAGCCGCTGCGCGAGTTATCGCTAGCGGATGCACAAGCATTGAGAGATAGGGAGTGGGAGGCGCGTGAAAAGGCGTATCATGAGTCGGCACTCGCAGAGGTCAACGCGCTCGTACGCAAATACAACGCACTCGCGCCGTATGCCGTGCGTAAGGTGTACTACGTTCGGGACGTCGAGCTTGATAGAGCGTACGAAGAGGGTGCCGAGGACATCATTCAGGAGCTTGCGGGACGGTTCCGCGGCTCTCAGGCTGGAGCTGGGGATCCGGAGGACAGAGCGGTCCGAGATGAGGAGGACGGGCAGACAGTTGTGCGCGCGCAGTCTCAAGGGAACGTCCTTAGGCTTCGAGATCTTTTCCGGCAGTGGTTTCGTGCTCGAAGAAGTTGACCATTGACTTGTCGATGGTATGGATAGGTGAGAATCTGACTTGCAATCATAGACGGAGGAGAGTTTGCCTCTGCCCTTTCTTGGCGCGATACTCTTTTGAGTCTGCATCGATCAGGCGGGACCTCATTCTTGTCGCAGACGTATGTCTCCGGTGTTGCCGGATATAGTAATGCCTAGGGCTCATCGCAAGCATCGGAGGCTCCACACCCTTGTCCACTTGCTCTCCCCACCGCGGCTTCGACAAACTCGCACCACACCCCTCTGCATTACCCTCCTCGAACGCTCCCTCATCGAAGCAGATCGCGTCGTGAGCAAGCTTCTTCAACTTAGGTGGCGCTGCCACGTTGCGATCGCTCGGCCTCAACGCTTACCCTGACGGCATCGACGCCATCCCCGTACATGGCTACGCGGTCCTCGATGCCAGAGAGACCGTACACATCCCATTCCTACGGGGCGCCTAATTCCGTTCGTCCCACCACGGTCGGCGCTTCGTGCAGAGCCCCCACTCTCACTGCCCGGGCTGCGCCTCGTGTCGACCTCCTCGAAGCGACCTGTAACGAACCTGACCGAATGCCCGCTCGACGTGCCCAGCGTACGCACATGACACATGACAGAAGGAGATGTTTTATGCCGACTCCTTCGTCATCATCGTTGATTCTTGCTTCTCCAACTTGAACGTACGCGGTGTGGTCATGCAGTGCGCTCCGTGCTGCGTGACGACTTTGTCTGGGCTGTGCTTGAAGACATCTCGCTTTCGATCACGTAGCATGGCGGACAGTGGAACGGCTTGAGTTCACTGTGTTTGTTGCTCATTAGCGGACACTGCACGGACTGGCTCTAGAGGACAAGTTGATACTTGGTGTAGAGATGTACGATTCAAGTTGTACGATATGCTATCGAATGGAAGGTACTCGCTCGTTTTCTTGATCCTGTACGCACTTGTCTTGTTCCCAGCCTGAGGAAACCCACATACGCCATCATCGTTTCATCTTCCTCCGGATGACTCGGATACCAGCGAACTTAGTCAACGAGGATGAGCTCTCAGCGCTACTCGCACATTCGAAGCGTGACCGTGATCCTGCCAGTGGACGCCCGATCGACTGCTTCGCGCCGTTGAAGATGAGCGAATGAAGAGGAATTAAAGAAACATAGTGTTATATGATATGGCATAGAGCGACAAGGACGGTTCGATTACTGTAATTTGAAAAAGTGAAAGAGAAAAAAAGGATGACCGCCCACCCACCCATTGAAACCTACCATGAGCCATGGTAGGTTTCAATGGGTGGGCGGGAGGTGAGCGACAGGGACGGTTCGATTACTGTAATGTGAAAAAGTGAGGAAAAAAAAAGGATGACCGCCAACCCACCCATTGATACCTACCATGAGCCATGGTAAGTTTCAATGGGTGGGCGGGCGGTCATCCAAAAAAAAAATTCCTTTCTCATATTTCGCAAAGGCTGTTCTCCGACTGAGAGAAGGCAAAGGAGAAAAGTCGAGCAAACCGGCGAGAGTCCTCTTAAGCCGGAGTATGTATGATTCAGTCGTCGGGAAGTCACAGTCGCACACAGTCGTCGCAGTCGGGTCTCAAAAGGCAGAGCCGAGCAGTCACACAACACCTTAGATGCCTCAGGGCTCAAGTGAAGGTGCAGCCTGAAAGTTTCCGCGCACAACTTCACAACCAGAACCGCGATAGACTCAGGGCTGCCCAGAAAGTCACACACAAGTAGTGCCGATTGAGCTTTCGACAATCTTCAAAAGAATCACACAGTCACGTACCGAGAAGTTGCCGTGGTAGAGTTGCGCTGCGTGCGTTGTGAGAGTGTTCACGCAGGTAGATGGAAGCGCCGAAAACACGAGAGGACAGTGTCGGGCCTTAAAGTGACGTCGATCCGTTGACCGTTGGGTGATTGCAGTGCGATAAAATGCTGCCGCGTAGCCGGTGTAGGCTTCCAGAAACAGCGGAATGGGGAGGCAAGTGGGTGTGTTATGCTCCCGAGGCAACAGAGAGAGATGGCGGGAACAGTGAGATGGTCCCAGGGCGTGAGCGGGTCTTCAACGATGTCAAAACGGTCGGTGCGGGGGTCATGGGTTCGATGAGCGGCGAGCGGCGGTCGAATACGTTGGGCATCTTCTCGCCGTGACCGAGCTCTGCTGTTGATAGAGACGACGGCAGTGAGGCATCCCCTCACTCCGCTGGAGAGGGACGAGGACGAGGAGAGGGGAAGTGCCAAGAGGAGGAGATGGGTTCAGAACGACCGGAAATACGCACGCTTTATAACATGTTTTCAAAAGTGCCTGTCAGCCGTCTATGATATCATCCGCCGATGAGGAAGCATTCCGAGATCTGGTCAGCGACTTTGGCGGCTTCACATTTCAACGATCGCGTGGCTCTCAGCAATCCAAAAAAAGGCGCGCAAAAGAGAGGAGGGGATCCCGCCCATGTACTATTGGGCTCGGTTGTCTCAATTACAAGGCGACTTCACGATTGAGGTGCTATACAATACTTAAGAAACCTGTATAAGCACAGGGAAAGAAAAGAGATTCGAGGATACGAGTCTAAATGGTTACCGGCCTCGAGCGAGGAATCCATATCTTAGCACTCAGTTAGCAGGAACGGATTCGTAGCCAAAGTCAAGTATGACGTGCTTCTGTGACCAGCTCGTCTGTAGCGCGGTAAGGTCGCGCGGGTGCCCAGTGAGTCCGAGCGGACCGAGATTAATTAAGAGAGAAGAGAGGATAAGTTAGGGTGGCCACTGGCCGCACGAACGCGTATGCTAACGCTTCCGAAGCTATCCAAGGGCAGGACGCACGTCGAGCGAGAAGACGGGCAATCCATCCGGATTCCGGAAGCCGGGGCGCGCCATAATAACTTTGTAGAAAAGCGATATCAGTCAATTGAACACCGAACTTCGCTTCACTGCCAGTACTACTGTAGTGGCACGTGTTTCCTACAAGCCTCCGTCCGCGCGCGAGGCCGAAATCGTCACAACGGCATACCCTCAGGCTACCAAGATGATTTGATGATCCCTTTTTTCAAGGAATGGATAGTAAAGCGACAGAAAAATCTAATTAGATTGCTAGTAATGCGCCTGGATCAAACCAATGTTGCACTCTCTTCCAAAGACACACTAGCTCGGGATGATGTTTACGAACACAAATTCTCCATCAGCATGACTCTCCCGTGCCCCTTGCCTGATAGATCCTCCCGTTTTCGTCTCGTCATCGTCATGAATATTAGTAACAGAGGACTCATAGCCCTGCAGGAGCTCTGATTTCGAACTCGTCACAGTACAGTATTTAGTAACAGTAATAGGCTAGGCAGATGCCATTATAAGGTGTGCGTCGGAGTATCCGCTGGCCACAGCCGTGGCACTGCCAGGTCCGACTGTATAGTTTTCCTAACCCTTTTTTCATTGCTTCAATTCATGTTCATCGCCCTTCCCCTTGACCACCACCGCGGTACAAGACGACTACGAGCAAATCCAATACCAATACCTCCCCGGCGCCTTCTCAGCCACTTCAAGCTCATTCTCCTTTTTTCTCCCCAGTTTCGTTCAAGTTCCCTTTTCTCAACCATTGGACAACGACGATCAGCACTAGCTGCAACTACTCGGGTATGTGGCATCAGTACCCGGCGGCTGTACGCCCCCCTCGTATTCAGATGAGAGCCGCGGATTCCCCCCCTCCTCAGGCTCCCCCTCCCCCCACTCCAACAATTTGTTTTGAGAAATTTATGAAGGAGTGTACTGTAGTACAGTGCAGAGTGCAGAAAGGCACGGCGGCTGAATTGAATTTCTCCACGCCTGAGAATACCTTGTCTGTCAGATGAACGAACGGTGACGAGCAGTTAGTCTCTCACTTTCTCGGCTACCTCATGTCCTCGCTGTGTTATGCCTTTATGTTATCATTGTTTTTCTTATTTCTTATTTCTATTTTCTTTTTACATGCCTCATGGAGAAAAGATACTTTTTATTCGACCTGTCCGATGATAGTGCGCATATGGGGTGCGTACACCACATGGAGAATTAATTAAAGAATGCCATCAGCAGTGGGAATACAACACATTTTTCCCAAATTATCGTCCGTCTATTGTTGAAAATCACAAACAGAAGTAATATATACAACGTGAATATGCAGGACTGTGTTGCGTATACAGTACAGTAGGTAAAATCCCTCGTTGAGACCACATAACCTAGTAAAAACAAGACAAGAGAATAAAAAGACGATAAGCACGGTCAGATCATATATCGACATGCACCACAATGATATCATGAATCATGAGTCCTTGATACCCTTCCGGATCTCGTCCAGACCTTCATCGAATTGCCAAAACTCGTCTCCAGATGGCGTTTCTGATCTCTGTTTTTCTTCCGCAACAACAGAAGGAAGAGGAACGGAAGTAGTTGTTGATTCCGTGCTGGGAGTCGCTCCCAAGCCGAGCGGAGGCGTACAACCATCACTAGTACCACCACGTCGTTGAATACTCTGAACATACTGTTCCTTGATTTCACGCGCAGCATCATCCAAACGCTTCTTATCCTCACTGCCATACCACATAACGTGCTCCAGCACGTGTCGCACCGCGGCACGCAAGAGGATGAACCCATGACTCGCAGCAAGCGCGATGAACAGCGTACGCGCCAAGACTTCCTGCATATTCGCCCTTTGGATCTCTACGTGACCCGCTGCCGGTACTGCCGCTGCCGCTGCGGATGCTCTTGTTGTGGACGTGGTTGTTGCTGTTCCTTGCGGGCGGAAGAGGTATACGAGGGCTGAATTGGTCAGGGCTGAGAGCCAGGCTAGGAAGGAAAGGCAGTCTAGCCATGGGCCGATCGTGTCGGTACGCTGAGGTAGGGGGTGACGGAAGTGAGTGACGATTTTGTAAGCGTCTGTGGGAAATTCGAAGATGTTATTGAACAGGGCCATTACTGAAGGAAAGCATTGGCATCAGTCAGTCAGTCAATTTATTCTTGGGCAGACGTGGAAAAGGGGAGCGGATGACTCACAGGGTGCGAGGGGCCAGATAGTCGACCAGAGGGCGATGTAGCCAAACTGGGTGACCATCTCATTGTGGTCCTCAAAGAGCTTATACTGAGGAAGGGATACCTCCCTTCGTACACGCTCGAGGAATTCGCGTTCGTCGCGCGCGGCTCCGTTCTTATCGTCCTCGAACCCAACACGCTTTTTCTTCGAGTTACCCGCGCTCGCACCGGACAGGGAAAGTCGACGTTTACCCAAGCGAACAGAAGCAAATGCGCGCGTGAGGAAGGGAAGGCCGACTTCGAAGAAAAGATTGACCACCTGGTCTGTGACCGTGTATGCAAACATCTGATTCTGGAGACGCGAACGGTTAAGCTTGGCGCGTGCTGCTCCCATGTCGGACACAAAAAATGCGTGGCCACCCTCCTTTTTGGTTGTGTGAAGCCCATAAGAGGGAGTAGGGGAGGGGGAGAAAATAGTAAAAGTGGCGATAGACTGTTGAACGGTGTTCATAACAGTCTCACCAAAGGGAATATAGATAAAAGCAGAGAGGGCGAGGCCGAGGTATGCGACGACAGAAGAGAGGGCGAAGGTTTTTAAGGTAAGGGACGTGTCAAAGGACGACTGGTGCTTGTGATTCTCCCATTGAGTCAGTCTTTGCGCGCGTGTCTGATAAATTGCGAGGAAGCTTGGGACAATTGCAGCGAAAAGGATCGTTGGGACAAATGACTGAAGAAACAGTTAAGCATGGCGTGAGGGGAATCATATAAAACGATTGCCTTACTATGTATTGTTGACCAGGACCGGTATAAAGGGTGGTGACGAAAGCCTCGAGTACGAAGATGGCGGTGAGGAGGACGGCAAGGACGCTCGCAAAGACAATAATGACAGGAACGCTAAAAAGGATCTTAAGTTCGCGCTTCCACCAGCGATGGCCCTCAATATATCTCGGGCGATGTTTTTCGACGCGAACTGAGCCTAGCGAGCACCACGCGACAGCATAATGGCGCTCACGGATGCGCCAGTATTCAACAAAGACGACAGACCAGAGGAAGAGAAAGGAGGAATAGAGGATCGAATAGTCATGGCCAAAGTAGTAGGTTAGCAGGCCAGCGACGGAGATAAAGATGAGGTTATGAGTGTAGGAAGCCAGGAAAGCGAAATATAGAGCGACGGCGTCTCCGAACTGCAGGCGTGAGAGGACACCACGTGGTTCGGGATGAAAGCACATACCTGACTACGAATGATATCAAGATGGTCATGGCCAATATCGATTGGATTTTTGACGGAGTGAATCCAACGATCGTTAAATTCAGGGTCGTGAAGGGCCATGATGGACTCTACGCGAGACCAAACATCGTTGTCTGGGTTGATGCCAAGACCTCCGTCTGAGGGTGTGGCTGTAACATACGAGTACACAAGGCGTAGGCGTTCGGCAGAATTGATGGCGCCTGGATCGACATCCGAAGCACAGGTTAAGAGGCCGTGCAGGACGTCTGAATGGCTGTAGAGATGACAAGTTGAGAGGGAGGAATGGAATATGCGCGAAAGAAAGTATCTTGCCGTTCACGTTGCAAGAGCTGGCGGAGTTGGTCACCCGAGCAGGAGACGAGGAGGATCAGTTGACCCTGACGCTCGCCCCGCCTGCCCACGGCATAGAGACCGGCATTGCGGAGCATGGTGAGGAGACGAGTGTACTGGTCTTCAGCATCCTGGGCATCCTGCCTGGCCCTCTGCTTTGAGAAATGGGGAGCAGGGGAGGGAGAGGCCGCTCTGAAGACGAGAACGAGGTCAATGTGACGCGGCATGAAGAAAAACGTGCCTGTAACGTGACTGATCGTTGCGAGACCCAGCCGGGCCGGAGCGCCGTCGAGTGTTCCCGAGTGCAGTGCATTTTCTGGACAGCTGGATGTGGCAGCACTCTCTCCATGTCCCACTGAGCCATTCCGTAGATATATATATGTGTGTGTACAGCTTAGCACTCTCCACCTCACTAGATCCACACCGGCAGGCTATCCTCCTTATCCCGTAATTGACATCTAAACACAATCTCCTCTTTTTGTTGCCATATGTTTGCCAACCGTTCAACGTTCAACCCTTCTTACACTAACCACATTATTGTAGAAATCTTACTTTTCTGCTAGGGATGGTAAGGTTTTGTTTGGTTCACAGATTAGGGTGTATTTAGAGTGTAATATTGCGAGTAGTCTTGCTTGGTCCTATGGCGATTCTACCTCATCTATGCCAAGTTATGTCTGTGTCCAGGCACACTCCGCCGGTTTCTAGACCAGCATACCTGAGTTAACCAAGTCTGAGCCCAATCTGAGCCATCCTGCTGGGGCTATCTACTGTAACAACTTCAAAGTTATCCTCCTCAGGATGAATTTAAACACGGGGGGTATCTTGATCTTGACCCACGAGATGCCTATCATGGGTGCTTCAACCTACTATATTCCAATGCCAGGCATGAGGGAAGGTGCGGAGTCGGAACAGGCATGCGCCGCCCACATTGTAGTACCTCCTGGGACTGCATCAGAGTGGCAAAGCTGAGAATACTAGAGGAATGCTGGAAGACGCCGTACCTTGCATACCTGTGGACGACTACAGATAAATGTGTACCCGAACCCGAACGAGTGTCTGCCATTTCGCCATCGCTATTATCATCGCTATCGCATCCTCGCATCAATTGCTGTATCGAAGGGGGACTCCCATCCACCGTGGCAGGCTTTAGGCTATGACTCATGTCATACAAGTTTTACGATCGAGTCGTACGAGTCAAGAGGTCAACATCATCATCCACAAGACCCCGGGCCTCTCACACGTGCGAGTGTCGCGCCACAGCTCGGGAAGGTAGGCCCACGTGGGCGAAGAGTCCACGATGGGTTCCCGTCAAGGGCTGTGCACAAGGCCTAGACACGGGAGACCCGAACGCTCGGGCCCGTGGTTGGAGTGGGCTCGCCTAGACTCGGACGCACCTCATAATCTTTGCGTTTTGTTACTCTCCACCCAGCGGCCGGCTCCATATCGCTTCACGCAGCTTGGTAGGATGCAGTCGCAGTCATTCCTGCATTGTGAAAATACTGCAGGGACTTCCGTTGTTCGTTGTCGCCTTGATCCTGGCGTGCCGCGTGGATGACAAATATCAAATTGAGTTGAGCCTAGTTCAATATTTCTTCGGTGGTCATATAGTATGACTCCAATCGGTCTCGATCGGATGCCTTCCAGGTACCGATGCAAAGCCAGCGCAGTTGGAGTGCAGTTGCGCCGGCTCTGTATCGGTGCCTGGAAGAAAGCTATATGAGCGTGTGGCGCTCAGAACCCGCGGCCGTGAGCAATCAGCAGTGCTACTTACGCCGGCCATTCAATGGCTTTCTTGATTGAGGGAGAAGTCGAAGGGTGTCGAAAAAGATCAATCAGGTTCTATGTTTCAAGCCCGCTGAGAGCTTTCAATCTACCCTACCTACCAGTACCAAATTTCCAGTGAGTACAGATGACCAAACTTGGGAAGCTATTAGGCACCATTAGCGAGACTGACTCGGCATGATTGAAATCTTTGAATCTGGGGTTTATTTCATATGAAATAATCCTAGGCAGGCAACCGGAGTGGGCCGGGATAGCTTATCATTTATCATTTACAGTCCACTAATACCCTTATATGGTAATTTAGGGGTCTTTTCAATTCAAATATTCCTAATTAGGGTATGCGTTATGAGATAGTCGATTGTAGTACTCTTAGGACAACTATCAATACACGGCCCCACGCGCTCTCACGATCAGAATCAGCTATCTCTGGCCTATGGTTGTATTCATCCCATGACATCTGAGTTGGCCTGCTATGCGGCCTAGGCCCGTGGCCTCCATGGCCATGGCGGTATCTTTTATATGGAGATAACGTACGTGAATGAATGCGATGGAAACGATAGTACATGGAAACGACAGGAAATGCGATGCGAGTACAGTGCCGCGGAGAAAGTACATGGACAGACGTGAGTGACGGTTCTTAGAATTGAAAAGTAAGTCGAAAAGAGGACATCATCGAAAGAATATGATACATGTGCACATGAATGTATAATGCTGATAAGGCCCTGGCCGAGAAAAGAGTAATCAGAGGAGACTTCTCGTGTGATGCTTTTTGATGAAATCCGGCGACGAGTCCGAACTAAACTACACCGTTCTCTATCATTGGTGTAGCAAAATGTTATAAGTAAAGATTCAATACGGAAAAGGCAACATACTTTAACAATAGACCACAGTGCAACCAAGTTGTTTATCCGTTCGCGTAAGAGCTGATTACATTGGTCACATCCAAGGTAATCCCCTAATGGACGCAGTGCTATCTCTATCGCTTGCGTCGACAGATCTATTGGGCGCTTAATCAATAGGGGTTTCCATGCGGTGAGGACTATTCAGCGACTCACCCGGTCTCACGTCCCACGCAAGATAAGCAGAGGCAAGCGCCCAGGCCCTGGTAAGCTTCTTCTGTTCGGTGACATCGCAATTAGCAGTAGGCACATGTGGCTGCGGGGGTGGTAGCAGCAGACGCTTGAGCGCCTCTACGCGGCCGAGGTGCAGGAAAAAGAGCCGTTTGAGATAGAGGGGGCCCATTTTGACGGCCAGTTCATCCGTAAGTGAAGCGAGCGAATATGACAATAAGAAGCTGGAAATTGGAATTGCGAGGTGATTTAGGTCATATGCTCCAGCAAACGCATAAAATCCGATAGGTGCTTGGGGAGCTGTGCCGAGGAAAAGCGTGGAGAGGGGAGAGGCTGGCGCCAAATAGGTCCGCACTGACAAACCATACTTCTCCAAAGATTCCACGGCTGCGATGACTGCTTCCGGGGACGGAGCATAGTGTACTGCTGACATGTTGTAGATGGTATGCAGCAGGATGTTGAGGACGACAGAGTCAAGATGCAAGGGGAGAATGCTTCCTGCTCCTTCTGGCCGGTCCAGTTCCTTCATTGGAAGAAGCGAGTTAAACTCGTTGGTAGATGCAGCGAGTAGTTTCTGTGCGTGAACATAGAAGAAGACCGAATCAGAGGATATGATAATGAGGTCTGTCGGTGAAACGTCGAGTTCTCCGCCAGGGAAGAAGGTGGTCGAGACGGAAATCATTGTTTGCTCCCTCTCTTCGGCCGGCGTCCCGTAGACGGAAATCTGGGAGGGTGAAGGGGATGACTTGGACTTGCGAAGCTAAACAAAAGGATTACGTACAGGAGGAGTAGGTATTTGAGCTGCGGCTGCCGACACTGCCCTCGACAGGGGAGGTCGCACGACGCTGGACACAGGTTCATCAGCGGAAGGAGCAGCATCTTGAGCAAGCCCGTCAGCCACAAACTGCAAAATTGAGTCCCATTCGGTTGCGTCCATCTGCGGGGTTACAGACTATAAGTGAGGAACTGGGGGTGGGGGATGGGGGCGAGGTCGAAGAGGGGTGGAGAAAGTTAAAGGGAAGAATACAAAAATTCAGAGAGTGGACAAGCTAATGCAGGGGATAAATAGGCAGGTGGTAAGTGGGGAAAGGAGAGCCGGAGGTAAAACCGTAAACGGTCAACTAAAGCGATTCGGATCGACCATCTTAAGCACTCTTCTCCCTCGGCCCGGTCTCACCGCACCCCAGTAAGGTAATCCCATCTCCTCCATACCAACTTAGTTTGCAATATCTTCCACAAGACACAACTCTCCTGCATGTCGGTCATGGGTTGTGAACACTGTCCCTGATTGTCCATCCTCTCACGCCACTTTAGCACCGACCTTCGACCGTATGGGCGTAAGCGGAATTCCATTGTTATCCCAACAGGGTCCCCGAACAGCGTTAGCACACCGCCACGAGTATGCCATGTCTTTACCAGACTGTCGGCTCCACTCCGCCTTTGACAGCAGATCTGTGGGCGCTATCCAGATAATATTAGCTACTAGCTGCCTTTGCCTTGTTGATCTTTTCCCTTTGCCCAAACTTTGTGTCGAATAGCTCCTGTAGCAATATTAGGATCTATATAATTACCAGTCCGCTGCTTACTAACCATATATGCCTGTCGCTTTGCAGTAGAGACCTTGTTAAGCTTCTCGAGAATTTTGTCCTCGGGAAGGTCCATTTCCATTAGTCGTGTTGCTACTCACGTTTAGTAATTGAGACGACATCATTAGACGCACATATACTCACCAATACGCTCCTCTATTCTTAAAACTCTATTCTCATCGTTTTCTGAAACGAAGCTGAACGCTACGCCACCACGTCCTGCGCGTGCAGTTCGTCCTACTCGGTGTGTATACGCTTCCGGCTCATCTGGCAAGTCCCAGTTCACGACCAAAGCGACCTCTGGGATGTCCAATCCCCGCGCGCCGACGTCCGTAGATACAAGCACCGGTATTACCGAGGAACGGAAGAGTGAAAGAGAATTCAGCCGATCGCGTTGCGTGAGCCGCGAGTGCAGGGCGGTGCTACGAATAGCAAGTGTTTGTAACAGGGCAGTGAGGTACGCCACTGTACGGGCTTTGGCGCAGAATATAATTGTTGGTGGTGGTTGAAGGAACTCGGCATCACTTCCTACGTTTTTCGCGGAGACCTTCTTGCGGGTGCTTGTTTGGGAGCGTCTGACAGGCTCAGGCGCCTGCCGTCGAAGATGAGCTATTGACTCCGGAGGATTGCAAAGGAGATAAAAGAGATAACTTTCTCTGACATGAGAAGGGACAAGTACGTAATACTGTTTCAGGGTCTCAACAGTCTCGACTCTTGAGAAAATTATTGAGTTCAGGGAAACGTGAAACATAAAGGTTACCCACGTCGACGTTATTTTGTGAATAAACGGCTTCTGCTTTCCGGGTTTCGGCGATGCGTCGGCTATCGAGTCCATCGATGGCGCCCATGTTGCCGTGAATAGCGCTGTTTGGCGGTCCTTGGGCAAAACACCGAATATACGAGCCAAATCGTCCGCGAAACTTGGGGCGAGGAGTCTGTCTGCTTCATCAAGAATCTGTAAATATGTGAATAGACCGCACCATGCTTTGGTGGAATCGTCACGCATACCAGAAACCTAACCCTAGACAGATCCCACTCTGCTGTACTACTTCGAAGATGATCTACGAGTCGTCCCGGAGTGGCAACTACCACGTGCGGCCGGTTGTCAAGCTCGATGGCTTGTGTTATCATATCCATTCCGCCCACAATGACGGCAGTTCGAACATTGAGTGGTGAACCAAGCACCACCAACTGTTCTGCGATCTGGAAGGCAAGCTCCCTATGACTATCAAGAAAGTTGGGGGGGAAATAACGAGAAAAATACAATACCTTGTTGGAGTTAGCACAAGTGCAAAGATACCGTAAGGGTCAACAGAAAGTTTTTGCAGGATGGGCAATGCGAATGCAACGGTCTTTCCAGAACCTGTCTTTGCGTTCCCAATACAATCTCTACCTTCAAGAAATAGTCATCATCAGCGATAGCCAAGTAACCCAGAATCAAAGCGATTGACCTGCCAGAAGAGGTGGTATACAGGCCTGTTGAATCTCGGTTGGTGCATGAATGGCCATCTTCGACAGTGCAGAAAGTAGCGGAGGTGATATACCCAGCGATGAGAATGTCACAGGTTTGCCAGCCCCGGAGGATAAGGGACGTTGATGGACAAGCCGGGGTTTCACAATCACACGAGAGCCGAGAAGACTGGAGCTCTCATCCAAACGACCAATGGGATCATCTTCCATGAGAGAGCTCTCTTCGCCAATTTCAGAGTCTGTGCTCTCCTCAACCCCGGCATCCCACTCGGAGTCAAAATCGGCATCCTCGCCGACATCGTTGTTTTCATCTTCGTCTCCTTGCGCAAGATACGGTCGCTTATGCCTTTTCTGTGGCTCTTCTTGCCTTCGTAAGAGATCGTCAGTCGTAGGCGTCCTACGTTTTGAAGTAATCATCCTTGTCGTTGGGAAGAAATAGAAATCAGGAAGATGTCGATTATGTAATGTAATCGTGTCAATCCAGCGGAATTCGCCTTTCCGGACCGCGCATCGGGTCGCTGAAACCATGGCAACTTAAAATATACCCGGAACGAAGTCCAATATCCAGACCGAAAGCCATATCGAACATAGTCTTAAATACATGCAATCGTGTGTGCGAGCGCATCTACCAGTATGTTGCAAAATAGGGAAGCAGAAGCAGAGGCGAGAGAAGCCTATGGATACCGTGACATAACACGATGAAATAGTTTTAATATGCTCCTAAAATGGTGTATTCAACCTCAACCGGAAAGGATGATGTCGTGCCACAGTCGTGGGGAAATGAATCACTGAACATCATGAAGGAATTAGTAAAGTTCTTGCTCATTGATCGAGGTTGAACCCTGGAGCATCAACTCCGATGGAAAAGTAGTTATTTGTCGTGCTGTCGTTCCGGAAAAGCTACTCGCAGTCGGGCGCATCGGACGAGAGTCAGGTCGAGCAATAGTTGCAGGATACGGCGTGCCAACAAAACCAGTCTGGATAACCGAAAGAAAAAAAAATTGCGGTGAGATGCAAATGATGCGGTAAAGTGCTTACGGTAGGGAACATGCGAGCGTCTTGAAAAGTACTAAAGTCACTGGCGCTACTCATTGTCAAAGAAATGTGTCCCTCTCCCCCCACGGTGGACGAGAATGCCAGTGGGGCTTGAGGAGAAGGCTGTCCCTGCTCTCGATAACAATCTAAGGTGAATAGATCGTTCCACTGGACCTGAGGAGGAGGCGTGGGGGTTCCGGAAGCGAGGGCAGCTGTCATGCAGGGGGAGGGAGAGATTGTGCTTTCGCGCTTAAGTTGTGAAGGAACATCGTTAATAATCTCCTTATATGCCATGTCTGCCAAACGACCAAGACGCTCCTGCTCCAAGTCCCTGGGTGCCGGTGACGACGACATGATTCTGGACTCGTCCTTCGACCTCGACCTCGCGCTTGCGCCGCGTGACAGAGACTGGGACTGGGTCCGGTAGTCGGCATACTTAATCGCGTGCGCCTTTTTCTCCCGTTCTGCCTCCAAGAACCATTTCTTTTTCTCTTCCCGCGTAAGTTTGTCCCAGCATTTCGCTGCGATGATGCTGAGCTTGTGCTGACGGGTCTCCCGACCTTTGAAGATAAACTTCCGTTTTAAAAGGTCGGAGCGGAACAGGATAAAGGCGTTGGAGGGACGTGGAGGACGTTTTTCTTTCAGATTTGTACCGGAAGAATCGTTGCAAAGGAACGGAGGATGCTGGGCGTGCGGAGAGAGGGAAGCGTGAGATTGATAGTTGACCGCGGGGCCATTGGTCAGGCGTGAAAGACTAAGGTCGACAACTTGAAAAGGAGCTTGCGCTTGCGCCTCTCGCTGGACCGAGATACTTGGCATCGTATTCGTTGGACTCGGAGAGTTCTGGACAAAAGAGGGACCTTGAGCACCCGGCCAGCGGGTGCTGCGCGAGAGGTATAGACTGTTGAAGGCCTGGGTACCAGCAATGAAAGGAGATGGAGTCTGGAGAGCTGCAGACGAGGCAGGGTCCGGAGTAGGGGAAAGGAATGAAGAAAGGTAATGCGACGACATTGACGGGTTCATGTTCCCGAGTCGAGGACTGAAAGATGAACGGAAAGGATAGGATGGGGGGAGGGGGGGGATACAGAGTTACCTTTCTTTTATGCAAAAGATCGGGGAGAGTATGAAAGAAAGTCGGACATGGAACTTCATATCTCACTCATGGCATCACGATGTCTTTCAAGACAGATCGGCAACTTGCTCGGACGAAAGGGAGATTATGCCCAGGCCTCGGAGGAAGAGGGCATGATCATTCCGCTTTGAAAGAAACAAACGCTTGTAGTGCTGACCTGCATGGCGCACAGGGAATGAGTAGAATACAGGGCAAAATATCGTGAGCGTAGACACAGCGGCGGGCCGGGCAACAAAGACAATAAACACTGAAATATCGGAAAAGCACTCATGCACCGATCGAATTTGATGGCACGACGATTACGCTGTAAGAGGCAGTTGCAATTCTTCCATCCTACCTCAGCCACGTAGGGTGGATTATTGAACTAAGTTAGCAAGCAACCCTCTTGGAAACTGTTCATCGAGTACTCAGCACATGGCGGGGGAAATGATGGGTGCAGAGGACATACCTGTATCAGCTGCTCTTGTCGCGACAATCCCCATAACCCTGAACAGGTGTAGCGAGTACGAGAGGAAGGATTTAACTGAGCTCGCGCGGTGCGTTACAACAAGTACACCAACAACCAAGGAAGTGTCATAAGCAAGTAAGAATGTCATCAGGAATGGGAGTCTGGTCAATGCGTTCGCAAGGGCATCATGATGGGGATTCCGTCGGCTCTGATAAATAGAGGTCCTCCATGCTGGAATGCGCAAGCAGCACCGTAGACACGTGCATCGTAATCGCCACCAATCAAAACGCATCCGCATGCCTTGGAATAGACATGAGGCAAATGCGACCTCTCACGCGAAGGCGTGGTCTAAAGAGACGGGGAGGCTTTTGTCCGGGTCCACAGACTTAGCTCCTTGGTTCGCAGTAAGGTTCGCAGTACGTAGCCAAGAGCGAATGCACGGACTTAATCATGAGACACCCCAAACAAACTGCGGGGAAAGATCTGCAAACGAAGTTATCCCCAACCGATGCCCAGGCCGCCGTCAGGGCATGAAATTATCACGAGATAGATACCGCCAGATGGGTAAGAAGATGCGGCGGCGCCGTCGCCTCACAGCGAGTGTTACGTTTCGAACGCCTTTCAACTCTATGATTCGATTAGTTTCTATGAGTAAGAATACTATCTTAACAAAAGATAGTGAGTCACGCGTGTAGACACCAAGGAGATTCGAGGAGACTTGCAAATACCTATATATCTACAATCCGCAACGACGTCCCCGCCGCTTTTCTGATTCGGTTCATAAATGCCAGGCCTTCCTGCTCCTCCGCGACTTCTTGCACGAATATACGATCGACACCTTGTTCCTCGAGACTAAGCAAGCCATCAAACAGACGCTGCGCAGCGCGAGCGGGCTCCGCGCTCCCGCCAAGCGAAAACGTGACCCACCGCGACCCCTCACACCGCGCACGGGCCAGCAACGGCGAATCGTCCTGCGCCATTAGACCAAGACGACCAGACGTACCACGCTCAACCTCTCCGAAGAACGCATCTAGCCCTACGCGCTGCATTGAACCACCACCACCACAACCGTCATCACCATCACCATTGATCTCCGGCAGCGTTGTGGAAGTGTAAAGAAGCGTGACGGGCACGCCGGGCGCATAATGGCGATATTTCATCCCAGGCGTAGTCGGCGCGTTCACCTCATGGTTCTCCAGCACAAAATCGCGACGGTGCACGAGCACTTTCGGTCGCTGCGACCCATCCTGCACATCTAATTCTCCTAGCGCGGCACGGAGCGCCTCGACAGTCGCGCCACCGGGCCTCAACACGCGCAGCGCGCCGTCCTCGCTCAGCCCATCAACGACTGTACTCTCGAGGCCGACCGCGCACGGACCACCATCGAGGAGGAGCGGGAGACGACCGGTGACACCGAGATCTCGCAGTACGTGCGCGGCGCGTGTCGGACTTGGCTTTCCGGAGGCGTTCGCGCTGGGTGCGGCGAGTGGCGTGCCTGTGGTGGCGATGAGAGCGCGGGCTACCGGATGCGCGGGCATGCGAACGGCGACGGTTGGATGACCGGCTGTGATGATAGGTGGTACACAGGACGGGTCGGCGGGGAAGAGAAGGGTGAGAGGGCCGGGCCAGAATGCGCACATCAGCGTTTTGTATGCGGGAGAAGGGGTGTAAGAGGGTGGAAGAAGGGAATTGAGCATCGAAAGGGAGGATATGTGCACGATTAGCGGGTTGTCGGATGGTCGGCCTTTGGTGGAAAATATTTTGGTCGCTGCAGAGGCATCGAGGGCTAGAGCACCGAGACCATAGACGGTCTCTGTTGGAAAGGCGACGACGCGACGTTCTGTCAAATGCTGAATAGCGGATTTGATGGCATTCTCAGTCTCTGGATCAGAGTATATCGGTTCGTCACCAGAGAAAGAGATCGACTCTGGGTCGCATTTGAGAACTTGCGTTGGAGTAACCATGGCCGTGATGGCGAGATACTTCGCTATCGCAAAGCCAGACCGAACATGTGGCAGCAGATTTGAGACGAGGGAGCGAGTCAGGGTGACTCGGATGCTTGGCCTGGGACAACATCCATCTCTATTTCCATCAGACGCTGTAAGCGCACCTCAATTTTATATACGCGACGCAAGACTTGCTTGCAACAGTCTAGACATAAAGCCTGAGATACCACAATCGCTCATCGAAGCAACAGCAATATACTAGCTAATAAATGAAGTATAACCAATCAATGCGCCCAAGTGAGACATGTCTCGATGGCATGAATGAAAGGGGGTAGGGGTAACGTGCGCAGGCGCGATACGGTGAAAAGCAACGCTAACCACGTTGAGGGCACTGGGGTAAAAACGCAGAGGGTCCGACGGAGAAAGGGAACGGAGGGGAAAATCATTGTAATGAAGGAGTAATTCGGTTTACATTCGTAGAGAGATACAAGGTAAGTCAGGAAGGTATCGGGTGAAGAGAAAAATGATGCAAAGATGTAACTGCAAACAGAGCACAATTAGCTTTTGTTTTCCACGAGCGTTGTGAAACTGTCTTTCGATTGACGATCAAATCCGGACGGATACGACGATGTCAAGTCCCTAGTAAGCTTTAGGGTATCAAGACTCGCTCGTACCTCGTCCTTGTCGATAAAATGCCCGCTAGGAGGCACGCCAGCCGGGTCCTCGATTTGATTACCCTCGCTGCCATGGTCAATTTGAAATGGGAACGATCCGAGACCCGTAGACATTGATGAGAGCTGGGACCCTGTAGACATTCCAAGAACTTGACGATTGGGGGGTTCTAAGACGCCATCGTCCTGTACGGGAACGGGGGGGTCCTGAACATGGTGTGTCTCTTGCACAAGCGGTGAGCGGGGCGGGGTGCGAAGTGGACGGTTAGAAATTGGCGATGGTGGTACAAAAGTGAAACTCTCAAGGATGGAATCTGCACGACCAGACACGCCTGAAGCCATCGTACTCATGGATATGCGCTGGGGAATCGCCTGGACATTCTCCGACTGTTGCGCTTGCACCTGCATAGTCGCCAGTGAACACTCTTGCTGACGTTCGAGAGGGTTTGAAACACTGGGTGTGAAGGGAGAAACCAGGCGACCACTGGCCATACGAACTAATGTAGTCGAACCCCCCATGACGGAACTGGCCAATGGCGTGGCACTGTAAACGGATGCAACGGATGCACTCGCTGGCTGCGCGAATCCGAGGTGCACGCGCGTGGCATCCATAATGTCCGCCCCGATGACGCTGGCAGCTTGGGTATACGTGCTCACTGGGCGATCCGAATCATTGACGCCAGAGTCTGCATTCCATGAGTGCTGATCACCTGTCGTCCGTAAATCCTGGGGTGCCTGCGTAGAGCCCCGTGTCGCCATGGAGCTGCTAACCGCAGAGGATCGTTCGTCGGCGAAAGGATTAAGAGTAAAAGGTAGCGGGTGGCTCTCATCGGCCTCACGCAGTATATCTTGTGGGCCGAAGGACGAGGCAGTGAGGGGGGAGCGAATAGATGGACGTGACATAAGGCTCCTTGCGGATGAGGCAGACACAACGGCCGCCTTGGCAGCACTTGCAACCTGTCGGCCAGTGACGATCGTTGGCACTTCTGAAAGAACGTCGCTGGCAAAACTAGCATTTGTGATGTAGGAACGATCGTCTGGTATTGTGGGAGCACCAGAGGGGGAAGCAGAATTGAGAGGTACAGATTCAACAGAGAGGTTCATGTGATCCATATTGAGCTCAACACGGGGAGCACGTAAATTGCGTGCCAGGGATGTCGAACTTGCCTGGGGCAACGATCCCGATGGAAGCACCGAAGCAGGGGGTGGGACGAAGGCAATAGGGATAACATTCGTTGACTGGGAGCCCGTGGAGGTCGTCTGAATGGAATGGTTGTCACCGAAGGGGTTCGAATGGGATGAGTCGGACCGAGTCGGCGAAGATTGTGAGGTCGGGTCAAGATTGATAGTGGCATTTGAGTTTCCGTAAACTCTTAAGACAGACTCATTAGGAACAGCAGTGGTGGGTGGGGTGACGACAATCTTCTCCGTAGGATCGGGACGATTGAGGACAGTGTCTGCCGGTGCTGGGATATCCTTGGCCTCTTGTACTGAAGGTTGGAGGGCCGCTGCATTCCGGCGGCGCCACCAGAGAAAAAGACTGACAGAAAGAGCCAAAAATACTAAGGAACCCACGACGGCACCTGCAACCACCCCTGCGCTGACCCCATGGCCAGAGTTGGATGAAGCCGACTGATCTTGACATGTAGAGGTGCTACATTGAGAACAACTCCTGAAAGTAGACGTAAAAACGCGCGTGGAGGATATAAAGTCAACACACATACTGTGCAATTTGAACACAGAGCTGAGAAGATCCACAGTTACAAACGGGGGGGATACTTGGACATTGAACACAGCCATCTCGAGCTACGAGATGGTCCAAACGCATGGCAATCGACGGGGGAAAGAAAGTGTGTGGTCAGGATGTGAGGGTGCAGATGGAATGGGCTCTGTGGTGTCCAGCAGAGTCTGGTGAGAAAATGACGGTATTAGAGGTAGCTGGAGAGCCAGGAAAAAAAAGAGGGTATAAGGTGAGATGGGACACCAAGAGAAGAAAGAGGGAGAGGAAACGATGTTGTGTCACTCAGCAAAGATTACGTAATTTATTTCGCATCTCAACAACTGAGATCGCTCTCTCCTCTACATATTTCCACATATTTCATCACTAGCGTGATATCATGGTGATAAATTTCCGAGAACTTTTTTAAAAACCTCAGTCATAGCGTGTTTAGTGACTATAGTCGTATCTGTGGCTCCCCCAGTCAAAACCCATGCAAGTCCATTACAGTGCCGTACGGGGCAACCGCGCAACGTATGTAAGGAAATCCAGGGCTACTATTGGCCCACACCGCGTGCGCGGTTGCCCCGTATACGGCATATAATAATTCACATACTTTTTATAAAACGCCTCGGAACTTGATGGCACGGCCTAGAACCGCACACCACTTTCATGAGTACACCCCAAATGATCAATATCGCTTCCATACCTGGCCGCGTCTAGCCCCGCGTGTTTTTCGACCAGCCTTCTCAAGCTCCCGGCGGGCTACGCGGTCTTCGCGCAGCCACTGCAGAGCAATTTGAAACAATGTGCCGTCCGGCGCTCGTTCGTTGTTACCCAATTGTGGAACAATGGAAGGCAGAGGCCACGGGGTTGCGTTCATCACCAAATTTCCAAGGCGCATGTGAGTTACATGCGTGGGGAATTCATTCAACCCATCAAAAATGTGAGTGGCGTCTAACGTGGTTGACATTAGTTCCATAGCATGAGGAACTCGCCAGACCTACAGAGAATGGTTGTATTGCGGTGCTGGCTATCCTCTTTCAAGAAAGTCAAAAGGTCATCTCGCACTTGCAAATCGAGATCCACTGTGACCTTTGCCGTCCAATTTACCATCAACAATATAAATATCTAGCACGGTAATGCCCGTGCCGTTACGTACCTCGTCGAGCAAGAGGACATCCCACGGTTGCATGAGGCCCATGCACAACTGCACGCGCCGCCTCTCACCATCCGAGATGGCGTGCATGTGCCAGTCGAGGTCCACGTCGAGAATATCAAGAAGACGATCACGGCGCTCCTTGTGACGGTACCCACCTACTGAGTCGAGAAAATGCTCAACCACAATATCGCCACGGACGACCGGGTTCATGGCCCTGTAGGTCCTTTAGAGTTAAGACATGTCCCCACTGCGGTGATCGTTCGCTAAGAGAACTTCCCATTCTGTGCCGAGATACGTAACGCCTGACGGGGAATTGCGAAATACATCGCACCCTTTTATTAGGATTCGTGCCGCCTCGGATGTGACTAGTCGCTTGCCTGCTAGAATTTGAAGCAGTGTTGACTTGCCAGCTAATGAAAACGAGTGTTGATAAACGCTGACATCGATCGCTATGAGGTGGAATGCACACCCCCATTGGCGCCAATGAGGAGCGTGCGGGAGCCCTTTGGTAGGCTGATACTGATGTCGCTCAATGATGGCGGTCCAGATGGATCGTGAAAATATGTCAGGTTCTGGGCAAAAATTTCGGTGTTGCCAGCCATTCGTCTTCACGCTTCAGATGGTAGAATGACCTCTCAGCACGAGAGACTCGTACGGCCAACACGGCGACACCGAAAGTACGGAAGGTGGGGAGTTTTCTCTTCGGCCTCAGTCAGGCAACGCCCGGTTGCCAATGGAGAATCGAATGTTTTTAACGCTGGAGTGACCATCAGAAAAGTATTACAAACACCATTCAAAGTGAAAACTCACGGGTCGCGACCACGGCGGCAGGAACAAAGGCAAACAAGTGACGGCCAAGTACTACTGTACAGTACTTCTTTTACAGCATGTCGGATTTTCCTGCGTTGCCTGGAGCGTACAAAGCGCTCTTCCTATACATAGAACCAGGTACAGTATCATCTACCCACATATACTACTCTCCGCTCTTATTGACCAGATTCAATGTGGTAGTCACCACCATCCTACCCGCTTTTCTCATCTGGTTCACACCTGGCGCTGCCTGGTTCCATCATGGGTTGATACCAGACCCACACGGATCATTCGCTAGCATAGATACTCGCACCCGCATGGCCATTTGGCAACTGGGAAACTGTGCGTTACATAGCCTGTTTTTTGTCCCGTCTTGACTTTTGCGTGCCACAGGCTATCTACTGCTCGGAATGCTGTCATCCCTAGTCTTCCGGGCGATAAGGGATGCGCTCCCCGGTAACCCTGCCGCACAGGAACGCATACTGGGTGCGAGTCTTTTCGCGATGGCGATAGCAGATGTGAGTCACCTTCACGATCATCTGGCTTCACATGACGATCTTCCGCTTTTCACAGGCAACCCAGTAAGCATGTCGTTCACAAATTATCCCGCACATTCTGAACAGTGTTGTAAGCGTTGCTGCCAGTTTTATCGGTCTTCCAGATTCCCTCAAATACCATCCTGAACTCTGGAATGCCACGACACACGGCAATATCTCGTTTGTCATCTTTCTGCTCCTTTTCCGGTTCGTCCACGGCAATTTGAAAATGGGCTGCGCATGCTAATCCGTGTTCTAGTGTTGCGTGGTTTTTGGGCATTGGGCGCACGAGGTATTATTTTGGGCAGGGGTCGAGGCCGTCGAGTGGCAGGGCAAAGTACAACTGAGATATTGCTATGTTGTGTGAGATTAGTGTGTTTGTTGAACGCCGGACCGAAGCCATATGCGGACATTGCGCCATGACCTCCACTACCGTCCTTGAAATTATTGATCTCACAGACTCCCCTCCTCCAGACAACGAGACTCAAAAGGTACCAAAACCCGCAGACCACAGCACAAATCAAGACCCAGAGAAGACTACAACGCGGGCGGCGCGCAAGCGCAAGAACGGCGAGGCACGTAGCTATCCAGCGCCCGATGGCTCCCTCGAGCATGGTCATGCGCAGTCGGGTGAAAGCACCGAAACACAGCCTACAGTCGATGCTCAGGAGAGCAATGGAGAGCCCAAGGGGAAGAAGAAGCGACGCTCAAAGAAAAAGAAGGACAAGGAAAACAAGGATTCGGTGCCGCCCTCGCGCGAGGATACCCAGCACGACGCGTTGCCCACCTTAGACAATGAACAACTCTTTTTTGTCGATACCGCACCAAGGGCGGTGCCTGAGGACCTCGCGTTCAATTCGGCCCGCGATGCCAAGCTCGCGCCGTCGTCTTCCCAAACATCGGGGTCGCCAGACAAAATCCCACTACTCTTACCCGCGCATGTATCTGTCCTCGATCCTGGGGAAGATTTACCCGTGCGGATTATCCAACCCGCAGAGTCGGATTCAGATTCAGATTCCTACATTGAATACCTCGACTATGATGATCGCCTGGTGTGCTCACAGCACTTTCTGTTGCTAACATGAACCCGTCGCTCATTTCGCATAGGCACCCGACATGGTGCGCTACTTTGAGGCTGCTGCGGAAGGCCAAAAGCGCTTTGTTTGCAAACGATGCGGTGCGGAGAGCGAACACAGGACCAAAGAATGTCCCGTACTGATCGTGCGTGCAGCTCATATCACCCGTATCTAAGCCTGACCTATGAGTGCCCTGACATAGTGTTTGACTTGTGGGGCGCGCGATGAACACTCCACACGCAGCTGTCCGATCAGTAAAACATGCTTTACGTGCGGTATGAAGGGACACATTAACAAGGTATGAGACGTCCCTTCGAGTATGAGTGAAGCTAACTGCGCGCCCTGGAAGAACTGTCCAAACCGGTACTCTCGGGGGAGGATGAATAACTTTGATGACTGTGATCGCTGTGGATCAGATAAGCATAACACAAACGTGCGGTCTATCTCTGCTGGGTACAGTACAATGAGACTGTTCGTCCCTGATCTCCGATTTAGGAATGCCCTACTATGTGGAGATTGTATGAGTACGTTACCGATCGTGAACGCGAGGCTATTCTCCAGCTTCGGGAATCAAAACAACCACTTGCTCTCGGCCAGGGTGGGGAGGGCTACATTGCAACCGACGAGTGGTGCTACAATTGCGGAAACAGCGGACACCTCGGTGACGTATGTTCGACAAATATCTCATGGAGATGCCGCCTCGATCGCTCACGAAATAATTTGGCCTTTGCCGACCCCCACAGGATTGCCAAGAGCTTCCTCGCCCACACGACACGCCAGACGCGCCATCTGCCTTTGGCCTGTGGAACATGCTCTCGGGACCTTTCTTTGATGCCGCTACGCGACCCGTGCGCGCTCGCGCACCGCGCGACTGGGAAAACGAGGAAACCTTCGGCGACGGCTGGGGCGCAAACGCGCCGATAAATGTTGGCAAGCGCGCGCGCAACAAAGATCGGGCGCGAATGGAACGACGTGCTCTCGAGCTAGAGGAGCAGGAGGAAGACGACCAAAGCGATTGGTTCGCAAATGCGCGGAATGTGCGTAATCGTGGAGCCCGAGGTGCAGAAAGTAGTGGCCCCCGCCCTGGCCCCGATGCCGGTGCACACGGTTTCAGAAAGAAAGATGCGAAGATTCGGATTATGAGAGCGTGGAAGAGCGACGATCCGCCTTCATCTCCATCTAATCGCAAGCTGAGCTTGCTCGAGCGTGTGAGTAATGACGATGATCATGGCCATCATTCTCATTCTCGCGATCATCGTCACGGACATTATGGTCGAGATAGAGACAGAGGAAATAGAGACAGGGACAGGGACAAGGATGGGGACAGGGATAGGGACAGGGACCACGGACGCGAACGTGGCGACTGGGAACGAAGTCGAGACCGTGACAATGATCGGGATTGGGATCGAGGTCGGGATCGAAGTCAGGATCATGGCGGTGGGTTACACATCCGCAGAACCGCTAGCAGAAACGACTCTTCGCGTCACACTGGCTTGGAGGTGAGCGACCTGCGCGAGGGCCGGAGGCGGGAGGATTCGAGAACTCGAAACAGCAGGGATAGGGATCGCGAGCGCGAGTCTCGGACGAGCCGAGATCGGGGCCCACGAGGACCCCAATATAGAGGAGGGTATACGGGATAATATCGACTTCTATCCAATTGAGATGAGTAGGATCACTATAATATATTATGTACTACTACTGCAGCGCTCAATCCCATCCCATCCCATCCCTTTATAAATGTAGTGTGAGGCGCCTAAGCTGAAGATTCGTGCTGTTGAGCACGTCAGACTAACGTACTGGTATAAGTAGCTAGGAAATAAACTCCCTACGTATCATAGCTTACCTCCCTGACCAAAGCTCTCAGGGACACTAGAAATGAGACTTCCTACATATGCATCTGGGTCAGGTGCGTTCAGCATCCGCGACGCTGCAGTCCAAGACGACACGTCAGGTATTGGAACTGTGCGACGCGGCGATATCGCACGGGAATGAGGCGATAGATCCTTCTTGGAATTTGGGGATGAGGCCGCGGGTTGAGGACTCGGAGAAACCTTGCCTGATACGACCGACCGGACACCGAGGACTGTCTGACTTAGCGCGCCTAATACTGTCCGTCCAGAGTAACCAGTAGCTTCTGGTGACCTTAGTGGCTGGGTCTGTGTCACAGGCGATGCCGCCTCGCCATGCTGGAGAAAGGTCGTGCGGATCGATGAATCTGAGAGCCCTCGCGTGCGCAATGTACGTGAGGGGTCAGTCCCACTACGTTCCTCTGAGGATGCATGAGGGTCGTGGTCAATGACTGCGTCTACATTACGTGGGAGCGAGGTTGGCGCGTTGATATCGGCTCCGGCCATCGCTCGACCGTGATCTGCAGCACGCCCGAGCGTTGAACGCCGCAGCTGGTCAGCGCCTGCTCCCTTTTGCCGTGATAAACCTTGAGGGAGGATGACCCATGAATCATTACGCCGTGCGCCAGCGAAGATGCCCATAACGTTGGCCGAGGTGCTTCGGGTTGCGACTGGCACCGCAATCGCATCGTGCCCGGTTTCCCGGGCGGCAGGAGACGCATTGGTGACGGCGCGCCCTGCCCCAGTTCCGGTGAATTCGACGTTCACGGTCGTGGCAGATGCTGATGTAGCGGGACCAAGCTTAGGGACGGACAGGGGAGAAGGCCATGTAGGCCCATGCCCTCGGTTAACGCCATGTGGTGTTACCTCACGCTTTGAGTCGCTTGATGTAGCACTGCCGAAAAACTTCGAGAGTGGAGCCATCCATCCGCCGCCGGAGCCCGAGGAAGGAACCTTCTCGCCAGGAGACGATTCATCCCTCGGGTTCAAAGTCATTTCGCGTACCTTCGGTGCGATAGATGGGTCGAGGACTATGTCGTTGAGCATGATGCGGAGGGTGCCGAGCTCCTTGAAAATGTCCTTGAAAAACCTGAGTAGGGCTCGCAGGTCGCGCCTCGTGCAAATCGTTGTGAAATTCTCATCCTCCAGCGCAGCGCGGAAGGCGGCGCGCAAATTGGCCACCTCTGCAACAATCCCGTCAACGGTTGAATGCGATAGATAGCTGACGTCAGCCCCTAGGATCTTCTGTCTTTTCAGACGCGTCGTTAAGGTTCGTGCGTCGGCTTGTGCGACCCTGTTGAACAGCCGTTGCACATGATCCAACAGAATACCCAGCGTAGAAGGATTGTCGGCCAATGAAGACGACTCGGATTCCCCTTCGTTAGGAGACATAGGAAGACATAGTTGGCCGCTATAGCTTGTTGGAGATAAAGATCCAGCCCAGGCCCGAAAATCAGTCTGAACAGCACGATGACGCCGTAGGGAGTAGATTAGAGGTTTCTCCCTTCTCGACTTCCCCGGGGTGGGGTCGTCAGCATCTGAGTCATTTGTCGTACTCCCCGCTTCAAGCTCGATATCTATATCAGAGTTGCGTTCCCTTCTGCGTCTAACGCGTCTTGGCTGAGGAGAGCCAGGAGAGAGATGACATCGGCTAGTCTCTGGTGTCAAGGGTTCCTGGCATATCGTTACAGTAAAGTCATGGAAAAATGCTGGACGGTACCCACGAATCTTTGACGAGATAATGACTCTAAGCTGAGAGGACGCTTAACTATTGGGGGTTTGTCACGCGACGAGAAGACAGCTGAGATAGGAGAAAGGGGTCCAGGCGCCGTTCCATAAACAATAGACGATGGTGTCGATCTAGAAATGTCCCGCCCTCTTGCAGAACGTATAGAAGATGACATCCGACCTGTGGTGGTTAGATCAGAAATCTTGGGGAACAGTTTTATAGCGCTATTACACACCACCTTCCGGGGAAGACACCAGACGTTCTCCTGCTTCTTCCTGTAGCACTTGCAAAGCCTCTCGGGACTCGGATAAAAGCTCCTGAAGCTCTACGTTGCTCTTTCTTAGGGCCTCTTTATCAGCCACTGCTGATTCCAGAAGCTTCATAATTTCGTCATGGTGTTCAACGGATGTCAGCTCGACCCGCTTTCCATATAATCCATATAACCGTCAGCTGCAGCCGTCAACTCCGAATAGCTAATGCAAAGACCCACCGAATGCTGTAATCCTGCTAGCCACTGTTTAGTCTCGTGCATCATCTCTTCTGAAGTTTGGCCACGTTTCGCTCGTTCTTCCTCCAACTGTTCTTCGAGAACGCAGACCTCCGAGTCCAGCTTGGCTTCATGAAATATAAAATAAATGAAGAGGATTGATTAGGGACGGGGCTCACCGCATCTATCACTAAGAGAGCCCAGCCTGGCTTCCGCGCCTCGGAGTTTTTGTGCCTCGCTGTCTCTCTCCTGTTGGAAGTCGTCCCTCTCTTGTAAGGCCTCGCTGAGGCGCGCCTCCCAACCGACGGTGCGAGCATGTTCCGTCGACAGGCGATTGAATGCGGCGCGCAAGTCTTGCAGATCGGTAGAAAGATTTTTATTGGATACTTCGGCGAGTTCGTTGTCAAGCAGCGCCTGCGTGAAACACTGAATCGAAAGGGAAGGACGATCAGCGCGTCGGAGAACCCGAAATGAGAAAATTGGTAGGTGCAACCTTCTCAAGCAGGGCGTTCTCCCGTGAAATTTCCGCTATCCTGTCTTCCAATTGTCGGCGGGTGGCTGGGTCAATGTCGGGATCTTGGGGATCGCCGTTCGATTTCGCTTGCTTGGCCGAGTCAGCACACTCCGTGGCCTAGACAAGTTCAGTGGACAGCCGAGCAGAGAAGCAGTTGAAAGGGAGGCGGACGAACCTGCATCCTCCGAACATATGCTTCGTGTCTCTGCAACAAGGCTTGCCCAACCTCTATGCACGATCAGTCTGAATCGGGTAGAAGACCAAGAGTTATATGACGCACCAGCACTGAGAACGAGGCGGCTCTCCAACTTTGCCTTAACTGCCAGCCATGCCCTGGTGTATTCACTTTCCTCTGCGTTACACTCACATCCTGGGAGGTGAGATGGTGGTTCTGGGGTAGAAACTCGGGAATAGTCGGCCAAGGAGCGGGTCAGGTCGTCGATGGCGGTGTTGGCGTCTAAGAAGCTGCGCGATAGTGGTGAAGCTGTTGCAGGGGTTGATCGTTGGGACATGTCAAGTCGATGGTTGTGCAAACTCTGACCGAGACGAGTATTTAAATGTTGAACGTTGAATGACAATGACCACTTCCAAACCGAGGTTGACTCACGTGTTTATGAGAAATGGAGGTTTATTATGCGGGTAGATACAATCGTGTAGGGTATCATAAACAAAGCGGAGAACAACAAAATGTATTACGTTACGTTCCAGCCGATCACTTTCATTCCGTAATTTGTCGAACAAGTTCAGCGATCCAAGTCGCAACCTGTGCCGTCGCGTTTACCTTGCTTGCCGCTATGAACTGGAAGGCAGTACACATCCCGCCCATATTCAGCTCTTCCAAAGCTTCCCCTTGCGTCCGACCTGCGACAATGCCACTGCCACTTTCTTCTACAGTGGCTAACGTAGACATGGAGTTACTCCATCCAGATCGGTTCGGGTCCTGGAGAACGATATGGAAAACGTTCGATGCAGCGCTTAGGACATGGGAGTTCGAGGATCCGGCAAAGGCATCTTTTACCCGGTCTTGCAAACTGTCATAGCTGTATATTTTAAGCGTGAGAGAGCTACCTAGGCAAATAGTGACGAAGTTACTGACCATATCGTGAGAACCTCGGGGTAGGCCATCGCTACGTCAGAGAGCAGTCGGAAATAGATTTCCGTTTCAGTATTCTCGCCTTGAGAGATTTCCAACATGATTCCGATGAAAGAAATCACAAGCAGCGCCGAGTTGGTGTCCGTGATGTTCAGCAATTCTAATGGGACGCTTGGAACATCCTCTTCATCCACTCTCTCCGTTGAGTCGTCCCCGGCTAGATACTTGTCTAGATTGGCATCGTGTAATAATTCCCTGAACTTCTCCCGTGTTGTAGCAGCTGACAACAATGCGAGAAAGTATCCAAGCGCGTCCGGTGCAACCCTAGGGATCGTGGCTGCTTCCGAATTACCCTCCTCATCTGACAGGGCACGCGAACTGACTCGTAACATGGTTCGTAGGGCGTCCAGAGCGACGAGTTTGAAGGATTTAAGTTTAAAACCCTTGACCAGTATCGAAGCGATGGAGAAAGAAAAGTTTGATTCGAATGATATCTTGAGGCTTTGGTCAAGCTGATCGGCAATCTCTCGAAATCCATATCGATGCTCGAGTAGAGATTCCGGCACTCCGTGCTCTTGGACTAATCCTTGATCTGACAGCTGCTGAATAGTGACACGTAGTAATTGTGCTGCCTCTGCATAAAAGGCCATGTGTCCGAACTGAAGGAGCGCAACCGCGAGCCAAAATATGGGGCCCAAGTACCGTGACCCCGGCTGTAAGGCACGCACAACGTTGCGAATGCATCGAAGCATGCTGACGACCGAAATCGTCGAGTCCGTGGTTCGGATAAGAGTGCTCCTGAAAGCGACAAGCATTTGGTAGAAGAAATCGTCATCTACGTCCGCCGTCGCCAGTTCTCCGAGGACAACGAAAGCGCGGAACTGAATAGTTGGGGAGACTTGAAATGCCGTTGCGGTAACCAAGCTCATCCAGCGAGCTCGCCACACGTTGAGCAATCCTGAGAACGAGTTGAGTGTGTCATAAAGCGACGACAGCGATTGAAAGCAGACCTTTTGTTTGGGCAGCGACCTCCATCACACGGATCAGGAAGCGAGTGAGTCCCTCTTGACAATCCAGAACGTCAGCATCCGATACCGGATCATACGCTATGAGTTCGTTCGTCCAGGGGGAGCGACTAAGACCAAAAAGCTTGAGTTGCCTCAAGTGACTCCCTTCTTCGTGTAGAAGACGAATTTCAGGACCCGCAACAGTATCAGAGGAGCGGGAAAACCAGAACGATTGTAGAAGGTCCATGACAAGCCCCCAAACAGTCGCGCGTACCACGACTTCTCCGGTGGCCGCAATGAGAGTGATGACATGTATGAGCTCGGCCGTATAGAATTGCGCGACGCTGAGTTGCTTTGATTGCTGGGAGGCGACCAAGGCTAGGCGTGACAGTGACGCAATCTCGTTCCAGTGTGGGTTTTCTGCAAGTGTGCCCGTAGGCTTCACAGAAGCTTTGCCAAGTGCCTACATAACATTATCAAGCGGTGCCAATGGCCGAGTGAACTTCAACCTGCCTTGCGCATCTTTGATAATATCTGGCCACGGACGTTGATGGACGAAAGCGGAGTCATAATCAGAGCGATGACTTCACAAGCATGGGAGCTAGCCCCGCCGTCAATAGCGGCACGCATCAGCTCGTCGAGACCAATGTTTACAACTACACTATCAAGCTTGGAAATCTCCGTCCAGATTGCTTTCTGTGATGTCATGAGCAGCTACAGGGACACGCGTCAGAAGATGCCAAACTCTACAGTCTAGATAAACCGCACCTGCGGATCTGCGATGGTGAGCTCGATAAGAAGGCGTATGCAGTCACGAAGTTTAGCCCCTGAGTGATCAAAGCTCGCATTCGTTGGCTCGGCGAAGATCGACAGGTTTTTCAGCCATGGGCTCATGTACGATAAGCAATGCAACTTTAGGGTTGTGTCTGACTTTGAAAGCGTGCTGCAGACTTCGGACACGAAGTCAAGAGTAAGGTGGGGTACGAGACTCGCGATTCGGTCGCTTAGCGAAACAAGGAAGGGCGAAGATGGACCGCCAATCCATAGACCTGTGAGGCGTCGTTAACGTACGCTCGCACGAATGGGATCATGAACCCACCTTTGGTGGTCATAATCGGACTGGCATCCAAGTCGAACGAACCGACGACGGCCGCGAGGAGTTCGTAAGATGCTCCGCTAAGCTCGGGATTTTCCGTGCCCATGTTGCGCATGGCAATGTGAAGCAGAGCGGCGCTGACATTAGAAAGTCTCGAGAATCGCTCCATGCCTAGTGGGTGGGTCGCTCTTAGCCGACCCTTGGCTGCACGTACAGCCTGGAGAAAGTTAGCAGATGTAGGTGGAAATCACCCTCAGAGGAAAGCGCTCCACTCGCCTTAACAATCTGGTCACGGGCAGAGGACGAAAAGTATAACGTATTTGATTGTCGCGACTTCCTGACGATAAATTCTGATGGATCATGGCCCGTCGAGACGTTGTAGACATCGCTGATTTCGGAGAAAGGAATGATTTCGACAGATCTACACCCAAGCGACGGAGATATTTGCTGTGCCTTGTCCTAGCATTGCTTATCAATAACCAACCTGGGTCATGACTATACGGTGCGTACGGAGATGATCCGAAGGTGACTTAATCCAACTTGAAGACTGATTGGTACCCGGACGTGGGGTGAGTGTCGCATCGTCACCTTCTCAAACTCCTCGCAATGTTCGTCTTCAAGGCTCGCTAATCGAGATATGAATCAGGAATTGGATCACTAGCCGATGGACGTGCTTACTCGCGTAAACAAGGGGCGCGGTAGCACTGGCAGGCACAAAAGTCTGGAGCTCCAGGACCGAAGAGCATGCTTTGACCTGACTCGACAGATGCGAACCTGACGAGTCTCAGGGCAACGCTGATAACGTCAACTGACTACGCACCAGCAGTAATGTTCCACAATCTACGAAGATATTTGATTGCCGACGAGTTGGGGTTTAGGATATAGGCCGTCTCAAACCTTTCCCTGAAGTCGTGGGGGATAATTTCGATGCAATACTTCAGCCACTGCATGGGAACTTGCGATGAAGAAGAGAAAGACGTCCAGTCGAAGATGATTTCGAACGACCGTGCATCGGCGACAGATGACGTCAAGGTCTGGATATAAAAAACGAATAAATCGACAACCGCTACAGAAATGAAAGTTAAGAGGTGACTAACCTTGAAGATGTGGTAAAGCAACAGCTCAATGTCAAGCGTCTCCACGTCGAGCTTCGAGACAAAGAAAACGAACCTCGCTGGTTCGTCCTAGAAGCCGAGTGAGAGATAGGAAAACAACGCACCAAAAAAAACTACGTACCTTCCCTGCACCAGCCTCCACAAAGATGTCTCGGACCGCAGTAACATCAGCACGATCATACCTTGCCACGAGGTCGAGATACTCTCGATGTTCCAAGCTTGACATCGCTGAAAGTCGCGGAACCTCGATGGGCTGGCCAAGATCTACCAAAGCGCTGCAGAGCACATCCCATGCACGTTTTCCGTTGATCGTAGAAGGGTCTCCTTCTGCTGACGGCTTCATGAAGCTCAAGAGCTCCTTCCCAACTTTGTCGGCATGTTTGGAGAAGAAACGGTGTAGAACAATGGTGTCCGTGTCATCGTATGTAACACTTTTCCATTCGTATGAGTCCCTATCTTCGTCATTTGAGGATGGGTTGTATCTCTGAACGATAATATTAGTGAATCGTAAAGTGATGATCACCACTCTACGCACGCTCAGCTCACTCAAGAACTTGAACACGTGGACGACTCTTTCTTGCAGGAATGGATTTAGAATGGACATGTGCGCCTCTCTGCCAAACAAGATATTGTTGGCGAGCGTTTGGATGATTTTTGCGATAATTTTCAGGCCCTGTCGGAGTACTACGGGGTTATTTTGCGGTATTTCGACGTCGACCTCTGAGGGAGAAACCACGACGGGCGAGATAAATCTTTAACGCGGTCATCATAAACATCTGTGAGATCTCTATAAACACATACCGAAGAAACACGAATGCACCGAGAGCGTTGAATCGCGCTTCGGGCCAGATTCTTTGTCTAGAAATAAAAGATATGAAAAGCTTCAGATCAAAAAGAGGGAGATACGCACACGGCTTTGTAAATGTGGGTACAGAGCTCATGAAACATCCTTGCATCATCAACTGTCACCAATTACTTCAAAAGGAAGCATAACCCCAACTTACGAAGGAAGACGGGGTATTGATGAACAAACAATTTCCAAGAACCTTGTCGTAATAGTTTCTACGTTCTCCAAATTTTGACGCAGCTCTTCTTCGGATACAAGGTCTGGGTCCAAGACGTATCCGCGGCCTGGTGGAAGCGAACCCATTATCTTCATAAGTGGGTCGATGAGGTCGCGGAGGTAATTGTACCCATGAATCCTTGCGAAATGGGATAAAAGACGTGTGCATGTTGAATTACCCCTAAACAACTGCGTATCGCTCTCTGCCCACTGGTGAGCACTGATACGAAAAAAATGTATATTATACAAGAATACCCTCACCTGTTCGCCCCACTTCACGGTCGATGAGCGTCTTCATCAAATTCATCAGAGCCTCTCGAGTGTCGAAAATGTTGAGCAGTACGGGAATGATGACGTCCACTTCTGATGGAGGGCAAACTTCACAAATGGCCAGGGCAAGCGTGATCTATGTTATTTCATATCAGGACAGAAAAATATGCAGGCCAAAGTAAGTTTATAGCATACATCTGGACCTTTGACCAGCTGTACAAGAAATGTGAGAACGGACGGCATCCCTTCAGTCTATTTCGAGGCACGTACCTCACACAACCGACTACGTCCTGAGAAACTAACAGGAGTCTCCTGAGCCTCGAACTTGGCACCTTGACCCATCACTCTGGCGAACACATATGAAAAGATGAGCCTCTGTCGCGGATCAGGGTCATATGCCATTGAGAGGCTGTGTTTGACGCCACTCTCCGGGTTCGCACTAATTAGGCGGGAGAGCGCTTCCACGACAAGCTCGCGGATTTCTGCTTCGCGTTGTGAGAGCGGGCGCTGGGGAAAAGGCACGGTAAGTACCAGGCATGTTCATGGCAGAGGGGGGAGTATACGCACTGGCGAAGTCAAAGACATCTCAGGGCGCTCATCGTCGGAGAACTGCGATAGCTTCGCATCAGAATGAGGACCGAGAGCGAGTTGAATGCAGCTTACAACCGGGAGAGTTCGTCCGAAAGACAACGTTCGCGTGATAAGATTGCTGTAGCGGATAAAAACACGGTTAACAACATGACTCGCTTCGTCTCCCGCAGGATTATCGAGGGACTTGAGCTCGAGCTTTTCCAAAAAGTGTCCTGCGGCACGTAGACTAGCCATGTTTAATTCGGGAAGAAGCCGGGCAATGTCTGTATCATCGACCTAGAAATAAATCAATGTGAGTGTTTCTTAGTGGTGCCCTCTCAAGCGCACCAAGGTCGGGTCTTGAATCCATCCAAGCAGGATATCCAATATCTTCTGGCGATGCGAGCTCGTACTGTCCTTACGCAACATATCTGGGCGGGAAAATACACTGTCACACAAGGCGCAAAACTTGAGGCGGATACGGTACGCCGGGAGGTTATTAAAGCTGTTGATGAAGGTGGCGAGCGAGTACAGCGTCGGTGTCATGTCCACCTTCAGGACCTCGTCTTGCGCTTGTGCATTCTCCACCATAAGCTTTAAGACGCCGACACACTGCAGAAAAGAGCCATCAATGGCAATGGCGAAGGAATGCGCCGGAACCCGCACCTGATCAAGGAAGCGTGCAAACTCGTCTGTCCACTGAAGTTCACCCTTGCTATGTATGTCATCGATGATACTGGGTGGGACGATAAGCAAATCAAATGCATGAGAAGCTGTTAATCCGGTGCTTACTCCTCGAAGTGCTTCATTAGCTTTGGGTACAAGCGAATGCTCAGCTCGCTCCCCAGCGCCTCCTTGGCGGTCTCACGTGCCATGACCGAATCCGAAATCAGCCTCTCCATCAAGAAAGTGATGAAATTATTGATTAACACCCTTGGGTCTTTAAGGACACGCATCGAATCTGGTAGCAGCTCCGCGGGTATGACCGAGTGCAAGGCAGCAGGATCATGGTGATCGATGAGGCAAGCAGAACCACACGCTGCGAGGAATAGGGTCAGGTTATGCCATTGGTGTTGTTGTTCCTGATATTTAGGTGTCAGTTAATGTGAAAATCGGTAAGGAAGAAATAAGACAAACCTCAAATGTCATCGATTTATCACCGACAGGCACAGTAGAGTCTTGCATGCTCTCCGCAGTCATCGGATCAGAGGGCGCATTGATAACCAGCTCTGTTAGAGCGCACCACCGGAAGTAACACTCTTCCCAGATGGCAACGTAAGTAGCATGAGAAATCGCCAAGGAACGGAACAATCGCCGGACTCGCTTCTGCCATGCCACTCGGCCTATACCCAAATGATAGGGATCCCGACGTTTAGCAGAGGAAAGAAAGATAACACTGACCAGTGATGACTGTCCTCGGCGCACCAATCTTCTCGTAGACAGCGTGGCGGCTTACGCGTTCTTCTTCAGTCAACGCTGGATTGATAGGAACGTCAGGCTGTCGCTCGGCAATCGCGATGAGCCTCAGCGTCTGCGCGGCGAGATTCGAGACCCCGGTATCCGCAGACGTCAGCGAAACGGCACTGGCAAGCTCCAGCAGAGCGAACGCAGGGACGCGGTGCTTAGAGAGTTGCATTAGGCGCGCGACGCTGTCGGACTAAGACATGTCATCAACGTTCGATATCGCTTCCTACTAACATGATCGCAGGCACGTACAGGTCCGTCTTGCACGTAGCCGTCCGCAAACTGGCGGCCAATCTCCGCCCACATACGCTGGCGTTCCAGCTCGAGACGGGCATTCAACAAAGCATTTGCTACCGTGCGCATTGCTGCTGGCGTTACGGTAATTTTCCATGGTGCAGCGGTTGCATATAATGGGTCATTTGGTCGAAGATGGTCGAGCTGGGAGCCGACCTGGCTAAGTGCAACTGCGATAGAGTACTGCACGCTCGTGTCTGCCTGTTGCTCCCATACGGCGAGTGCCATTGGCATCCATGAATCCATCTCAGCCTGGGTTAGGCCCGTGAAGCTCCAACCGAGATTTGAACGCCAAAGCCCAAGGATGGCAATAAGGACTAGTTCGCGGTCCGAAACGGTCTCGGCAACGTAACGTTTGGCTTTGGGTCGCAGCGAAGCTCGTCTGAGCTTGCCGTTCTCGTCTACTTCATTACGTCGGACGCCGCCATACTAAAAACGTGTGATTCTCTAGTCGAGGACACATGAAGGGCGTATGATTACCTTGAAGATGATTCGGAATCTTCCTGCCAGATGCTCGAAAAGAGGCACTATTGTAGGTTGCCATGATATCACGCGCGCCTAGAAGCCCCTTAATGGGCCATGACGCTTCACTTAAGCAGATATTACGCACCTCAACGCTGAGAGTGACTGAAGCCTTGATCGCAACCAATTTCACCGCATCTGAACGCTCAGCCTCTAAGCACGTCTGAAAGAGAGGTAATACATCATCCAACGGCGAAAACCGGTACAACGCAACAAGTGCGTCCGCAAAAATCGTCACGTCTATTTCATCTGGAGACTCCCAGAACGGTCGTTGATTGTCCCAATGTGTTAGTATACTCTGCAGAACAGTTAGTTGGGACCTAAGAGGAAAACGATTTTGAGAGCTCACCAAGACTTCGTGAATGTAATCAGATACGTTTGCATGAATTGGCAAATCCTTCCCAGGATCTGGGCGCGCACGGGCAGCGCCTCTACACAGGTCAAGAATGCAAACTACAGACACATCGCGTAGTTTGTTGGGTGTTTGAGCGACTTTGCCGAGTTGGTCAGTGAACTGCAACTGGCCCGTTAGTAAAGTCGCCGCAGGTTAACAGGGCCACGATCGTGCCTTCTTGAGGTTGCTCTTGTTCGAGCCCTTCAAGTCGGAGCGCATCCGCTCGGACGAGATGACTGCAAGCGCAGCAAGCGTCGGCCAGAGAGCACGCGCACTTGCGACCTCGGACGGATCCCATAATAGGTCAAATACACGCTCTGGCGTGCCTTCGAGTCGACGATGCGTACGAATGGCTTCGTTATACTCGTCTGGGAACATGCTGATCCAATTCCAGATAGCAGTACGCAGTGGTACAGCAACTGCGACTTTGATCTCTGGTTTCATGCTAACTAGCAGCGACGACAGTTCTAGTATAGCCACCGAATAAGTATGCACCACATAAAATATTGCGAAACATACCCTGCAAGATCTGGATGAGACGAGTGCGGTCCAGCGAGCTGTGCTTCATGAGACTGAGGTCAACGATGTCCGGGTTATCATCGACGGAATTTGCGAGGAAGCGAATCTTCTGGCGGATGCGTTGCAAGACGACGGTCCAATTTGACGCGGACAGGTGGTAGACAATCCGGCCAGCGAACTTAAGGATCAAGGCATTTAAGGAGAAATGCGACCTTGCAAGGACTTTAGGCGTCCTTTCGAGCCTGATATTGTGTTGTGCCATTGGTGTAACGGTCACTTGCGTCATTTGCGAACCATTCACAGATGACGAGGAAGTATTCAATGGCTGGGACGATGAGTCCACGGGCTGTGATTCATCTGAAAGATCGATATCCTCTGAGATGTATTGTGACGAAGTCAATGGCGCATCAACGTTATCTATGGTCTCAAAGTCGTGGAAAGTAGCTTCGAAGGACAGATTAGCTGAAGACATGAGCCGCCCTTCTGGAGGGGCAGTTTGCCTGAGGAAGACGACCATCAAACTGAGAATATATTTGGCACAAGCCTCATCCAACGGAGGTGGTTCTGTCAAGTAGGCAGAGGAAGAGGAGAGGTACTCTGAGGACGGTTTCCGGCTCTTCCTGCTACTGCGGCTTGTGCCTACAGGAGAGGTAGGGAGGGTCATAGTAGACGAGGAGGCTTGTGGAGTGGCGCGTGAATCGTCTGGATGTCGATTCCATCGAGAAGCCATGGCTACCGAAAGAACCTTGAGGACGAAAAGTTGGGACTGAAGGACGTCAATCGTCCGAATGTTATGCGCATCCGTTTGCTATAGTATCGTGGCTAGATTTGATATCGAATGGATAACGGACAAGGTAAAAACATACTTTGGTTAACTTATCCAAAACCTCCGTCAAGGCGAGACCAATGATGTCAAGTGAATCCTTAGATAGCTCGACGAGACACCGGACAGTCTCGTCCACTGCAGGATCAGTTTCTACTTGGGTTAAATCCACGCCTGAATTAGAGGGTAGCTGGAAGACATGAGCGAGCAACGGGAAAGAGAAAAGGGGGGGAAGAACCTTATTCCTTAGACGATTGACTAGTATATGGATGATCTTTTGTTGATGAGCAGCGGTAGACGAAGCGCTAGAGGAGTATAATGAAGGGGCTTGGCCCGACATTGCCGCAAAAGCATGATGGGATTCGGCACTGCGATGTTGCCTAACGGTGCTCGACGGGGTGGGGGGAGAGGCATGGCTTGCAGATGGACGGCGAGCGGGAGCAGTGGGCATGGTGAGGGAGTGGACCAGGGCGAGTGACCCCACGCGGACGCGACGGAGAAGAGGCGGAGAGTGACCGCGAGAGAGTGAGCGAGCGAGTGAGCGACGACACCAGCAGAAGCAGAGAGCGCTTTCGATCCACGCGTCACTAAACAGTTACGGCAGCGCGATGCTGGCCACCGAACATTTTGCCATATATGGTAACTTTATCGCCGTTCCACCGACGGGACCCACAAGGACCCATACCGTGGTAAAAAAGTTGACAGTTCACTTTCGTCTGGCTTGTAGGTCTCGGGAAGAGCAGTGTTTAAATCGCGCTCTGCTATGCTGCCATTCATCACACCCCAGAGATACATCATAATTGCTTATCATGGGGTGGTCTCAAGACTACAGATTGACTCGGTTCCCTCTAGTCTCAGTCGCACTCTTAAGGGCTACTTCATTTTTGAGAACCTCGTGGATCGGTCACCAGTCATGTCCAAGATTAATCTGGTCGTTCCCGCTGAGAGCAAGCCGAGTCTGATACGAGACACTGTTTGTTACACACCAACTCCGCCGCTTCCGGACTCCGCAGATGGGCTGATCGAGTTCGAGTCGACAGCCGGTTTTCTTCACCTCGGGCTGCCCTCCTCTCGTTTTGCTTCGTCGACATTCACAGCAGCCCCTTCTCGAGAAACGTTCTACAAGTAGTTCCATCTCTTTAACTATCTATAAGATTTTTCATCTTGCTATCCAAACGTTTCACTGTTCGATCTGCTTTGTCGACTTTGTCTTTGTTTTCGTTTTCCTATCCCCCCTCTCCGTATCGTCTGCCTTTCACCATCCTCCCTGTCTGCCGAATCAGCTCACCCCCTGGTCATAGCGCTTTATCTCGTCCCAGCCTTCGCTATATTCACTGGCTGAATTGACTATCCATGTCCCATCGTGACGTTTCTGACGTAGAATTTCCCCCCTGTCTGGCGGCACTGCCAAGCCCCAGCGCAGAACAGGGGAAGACGAGAGCATATAATCGCTTTTCTCTCATCCCAATCAACGGATTTCCTGCTCACGATCGTCACGGTACTGCATCGACGTATGGCCCTCAAAGAACACTGACGTTCTCGCCTCCGCAACCGGTATCGCCCCGATCCTTTGGAATGCAAGAACACATCCCCCATATCGATGCCAATACATGGCCATCCCCACTCGGTACAAATAGCCGAACACCCAATCTGCCACTCCAACTTCACCAACCCAACTTTCCTCCCCCATCCCACCTCTCTTCCTCTCCTCCCAGCAGCGGGCCCGCCGCCTTTCAGAACTTCGACAACGCCCGCAGTGGTCCTCTCCCGCAACCCAACTACAAAGATCGAGACTCGCACACACCCCGTGTGGCACAGACGACCCCCAACCCATCGTCGCAGTCGCAGTTTGTCTATACGACATCCGCCACATCCGCTGTTACTCCATCCCCTTCTATATCCCCTCTGACACGATCTACGCTTTGGTGGGGCGAACTCGAACCCTGGATGGACGAAGAATACACAAAGCAAGTCTGTAATCTCATGCGCTGGGAACCGCTCAGCATCAAGGTACCACACCCCCCTCCCGATTCCCTCACGGGGCAACAAGCTAACAACCCGGGCTATTGCTTCCTCACCTTCCCGACGCCCGCACATGCCGCTTCCGTACTCGCTCAGATCAATAACAACGGGAGCGGGACTCCCATTACTATGCCAAACTCGAACAAACCTTTCCTTCTCAATTGGGCATCCTCTACTCCCATTCCACCATCGCTCTCCCCCTCTGGCTTCTCAACTCAGTCACAGCAACATGCGAAGGAGTACAGCATCTTCGTTGGTGATCTGGCCCCCGAGGCTTCCAACTCAGATCTCGTTGCAGTTTTCCGTAACCCAGTCCTCGGCCTGCGCAGTGACCGTGAACCTAAGTACATCCAGCCATTCTCGAGCTGCAAGAGCGCAAAAATCATGCTAGATCCTGTCACTGGTGTTTCAAGAGGTTACGGCTTTGTTCGGTGTGTCCCCACTCCAGTAGTATACCCAATTTCCTCCTCTCACAAGACCCAGGTTCACGGATGAGGCTGACCAACAACGTGCCTTGATCGAGATGCATGGTCTCTACTGCCTTTCGCGTCCAAGTGAGTAATAGTGTCCCCATTGTTCGCCAGATCGAAACACCTTATTGTTCGCCCAAATAGTGCGCATATCTCCCGCAACCGCCAAGTACAAGGCTCCACCGACCGAAGATCTCCCGCAGGTACAGATCCCGCCACCAGGAGTTGCCTCCCATGGTGCCGCTACCATCGCACTTCCGCTGCCATCGTCTGCGCCTACCAAGAGTGTCTCGTCTCCTATTGCAGGCTCTAGCGCAGGAACCACGAACTCCTCAAACTCACTCAGCAGCTCCGGCGTATCCTCATCGGGTTCCTCATCCTCGGTCTCTGCACCCTCCCTGAGCTCCGGTCCGAGCACGAGCGGTTCCACTTCGACGCTAGCAAGTACGGACTCTAACGAGCGCCAGCAGAATATACTCAATCAGCTGGCGCAATACGCCCACTCTGCCTCCTCGTCGAAACCGGTTTCAGACGCACCAACGTCCATAACTGCACCCTTTGCCCGGCAAGATGCAGGCACGGAGCAGGCACGGTACTCGTTTGCGGAGGAGTCATGGAAGCACCAGGCACAGGCGCGCGCAATTCTGAGCAATCTCATCGGACCAAACGGCGAGCAGCTCACGTCCACGGACCCGTATAATACGACGGTCTTCGTCGGTGGCCTGTCCCCCCTGATTTCCGAGGAAACCTTGAAAACGTTCTTTGCACCCTTTGGTGACATTCACTATGTGGGTTTTCCCCTGCTTTGCACCTTATCTCTTTGTTGATGTTTCTTTGTGAATTGTAGGTGAAGGTGCCTGTTGGGAAGCACTGTGGTTTTGTGCAGTTTGTACGCAAAGCCGATGCCGAACGCGCCATTGAGAAGATGCAAGGCTTTCCAATTGGAGGCAGCCGAATTCGTCTTAGTTGGGGTCGAAGCCAATGTCGGTCCATCTTTTTTCATTTATTTGCTGACACTCATCTATGATTTAAACGTAGATAAAGCCGCTCAAGCCGCAGCTCAGGCAGCTCATGCGGCCGCGTTGCAGGCACATTTACAAAGTCAGATGGTCTCTCCGCGCGGGACGCCTATCACGATGGAACAGACCGTTCAACTCCTGCAACAGATGCAACTCGCGGGCCTTCTTCCCCCCGGGGCTGGCGCCGGTGACGTACACTCCCAACAAAACCAAGCCCAGACCCAGTCGATGCCCTCACAGAACGACGGATCGCCGCAGAATGTGGTCTTCTCGACGCGTGACATCAACAGCACGTCGCCGTTCGGTGTACAGCCTGCCGGATTCGGTGGTGACATACATACACCCCGTGCTGGAATTTCAACGTCTTTCTCCCCATTTTCGCCCGATCCCAACCTCTTTCATGGGGGCGACCTCCCTTCTGGACCTGCACCTAAGAAGCCTGAGCCACTCCTGTACTACCCATCTTCCACTACCGGTTTTGCGCAGGGTTTCGGGTCTGGACCCGCGTTGCCGCTCGATGCAAGCAACAAAATGGGTGCGAATGGAAGTGTAACGACGCCGCACTATGCCATGTATCATGAACTTGAAAAGACAACTATGACGACGATTTCACGCCCACCCTCCGGTTCGCTCAGCGCGTCACACGAACGGCAGGAATGCTTCGAGATGCCAGAGCACGAGCATGATTTGATAATGGACCTCAACGGTACGTTGGCGAGCCTTGACCTCGACAGCGTGAACCACCATCAGTCTCCCTCGCATGCACACCGTGACGTATCTCTACCCGCATCGTGGATTACACCTGGCAGCAGTAGCCCATCGGCGGCGTAAAGTACGCCCGACCTCTCATTATTTACCCATCACCCCGTCGCCCGCCCCAGTTTCTTGATTTGTTTCATCTCGCTGTGAAATTTGCCTTGCTTTGGAATGAATATATATTATCCGCACAGCTCGTCGATCACCTTCTCCCCCTTCTCCCTTCGATCTCTGTCCATTTTTCGTTTCCTCCCCCCTTTTGATTTGTCTCGACATATGACCCCTCTTTCTTTGATTGTTCCTATTCGCATTCGCAAACTACCCCTTCTTCTTTGCTTACTCCCTCCCCGCCGTTCCACTACGGTCCAGCTACTACCCACTTCTTCAGTCATGATTGTGCTATCTCACTCTAACCCATCTTTCGCTTCCAATGTCGTCATTGTCATCCAGCTCCGTTTGGTCCTTAATACTGTTGTTACAATTAACTAGCTCAGTTTAGCTGCATAGCCTTTCACCCCTTGGGCGCTATCTCTTTATAAAATTAGTACGGAAACACGGTAATTGCAGAAAAAACATGGTTTTATGAAGATGAAGATATTCTCTTTCGACTCAGAGTCACAGTGGAAAGATAGTATCATAATAATTATTTTTAATTATTTTTATATTTGCCTTCCCGGGCCGAACGAATACCATTATCCGCATCCGCAGTCGAGGTGAGACACGCTCGATCCTCCCAACAATTCGGCAGTGATCGCGCGGATCCAGTCTTAAATCTTAAAATTTCTTTCGACACTGCCTTTGACTTAGAGAACAATCTTCCCTTTCTGGGAAAAATTACAACCCCTTTTTTCCGGACTAATAGTATAATATAATATCGGGCGGCAGCGCCCCATACGGTCAGGGGGAACCTTAGAGGGAAAGTACAAATGTGGTATGTGCCAGTGCGTTAAAAAAATTCTAAGTACTGTATAAACGGAATGATCGTCTGTTGTGTTGTGAATTGTGTTTCGGTAGCTTCAGTCGCTGAGGACCGACTCGGAGATATCGTCTGCGAGGAACGGACTGCAAGGGTTCCGGAGAATGAGTTAGTTAAGCGGCGGTATAATCAGGAAGGGAAGAAAAACTGATCCAACTGACGTATACTCGTACCCACTCCGGATGGCGGTCGCCATCCACTCTTCGTCGGCCTCCTGCATAGGGAACCCTGGTCCGCCCGCCAGGCTGAGAATAACTGGTAGAAGGATGAGACCGTGTAAGGCCCCTGCGATAATGAGGGAGAACCACATTCGGAAATAGTATGTCTGCAGAGAAAGGTGAGTGTAGTTCGTAGTACCTGTGTGATGTGGGAATTTTCATCTCACCTCCAGAAGCTTCGAACGGGTCAGAGCTAATACGGACATCCCGATGAGTTTCGTGAAGGTGATACCGGAGAGGACCTGGACGCAAAACGCGGTGTCAGTGGGATCTTGGGACGAAGACGCCATCAACAGCAGGCGTACCGATGGCCCAACATCGACTAAGGCCGCAGACATCCTTTCGTCTCGCTCCTGCCCAGCAGAGCTATCCACCGTAACCCCGCCCGAATTCATGAAGGCGCGCGCAACATGCGTGCAAAACTCGACCGCAATACCCAAGGATATGACGAGATTAACGAGGCTTATTGCGTTCAGGCTTACGCCCCACAGCCCCATCACGCCCATGACGTTGACCACAGTCAGCGCGACCACGCCTGTGACGACTATGCCCGTCCACCAGGACCCAAGGAATAGGGCAGTTACAATGAGGACAGATGCTAGTCCCAGTCCCAAAACTCGCTGAGTGATGGATACGATATGGGCATACTGGTCGAAAAACACGAAGAACAGGGAGTAAGGGAAAACAGATGCACCGGTCCTCCTCGACATGTCATCCGCTATTCTGTGGGCAGCGTTGAATGCATTGATGAAGTCAGCCTGGCTCTTTAATGGGTCGAGGAAAGTACGGAAGTGGGATGCTACAACATCCTTTTGCGCGTCGTTAATTGAAATTGCAGTTCCATAAGACGCTTGGCCACCGAGAGGGCAGTCTTCATTAGTGGGAGAATTGAGCCACTGCTTCAAATAACGCATGAACTCTTCGCCTTCGGGGAGTCCTTCCATGGTGATGTTATAGGCAGGGTTTTTGCCAGCCCAACAAGGTTGACAACGGCGGGGATTGTCCCTCGGAGAGCAGAACATGTCTGGATTTTGTTTGCGAACACGGCAGCAATCCGCGTTAGGGTTAAGCCATGTTAGAAAATCGTCGATCCAAGAGGCTGTGGGATCGGAGAAATATGACACCGCCGGACGCTTGCGCTCAGCTTCAAGCGTGTTTGCCACAGAGAAATCGTCACAGGTTGTAAAACGAGCGCATAATGCTTGCTGTCCCGAGCGACGAGTGGCATTAATGTCATGTGAGACGAAATAGACGGGAGGTCCAATATTCAGGTAGGCATCCATATCGTCAAAGTATTGAATAAGGTAGGAATCCGACGGCAAGGCAAGCCTCTGATCTGGCCATAATTTAGCCAACTAGCGACTCTTCCGACAAATCGAGACCTACCAAGCCCAAGTTCAATGTGTTGCATCGATATTACCGACATGACAAAGAAACCACCAAAGATCAGAACGACGATACCCTTAATCACGGGTCGAAGAATGAATGGTGCGTAGTATTTGCGAATGAAGCGAGCGAGAGTGCTGAGGCTGTTGCCATTTGAAGTTGATTCGGGTAACTGGATGCGAGCAGGGATCTGAATGCATGGGAAGCAATCCATCCGACCAGCCTGATGTTCGGGTGAGATCGGCGCGCATTATCAGCCGCGTACAGAACTAGCTTACCTCAAGACGACGTAAATCAAGGACCATAGCACTGACAAACACAGTCACTTGGAACAGGGCGTTCAGCAATACGCTGCCAGCAGCATAGAGGGCAAAGTTTCTCACAGCCGGCATAGGCACAAGCGCACCGAGAGCGAAGGCTATAATCTCCGTTACCGAGCTGAGCAAAATCGATGGTCCCATCTTTGCCAAAGTTCGGGCGACGCGCTCTTCCGGCGGCAAATAAAGGGGTAGAGAGGCGGCATCGACCGACTCCGCATGTAAAGAATCAAACTGCGAACGACGGGATGTGGGCGATACAGGTGTAGGGTATAGGAAGCCCTGCTCGGGTGAGGCGGCATTGGGTCCATGCTGAAGGTTCTGACGATCAAGTTCGTGGACAAGGATGAATACGTTGTCGACGCCGACTGCCAACACAAGGAACGGTATCACTTCGGCAATTATCAGGGTCACTTTAACGCCGAGTGCCGAGAAAAATCCCACGGAAGATGCAACCGATAAAATGACTAGACAAATGCCGAACAGTCCCAACATGAACTTGGAACCGATGAAGACCTTGCGCGGCAAATGAGGAGAGAGACGACGAGGAAAATTGGACGCCCAACGACGAAGAGAAGCAAAGATGCCTTCCTCATCTCTGCCTGAATAGCCGCCGCCCAAGGTCAGGGCCACATAGAATAACATGGCAAGATATGACAAAACTACGATCTTGACGTCCATATTCGTGCTCTTGTTGATTTCTTCTTCCAAGGAAATTCCCGTCGAATATGATATCTTCAAGCCCGCCTCTAATGGGGCTCGCTCCTTGAGTCGTGCCAAGTATTCTGCGAGTGCTCGCTCCCATTCCATCGCCCTCTCTCGAACTTCTAAATCGAGCGAGTCGGATACGACAATATTTACAACGAGCGCCTCTGCGCTCAAGAAATCGTCTCCTGGTACGCCACCTAAGATGTACTTCGGTGGGAGCGGCTGTTGGAAGTCGGGAAGGCAGTCGACGGGAGCATTGGCGCAATACTCGACGCGCTCAGCCCACGAATCGGGGGAGGTGTTGTCAATGTCGTTGTCAAACCAGGCTGTGATAGATTGAAAGACACAGGCGCCATTAGGGCCAGCAGGCTTGAAGCATACATCGGACAGGCTGTATGAGTTTGGTGAAGAACGAAGAGATCGAATATCGGCCTCGACAGAGAACCAGAATTTGAGGTGATCCCACGAAAGTACTGGCTTCTTGAGTGATCCATCTTTTCCGGTTGTCGAGGTTACGAAAATCTGTTGTGGTCGGTAGAACGGACCGAAGTTCTGGTCAAAGAAGTCCTTCTGAATTTTGCTCTCCGAGTCAGGCGCAACCCAGAGCCGGACTGGATCCGTTTCCACGCTAAAGTTACTCCAACCGATGTTGAGGAGGCCCGCGAGAGTAAACACGATAGCGAATGTCGCCCATGGATATGATGCGGTGAAGAGGCCGAGTTTATAGAACATCCGGCGGAGCTTTGCGTTTAAACGGTATTGTCGAGGCTGGACGCTGTCAAGAGGGTCCAGGAGCGTAACGCCGCGACCGGCATTTCGCGGTCCAGTTGTACTGGGCGAGGATTGTTCGCCATCAAGATATCTAGCCAAGGAAGACGCGCCCACTAGATCACGAGAACGAGACCGTGGGGAAAGAGGGGTTTCGGAATTCGTTTCCGTAGCGAGGGTCAAGCGACCATACTTCCTCTCCCGCCTACGGCGCATGGCAGTCTGCAGGCTGAAACCGGTCATGAATGCGATAAGACATAAAGAGTATGCTAGTATGAGGATGAAGGATAGGCAAGAGAGGGCTCCGATACGACATGAGTTGCCGGAAGTAGGGATGTCAGGTAAAGTTGGGCAAATTTGTGGGCAGTCAACGCACGCGCACCGGCTAGATAGATCGTTGTCTGCGCAGTGTCGCGTAGGTTTGTTGAGGGCAACCATGCCTGGTGGAGTGGATGAGGGAAAGTTGATTTGGAATGGGCTTCCAAGGGGCTTCTCCTGACCCATTGACTTGAGAAATGCCGAGTAGTTCTTCGCTCCTTCACCGATTAAATCCATGGCATAGCCATTTGTTGCGCCAACTTGGACGTCTTTGCAACTGTTGAAGAATCCCCGGCCATGGCGCTCCGAAACGAAGAAATCCAAAGATTGTACGGCGGTTTCTCCGGTAGATGATATTTGGGTGGAAGTGACGTTCACGAAGGAGGCTTGGACCGGAGAGCATGTGAAATGGCAGAAGAAGGAGCGAAAGTTGTTGCGACAGGCTGGACATGAGGTGATTATAGGTTCCGCTTGGTTTAAGTTGTCCCGTAGGACTTCTAGTTGTTCGGAATTGCAGCAAATGGGTCCCCCGGCGAGTTCTTCGCCACAAACAGAAATTAAGAGGGATGAAGTCGCATCATCTGGCTAGAGGCGTCGTCAACAACGAGTTGGGGCGGTTAGAACGGAGTGGCGTCGTACCTCGTAGGCTGGTCCATCGAAGGGACACGGTAAAGGCATCCCAAAGAGACCTTTGGAGCCGCATGAGCCCCGCATAGAGCACTGGCCATCGGTGCGGTCAGGGCGATACCGATATTGGGAGGTCATTGTGAAAACGTGGGAGGAGCACCGTAACTGGCGCGAAAGGCCGAAATCGCGTCGCTGGCGGCGCGTCAACGCGCCACATCCGGGAGTCGTCCCGAATTGGACCCGAGGCGACGCAAGACCACTCGACTTGAAATGACCACTCAAAGTTCTAGTTCTACCAAGAAAAGTATCAAAAGGCGGTTTGTCGGAACTAAAAGTGCACGGCCATCAAAACCAGGCGTACCCGTCGCTGTCATCAACCAGATCCCGCAAGATATTCTCTCGGATGTACAGCTCAACAATGCCATTAAACAGTTGCCCTCGAATTATTCCTTTGAGATACACAAAACTATCCACCATATCAGAAAGAATGACTCCAAGATGGTTGCCCTACAGATGCCCGAAGGCCTGCAGATGTTTGCCTGTACGATTGCGGACATCATCGAAAGGTGAGTATCTGTTGTTCACTAGCCCGAGGGTTAATGAACCTGAAACTCTCCAGATTTACCGAGGCTCTTACGGTGATTATGGGGGATGTCACATACGGCGCATGCTGCGTCGATGACTATACCGCATTGGCGCTAGGGTGCGACATGCTGGTGCACTACGGACATAGTTGCCTTGGTCCGCAGGCTCTCTTGACCCAATTCCCAGCCCGCCATTGATCTTTCCCCAGTTCCTCTGGATCAGACGAACATCAAATCTTTATATGTCTTTGTAGAGATCGCCATCGACACTGTCCACCTCGCGCAGACTGTGAGACTGAACTTCCCCGAAGACCGGCGCACATTCCGAGAAACGCTATTGGACTCCGAAGAGGTAGATCGGGAACTTCCCGCGGGTGCGAACATAGGTCGTCTGCGACACTTACGAATTGAAGGTCCATCTACTGCATCTATCGCTAGCAAACAAGGAGAATCTGTTGACCGACCCACGCAAGAACAGTCAACAGAGCCGACGCGCCTAGCACTTGTCTCCACCATCCAATTTGTGGCTTCGCTCCAGCAGCTAAAGGATGACCTGAATGCAGAATATTGCGGTGCACCACTGTTAGGTCTCCTCGGAGATGGGTCGCCAGATGAGGGATCAGAAAAGCCAGTTGTGGGTGTTCAGGTACCCAAGCTTTGGACGGGAAGGTATGAGGCCACCATTCCCCGGTCAAAACCTCTGTCTCCCGGGGAGATTCTTGGATGCACCGCGCCCGCACTTGGCGATGTTGACGCTCTCATGTGAGACCTTCTCTTCCCCCATTGTCTTCTCGACATCTTATCTTATCTATCCTTCTCAAACACAGATATCTAGGCGACGGCCGCTTTCACCTAGAAGCTATCATGATTGCTAATCCATCTGTACCAGCATTCAGGTATGATCCATACTCCAAAAAGCTCACCCGAGAGCGATACAACCACCGGGAAATGAGGTCGGTGCGGAGCGATGCCGTGGTAGCGGCCCGAAAAAGTATCGGTGATATCGCGCACAAGGCTTCGGCTGTGGATACCTCAGCGGGTGAAGCCGCCGCTTGGGGAGTTGTGCTAGGTACCCTTGGACGGCAGGGTAACTTTAAGCAGCTACAGGTGCGTGGCTTTAAACTCCTGCGCCCCACGGATCAAGATCCTCTAAGCCCTTCTCCCCAATCTTCCGCAGGCCATCACGAGACAGTTGACACGATCACAAACGCCAATACCTTACGTTCCTATCCTCCTCTCAGAGCTATCGCCAGCCAAGCTGTCTCTCTTTAACCCGCACATCTCGATTTTCGTGCAGACATCCTGTCCACGCCTCTCCATTGATTGGGGCTACGCATTCGATCGACCGCTTCTGAGTCCCTACGAGACGACCGTGGCGATAGGAAAGGCTAAAGGGTGGACGGATCGAGAAGATGATGTATATCCAATGGATTTCTATGCCGCTGGTACACCCTGGGCTAAGTCCAGAACGACAGCGTCCTTCGAATCGTAGCGATATACAAACGACGTACGAATAGTAATGTCAGGGGGTAGGCAGTACAGATCAAAACGTAAATGTATGGGGCAGTCGCGAGTGCATAGAAAGACAGCTATCCAAAAATTGCTCCAGGTTTTGCGGATTAACTGGTCCGACAAGTGACTCAATGCCCGGGAAATGTCCAGCAAAAACACCGGGGTGTAGAGTGGACCAGAATGGGTCAATGGCTTCCTCGTGTCCAAGGAGATCGACCAAACCCGGCTGGGGTTGTGATAATGTCCGGGTCATCCGGTCGAGTCGCTGCGGTAGAGCCATCGGAGGAGCTTCACCGGTTGTTGCGTGCATGACGGGATCACTTGTGACGCAGCGACCAGTGATAACGCCCAGGACGAACAGCGTTCGCTTTCGGATCACTTGGAGATGATCCAAGGCTTTCTGTGCAAGCGCATTCCGGGGCTTGAGCACTACAAGGATGCCTTGTGCCATCGCTATCCACTCCTCGAGCTCCTCGTTTTCGGGACTTTGAGCGTCCATGATTATGGCAATTGCGATGCTCACTGTGATCCTGTTATAAGCGGTACTCTCAGAGTTTGTGCAATGCATCCACCGACTTACGAGCGGATTTGAAAGCTAATAACGACATCCCTATACATTTCAGGTGTCCAGGTTCCCTCGAGCTTTCCGTTAGCTGCAGTAATGCTAATTGCTGTTTACTGTGAGGGATGCCTAAGCCCAGAGATCCGTGAAGAGATAATTCAGGCGGACCAGAACTTAACGCAGAGCGAACGTGCGTATGTATGGAACTTGGAGAGTTTCTTGTCCTGTGCGGATAAGCCTTCATATTCCTTCTCATTTGTTGGATGTATGAATAGGAATGGTCGCTAGAGCGATGTCAAACATTATCTTCCCCAAACCAGTAAACTTCACCCACCAGCAGCAGCATCCGATTGTGGATTATGTCCAAGGTGATCGCTTGATACTGGGGGTTGGTTCATAAATATCATCCCGAAGGCTGAAAGGCACGCATACTTGGTAGGTTAGATAAGGCCGGGCAGCGGCCATCTGCGTTGTTTGATGTCGGAACGAAAATGGGAGCTCAAGCTCAAATTTCCTGAGTTGTTCCTCCAAATCCAAGACTTCCCGATACGTAGGCAGCGCGATGCCGAAACACTGATCCCACATGCGTCCACAAAGCTTTCGCAACTCGATGCGATACAGATGATATGCTGACGAGATATTCAGGTAACAGAACCATGAGTGTGGGCTTATGCTCACAGCATTCGGTTATTTCCTCCATCGGTTTGCCAGTCAAATTCGGATCATTAACAACGTCTACTTGATCCAAGTTCATAGGGAGAGCAACGTCGGTGTGCTAGGCGACAGGAATGAGCCCTCACCGGGAATTAACACGGAACGGCTAACCAGATCCAAAATTATATACGGGCGTCGATATTCCATACAGTGAAATCTTAGTGGGACATTAGCTGTTGCGGGGGAGCACGGACCAAAAGCCATCACCTATCAATCGAATACAACGTCCCTAGTAAGAGTGAGATGGACATTCCAAAGATCAAGGAAAGATTCTTACACCATAACCGCCTGCGGACTTCCGCTTCTAGTGGTTGCATCCGCCACGTGGTGGTACCATCACGGTTCAAGGAAACTGAGGAAAGTATTTAAGCGTGAAGGGCCTGGCCACTACTAGTTAAGGTACTATACGTGTTTGCGCCATCCGAATTGCGAGGGTCATGATATACCAACTTTCGCCCGAATTCGCTTCGTTCTTCGCGAGAGATTAGCCTCAAAAGCTGCAGTTCACGCAAGGCATTAAACTCACCCATTGGTATATGGAAAACAAGGTCAGAGCTTGAATGCGTAGAAGTGACGAATGGGGATAAATTGAATCTGTGCAGGATAATAGCACAGAACGCGAGAAATCTACCAAGCGCTGCTGCAAGACTTTCCTCCCCGGTGCGTAATCGGCAAACAGAGTAGCCTACTGTAACATAAATATATGCGCTTATGTGAAGATAAGAAAGAAAACGTACATCTTCATCGGTTTCTGGGAGGAACTGCAAGGCAGTCGCACAAGTGATGGCCAACAAGGCGATAAACTCGATAGGTGGTGGCAGTCCACCCGATGAACATGTGCGATAGCAATTCTCAAAACATGGCCGATGGACGACGGGAAATAACCAGTGAATCGAAGATCTATCGAAGTAGTGGGAGAGCAGGAAAGTTGTGATCTTCTGGTTGGGAAAGTGGCATTGGAGATCGGAAGCTGGTATTGGAGACCCAAAGCCACGGAACTGTCGAAGCGGAGCCAGATTATGAGGTAAAAAATATACTGTGACATCGAGAGAAGAAACGCACAGAAAGAATCATACTGTCAAATGGCCCTGGGTAGTGGATATCCGGTGCTTCCTGTTGCGATAGCTGATTGACGGCCATGGCAGCAACCTGAGCTGCACTCTCACTAACATGAGCGTACGACCTCGAAAAGTCGAAACTGTCAGGTGGCGGAGGAGATACAACGTTGCTCGCGCTCGCACTCTGGAGCACCTGCAGGAGGGCATCGAGGCCGATAAAGTCATTTGAATCGGGATTATTAGCCGAGCCATTTATTTGTCCCAAGTCTGGGGTATTGGTGGACTCGGGTTGAGTCTCTGGTAATCTGCGAAGAGACTTTCAGCTTGGAAATGGGACGAATGTATGCGCTCACCTGCGCTTTTTGACCTCCTTCGGCTCCTCATAGGTACAGGCATCTGGACAACCGCGATTCACACTGTTGGAGATGCAAACAAGAAATCTTGAGAGCGAAACGGTATAGGCGACAAAACGTCAAGCAGGCGTACCATCTGGTACAAGGGTGGCCACGATCACACTGCGAAAACAACTTTGAGTTGCGATGATATTGATTTGAAAACAATCCGACTGACTTGCTGCTTTCTTTTGTGACATTCTATATTGCATCGTATTTAAAAGAACGGCAGGACTTGATGAATGGATGGTTGCACTCACGTTGGCAGCTTCTACAAATTGAAGAATGAAGTCGTGGGAAATTTACGCGTATGAAGGGGGCTTACAGAATCACTCTATTTCGCTTCAACTTGGGCCTGACCCTTGTCGACTCGGCCACCTGCGATGCATTCTCCGGAGAAGCAGTCGAAACCGAAGCCTCACGCATTCCCAGTGCCAATGGAATGCAAAAGCCCCCGGAGCTAAGTTTTGGAAATGTGGCGTGACGACCTTTGCGCCCTTACCCCTTACATAACGCTGAAGCGCTGATGCCTGATGGCCTGATGGCTATCACAATCACATCATGCATTATACCCAGTTCCCCAGACTATGTGGCTTTATTTGCCGTTCTCCTTATTGTAGTTACATACAATGCAGGGCATGTGAAACAACAGGATGACACAACCGACAATCACATGCTGTACACAGAGGTCAGTGTGATTAGAGAGATTGACTGAGGAAAGGGAACTAACCCGTAAACAAATTCCACTTCATCTACACCACCCCCGGATGGGTAATTGCCTGGCCCTTCTCTAGGAACGGGACCTAATTCGTCCCTTTCTTCTTCTTCGACCTCGTTGTAGTCTACGTCATCAAGCCCAAATGGCAAGACCGGCCGTAGCTTATCTGATCCTGACGAACGCCGTGCACCTGGCCCCGCTGGCGACTTTGTCAGTGCAGCCATGGTCTTCGGGCTCATATGCTAAGGTCCACTCAGTATGCTGGATGAATAGAATGAGAACAACTTTCATTACTTACCTCCCAATTATTCAAATTCTCGTCAGCGATTTCGCCGCCTTCACGACCAATGTCCCGGCTTTCGTCACCCAGTTCCCCTATCGATACGATGCTTTCGCTATCGCTTATCCCATCAGCGATCTCTGATGCCAGGTCGGGAAGTCTGTGCCACCGAGAGGTACCACCGCTCTGGCCCTCCCCGCCGTGAGTGTGTGATGGGCCATCCGACCACCCAAGATCGGACAAGTACTCTTCATACTCTTCCTCAAAGGCGATATCTTCGGTGATGTAAGGTAGGAACATATTTGTGTCCGGCGCGTGGGCACGAAGAGGTGGGAATACGTCGGCCTCGACCACGTTTGGGGTGCCCACGGGACGCAAGAGACCAGACAATTCTGGGCCGGGGTGTAGTCCTTCCAGATGGTGCGACAAGCTCACCGATCGCCTGTGCGCTTGACCGTGTGCATGTGCCGCTTGCTGGCCGTAGCGCTTGGTATTATCTAATACGAACAGCGTCAGCGATCATAAACGAACCAGAACGTGGATCAACGCAACAAAACTTGACGAGTTGACGCAGCGCCTGTTCCTGTGCCTGAAAGGAGTGCGTTATTCAAACTAGGATCACGCGTCGTAGTAAATTAAAATATTTACCTGTCCCTCACCAAGGTCATCGACCTCATTGCCTGTGAGCCATTCGTCACGTAAATCGGGACGGCAGTTGAGGTATATCGACGTAATGACTTGCATGTTCGCTAACAGACTTGGTTAGTACTAGACAAGTCAGGCTGCAGTCGCGTACTTTGCCGCCATCTACGCCCGCTGTATGGAACTTGACTCTTGATTAATTTCAGAATGTGGAGTTGAAGTAATGGATGTTGCACTTTCAAGACACGCTTGAGAACGGCCTATCCCAATGTGGCGGTTATTTGACGGAACGTGAAAACTACGGGAAGAGGAAGGTACCGTGCTCTTGTATTGAACAAGCATTCGAATACGATGTGATCGGTGCTTTGAAAGCTTCTGCATGACTTTCGCAAAGTTGATCGTAAAGAAGAAGTTTCGCCAAGAGAATTCGGTAAGCATGTCGATTTCCTCGTGAGTCATTGTTCCATTTGGCAAGACTGTGGTCCGCGTCACAGCGCGCCGCGGAGGGCTAAGCATGCTGTCCTCCACTCTGCTGAGTTGAGTGTTCTTCGAGAAGTGGAGGAGGCAGTATCGGAAGAAGCTTATCGATCAAAATATTAATACTGATACCTAGTGATTGAAAGAATATGGTAACAGGCGTACTTGTTATCAGGCGATTCCGCTTTGGAGACAACTGTCATTGATACATCTTGCATTCCAAACATCTTCATGACGAGTAGGAGACAATTCGTGTCCAGCAACAGTTGGCCGAGATGATGAAACTTCATGACATCTGAGGTTGTTACTTGAGCCGATGGACACCTTCAATCGAGTACACGAACCTACGCGAGACTTTGAACCACTTTAGTGTGAGCAACAAAATCGCAGAGACGGCCTTGGTTGTGATCTCCCGATGACGGGTGACGTCCATTTCGTCAAGGGTAGGGGGGTGTAGTGGCGGCGGCTGTTGTGGATCCTGAGCTAAAGATACCATTAGTTCTGATGTCTTGAGAGGATGCTAGATTATTCTAACGAGAAGATACTCCAGGCGGAAAGCTTGCTGAATTGGCAGATGTCGGCGGCTGACCGGGGGATGACGCGGACACAATGGCCAGGAGAAGCTTCAATAGAACAAGTACCCAATTTGAGAGCACTGGAAGAACAGTACTCTGTTAACCTCGTCAGACAAGCACATACGCAAAAGACGGGGTAGAAACATACGTAAATCTGCTCCACGCGCCGCAAGCGCATCAGATCTCCCCTCTTAATTTTGAGCCGGCGCTTTTCAGCGGTGACATCTGTTGCTTTTATCGCAGCTTCCGTCTCAGCAATCTTCGCGTCTAAAAGAGCCATATCAGGCAAGATATCAGTCTCAGCCTCAGCGATGCTCTTATCCTGATGGCAGTGACGACAGTAAGGTAGAGCGCAATGCAAAGCAGGCGTTCACTTACGCTCGATTTCATCTTATTCAGAGCTTCTGTGACGTCATCCGTCCCTGAGAGATGCTCTAGCCCACTTTCCGAGTGAATGTAATCTTCACGCGTACGCCACATTTGCCATAGCGCTAAGCTGACATACATATGTTTGCTGTAAAGGTTCTCTGCCTCCTTGATAGCAAACGGAACAAGCATCATATCGCCGTCCCTTCGTCTCGCTCTCGAAAAAGGAAAAAGGAACGGACGAGAGGGATCCGTTTGATACTGCTGTTTCTTAGGCTTTGGCGCCGCAGGAGGAGGAGATGGTGCAGGGGTAGCGGGCTGAGGGATTGGACGATAGCCGGATTGGATCTGTGATGAGCCGTGCAAACCGTGAGAGAGATTGAGCAGTGCAGGTTGAGAGTCGTGTTCATCGTGATGATAGTGGTGTCGGACGGGAATAGGGCTATATGCTTCAGCAAGCTTAGAGATCGGAGGGTGTGCAGCAACGGGTATTGGTTGCTCAAGAATGTTAGCGACCGGGACGGAAGGGCCAGGGTTTGGAGGAGAGAAAGTTGGATATTTAACAGTAGCTTCTTCATGGAAAGCCTCCAGATCTAACGGTGATGACTTGATAGGGATGGCTATGCAGTCCAAAATGGTTAGCAATTGAGAACAGGACTCGGATTTGACACAAACCTTCCTCTGGGATCGATGTCAAGCCCGCCAATTCACGAGAAACCTTCTTGACTCTTTCGAGATCACGAAAGCCACCGCAACAAGACAATATCGTCTTCCAGAGGACAAGGAGTAGCTTACGGGGGTTTAAGAACAGAAAACGAGACGAGAAAAGTTCAAATACCTTCTTCACTGGGTAACCTTTGGCACTTTTGTCTCGTAGACCAGAGACAACGTTGAAGAAATAAACTGGCAGCGGAGGATCCATGCTCACTGGGGACCGTTCTAGCGCATTCTCTACTTCTCGGAGATTGAAGGCTTACTGAGCTCGTCTGCGAAGTCATCATGGCCCTTGAAGACCTCAATCAAGTGGTAAAGCATCGCGAGGTAAACAGATATCTCCGTGGTGATTTCTTCCATTAGATCAGATTTCTCTTCAACACCAAGTTGTATGCGTGCTGCATCAGCATCGGAAAGAGACCTAGAGAAGGTCAGATCAAATTACGCAGTCACATCAGAAAGATGGGGTAACCAGAGAAAGTCGTGTTTCGAACTGGCGATCTTCATTGCCTCCACGATATTACTCAGACCATTCGCATCGCGTACCACCTTGCAATTTTCGAAAATCCAATGTAATTGGTGCTCAGGTGAAGTTGTTTCGGCGAATGTGCCTGTCACGCATGAATTGTAAACGATGTGCCTGGGAATGCGCAGTTTACCAAACCTTGCAATATGTACAGCAATCTGCGCGCATTCGTGAATCTGATCTCCACGTCCTTGTGTTCTAGACTCTCAAGCAGTAGCTCCACATGCGCTCTGCGCCTTTGTGGTTGACTCTTGGTCCATTCTGTCCACGGGGACCGCTTGAATTGATACCGAGGAGGCAGGACAAAAGCTTACACATACCTCCTTGGAAGGAACCCTCCCACGCCTTCAAGTTCTCCGCGGCTTGTGGCATTTCCACGTATGAATAGAATTCCTCTATCTCATTGAGGACTGTGTCTTCGTCATCATATTTGAAGTCATAATAACATTGCTGCGTCGTGTCATGACGAGATAAGGGATGCACAATAGGGATGTACGCGCCTTTGGCTTTGGGGCCGAGTTGACCATAGCCTTTAGCTGGCCAAGGGTGATCGAATCGAGATCATTGCTCTGTGGAGAAAGTGATTAGACGAAGCGGATACACACGCGCGTGGACTGACCATGATGATGCTGCAGGGCTGAAAGGGGTGTTGCCTAATCGGGCGGACGTGTCCATTTTTTGCCACGCGGGAGTTTCGAACTGGATTTGTGACTCTCCCGCCCCGGGTTTCGCCTTTCCTACCTTTGTCCCGGTCTCCATTCTCATTTCTCCTCCTCTCCCTTCCCTCCCCCCTTACTTCAAACCACCACATCCACTCGAGAACCTGGCTCTTTCTTAGCCCGCCCCAAACTCACAGGGACGGTCCACAAAAAGGCACGCCTTCGCTGCGCGTTCGCCGTACCTCGACTCTGTTTCCACCCTTCATTTTCTCTTCCCCCTTCGACTTTTTTTTACGACTTGTATCACGACCTCATTCACTCCTTGTCCAGCTTTGGCTGAACATACTTGGGCCCCCCGCATTGCCGTCAGCCCCATCAGCAACTTTCGGTATCGAGGGCTCCTTTCTCTCTTTGTTCTAGCGTGCAGATGCCCGTTCCCGTTCCCCAATACTCCCGACCTCCTGCACATCCAGTATTCAAGCAAGATCGTTACTCTGGCGACCTGAACTATCCTCAACAATCGGCTTTCCCGAACTTGGCTACTTCAATCCCCCTTCCACCTTCCGGTCCGCCCCCGTCTTTCGGCACAAGAGAGGAGTGGATTAGCTCCCTACCGCTGTGGCGCCGCAACAAGCCGCGCCGCATTTGGGAGGAGGGAGACTCCCGGCTTGCCACCGATCCTGACATGCAGGATTTTTCCAGTGGGTTGATTCGTGCGGGAAACGCACCAATCATTAAAGGAGATCGCGCGCAAGCGTGTATTCCGCCCCTTTTGACACTTTACCAGACCGAACAGGCTCGTCACCCCCAGCACTTTCAAGAGCCTGAGGAAGACATCGATGAGATAGGGTCTGGCACTCTCGACTATGAAATAGAAAGTCAATGGAGTGGAGGCACTCCACATTCTGAGGACCTAGCCGAAATGGAAATCGATCCGACCTGTGACCACCGAGTTGTCGCCAGTGACGTCTTCCTTCCTCAGTTTGGTGACTCATATTCTCTTCCCGAAGAAGGCGCATCCTTAGAACCCGCTCCCGACGAAGATCCGGCCTCCAGTCCTCTCGGCCCGATTACTCCCTTTGGTGTTTTCGTTGACCGCGCCGTGGCCGCCTCACAATTCCCATCCAAGGTTGACCTAGTTATCACCCCTCCTTTTGACCCCAATTCCATCCAGTATGCCCCACCGCCTGCCGCCACCCTTCCGTATGAATCCGTCAACCAGCAGCCGGAGGTATTCCCTGCCCCGGACGTTGTGCCGATGCCACCTGCTACTCTCTCATACAAGAAGGTTGCAGACCCACTGGCGGAGTGGATTGCCACTTTCATTTGGAAGGTTTGCACTACTGGCATGTGTCTTCATGCACGGCACACGTACGTTCATACGTCTTCAATACCCTCCCACAATCCTCACATCATTCACAGGGGTGATTCCATCCAGCAGCACTCCCCTCCACCATCACCACCCTACTTGGCCAACTCTATCCGCTCCCTCTTGTTGTCCACCTTACTCCAGCCATCCGCTATTCTTCTGGGTATCTGGTACATCGTTCATCTACCGGTTCGTTTTGGGCGCATATCCCTGAGACCCGACGCGATGAAGGAGGTACGCTTTAGACTGGAACTTTTTGGTCTCAGTGAATGGCAAGACTCGGGTTCCTTGCAAGCTGCTGAAGCCCATGCACCGTTTCGTCTTGTCCTCCTTGGGTGCATGCTTGCGAACAAGTGGTTGGACGATCATACGTTTTCTAACAAGACTTGGTAAGGCATTCCTATTTCTCCGACGTCTCGGGCCCTAACACTAGTTCGTTTTTTTAAATAGGCATACTATTTCGGGCGTCCCGATCCAGTCCTTGAACAGGCTCGAGTCTCTAGCTCTCGATATATTCTCATATGACCTCTCCATAACACCGTATGAATGGAACAAGTGGCTCATTCGTATTTCCGAATACCACAAGTCCTTGTCCTCGGCACCCAGTCCCCAGCTGATTTCGCGCCCTTCTTCCAACCCTCACTTTGTCGTGCGAAAGATGCTTGAGGATCTTCTCGAGACTGCATCTCGCTCGTGTGACGACACGTCGAACTCCTTCTCTCAGCCTCAGCCTGTATTCCTGGGTCTTGAAGAGAGGCGCCGCGAGAGATTGGACCCCACTATACCGGAATCAAGTTCCGAAACATTAGAAATCGATCTGGATGAAGATGGGCCACTTCGGGAAGAGTACATGCCGAGACGACGCGTCAGCCGGGACGGCTCTTTCCGCGATACTAGCGGAAACACTGCTGGTGCTCCTTTCGGACTGGAGAGGGGTATCGAGTGGGAGCGCGCTTCGGAGATACAAAGACCTTTACCCCCACCAGCCAAGTGGAGTCCTGCTGCGGATGAGCCGCTGCGGCGTGATATGATTAGAGAGCCTACCCAGTACGTTGCGGTGCAGCCACCGCCGGTACCTCCACTCGTGATGATGCCGCAGTATCCCCCGAACGGTCATGGGACCGCCTACCCGCAAGGGTGGGGTACCAGAGCTCCCGCCTTCCATTTGCCCCCGCACCTCATGTTTGGCCAGTCCTATGACCATAGTCATGTACCAGCAATTTCGGTCATGGATAGCCAGCATCACCACTTACAGGACGGAAGGCACTACCGGTCACAATCCCATACACGCATTGAGTATTCGTGCGGTTCATCTGCCTCCAAGCCGCCCTACCAGATTGCCGGACTGTGTTGGACTGGTGCCGAACAGTACGGCTACGACGCTGCGTACGGTCAAGGCTTCGGACACAGGCTTGTCTTCCCGCAGTACGGGCCACAGTGGGTCGGGCACTAACTCCTCAATTCTCCTGTCATTATACATCATACCTCGATTTTTGGCATCAGCACATCTCTGTTTCCTCGCCTGTCACATATTCGCATCGCAGTCCTCTATGTTTCTATTTCATTTCAAGACTCGAGGAACGATCAACTGAAGCCACCTTGCGCCAGCTGCAATATAGACGGGTTCAGTTTTGTTCGCATCTTCCCGTCGCATCTTTTTTCTACTCTGCTCGCCTCATCCGTAATAGCCTGATAGGTTCCCATCCATTCCAGCTTCGAGGACATATACATTTTGTCCTCCTACGGCCCAGTTTTTTTCTTATCCCAGTTCCACTGCAAGCATTTCTCATGTCATATTTATCCCTCTCCCCAGCGCGCGACCCTGTTCTCCGGTCTTTCTGGTCCGCGGCTGATTGCCATCCGCTCACCTCGCTGGCACTACTGCCGCACCAATCGAACGGATTTGTGGCCGCCTCTTCTTACACCGCTGTATCCGGCGCAGCAACAATTGTATATGGTTTGCATCCGCAACCATTATCAGTGTTTGTGCTGTGTTTCCTCGATGTGCTTCCGTGTGCGTCTCGCCTTTGCCTTTCTTACACCTACGACGTGTATGCGCTTGTTTCGCTTGGACTCTTACTACGTATCGGCGATTCGTTGCTCACACGTAACTTCCTACTTGCTAGTTGACTGTTCGCTACTGCGTCTTTTAATTTCCCTCGCCCATTTCTTTCCCTCCTTTCAAAAGACATGTTCCTTATCAACACCCGAAAAAAGCAAATGACTCCCCCACCGTTGGCACCCCTTTCCCGCATCCGGTCTTTTCACCCCTTTGCCGTCCTTACCCGATCCTTCTACGATACGTCCATTTGTTCGCTTGGCGGTGATGCCCCCTTTTCCCCTCCCATCACCGAGATATATGCAGTTTGTAGTTATCCTTTTGTAGATGTTGGGTTTTGTGCTCTCCTATCACAAAATGGATGACAATTATGGCCAACATACGTGTGATTCTCCCGCGTCCACCGGATCTCCGTGTGTGAAACAAAAATTTACAATACACAATCTGCTCAATCTTTCGGAAATGGCTACAATCACAAAGCTATTGTTTCTTTCACATGTTCCGTCGCCCTACCACAAACCTACTTGCGTACCACGATGAAGGGGACCTGCATAAACGATCGGAATCGGAAAAAGGTGTCTGGAGAGACAATTACGAATGCGTACCTCAACATCTTCTCCATCTTCGTCAGATGCCATGACCTCTACCACAAAATGGGTAACGTGTGCAGGAACGGGCTTCTTGGTGACATGCTCAACGAGCGAGCTAAACTTCATTGGCAACCGCTCTTCACTCTGTGCGAAAGATATCAAGGAGAGTCAGTAATAAACACAATTACATACGAGCAACGACATTGGTCAGCTGCCAGCACTGCGCACCTTCTTCTTTCCAACGAATGAACTCCAGAGCATGCTGACGCCCTGACTAACCATGGAAATATCCAGCTGATGCTCCTTCTGGAACCACGTGACGAGATCCTTGAGCGTAGGGTCATTCTTAAACTCGAACCGGTCCCACAACGTCCACTCCGTCGTCCCGTACTTGGCCTTCTTGGCCGTTATCGGTTCCGAGAAACCGAAGAAAGGCAGGGCGAGGTTCACGAACCCATTTTTGTAGTCATCGAGCTTGTTCTTGCCGTCTATGACCTAATACGAGAAGTATTAGGACACGGAATGAGGTATTTTGCAAAATAAAAATAACAATTGGAAGTAGCTTTACCTTGTATAGCTCGAGACAGACCAGGCCAACGACGAGGGACGTTGTGGTGGCGATCGCAGGTATGATCTTCCCGGCAATTTGCTTGGTCGTGTGGCGATCAGCGGGGTTGATGCTGTAATTCATTGCGCGAAGGTTAGAAGCAGCAGTGATAAAGTCGATGTGGTAATTGGTATCGTCATCCTTCTCAAACTCTACGGGATTAAGGCGGAATCCAGCAAATGATGATGGCGGCGGTAGAGACTTGGCAAGCTCGCTAGGATCGGTAGAATCTACAGAAATATGTCAGACATTCGGCGATATAAGATAGATATGGGGTATACCTGACTGATCTACTGGCTCATTCTCGTTCACTTGGACCTTGACGCCACTCCTGGGAGTGAACTCCGGGACAACCACCGAGTCGGCAACCTTTCTAAAGATAGTAGGGTCAGTCTCTCCACGCAACCCATAGTTGAACGCATGAAGGTTGGCCGCGGCGATGATGAACTGGAGGTGTGTGGGCTTGCAAAGAGTCAGTCTGGAGCACAAACCCAGCGTAACACGCGTAACACGGCATACTCACATCGCTCGAGTTGAACGTTAACGGGTCAGGAGCACGCTTGGGGCTGCTCCAAAACGGTTGACCGCTGTTCGTTACAGCATCCTTCGGGAGACTGAACAGCAATTGACGGATGGTATTATTGTATCTTTCCTCGAACTGCAACCGAGCCCAAACGATGCACTCTTCGAAGGTGATAGGTCGATCCTTGACCAAAAATGAGGCGATCTGCTCGATGTGCTCCTTTTGCTGACCGGAGTATTTGAGAGCGTTCTCAAGATAGCCTGGTTCAGAGAGGTAAGAGTTGACGGATTGCGCCGGCTTAACGAACAAGTTGTCAAACTCTGTTCGACTCCACTGGGACTAAAATCAGCCTGGGTATTAGATCTTCAAAACTTGGGTGCCTACCTCAATGCAATGCTGGATTGCGTTTGGGAAGTTCTTGACAGTGCATGAAGGGGTCTCTTTCTCTGGGGGATCCTGCGATGATGCGTATGATTCAGTCAAGTGAGGAAGAACAACTTGGGTATTTCCTTTCGTGCCGAGGGTCCCAGACTCTAATAGGGGCTTCTCGAAGAATACACAACGCTGATCCATGTACAGACCTATAGGACGAACTGAATGATATGCGTAATCAAGTAGAAGAAGCAACACACGGGCTTTGACATTATCGAGAGCATTGGTGACCCCATCAATACTGGCGAAAAAACTCTCTCCGTAAACGTCTGGGCCCAATGTTAGTTTCGTCAGTGGAAAGCACGCGGAAGAGACGTACTTTCTGTACCCGGGCCAACAGGGTCCTGCCGGCATTCGATATGTCCCTTGAGAGCAGGATTCATTTCTGCCACCGCAGCTGCGGCAACAACCGACTTGAAGTTGCCCAAGTCCTTTGCACGGAACAAGAATTGGCGATTGAGGTTGCTCTTCTCAATAGTGTCAAGATCAGTGACATAGAGGGCGCCGTTTGGTCCAGAGCCAAGGCCAATCATGCTCCAGTTCTTCAGCATCTCACAGCCGATAGCTCCAGCCCCAACCAAAAACTGCCGATAGTTGAAAATCTTTTCCTGGAAAGTCTTTCCAAACACGGCTATCTGGCCGTCATACCGGGAACCCGTAGGTTGGCAATCTGCCTCGTTGGGAAGAGTCGATGGAAGGGATTCAAGGGAGTCGAAGTAAGTAAATTGAATAACAGGGTGAAATTTTGCGGAACACGCTTTCAGAACCTCTTGGGCAACCAAGCCACCAATAACGGCATTAACCGGAGCAAGATTACCACTGGCTTGATACGACAACTCTGTCAAGACTTTTTCGTCGACATCGGCATCTACTTTCTTCGCAAGGGAAACCAATATCGCGGCGTCCTCGGCATTACGAGGACGGGGGAAGCGTTGCTGTTCAGAATGGAACTGCCAGAGAGCCTGGAACCCTGCGTGTAGTGTGGCTGGGCGATCGAATTTCGCGAAGTCAGTAATCCAGAAGTCAGGAGAATTTAACGATTCTCGAAGGGATTTCTAACTTCGGGTGTAAGTCGTGTTAGAGATATGGACACGTGGTGAAGACACGCACAAACTCCAGAATCTTGGGCATCTTTACTTGCGTGAATATGCCACCAGTCTTGTACTCCCCAAAGGCGGTTGTGTCACCGATTGTAAACGTATATGGCCCCTTCACCGTCACCTTGCGTGGTTCACAACCGTTAAGCTCCACAGCCCCCTGAACTTCTGAAAACGTGACGAAGTCACCATCCTCCAGACTGTGTCGTGTCTCGTCGAGGCATGTGACGACGGCCTCTTTACCCTATGCCCCGCTTATCAGGTGCACAGTGTGACAAATTCAAGAAGGTCACATACATTCTCCACAGAAACGATCATACCAGATAAAGGCTGTTCGCCGGTTGGATCAACGCACGTAAATTTGGGGCCAAAATCATTGAACGCATAACTTGCACAGCGCATGAGTAAGGATGAGAATGAAGATGGAATTCACATACCCAAAGAGCCCATGAGTCCCCGCAGCAATAAAGTGGACACCGCTTTGGTGTGCCCAGTCGTTGATCTCGAGTTGCTTCCGCAAAGGCACGTTGACCAGGACGACGACCTGACAGAACGATGAATATATCCAAATAATCGATAACTACTCAACAACTTACTTGGAATCCCTTTACAACGTCGACGGTGATGGGTTGTCCAGGATTGCCCCCAAGGTTCCGGACGAAAACATAGGTATTTAGCTCTGCAAGACGCGCGATGGCTGCGTCGGCTCTCGACTTTCCAAGATCATCCTCGCGAAGGAAGAACTAAAATGACCCTGACAGGTAAGACGGAAATGAATCTTCAAAAATGAAATGTCGTGTGCTCGCCTGTGAGCTCAAATCCTGAATCTGGACCAGTTCAGGGTCATACACAGTGACCGATTTGACACCCGCCAAGATGATGTTCTTGGCTGGATGAATTTTCATGAGCATCACCCTAGATAACGCGTATGGATACGCGCACCTATCTCAACGCCAAGACCGTCCAACCCTACGATCAGAACGTTGGAAGCGGCCATACGCTTCATGGCTGTCGGTTTCTCGTTGGTAATTCTCCTTTATCAACATTATATTGCGCACCTTCATGACCCAATACATATCTAATAAGGAAGAAAGAACATGATAAGCGAAGTGGCAAGACAAGGACGATGAGACTTGCAATTGGCGGGAATACAACCCCTCGTCGATTTGAGCCTCATCGACATCCATAAGGGCACCCTGATCCTGCGCAGACATATTCGCGGTTTATTCGAAAGAATCTATTGATACAGGGGTGGTGATGGTGATGAAGAGATGAAAAGGAAAGCAACGGTTATTAGTGATATTAGTGTGACTGCGGGGACTCAGAAAGGGAATCAGTGGTCGGGTACCGGGCCGGCGTCTCACGATCTTGCCCAGTCATTAATATTGTGACTCGGACGCGCACACACGATCATCTATTCACATTCACAACAACAGCCGTGAAAACTAGAGAGTAAGGGTGTTTGTAGTACGAACAACAGTCCACCCCCTAACTGAACTTGGTTGACTCGCCAAGTCAGTCCCTTATCGCTCACACTCGGCGCTTCCAGCCCTGTACTAGATCGTCCAATTGATTTGTATCTGTCTAGGAGGGAAAGACATCGCCTACATACACTGACCACAAAGAAAATCAGTTACGTGAGCGAGCAGATAAAAAAAATCGAGAAACGAACTCACTGAGCAACAACGCGCGTAGGTCTGTGCACGGTTGGGTCGGCAAAAGCTCCATTTGGTGGTAACCAAAATCAGGACCATATACCGCAGCACCTGAGAGGCGGGGAGGGAGGTCCACGTTCGTCATGCCATCAAATCCCACTCCCATCCTTCGTAAAAAACATAACAACCGGTCATGGAAGCGATACGGACGGGGAAGTGATAGACGGAATGGGGGATAAGAATCGAAGAATAACGGTGCATTCGAGGACGCGGCATAAAGCGGAGGTAGGAATCATCATGGAGCGGGCCAATGAGAGGCATACAAGAAAACTTGCAGGATACGTCGAAGACAAGGTCAACCGGTCAACGCCGAACCAGGATCGATGCGAAGCGGTTCAGAATGAGCTGACTGCCGGTCGTACACCAAACCAGGGCTTGATGTGAGCTGGGGCCGTGAACGTGGGCCTGCTTTGGGACGAAGACAAGCCTTGCGTAGGCGGGTGCGATGGTATGGACTTTGAGAACGTGGAATGGTCGGATGTAATAGAAGGCGTGGCAGAACCTCTTCCCTCACTGGTCATCCGAGAAAGTTGTAGCTGTAGGAAGCTTGGCTCCGGTGTGCCACGTACCGCCGAGCTAGAGGAAGCTCTGACGACGTCTTTCAAGGAGGTTGTGATGAGGGCATGAGATAACGGTGAAGCATCGATGACCATCAACGGATCATTTCCTAATGAAGTGTGCCAAGATATGAGGTGTCCCAACCACATGTGCCATTCGTTCCCAGAAACTCGTAAATTATATTCCAGAACGCCCATAGCAGTGAGTTCAAGGTTGCGCAAGACGGCCTTGGGGATGCCGGTAATCTCATGCCTTAAAGGAATGTTTGTGGAGTGCCAAAGAGGGCATAAAGAATTGCGTACCAAGTTCTGAGCTGGAAGGTCTGATCATTTACCCATTTGTCCGCCAGCATGATCCCTGCTGTAAATACGCGCATCATGTAGTCTTCGATCAGATAGGCGCTTCCATTTTTCAAAGAATCCCGGAAACGTGTCCTCGCGGTATCTTGGGCGTACACGACAGTTTGGGGTGATATAGGGAGTCGAAAGATGTACCACAAGGCGAGGAACACAGCTGAATGAGGAACAGCAGTCGCGACCAGGATACGGTAGATGAGCTGCCGAGTGGATTGGAATGCAGTCATCGGTCTCCAGAGGGGTAGTCGCCTATGTCAGGAAAATTTCAGTGACACCTAAGTCCTCGACGTTCGGATAGAACGTACTCGATCGCTCCCTCTTGCGGCAAACGGCCGCCTTCCACGAGTACGAACAGATAGATAGTAATCCAGTCTGCCATGGCACGGAAAGCCATCCTTCCATTGTCAGCTGCCTCAGATAGACTTCGGACCCTGATTGGACGATCAACCTCAGCCGGCCATTTGCGGAGGTACGGGGCAGAAGTGGCATGCTGTACGCCTGCGTTCGCACGCCATCCGCGAGCAGCCTTGACCTCTCTTGTGACCACCTCTCGATCACCAGGGGATATTCTATCGTTATAGGGGTGGTGCGAAGCCGGCGGTATCGGTCCATCCCTCGGCTTGGTGTCCGAAGTATCTCGCGAAGTTATCTGAAGGTTACCGCGTGGTGTCATGTGAGCTTTCCACCGGAGCTGTTTCAAGAGAGAATCCGCGCGTGAACGCACCTGATGAGCTGATTCAACAGGATTGGATAGGGAGATGCTGCTTTGGCGGTCAGAGAACGCCTTCACCGGCACCACGTTCTTGGCCTTCGTGGTAAGTCGAAAGTCGGGCGCAGGTTTGAGGCCTTGACGACCAGGTAATTCCTTGACACCGAGGCCGTAGGAGGAGTCCAACCGAAACAGGCGAGGGTAATTGACACCGCGCTCGTACGTCCCAACCGGGTGGGCACTTCGCGGCGCAGAGTTCCACAACCCTTTCAAGTTAGTATGTAGGCGCTGAGCATTATTCGTAAGCTGACGCTTTAGGTGGGAATCAGAGAAATGGGTCGGAGCATCCATTGACTCCTTCGACGTAGAGGTGGGGGGTTGTTCAGAAGGGGGAAGGCTGGGAGAGGAATCATGAGAGGTATAAATGGGTTTGTGTCCATCCCAGCTGTGGTCTGACCTTTGCGTGGTAGTGGTATGGACGACAAGTGTGGAGACCATTGGTCTAGCGAGGGCCGTGGAGGGGCCTGGAACGCTAATGAAAGTAGAATGTGGCTAGTTATTGTAAGTTCACCGCCTTCCAATGTTGGGTTGGACAGCCCCGTCTAGATCTTGTGGTCGGTAATTTAATCTGATGCGAAGAGAACTTATGGTTCCAATTGCAAGGGAACCCCACGGCCCTAGGGTTGCAAGGTCCTGGGCAAGTAAAAGAAAGGAGAGGAAAGAAGTGGGCGACCGCGGGTTTATATGAATAGACGCCGTGACTGCGACCCTTCGGCACGGGCAACTGACCACGAGGATGTCATGTACGCGCCTGGAAGATCACACGTGCAGCCAAAAATACGGCCGCAAAACACGCAGCAATACTGCGATCCGATATAAATCTCTGCAAGGAACTGGCCAAGCATGTTTCAAAAATCACATTTCCAGAAAGATGGCCAATACAAACATCTTCAACAGTAATGCCAACGTGGGAATCACGGGCCGCACTTGCAAATAATTACATGAATGGTTATTTGCGGTAGAACTGTAACGCCATCAAAACATTGCCAAGGCGTGCTGTAAGGCTGTAAAGACTTACGTTTCGGCGGAAATTAAACCAAAGCGATAGACACCCTCGGTCAAAGCTACTCCGGAAGCCCCTGTAAATCCCCTATGAGATGTCGAAATTCTATTCAGGTTAGGTGTGAGCAACTAACCGTTTGTGAGAATATTCCCACTCCCGGTTCACGATTCTGAAGGCGATGTCTTCGTATGGTGGGCCGGCACTGAAGTGAAGGAGCACTGTGTCCTCATTACCGGGCTCTTTCACAATCTTGTACGTGGGTGCTTTGGATTTATCGATGAGATCGGGATAGAAAATGTTGAACTATGCAATAGCTGGTCAGATTTGTCCCTCATTCATGGAGCCAAGACGCTTCGCAAACCTTGTAGCCTTGCACGACTTTGGGGGGTGGATTATCCGTGCTAGACAGCTATGAGAACTCCTGAACAGGGGGCAACGTGTATGACGCACTCATAATGTGTTTGATTATACTTGTTCCATTCATACCCGGTATGCACGCGGTTAAAATACCGAGGTTTGCGGGGTCGGTACTTATCCTCCCAATTATACGCAGTCGGGCGTGCGATGTTCTCTTCGAGGTTGAAAAGCTCCTCTTCCTCTTCCATATCACGCTCGACTTCGGCTCGGTACATGGCCTCAGAAGCAAGGTCAGCGCCACTTGCTGCCTCGACATCTGGGATCTCGGCCGCTGGCTGTGGCGCTTTAGTAATGAAACGAGAGTCGGCGACGGAACGGCGTAATTTCATCTGAGCCCCAATGTTTAGTCCGATGGTTAGTCCGATGACACATGTCAATATTACTCACCAAGCTAGCTTTGTCGTCCGATTCCAGCACAATATCTACATGGCGCTCTTCGTGAGGTAACTTCGTAATGTCAACAAGGCCAGGGCTCATTCCTCGTTCGTAAGGCTCGACGATCTTCTCAACCGATTGCTGGCCAACACCCGCCTCAATTACGGGGGGGCGGAACTTTCCTTTCGAGGCCACATTCGCGACACCCTCAAGAAGCTCTTCCTGCGCCTGTAAAGCCTCGTCGCGTTGTCGCTTGCGCAGCTGCTCAAGACGGTTTCGAACAACAACTTCGTGCAGGGATTTTAGCCGTGCCTGAGGGGATGTGAGGGGGAGGATTCTCCTAGAGGTCATAGCATGACGTACCTTCGACTTCCAGACCAGAAGCTTCTTCAGCAACCCTTCCCAATAGTCGACATCAACAGGCCCTCCACTAGACAGTTTTGCCTGAATTTGTCTTTGCAAGGCAAGCAAGTGGTCGTATGACTTGCCCTGCAAAAGAGCGGTGATGTCCGCCTCTACTGCGGCCGCAGCTTCTCGTCCAAGACGTTGATCAGATGTAATCCGGTCCAAGCGGTCCTTGCAAATCACCATCATATGCTAAAGGGAACATGAGCAGTGATAACATGGGAAGTTGTTATCACTCACAGTCCAGAATTCGATATTCGCCTCGTTGTTTTCAAGGGAGAGGTAGTGCTCGATATCATCATGCAGCTCGTGCACCTGGTCCGGAGAGAGATTCTTCGCAACTTTGAGGGAGAGCGTATTGGAGACGAACATGTAAACTTACATCAAGGATGTTGTATGGCTCATCGAGGTCAATCTCTAAGCCAGCTTCTTCAGAGTCTTCGTCTTCGTCGTCGATGGGATTGACGTAGCGAAGATTGAGAGCCAGGAAATCAATAGCTTTAGCACGTTTTTCTTTAACGCGGATAGCAGCGCGTCTGCGTTCTTGATCGAGTTGAAAGTTACCGTCTTTGGCGACCCACTCAGCCATCTGAGCGGACTCTGCCAGCCTCTGCATCCTCACCTCCTCTTCTTCCCGCAGGCGTTGCTCTGCCTCGCGTTCGGCACGGCGACGGTTGAGCCTCTCGAGTTCCTCCTTAGCCTCCTGCCTCCTCGCGGTGTCTCTGCGCTGTGCGTCGGCTAGGGACAAACCCATCTTCTTTTCTCTCTCGTTTTTCTTGTGCCATCTGAACTGTTGGCCAAGATTGACGTCGTGAAATGGATTGTCGGTCGCGCTGTAGATACTCAGTTCAGCGACTTGACGCATCTCCTCTTCGTCCTTTAATCTCCTCTTCTCCGCCTTCCGAGCCTTGCGTTCCTCAGATTTGTCCCTCTTTCGCCTTTAGAGCGTTGGTAAGTGGAAAGTCATGCTTAAGATGCATTGTACCGCACTTTTTGCTCTTTTCACGTCTGTCCTCGTCGTCACTACTGCGCCCCCTACTTCTGTCTCGACTTGGTTGGCGGTGTTTTGAGTCATATTCATCGCGACGTGAGGATGATTGGTGATCCCGGGAGCGATCCTGACGGCGCTCGTATTCATGCTCTTGACTTCGGCCGTCATGGCGCCTTCCTCGTGGTGAAGGGCTGCGTTGTCTGTCGCGTCCCATAGGAGAAAGAGATGGTTTAGGCCAAGGAATGATAATGACTTGGGGTGCTGAGTCGACTTGTACGTTACAAAATTCCCACATTCACTCAAAAAATAAATAAATTTTAGACATGTCACCACAGAAAATAAATTCAACTCAGTCGCTTTCAAGCTTTTGCAACCCTGCGTATTTTTATAACAAAGAAAGAGATTCAACTTCTATTCGATCGTGGGATTTTTCCATCGTTGTAAATAATCGCCGGGCATCACTGACAGAGCCTGAGTTGGTCGTACGAACAGTAACCAACTGAACTAACTTACCGAGCACATTTGTCACCCGAATACTCTTATACCGGGTGCGTCGGCCCGAGTCGATGTTTTCATTTTGACCGCGGGTGTCGGACAGTACTCGGACAGTCCAGTATCTCTGAATAATTCGCTCTCTCTTTTTTCCATCCTCAGCTCGCGGATCATGCGTTTGTTTCTAAAGTCATCTCTACCTTCACTGGCGTGTATACATCGCTCTCCGCGACCACGGCGTTTGCTTCGCACACAAGCCCAGTATGAATACAGACCGCGAGAGGACCACGACTCTTCCGAGCTTCCACGGTCTGCAGGAATGGCAACACCCCGTCAAGTAATTTAACTACTCATTTGTGAAGTTATATATGTTTGTTCATCGTTCTACAGTTAGTACAGTATCTCGACGAGTACATCGTAGGGCAACAAGAAGCGAAGAAGGTTCTTTCCGTCGCGTGAGTCTCAATAGCGCTAGCTTGACTTGGGCTCAGCTGTGTTAGTGTGTTCAACCACTATAATCGAGCCCGAGCCAACGTGCAGGCCTTGGAAGTTGAAGAGGACGAGGCCGGGTGGTCGGACGATTCGCAGGGTGATGGTTAGCGCTCATCTCTCTATCTTTATTCGCGCTATTTGACTACGGACCATAGCAGGTCGGACTGGGGTTGTCCCTGTGCACCTTAATCCCCATCCACGGAGGTCTCATCATTCGCAAGGGGGCTCGTTGCCCTTTCAACTCCGGTACTCAGCTCCGACATTCGAGAAGAGTAATGTCATCGTACTGTACGTAGCGCCACTCTCCATGTCGCAGCGTTCATGACAATTCTCCTTGCAGAGGGCCAACTGGTTCAGGTAAAGACTCTTATCAACTTTGGTTGCACCCTTAAGCAGCCAGAACGCAGGAAAGACGCTACTCGCGAGAACTCTCGCCAAAGTCCTAGATGTGCCATTCTCCGTGAGTGACGCGACATCTTTCACACAGGTGAGTGGAAAGTTCTCGTTGCCATGTCAGCTTATTCTGAAATGATTCTGCGAGGCGGGGTGTGAGAATCATCGTTTCTAATTAGAATTGCGTAGCATCTAATTTTGTAATTAGATGTAGGAGAGGACGTTGATATGTGTATCCATAGACTGGTGAGAACTTTGGTGCCCCTTTGCTGACCTTTACGCTCACCACGTACAGTTACAAGCAGCGAATTGGGATCCATTCCGCGCCAGGTCCGCAAATTCCGTCTTTAGCCTATACGTTTTCCAAAAGCTTACCTCGTTGTTTAGTACAGGCATAGTGTACATTGATGAGGTAGATAAGATAGCGCGGAAATCAAGCGGAGGAGGTATCGAAGGGTCCCGTGACGTCGGAGGTGAAGGTGTACAGCAAGCGCTTCTCCGTATGATGGAGGGATCTATTGTCACCGTGCCCGCGAAAGGGTCCGCTGTCGAGGGGCCAGGGTCTCCTCCTACTAAGGGGCGATCACGACCCAGTCAACAGAATGCAAACCTCGGTCCGCGTACGTTTCTCCTGGACTCTTTCAAACCACACCTGACCTCCGCGCAGCAAAGCCTGACATGTATCAGATTGATACATCAAACGTGCTTTTCATACTCAGTGGTGCTTTTGTCGGTCTGGATAGTGTCATCAAACGGAGGGTAGCCAAAGGTGTAAGTCTGCCATGTTGACACAGCACACTGCTCGTTTATTGATGTCGCATAAGTCCATTGGGTTCACAGCGGAGCTAGGTTCCAACGATGATACACTGACTTCTGATTTTATGCCCTTTTTCACGCCAAACCGTCGGCCTCTCTATAACATGCTAGAACACGTTGAACCTGCAGGTGAGGCTGCATTCCCCACCTCCATATATAATAGAATGGCGCCTTTCCTGAACCTTGGTTAATCAGATCTGGTCAAGTACGGATTCATCCCTGAATTCATCTCCCGTCTTCCATCGATAGCAACACTCGCCCCACTCACACCAACAGACTTGCGACGCATCCTCACCGAGGTTCGCGGATGTTTGGTATCGCAGTATACCGCGTTATTTAGTTACTCCGGCGTTGAGATCCGGTTTACGAGTGGAGCACTTGATGAAATTTGTAACAAGGCCGCGCAGCGGGGAGGTGGTGCACGAGGCTTAAGAGGCATCATGGTGAGTATCTCGGTTGATTTTATCTTAGGGCCTCCGGGAGCCTCTGGGCATGTAAACTAACGTAACCCTCGAACAGGAAACGTTGTTATTGGAGCCGATGTATGAAGTTCCGTAAGTTTCTTCAATTTCACTATCTCTTAATGTGCACTGACACCTCATTTCCGGTAGTGGATCGGTAAGAAAGCTGTTCTCGTGGTTCTATTGGTTTTCGTCCCTGACACGTCCCCAGAATATTCGGCATGTACTCATTGATAAGACTGTGGTTAGAGGGGAGAAGCCAGCTTTGTATTGGTCGAAAGGAGAAGGGGCCACGTTTTGGACTGCATGGACAGATGCAGAGGCACGCGAAGAGTAATCAACATCATAGAGCGCGAAAACCTACAGTATTGTATTAACAATCCTTGTCCTCTGCAAATTTGACCAGGGTTACGTTGTAAGTGGGATACAATTTCTTGTGCAGTCCGCCCCTATGGCATCGGGACGGTTTGCATAATGGTATGTATATGTAAAAAAACTGCTCCTTCCCATCGTTTATTCTTCATCTTTTTTCTCTGACTCCTGTGGTTCCCCAGCAGGCGGGTTCGTTTCGCTGAGCGTAGGCGCATTCCCCTTTGCCTCGCCCTCGCCCTCGTCCCCAGACTCAGTAGTCTCCTCACGTTTCTCCTCAGGAGTGTAAGGGGGAGGAGCACCAGCCAACTTAGCATTATTATCCCGGGCATCTTCAAATGCTTTCTTGAACTGCGCCGCTACTGGAAAAATGAAGCATCAGAATCGGGGTAAACAGAGAGGAGGGAGTGTACCAACAGTCAGCGTTGGCAAAGCGGATAGCCAGCGTCTCGGAAGTGGGAGGTTCCTCTGAATAATCTGCCGCGACCTTCCAGACCCAGCTTCTGTCCGATCCGATATTCGGTTGAAGCTTCATGTCGGCGGAGACTAATATTCATAATCGGAATTCGTTAATCTCAGTTCACTCAAATGGGGCTGCGTGGGGGATGACGAACTTAGATGGTTTGCGCACACCTTGAGCGTCTTTTCGCGTCGCATAACAAGACGAATCTTTTGCGTCTCCTTGTGCTGCAGCAATCGCGCATCACCCGTCCCGCGCTCCTTCCATTCATTCCCCTCAGAACTGAACCGGAAGAGCTTTGAACGCCTAAGCAAGGCAAGAGGGAGAAATGTTATCAGAGGGGTGCCCGAAAAATGAATGTGACTCGAATCGGCAGAGAAGGAAACATACAGTTTGAAGATTACAGTCTCGTCCTCTTCGTTAGTCTTTGTTACAACCTCTTCTGTGAGCTTGATGATGGGTTCAAAGTGAGGGTCATGCTCATCCTCCGTCTGAGACAAACACAGTCATCAATGGTCAAATTGCATGAGTATCGCAGGGTGTGGGACGGAGGGCAGAGGAGTGAAAGTGCCGACCTTTGGTGCCAAGGGATTCAGGGGGTCGGCCATGATGTACGATGGTGATGGATGAGAGTTGTTCGAGGAGAAAAGAAATGGGCAAAGGGAGGTTTTGCCCTGTCGCGTGTACCAATTTGGAACATGATGGGATCGGTGACCGGACACCGGACACCCCGTCTCCACCACGGCCACAACTCCTCTCGGGTCCTTCCACCGCGCTCTAATGGCTCGTTTCTTGCTCTGTCTTTCCTCCCTTTTCCTCTTCTTCCACATCGTTTCTTCTCACCTCATAGAAGTGGCAGCGTCAAAAAAAGAATGCTTCTTTGAGGACTTGCACATCAATGATCAAGTACTCCACGTTCACCTTTTCACGTCTATCCAAGGATACTTAGCAATTGTTTCCAGATGACAGTCACGTACCAGGTTGGCGGAGGCGGCCACTTGGACATTGATTTCTGGGTAATATAGCGTCTTTTTTTCTTTTGCTTTACCGCGCTCATCCAGGTCATAGATTACCGATCCCGAAGGTGGCGCAATTAGGAAAAACATTAGGTTCTCAACTGGGACCGTGTCCATTACCGCGACTAAGGATGGCCGACACGAATACTGTTTCTCCAACCAGATGAGCACAATAGCGGATAAGATTGTGAGGTGCGTATTTTGCCACTTCCGACACCAATCCACGTCCGGTGTTCAATGCCGGCATGTCAATTAGCTTCAACGTGCATGGTGTCATTTATGTTGGGGATGATACAACTGGTGCGTTAATCTATCCTTTTCACATGTCGCTCACCACTTACTCATAATGCAGATGTTGTCGCACCCATTGAACGCGAGATCCGGACACTGGCGCATGGCCTTACCTCCGTGAAGGATGAGCAGGAATATATCGTGATTCGTGAACGGACACATCGAAATACGGCAGAATCCACCAACGCCCGAGTGAAGTGGTGGTCGATATTGCAGACTGCTGTGCTGTTCTCTGTCGTCGCGTGGCAGGTCTACTACCTCAAGGTGACCTATTATCCCCCTTTGAGCACTCCTTCCATATTGACGCGTTTGTATAGTCATTCTTCGAGGTCAAGAGGGTCATTTAAAATTATCGTAATACAGTAGTAGTCTCCCCAACATGCTGGACATATTTATCGCATATCCCGAGGGACTCGAGCGTGCTTCATTCAATTCACTACTATGAGAGCCATCTAACATCTAAAATAACAATTATACAAACAGCGTGACAAGGCAAAATCATGCAAAAGGTGATAGACAACTAGATGATTGGAAAGGCATGGCGTATCGTGAAGTTCGTGAAGTGACTTTCTGTAATAGAAATGTGTGCAACATCCACGGAAAACGCGAGGTTTACTTTACACAACAAATCGAGTTAGGTACATCTGAAAAAACCAGATCATTTCCACATCGGCTTGGCCGTCCTGGAGCTCGTCATGTCTGCAGATGAGTTGATATCCCCGTTCGAGACATTCGCCAGCGAAGCTCGTACTGCGGGGCGCACCCTGGAGTATCCCATCCCCTTAGACGCCAAGCTAAGAAGCGACATCCGTTTCTTCTTCGCCGGCGACTTCAAGTTGCGCCCTCCCAGCGCAGAATCCGCATCTGCCATCCTCCGCGTCCCAGTGAAGTGCGCAGGCGCAGAGGCGCTCTCGCCCAGAAACGCGGACTCGTCAACTGCGTGCGTAGGCGGACGGAGACTGGAGCGTCGGCGAGCCTTTTCCATGCGCAGTGGTCCGATGTTCGAGCGACGACGGGAGACTTTCATTGCTGCGGCTGAGCGGGGCGTAGGGGGCGGACGTAGTAGTGCCGGGCTGTTGTTTATCTTGCGTCGCTCGGCTGCGACTGCTTTGGAGGGCAAGGGGGGTCGCTGCACACCACCACCAACACCACTGCTGCTACTAGTAGTACTATTGCTGCTGCTCGCGTCGAACGTAAACGAGTTTAGGCTACGATCGGAGAGTGCCCGCCTTTCCGTCGTCGTACTCTCGCCGTTCTCATCGTCCTCGTTGAGACTGCCGAGCGTGGATGCTCCGCGCGATTTGAGGAAGTTGGGGTCGAGTCGGCTGCCACGGCGAGTGCGCGTCGCACCTGCATGAGCGTGTTGTGGGTAATGGGGCGGAAGCGAGAAGCTGAGCTGGGCACTCTCGTCAGTCTTTTCGTCTTCCCATTCACTCTCGGTTGCTGAGTTGCGTGCTGGCGCGGAGAAAATGGAGCTGTCGTCCGGAGCGGGGATAATGGAGATGGAGGGGTTGCTGCTCTCAGCGTACATGAGTATCGACGCCTCGCGGGCTTCGTCCAGGTCGCCTTGACCGGCTTCGTCACGCCACTGGACGACCTTCTTTTCTTTGCCCTTGTCTGACGGACGACGGTAAGGAAGACCTGATCCTCCGTGGCTGTTCCGCAGCGACTTTCGAGGCGACTTCAAGTGGCTTTTTCGTTGAGGTGTGCCCACTCCGAGTGTTCCATACGTGGACGAGCGTCTGGATGCTTTGGTCCTCGACTGCAACTCACTCGGTGCAGAGGAGAGTCTCTTCGGTCTTGCAAAGCCTTTGAAGCCTTCGAGAGTCGAAGGGAATGGGATGGCTGCGTATGACGCAACAGTATGGCCAACAAGCGACTGGAAGTCTTCGTCGTTTTGTTCCATGAGGGTCCGTAAGGACGAAGCAACTACCCGAACGGTGCCGTCCAGCCCATCGCGCCCATCTTCCAGCGCCGTCCGAAGCGACCGGCTGGCATCCCCAAGAACGACAGTGTACCTTCCTACCATGCCAAGAAGATCGACCACCATCTTAGCTTGTTCCGCCATCGCGTCCTCCATGGCCTCTCGTTCCGCTTCGGCTCTGATCTTCTCTGTGACGGCCTTTCGACACTGGGCGTCGAGTTTGACATTTTCCGTACTGATATCATCGAGTCGATCCGAGCGCCGTTCGACGACTGCACGGACCATACCCTCGAACATATTGCTCGAATTGAGAGAGCGCTGGAGACACGCATTCAGTGCACTGTCCGTCTTTAAGATATCCTCTTCGGGAGACGCCAAGGCTCGGAGGAGTCCACTTTCTGCTTCGAGGTCAGCTGTGAGACCACCTGGTGATCCAGCTTGTTTGTCAAGCTCCATAAGTCGAGAGCGGATGACACGGAGCCTGCACTGCGCCGCTGAGAGTTTCCCGGTGCATATCGCACCGTCTTTGATTGGCGCCTGCATTTGCTCTGCACGGGCTTGCATGTCGTTCTTTATACGGTCAACTTCTGCTTGCGCCTCTGCCTTCTTCCGCCGCATGATTTCACCTTCGGAGTTAATCTTGCCGGCCAGCTTGGCTTTGAGTTCTGCGACTTCGGCATTGAGCCTATTGATGGCTTCAACATATTGGCCAACATGACGATCAACGTTAACGACGTTTCGTGTCACAACGCGTGTCTTGATCTTGGTCGCGCGTTCCGCATATATGAGCGTATTGTGTGTGTCGTCAAAGTGCAGGGATGTAGGTGCGACGCAGACGATCATGACGGTCTTGCAGTTGCCGCCGAGAGAGAACTTCAACAAGCGGGTGAGCTTGCTATTGCGATACGGGACATGGCGGACGGCGCCACCACTTTCACAGAGTGCGTTGATACAGTTGCCCAGAGCCAGCAGGGACTTGTTAATGTTGGCGCCCTCCACCATTCGCTGTCCCATATTAGTGGTGGCAGCCGCCCGCTCGCTACCAGCCAAATCAATGATAGAAAGTGTGCCCATAAAGCGTTCTTCGGTCAAGGAGGCAGTCCTAGGTGACTGGGTAACATGAATTTGCAGGACGGCGTGTGAGCGGGATGAAGTCTCATTCGCGTGCGTCGGAGACTGGGTTCTTCGCGAGTTTCCCATAAGGACTATGTCTTTGACTTCCTCCGCGGTTTCTGGTCGGAGTTCTGTTAGTCCCACGACCTTGACAGACTTATCCTCGCGAATTTGCAAACCGCCCCGCGGGGTTGGAGCGCCTGGTTCAGCGAGAAGGTCCCGAATCTCCTCGTTGTATATCTCAAGGAATGTGACGACCACTTCGGCAGTGTAATCGCCCTTGCGATCCTCGATTTGTTGAAAGAGATCGGCCATTGTTAGATAGATAACTCCTGGGTCGGTATCTGTTCCACTGATAGTATGTGTCTTGCCACAGCCCGTTGCCTTCAGAGCAGTGCGACAAATGTTCAGTGTGCTTGCGGTGGCACTGTAGCACCAAATACTATGCTTACCCCATATGCGAACACAGTCGTGTTGAATCCGTCCAATAGCCTCTGCAGCAAAGGGCGTGAAGTTGCATCATACACTTCTTGTTGAGACGCATCGGGTCGAAAGACTCTGTCAAACATGAAGCGTCTGTCTTTGTATCGCTTTGTGCCTGGAGGCAAGAAACCGCGCTCAACAAAGGCCTTCGCTTGATCTGGTTCGGCCGGGTCGAAGGTAAGGATGCGGTCATCGATAACTTGCACGACTTCACGAACAGAGGAATAGGACGTTGAGGGGCGTTCTGGCAAAGAAAGTGCGCCGTCTCCTCGAAAGGTGGTGTCGTAGACAAGGCCTGGCAGTTTGGCGGCTTCCCGAGCCGAAGGTGGCCGCACGCGAACTGAGCATGAAGATGAGAAGGCATCATTTTGGCAAAGGCAGGCAAAGCCACATACCTGCGACTGCTATCGATCCAGAGGCAACCATGATCTGGGAAGAGAGACACACGAGCGTATAGAGGGGGGGAGGGAATTGAAAGGTCAACCTTTCCGCGTTCCAACCACCCAATCACGTGGTCGCGCATTGATAAGTCACAATTTAATCTTATCTGCAATTCTCATCTGCGATGAGCACAACTGTCACCATCTCTGTTCCTGCTCCAGCAGATTTCCACGTACATCTTCGCCAGGGCGATCTATCACAGCTCGTCACGCCTCATGTCAGACAAGGCGGGTTCCGTCTTGCATATGTGATGGTAAATCTTGTCTGTGAAAACCACCTTGCCGTAGATCTGAGGTGCTTGACCAGCCAAATCTCACTCCGCCCATCACCACCACGGATCAAGCACTAGAATACAAGGCCACTCTCGAGAAAATCGATCCGGAAACAGAGTTCCTGATGACTTTGTATCTCTCACCCGATCTTACACCAGATGAAGTTCGCAAGGCAAAGGCTGCTGGGATTGTCGGTACGTCCTCTGCTACGAATTCTAGTCTGTTCTCATGTCCACCTAGGAGTCAAATCATATCCAAGAGGCGTCACAACTAACTCAGATGGCGGAATAGAGTCTTATGAAGCATATTATCCCGTGTTTGAAGTCATGCAAGAGGTGGACATGGTACTAAATCTTCATGGGGAAGTGCCATCAGACGCATCAGCGGTAGGTCTAAAGAGTTCCTTAGTGCTTCCCACGCTAATCTGGGTGCAGAACATCCATGTAATAAACGCGGAGCCAACATTTCTACCCCACCTAAAGAAACTCCATGTCCACTTCCCACGGCTCCGTATAGTTCTCGAGCATGCTACGACTCGCGCAGCAGTGGAAACAGTCAAGTCCTTGGGTGCCACCGTTGCCTGCACGATAACCGCCCACCATCTTGCACTCACCGTTGACGACTGGGCCGGGCAATCTTGGAACTATTGCAAGCCTGTCGCAAAGTTTCCTGACGATCGAGAGGCTTTGCGTCAAGTGATTCAAGAAGGTGAGGTTGAACACTTCTGTGAGAGACACGCAGGCTTTAGCTGGATTAGGTCACCCACGGTTTTTCCTCGGATCCGATTCCGCCCCACATCCTTCTATGAAGAAGTCGACGAGCTCACCGGACCATGGATGCGCAGCAGGCATCTATACATCCCCTATCTTACTTCCTTTGACAGCTCACCTTCTGGAGTCATTTGGTGCACTGGATAAGCTGGAGGGGTTTGTGAGCAAGAATGGGAGGGCGTTTTACAAGAGAGAGGTCGCGTCCACCGATGGAAATAGCATCATCCGGCTGAGAAAGCACAAGGCTAGTGTGAGAGGCACGTACACGCTGAAGGAGGTGGAGGTGGTCACGTTTTGGTCAGGGAAGGATCTAGAGTGGGAGATCGATTATCAGGGATAACCATATACGGATATACACTCTCACGTTCATCCGCAACAGAACAACTCAAAACCGAAGGCCGGTGCGCGCTAGACTCTCCTTGGTTTGGTTTGGGCTCTCTTCGCATGACCAGCAGGTATCGCGGCCGTTCCCGCTCCTGCTGACAACGCTTTATCAGTGTTTCGATCGCGAACTTTACCTTTACACCCCTTGCCTCTTCTTTGGTGGGTCACCCTGCCGCTTAACGTAGTGGAAAGCTAGCCAACGGTCCTCCCCATCCCTATGCCGCGACAAAAGAAGGGGAAAGCGAGACAACAGGGACTGGTCCCTGAAGGGGGAGGTGGGGAAGGTGATTTAGGTGTGTAGCACGTCCTGTGATTGATCCTCCTCTTCTCTCCGTTTGACCGTCCCTCTCGTCCGTTGTTACATACAGCGCCCATCCCCGAAGATACAAATGGCTACGAAGGATATGGCCAATACGGGCAAGGTGGAGAAGCATGGCAAGCTGATGAGAATGCGTGGCCTGATGGTGGAGGCTATGATGGTGGATACCCTCAAGGTGGCCAGTGGGGAGATCAACCAGGTGCTCAACCAGGTGCTCAACCGGAAGCGTGGGACACGGGTCAGTATCCACAGCAAGGCACGGGGCAGTATCCACAGCAAGGATGGGGTCCGCCAACAACTTCTCCCGTAAATGCACCCCAACCCCCTGGACCTTCGGCCTTTGCTGCCTGGGGTCGCAATCAAGACGCCTACGGCGCTCCCCAGCCACCTCATACGGCGCCACAGCCATCGCCTGCGGCACTGCCCCCAATGACACTGCCACCCCGTTCTCGACAGGACTCCGGTGCGGCTGCTGGTGCTCCTAGCTGGCGAAATTGGGGTGCAGAAGCCATGGCAATGGCAAATAACAAAAACTTCGTTCCACCTCCGCCCCAGCCCCCACCCCCGCCCCAGGGCAGGGGATACGGCCAGCAAAGTCGCGTCGCCTTCGCTAGCAACGATCCTTACGCCCCCTTCGAAGATCGGGCTGATGCCACTCCTCAGGCGCAGCACATGATCTATGACTCGATCACGAGCTCTCGCGTTGGCGCACCCAAACAGCCTCACCTGCGCTCTGCTCGGGGACCCGCCCAGAATTCGACGCATACTGGTAAACATTCGAAAAAGAGCAAAAAGGAAAAGAGAGCCCAAGAGCAGAGCGCGCCTGTCTGGGTTGGACAGCAGGACAACCCCGCATGGGGCCAAGAGAATCCGGGATTGGGGCAGGAGAATACACAATGGGACCAGGGAGGCTATGGGTTTGACCAACAAGGTGCCGACTGGGCAGAAAAGCAGGACCCCGCCGTGGATCAGTGGGGCACCGGCCAAGTGGGACGAGATGATTTGGACAGTGAAGGGTATACGGACAGCGACGGCTGGAACGATATGACTGGACGTAGAAATTTCCGAAGAACCGTGTCGAACGCGTTCGTCCCTGCACCCGCCGGAAATTCCCCTTATCCTATGCCTTCAAGAACCATGGCCTACGCAAATGGGACCCTGCAAGACCCACTTGAGGTCTTTTCTCCTGGTTTGTCCCGCGAGCGCAACACGATGAATGACTTTGCAAACATAGAACTCTTGGAGTCCTACGGAGCAGCCCTCAAGCCAGTTGAGACTGCCTTCTTTGGACGAGATCGTAAGGCCCGGGACCGCATACATTGGCAGTTCCCATTTGATAAAGACGAGCGAGTCCGTCATGCCTTGGAATGGTTGCATGACTATGCTCATGGTGTCGGGGCGTTTGGAGTGAGTATTCCCTTCTTACATATACTTCCTCCATTCTCAACGATTTCAGCTGAACAAGTTCCTACAAACACGGGAGCGCGGTGCTTTGTTCATTAATGCGTCGTACGACAGTCAGTCGGGTGACGGTCCAGCTCTCGACTGGCTTTCCTATGAAGACGTGGTGGAGACACGGGACCGTCTTCTCCAAGAGTCTGTTGGATTCTATGACCCATCTATGCAGGTTATTGTCTTCGTATTTCTCCCCTCAAAAAGCGGCAATAGCCTTGCCATGTGGAGACGAAAGGTTGCTGTACCCAATAGTGTGCGTCTGGCACATCTCCGGGAGATCGATCTCGCAAAGGCAGCCTTAAGTAGAGATTACCCCGTGTTGGTTGACGAGATACGGTAAGCTCCGCTTCCATCCTTCCCTTTTTGTGACATGTAGTCTGACTGCAGCCACGTTCAAGGTCACCTCCTTATCGACCATCGTCTCTACAAACCCACAGCGCACCTCCTTCGACGAAGAAAAAGAAAAAGAAGGGATTTTTCCGTCGACTTTTTCGCATATTCAGAATCGTATGGTGATCACACAAAAACACATGCTATCCATGATCAGGACCTCTCATCTTCTCATTTGGGCCTTTCTTGCAACACCTCTTGTAATATTCCCTCTATCATTATATCCTCCAGTTTGCTTTGAGTGTATTGCTTTGTGCACGATTTGTATTGACATTACCCACATACTCTCCCATCGTTCTGCGTAGATAATGATGATCATGATGACCGATGTACCATTCCAATGAGTTTTCCACATGACTATCCACCCTTGGACGTTCTTCCGTGTACATAGGAAACAGAGACGAAACAATCGCATCGCAAGTGGATTGGATCTGACTGACGTAATCTGATTGTCCTCGAGCGAATGGCTTGCGTCAGGCTTTGTGCTCTCCAAATAGTCAATCATTTGTCTCGAATTTTTACAAACCTCTCAAGCCCGAGATGACTTCACAACAGCCTGATCATGAAAGCAATACTCTCTCTGGCATCTTGGATGGTCCATCAGCGCCTTCACCCCCAGCAATGCCCTCAGACAAACCCTCTGGGCCTACGCTCGGGACGCGCTTGATCATCTTTTCTGCGCTAGTCCTGCCCTCTGCTTTGATACCACTTCTCGTTCTACGACGGAGTGTCAATAATCTGCATCGGAAGGTTGATGAACTGAGGGTCGCAACGCGCGATCTCAATCACGAATTCAAATCTGTGATGTTGGAGCTCTCCGTTAGGCGAGAGGGGCATGAACAGCTGCAGGCTATGATTGCCGAGACGAGGGGTGGTCTTATAAACCTGCGCGGGGAGACGTACCGAAGGCGGAGAGCGCGCGCGCGGGAGGACGAGCGGATGCAGGGTCAGGTTCAAGAGCTTGGAGCATCTAATCGGTGCGTGAATTAGTACCCAGAGGCTCTAAGAGATTTGACGCATACCACCATCACGCTATGTAATGCAGGACCCAGATCTTGCGTCTACGGGAGTTGGGGACCTCTCTCGCTGATGTGGCCGCATTCATGCAAGAGATGGAACTACAGCAGGGATTCTTCACGCCCAGATTTGATGGGAAAGGTATTGAACGTCTTCGATTTCTTGCTATGCAGTTCGAAGGCTTGGGTAAGGCTAACACCGCTGATGCCGATGTGAGTTCCTTCGTTACGATCAATGAGCGCCACTGGCTGTGTCGGCTGATTGTAGATAACAACAGAAGAGCGGTGTTACAGGTGATCCGCGACGCGACTCAGGCTCAGATGTGGATATGGAAGGAGCTAAATGAGGTGGTTTGAGGGATCAATTGTACAGTAACTGCCAGCATGTATATGATATGCTTAGTCAGCGATAGTGATATACGCTGTCAACACGGCCAAGTTTGGACGCTGTGAAATATTTGCAACACATGCTGCTTTAATTGGCGCTTTTTGCCTGTCAGCGTTCCACTTTCCTTTTCTCGTTCAGACATGTCTTTGCCCTTCTCTGCTACTTTCTGAAGCATATTTTCTAAACAAAATTTGAAACATTCCGTGAAAACGTCCAACTCTTCGGAACACTCCCGACCTATGGAAGCTACTGCTGAGGATCCCGCTCCACCTCAGGCTGAGGAGGCCGGTCCCCTCGGCCTTATGAATTATGACTCTATCGAAGCCGTCCTGGCCCCACAATATCGTCCCCCGCAAAACCCTGGCTCAGAAGAAACCTCCGAACGGAGCGGTGAACAACCGTTGGAGTCCCACGAGGTTATGGAACTACAAGCATTCAGTGAACGCAAGGAATGGATTATGGGAAAGATCAAGGTGGGTGTCCTAAATCCCCACCCCTCCCTTTCCGCCTCCTGACTATTTTCCGAAAAGCTTCTAGAGGGCATGCCTCCCGTCGAACTCTTCGCCGACCTCGACGCCGTGCGTGCCTCAAGCCCGGCAGTTTCTGGGCTTCCTACTCGGAAGCAACTCGAAGAGTGGCTCATAGAGCACGACAAGATCGAGAAAGAAACGGAGATATTCGACTCTGGCGAACTCAAAAAGTTCAAGACTTTCACTATGGGTCAGTACCGATCCAGTGTTTCTTCTCCCTTTCCTTTCTTCCTTCCTGAACGGATCGGGTGTGCAGCGGCCTCAAAGCGGAATTTATCCCCACAAGATACAGATATCATAGAGCTTACTTTGACGACCATATACGATTTCGACAAACTCCTGCATCTCCTGCGGGACAGGTCCGAGAACTTAGATCTACTCGGCATCCGTTTGACATGGGAAGAACAACGCTCTGGCGCATGGGCGGACCGTCGTCAACTGTTGACCGATCTGCAAGCTTTCCTCTCCCAGCGTGCGAGATGGTCTCCATCCGTCTATGATACCCTTCCTCAAGCGGAGTCCCCTGCCGCAGCCCCCACTCTCACTCGTCGCGGCTCTGCTACCTCCCTAGCATCAGAAATGTCCATTTCATTCCCTTCCGGCTTCTCACGTAATGCGCGCTTCAAGCAGGCTGAGGCTCTGTCCAGGGAGGCGGCTCAGTTCGCTGGCCGCATCTCGACCTTGCGCCATGGAAAGATTGCGGCCGCCGGTAAAGCCCTTGATACGCTCATCGATAACTCCAGAAAGCCAGTTCCAGACGAAATCTTGGATGAACAGGATAAATTAGAGGAACAGGGTATCAACGGAATGGAACATGTGGGAAGATTCATCATGAGCGTCGTTACTCAATGGCGAAAGTACAGTCGCGTTCTCCCCTTGGCTTACCCGAAGCATCCTGATATTTGCATAGGGCTGATGAATTTTACGTCGAATCGATGAAAAACCAGACATCGGCACAAAGCCTACTCGATGACATAGAAGCCGCACATCTCGCCCATCCCTCCTCTCGACAAGACTCTGTTTTCTCTGCACGCACTTCTTCAATCATCAATAGGCTCTCCTGTCGCGAAAACCCCTTTTCACCTCACTCGAACTTCCTCCGCCCGACTCATGCCGTCTTCCCCGACCAATCGAATGCGAACGACACCATCGCAAGAATCCTTAGCGAAGAATTAGAAGTCGGTCTTTCTCTAGCCCGAAGGCTGGAGAGGAGCGCTCTCGATTACCACGCTGCATGTGAAGCCGTAAGAAAGGCCGAGGCTAGTGTCACCTCCGCGACCGAGCTTTCCGATGCCTATGATGCCGTTTTACATGACATGCTCAATGGTGTTGAATCCTCCGATGGGGATGGTAGCCCTCCCGACCTTACATCGGGATCTTGTTTGCGCGAGACCAAACACGCTGCATTTCTCGCTCTCTTCCCTTCCTTCTTGCAACGCCTGGACAAGTCTGACGAAGAGGCCCATAGCATCCTTCCCACCGCTCGAGCCTCCCTGCTTGGCCTATGTGACGTCAATGTCGAATCGGGCTTCAAGGACCGGCTCGTGTTAGCGATCCAGCGCTTAGACGATGTCAAGGCGGAGTCAGAACGTACTCGTACAGTGATGAATGAACGCGTTAGTCTTCTCCGTGATGCAAGGAGAGTCTGGGTATCCGCAGGTTCCATTCTTACAGACCTCGGCACAATCCGAGGGGAGATTGGTGAGCTTATGGTGCAACAAAAGTGGAAATCAAACGTCGCAAGTCACCTACCGCCCACTCCCGAAAGCGCCAACGCATCGTTGCCTTTGTCCAACAAGACACCGGAGAATGCGACAGAACAGGTTGCGCTTCTTCGGGAGAGGTTTTTTCGAGACATACAAGAAGGCATCTCCGCATTCCCTCCGTCTATGGGCCCAGGTTTGCGCATATACCTCATCAAACGTCGTGATGGGTTGTTTGCAATCTTTGAACACACGCAACAGATAATCCAGATTGCCGACAGTGTTAACAAACAGGCCTTGGCAATGGCGGCTATTCGCGACGAAACTCACGAATTTCAAGTGCGTTTGGAGGATGCCAAGATTCGATTTGACACGGTGGCAGAACAAGCACTAGAAGGGTCGTTTTCCGAGGACGCCCTCGATGTTTCGCGCCAAGATCTAGTATCTGATGCTATGTCGATCCAAACTGCCTGTCAGTCATTCATGGACAGTCTGCCTCATCGCGTTACCTTCGTATCTTCGGTTTCCTCCAGTACGAGGCCGTCCAACACATCAAACACAACTCGGCGACGTCGCTTCTCTTCTTCTGTGGACTTGACTCTGGAAGCCTTGGAGTCTCCTCCTATCCTCGAGACGCCCTTAGACCTTGCTCATCTCGATTACGTTGTCCGCACCGACTGCAACACGTTTGCGCTACATCTTGCGACTAGCGTCTCTTCTCTTCAACAGAAGGTAGCCAACCTTGACGTGGTACGGGACGCCCACGCTGTTGACCTCAAGTTGGCAGCTTTGAGGAAATCCATTGTTCTGGCTGAAGAACGTCATAAAGCACTTCGTGAAACAATCTTTGCCATCCCAGACACCCTCGACTCCATTGACCGTCTGGCTCGCGCAGCAGGTGAAGCTGGCCCCGTATTCGATACCCAGCGTTCCGAGATATCACGGTCCTTCTCTCCCATTCGACAATTACTCCACAAAATGGACGTTATGTGCAATGAATCCCCTTCCAGTAGACATCTTTGTTCATCGAGAAGTGAAGCTCTCGACGACATGGAGGCAAAATTCCACGCCTGGAGCGACAACACAAAGGCGCTCTTATCTGACATCCGCCACAGAGAGGAACGGCTCAGGGCAGCGCAACGGGAACAGTTCAGGCGAGAACGACTGGAAGCCGAGGCAGCTGAGAAACTGCGCAAGGAGCAAGCTGAGACCGAAGCCAGGCTAAAGGCGGAACAGGAGCGAGCGAAGGAGGAACGAGAAAGGGAGGAGGCGGAGCGCTTGCACAGGGAACAAGTTGAAGCCCAAGAGCAAATGCGTGCGGAACGTGAGCGTGCTGAGGTGGCAGCCCGAGAACAAGCACAGAAAGAGGCTACGTTACCATCAAGCTATGCCTTTCCGAGCTCCACCGACGATACCTCTTTCGAAGACGATCGTGGTTTGTTGATCTTGAGTTTATACTTTGAGTGCAACTGAAAGCTTTGCTAGATACCATCGGTTCGCTTGAGGTCTCCCCTGAAGACCTAGCCGAAGTTCAGTCACGCGTTGCGGAGCTCCGGAGGCGGCTCCAATCCTTGAGGATCAATACCGCAGCCAGACCATCGCCATCATCTGTTTCACCACTCTTGACGGTTGGACAACACGCATCAATGACTTCCCAGCTAACCGAGGTTTCGAAGGAAGCGATGGAGTTGCCGACTCACATCTCAGACTTTGTCATCGACGCTGAATTGAAATCTCTGCAGGACGAGTTGGATGCCTCTCACCAGCTGTTGCCTCGTGCGCTCAGTCTCGCGCGGTTCGGAAGCCTCGTGCAGGACTGCGATCACGCACTCAGTGACTTGCTAGAACATATCGATAGCTACCCGGCGCCACCATTGGGTCCGCTAGCGGCAAGCTATGTCAGTTCGAGCATGTTACCACCTGAAGAGCAGTTACATGGCCGCCTCGCCTTCACGAAGGATCTGATTGACGAATTGGAGAAGGAATTTGCCAACGTCGCCAATGAACCGAAAGCCTCCTCCGAGCAACAGCGTGTTGTTCAGACATGGGCTGAGCTTGAATCTATGGCTTTAGATCGAATTAATGGACGAAGGTCGCGGCCACCCAGTACTGTGAGTTCTGGTCGCAATAGCCGAGCCTCCGTTGCTGTGCATCGGCCAATGCATCAGAAGAAATCCAGTCATTATTCCACCTTGTCAGCTAATCCCTCAACTCGCGGACGAGGACCTACGGTGGCCCCGGCTCATCCTTCGACGTCGAGTAGGAGAGTTTCTCACAAGGCGGATCCCATGCCCATGCCAAATCGCTGTTCGAGCAGGCTTTCTGTTGTGTCCAATAATCGGTCCGTCTCTGGGCCAATGGGTTCGTCTTCCAGACTCTTCAGCACTACGTTCGCTTCGCGGCAGCGTACTATCAGCCTGAACTCCACGGCTTCCAGTCCCATCGCCAACAACTCGGTCGGTAAAAAGCCGTTGGAACAGGCCCACCCGCATCCTCTGCGCGCCAGCCATACAAGGCGAGCGGTTTCTCCGACCCCTTCGAATGCGTCAGTAGTTTCGCGTTCCGTTTCAGGCTCTCGACGGCCCTCATACCCAGCGTGGGGCCGGCCACCTCCACTTCCGTCATCGAACTCGCAAAAGTTGCTTCCAAGGAGTAAGCCACCACCACCATCAAGGAAGCCATATGTTGCCAATCCAAAGAGCAAACTGGACGTGGCGGTTGGTGACGTTGTCAACAATCTCCCCGAGGACGTGGATATCAAGGTCGAAGTGGCCCAGGATACATATACATGGCAAGACCGAAGCGGAAAGTACTGGATAGGAGGCGAGGACTCGAAACTTTGCTTTTGTCGCATTCTCCGTTCCCAGACGGTCATGGTACGTGTCGGTGGTGGTTGGATGGAGCTATCCAAGTGGGCTTTTATTCGTCTCAGCTGTCTGCTTATCACTGATTACGAGAGCGGCAGATTTATACAAACCCATTTCGCTGATATGTTCCGACTTCTTCCCGAACCAATGCCCTATCTGGCCTCGAGAGAAGAAAAATGGATCAGTTCTTCAACCCTTTTAGAAGCTCCGGAGTTGATCAGTACGCCCGCTCGTGATAACGAAACACCGGAGCCCAGTAGCGGAGTGTTATTCCCTTCGTTCGCTCTGTCAACCCCTAGCGGGAAAAGTCCCCAATCTATCAAAACACATTCCTCTCCTGGCTCTCCTTTGACGGCTCTCCAATTCCTCAGACGTGTCGACGGAGAAGACAGCTTCCTTCGAACCGCTACTCCTTTCAGGAGTTCTACACCGCGTAGCAGCGGTCGGACTTCTCTTCCGCCCGGGTCGGTGAGGTCTCCTAACAGGGCACCAGTATGGAAACCGTAGCACGGACACCGCGACCGACTTTCTTCGTTTTCGTTTTCGTTTTCGTTTTCCTTCTTGCTTGGATTGGATTTCCACGTAATATTTATTCAACATTCTCCCCGTTTCGTCTCCTTCGCACTTCGCTTCGCAAGACACTGCAAATCACGTTCTGGATGGCATATAGGTAGATTAATTCGTGCTTTATTTCATACACATTTTCGCAGACATGTACGATATCATGGACTACTAATTGCTCGTTGTATGGGTTATAATGCCCAGTATGCTCACCGTCCCGGTGTTACGCTCACGTGACGAATCTTCGTTCGAGCTTCGCCGTCGACGCGTCGCTGACCATCTCGCGTTAATTTTACACGTCTCGTATTCATGGACTTTGATTTTCGATGTAACCGGCTCTCATGCCGAAAATCTCTGACCGACAAAGCAGTGGTCGTAAGCAACCCTCATATGTCCTTGACTTGAACTTGGCCTCCATTCACATTTAACCATTATCTTAGACGACATGTGAGATCAATGGGGATGCGGTCTCAGGCTGAAACGCGTTAACATTTGCTACATACAGGCTCGCATATATTCTGCGGTACGGATCATAACAGGAACATCCTGGCTGGGAAGGTATGTTTCTGACAGGTGCATTGACCCTCACTTCCCAGTGGACTGCGCGAATGAACTGTTTGGGGCGTCTCGCCTTTGCCCTGGTGCGGTACAATTTGATAGTCCCCCGATGCTACCTAACATAAGCCTGCCTCGCGAACCAATCGACAGCCTGTGAAACATCCCTCGTGGAACCGTACGTCATCTCAAGAGTTCTTATTCCCAGAGAGCCAGAAATAATACGTCGCGCGGATGGTCGGGACAAACAGCGATGACGTTGTGGTGAGTGAGCAATGATAACGCTTCACTTTGACCTCATCGAGTGTGCGCTTTCTCAGGTTTCGTCGTTGCACCCCTCGAACGACTACAAGACAGTGAGCACTGCTATGTATGCGCGTAGTAACTGAGCAATGGGGGCCCTTTTGGCTGTGCTCACCCAGTTCCCCCCATTTATTGGCTACTGTAGTCCGTGCTGTCTGGCTTGAATCCGGCGACGATACTGGAGATCAGTAGCCGTGCTATATCTTTCTGGCAGTACCAGATTCATCAGGAACAGTGAGCACCAAACTTCCGGGCATACATATGTTCTCCGTGGATGAGGGCGCATATGTATATATTGGCAGCTCTTTCCAGCATGCAGTCGTACGGAACATCAACGACAAAAACGCGCAATTGCAGAAACAGCTCGAAAATCTCGTGCGAGAGGGTACTTATTCTTCACCTCTTTCTGGTCGAGAAGCCCAAAAAAAGAGTAACTTTGCTCCTACGACATGCGACCTCTAGCGGACAGCGAGATCAGCCTGTTGAGCAACAAATTATCTGGTGAACTTTTTGAGAAACTCCTTAGGCCTGCTATGGCGATAGCTCGATGACGTTTTTCGTTTTTTCATGTATAGACTTGGAACGCGATTTGGATCTAGAAAGGCGGAAAAATCGGGACCTTCAGGAGATGTCAAGAGAAAGGGACAAGGAGTATCAAAAACTGAAGGTTTGAAAGATCCATTCGCGAAATCATGTACTGTGGTGATGAAAGAGCTCTCTCTCTGTGTTCTGCCGCACTATCGTAGGCGCAGTACGACAAGCTTAAACGCAGAGCGCTCCTGGCGCCGACTGTCGGCACGAACCAACCGGGCATCAACCTCGCAGGCGGCGGACCTGAGCTACACCCGGGTGTCGGTGTCGGTGGCATGAACACGGTAAGCGCCCTGCCCCCCCAGACACGAGACACCAAAAGATCGATCAGGTTCCAATTGTGGCTCGTTCGGGTCGCCATACCCAGATCCAGAGACCAGCAGCAGGAATAGTAAACCGCACCGTGGGACAGTTCAACACCCCAGGAGGAGGAGGAGGAGGAGGACTGCCTTTGTGGAGCCAATCACTGCAACAACATCAACACCAACAACAACAACAACAACCGCAGCAGCAGCATATATCTCCTCAAAACGCTCTTCCGGTCCGACAGCCATTCGTCGCGAGCGACCGCTCTCTCGATACTTCGGAACGATCGAACACAGCTCAAGATGTTGAAGAACTTTTGGGGAGCCAAGGCCGGTTGCAGCGAAGAACCCACTATCAGGGTGGGTGGGCCAGCACGACGAACCAAGCGCAGCAGCAGCAACAGCGTGGTAAGTCACCCGCTTATGTGAACCGCTCCAGGGCGTTCTTGAACTAGTACTATACACACAGCATTTGTCCCGTCGTCGGGACGGCGGACGTCTGGGACGTTTAGGCCTGGAGGCAAGGGCAAATGAGTCGTCGCACACAACTTTTGAGCGCAGTTTTTTCATTGCTAGAACGCGGGAATAAATTGTCCGATTAATTTGAGAAAGCGGGTGGAAAATCATGAGTACACATATATACCATTATTGTTGGTATTTCTACGATACGATACGATACTTGTTGTCTTTGTCAAAGAGTAATGATACAAGCACATAGAATGCGCATACCAAAAACATCAGCCCTCGAGTTGCTCGAAAAATGAAGTGCGAAAAAAAAAAAAAAAAAAAAAAAAAAAACGAAGACGAAGCAGCAAAGTGGATGTACGAAAAAAAAAACGAGCGAGCGATGGGCGGGGGTAAGGTTGAAGGCGTAGACGAACACGGGAGAGGCGCACATTAAAAAAATATTCAATACTAATGACGGCGCAAATTTCCGTTCTTCTCGTCTTCGAGGTATTGCCCGATGGCGAGGATATCTTGTCCCGCTCGACTGAGATAACCCGCAAGGACGTCCTTATCCGCATGAGGGAGTAGATCCGCCAGCCTCTCAACCTGTCGTGTGAACTCGGTGTTCATCGGCGTATCGAGCTCCGGCGATGGGCCAGGCGACCGCCCAAAGAATGACGGGCGCTTGAGGGTATTACTCCGGCGCCGCATAGGTAATGACGCCGCAGCGTTATTTCCCGAATTCGTAAGCGACGATGACAGCATGAGCGTCTGCGAGCGCTGCACGCGACTGGGCAGAGCGCGCGGACCACCCGGTACCGATGGCGCACTAGTGATCTGCACCGGTCGTGGGTTTGGCAGCGACGTCAAACTCTGCTTGGTAGATCGTGTGGTAGATCGTATGAGCTTCTCGGTTGGCTTGCTCATGTCCTTTCTCGTGCTTGCGTTTCGTCCGAGAGAGGAAAGGAGGCCGGCCGTGACTTTGGCGCCTACCGAGAGTGACGGGGAATGTGACAACGGTGCTCCTATCGCGGTGATAGCTTGTGAGACCCCGACCAGCGCAGGATATGGTAAAGCGGGTGGTGGAACATTTGGGGACGGAACGGTATCAATGTCTCGCTGAGACAGATCTGTGGCAATGTAGGCATCGGCCCGTAGGGGGAATGTCATCTCCGATGATAAAGATGACCTTGAGGGATTGCGCGGCCGTGGGTCGAGGACATCATCCGGACTCTGTGATGGGGATGCGTAGACTAAGCGGGTTTTCGAAGCACCTGAAAATTTACCATACAGGGAAAACATAATCGGTATAAAGCTAGCGAGGAGAAAGAGAAAGAAAAAGGATTTTCATAGCCCACCTTTTTCCTTCATGGTTGTGACCCAATCACTCAGCCCACAATCATACATGGACAGCTCATTGATCTTATTGGCATATGCTGTCGCTCTCTCCAAACCGGACTTCTTGTTGATAATGTCTTTAAATCGCATTGCATCTGGTGACCTGGCTCGGATACGAGGCTTGGGTGGTGACGGAGGCGGAGGGGATGGCGTTCGTGGGAAGACGTTCGTTCTGGGGGACTTTGTAGAAGGCGGTCGGGGCAAGGATGAATATCTCTTCAAGTTGGTTAGTATCCCCCCTTTCCGCTTAGGTTCTGAAGGGCTATCTTCTGTGGTAGATTCCTTTACGCTTGAGGATGACCTGTTCAACGCTCGAGGCCTCGCATTCTCAAAGGCATGCCGACTACCTTCTGATGAAACGTGACTGGAATCATTCGAATTGCTAATCCAGCTAGTCTCCCGGCGAAGCTCTGGGGGACGAGCTGTACTTGGAGCGGGCTCATCTTTGACAGGCTGTACAGTGATCGCAGGCGTCGAGTCCGGAATATCCGTCGGAGATTTAGGCAATTCATCCTTAGCGGGCACTTCGGGGGCGAGACTGATCGACTTGTCGGAGAGGGAATGCTCACTCTCTGCCGGAGTGACAAGGATTTTCGACGGTGGAAATGCGCCTTCCCTCTGATGAACCGGGCTTGTCGGCCCATGTTCCGGTCTTTAAAAGGCAACGACGATCAGGCGAATATAGATGGAGCAGGAAAGGAAATACATACTCAGGGGAGTAATCGGAATCTTCGGAAGATGATTGAGTGCTTAGAGGGGTAGCGCTGATATGTATTTGATGGATGGATGCAGTTGATGCCTTGGGAGCTAGTCTAACTGTGACCGAGGCAGGCGCTGCAACCCCCGGGGCTTTTTGAGACGTCATCGGCGATGGGGAACGCCGGCGAGGCGGCCGCGGAGGAGGCGGCGCATTAAAATCAATGTCAAACATAGCTCTTGGGGGAGGCGGGAGTGGACCAGCTTTGGAATGGACGCCTGGCTGGTAATGCAGATACGAGGACGGTGCTGTAGAAACAGATGATGATGTTGTTGGAGCAGGCGAAGCTCGACTCTGCTCGGGGTTGCCTACGAGCTGGGCGTGCGGTAATGAGGTGTCGAGTGGGTGTGTCGGGTGTGGCTGGGTGTGGATCCCATGACCATTCATGACGTGTGCGTTGCGGATAGGTTCTACAGATGCAGCCATGGCGGTCGGATGAACATAAGTTTCGCCAGAGGATGCCGTCTGCACAGAAGGGTTTGACTCTAGGGAAGTCGTGTCGACGGAGATAGATGTAGTATCAAGGGAGGATGAGCGTGAGGATGGCGTTTGGAAGATGGGCGGCTGATAATCGGATGGGGCGTCCTGGACTGTGTCTGTTGTTAGGTCCTGTGGCGGCTCACGACGCGTCAAGGTGCCGACAATACCGACGTCGCGCGACGGGGTTCTGGAGTGACCTCTTGATCGCGCGGTTCGTGACTTCTCCGGCTCGGAGGAGAAGGGTGAGTTGGGAAATTTCTGTGTTGTGGGGGAGAGAGAAGCGGAGGATGAAGGTGAGGAAGGGGTGTGAGAGGAATATGTGTCGTGCAAAGAGACTTGGTTTGTGTCTGGCGGCACTGAACCCGAAGCCGCCAATTGTGCGTCGACGACTAATTCTTGCCGGTAACCGGCCAACGGCGACGGCAACGTGGGTTGTATAGTACTGGGAACTGAGGGCGAATGTTGTGCGGTTTCATCTCCTTTTGCCGGAGTAGATTTATTATTGACTTTGAGTGGTGGAACAATGGCAATCCTTCGATTATCAGTGCCGTTCTCCGCATTGTTAGTTTGCCCTTGTCTGTATACGGCAGCACTTCCAAAAGAGTCATTCTTCACTTTTGTTCCACTGGGAAACGGTGAGTCATTTGAAGCCCCAGCCTGTCGCGTGCTTGCCAGTCCGGCAGTATCGTACATATACGGCTGGCTAGCTTGATCAGAATGGCGGTGCGACAGTATCGCCCCAGCGCCTCGTCTTTGCACAGCAGGTTGCGACGCCGGCATTCGTTCTGATTGACCAACGTCGGTCACGAGCGTTGACGGCTATGAAAACGACTAATCTCACTTACCTGCGAGAACGGCGTCGGGGGCCATTGCCTCTGTGAGATGGAAGAATGAAGGTGGGAAGAAACGAGGGCGTTAAAGAGAGGCCATAAAGGTGGATAGTAAATGGCAATTGTACGAATACAGTATCACTTGTTGTTGTACCTTAATTCTCCCTTCACATCCCCTCACCAATCCATTCTGCCCAAACTCCGCACAGGAATCTTCTTTCCTTTGTATCCGAATCCGTCCAGCCATGGCCACACCTCGCTTCGCTGTTGCTCAAACTTCTCAACCGCACCTACTTTCTGCAGAGTGAGAGCTATATCATCCAGCCCGTTCAACAAGCAATGTCTCCGGAATGGATCCGTCGTGAATGAAATCGCAGGCTTTCCGTTCGCTCGTCGCACCTCCTGCTTCTCGAGATCAACCTCTAGCTCCAAACCTGCTTCAGCGTCTTCAGCGAGTGCCCTACATTCTTCGTTCGACAGCGTAACAGGCAGCATGCCGTTCTGCATTGTATTGTTACGGAATATGTCCGCGAAGCTTGGCGCGATAATGCATCGAATCCCAAAATCATTTCTGCATTCACACGGCTTGTCAATCAAACTGGCAGATATGAGAAACGGACAACAAAGAAAGGTACTCACAGGCTCCATGGTGCATGCTCTCGGGAACTACCGCACCCAAAATTCTGCCCCGTGCAAACCAAGATCTTTGCCTGATCGTATGGCGCACGATTCAACACAAAATCGGTGTCCTCGCCAGTATGTGGGTCCTTTCGCAGCGCGTAGAAGAGCCCATTCGCAAGACCGGAGCGCTTGAGCGTCTTGAGGAATTGTTTAGGGATAATCATGTCTGTATCGACGTTTTCCATGTGTAGGGGCGCGGCGATACCGGACACAACGACGAACTTGGCAACACTGGATGGCGTCTCTGTAGGGGGGAGGCTCTTTGGGATTGAAGACGTCTCAGACTGTGCTGGCGTTTCTGGCTCCGGCGGCGGCAAAACAGGATCTGTCAAAAAGTCGAACGCGCTCGCTACTTTCAGGTTGGCACTGGGACGGACGTCCACGCCAAGGTACTTGCGCACGTCCGTCAGCTTACCCGCTATGGCTGCTGCTGCTGCCATAGCGGGGCTGACAAGATGCGTGCGGCCACCAGCACCTTGCCGACCTTCAAAGTTACGGTTGCTGGTGCTAGCACAACGCTCTCCAGGGGCAAGCTGGTCGGGATTCATGCCCAAACACATGGAACAACCAGCCTCACGCCAGTCAAACCCAGCACGCTTGAAGATGACGTTGAGACCCTCGGCTTCTGCGTGCTGCTTGACAAGACCGGATCCCGGGACGATCATCGCGCGAATGTTCGGTGCGACCTTTGCGTCGGGCCCTGCCGCCAGGACAACGGTAGCCGCGGACCGCAAGTCCTCAATGCGACTATTTGTGCAGGAGCCAATAAAAACTTTGTCTAGCATGATGTCCTCCATGCGCGTGTTTGGAGCGAGTCCCATGTATTTCAGCGAACGCTCAACAGAGGAGCGTCTGGACGGGTCGGTAATCAATGTGGGGTCAGGAACAGTGCCGGTAATGGGTGCCACGTCTTGTGGAGAGGTCCCCCATGTAACCGTTGGGATGATATCTTCTGCGCGGATGTTGACCTCTATGTCAAAGTGTGCCCCTTCATCAGACTTCAAAGTCTTCCAATAAGCAAGAGCGCGGTCCCAGGCTTCGCCCTTCGGAGCCAAAGGCCGGTTGCGGAGGTAATTGAACGTTACGTCATCGGCGGCGACCATGCCTGCGCGAGCACCAGCCTCGATACTCATGTTACAGACGCTCATGCGTGCTTCCACGCTGAACCCGCGGAAGACGGAGCCAGCGAATTCGATAACACAACCTGTGCCTCCTGCAGTACCGATGAGACCGATGATATGGAGGACCACGTCCTTGGAAGTAACGCCCTCGTGGAGCTCGCCATTGACAGTGATGCGCATATTCTTCGCCTTTTTCTGCAACAAAGTCTGGGTGGCGAGGACATGCTCGACCTCTGATGTCCCTATTCCGAACGCGAGGGAGCCAAATGCACCGTGGGCTTCGGGGAATGAAATGAGGATATAAGCAGTGTTAGCCAAAACGTGTGTCGCTTACTTGACGTATGAGAATCACCGCACACACATGTGATGCCAGGGAGCTGATAGAGGATAAGTAACAATTGAGAGTGAGGCACTCGACATCACATACAGTGAAGCCCTGTTCGGGTCCGATGATATGTACAATACCTGGAAAATGAACATCTTAGCAAGCGGTGTCAAATGGGGGCGCAAATGATCATTCTTGCCTTGACGTCTATCGGTCATGCCAAAATAAGTAAGGCCAAATTCCTTTACGTTTTCTTCCAGAGCCATGCACTGAGCACGAGAGTCGGGTTCGATGATAAACGACTGAACGGAAGCAAAGTTCTTCCTGGAGTCGGTGCTGGAAGAATAATCCGATTATTATCGAAAGCGTGTCCAGTTGGAGAAAGGAACGTACGGCACATTATGATCTACAGTTGCCAGAGTGCAATCAGGCCGACGCACAGGCCGACCGGCATTCCGCCTAACTCCCGACGATCAATCATGATATCGAATAAATGACACTAGAGAGGTGGCACTCACAATCCCTCGAACGCTTGTGGGCTCGTAACTTCATGCACGAGATGCCTAGAACGAACATAACGACACGTCCTACACGGACGGCTCAGGACAAGGGTATACCCACCGGTCGATATAAAGCAGGGCGAGCCCATCATCCTGTATGTCGCTAGTAAACAGATGGGGATGAGCATTAGACCCTCACTGCTGGCCAGAAAGTCACATACATGACATGATCGTCCCATATTTTGTCATAGAGAGTGCGCGGTTTGGAGACAGGGCCGTGTCCCATGTTCAAAGGTTCAGAGGGGCGGAGTTAGCAAGCCAAAAAGAACCGGGGTTTTAAAGCTCCATAGCTCCAGTGGAAGACACCGCGGATATACATTCGATCTACATCAATCTTGGTTCGGCCACCGTTCGGCCGATGGGTACTTTAACTCTGAAGGGAGCCGATCGGTCCCGAGACCCGATGAGGCCCGTGAGAATCAAACTATACAGTTGATCAGCCACCATTTGGTTGTCCAGGTCAGGTGAAGCACACCAAAGCAGCAGTTACAACAGAGCAGCGATGGCCAAATCTAAGAAGTGCGTGCACGCCGTGAATCCCATCCGTTACTCTAAAGGCTTACAGCGACATTTAGTCATACCAATCACAATCAGAACAAAAAGGCACACCGCAACGGTATCAAGAAGCCAAAGTCTGCCGGTCGTACACGCTCTTTAAAGGGTGTATGTATAGTTTCCCTCTTACCAACTGAATGATGCTTAATGTCTTCTGCGTTAGGTCGATCCGAAGGTATCATCGTCGAGCTGATTTCAGTTATATTCATATCGCTAATCTCCACTCTCAGTTCCGACGGAACGCTTTGTTTGCCCTTGTGGGGTCGGTGAGTTCCATCAGTGCTATTACAATATTCCCTCTCTCATTCAACTGTAGCGAAAAGCACGGGCAGAACAGAAGGCTGGGTCATGATTGAAATTGGGCTATGCGGTATTCATTAGAGATGTCCAGTTCAAGATCATTATGATTGTCTGTAACAAAACCCCATCATGCATACGTGTCTTTGCCCAGGCAACCATACAAACAGGAAAAGCACCCGAAAACATTCATAGAAGTGCCTACCTGCTGCGCATCCATCTCCCGACAGGTTGGGGATGAGCGGGCAATGGGCTCGGTCGAACACCTCCCCCTCATCCGCCTTCCGTTGTCGACTCACGAAGGCCTCTGTTTAATGCAGCATTCCGTTCTAGCGTAGCGCGCAGTCGCAATGCCTAGAATGCCAGTCAGCGGGCGACCAGGCCTGATGACGATGGATGTACCGCAGCATCCTCCACTGGCAGAGCCCCCTTTGCCATATTGTGTTTACCTGGTCGTGGTCTTCTTGCAAATGGTCGGACTGGCCTTGTACCGTCTTGCTGCTCCAGGAGTCTGAGACATTCCTCATGAGTCGCAACGTAGTCTTCTAGTAGCGCGAAGAACTTGTGTCGCAGCACAGTCTTGATGCGTTCGAGAGCACGGTTGGTAAACCACCCATCACGCTCCTAGGAAGCGACTTAACCCCGCTGAAAGAATCAATCATCCCGTGCTTACGTTGCAGCTTTCACGGATATTCTCCTCGTCATCTATCATCCCTCTGAGCATGGGGTCAGTGATATCGCATAACTGGAAAGCAGCTGTATCCGAAGAGAGGGTGACGCCGTCGAAGATATGCGATCTGTCGTGCTAAACTTCAGTAACGTGTCAAGAACAGACCGTCATGGTTACCTTCTATCATCTCGAGCCTGTTCAGAAGACGAGTGGTTCGTGGGAGCAACGAAAGTGCGACCGTCCCGCCGCCTTGATACCACGGAGACACGAGCAATGGGATGATTGAGGTTTCGGAAATATAATTTTTGATAGCTTAATATATTCAGTCAACACAACCGAATGAAAACTGAGGGCAACCAACACATGCTCACCATCTTGCCTGAGGATCTTGCCGCGGGTCGTATCCAAATCGGACCATGGTATCCCTCCATGGACCATCTCCAAAGACATAGCAAGTTAATGGCAAAAGGACTTTCGAGCTGATATTCACAGGTCGTAAGATAGCACGACATACCGGACGGTGAAGAGGACTGTAAACGTACTTTTGAATTTCTCGGGCTTGGGCTGGGGTGAATTGGTTGAGCAGCGCGGTGCGCGTCCATATCGGCCGAGTACGGAAGTGCTTTGCAGTTGAAAGTCAACACGGTTAGCTCCATAGGGTACGCATCACAGCGAGATTCTACCTCTTCCAGCTGCTGAACGAGATATTGATCGTACTGGTTGCGCACTTCCTCGACGTTTGACGGGGGCTTTGTCGGGACCTTCATAAAATCATGTACAACGTCAGACATTCGAAGAAGGAACACGTCCTATCTCTCAAGGCGACAGACGACAAATGGAAAACAAATATTGACCCACCGCTTTCTCGGAAAATGTGATGGACGTTGGCCCGAAGCCCTTCCAGCGCCCCTTGTTGATGAGTCTCTCCTTCTCCTCGCCCGTTTTCTCGTCTACGACGGTAGTGACGGTGGACATCGGGTTCGCCTTGAAACTGAAATACCGAACCACGACCGTAGAAGAAACATAAATCAGTGTATTTTTGACGGACCAGGGGCGACGTACTTGTAGTTCTGGGATATACCTTGTCGGCTGAAGATGGGAGGTGGGAAGAGGCGAAGATTGCTTCGTTGTGAGGAGTGCTGGGCCTCCGGTTGCGTTCGCCCGACGAGCTGTGGGTCGATATCGACGTCCATGGCGGATGGGTCATCGATGGTGTAGTCCTCCGTTTCTTGGGGGAGACGGTACGCGCGGATGCCTTCCACTGTTATGTCCGAAAGCTCGATAAGAAGGAGAAAGGAGCGAAGGGAAAAGGTACTGACCGTCCAGGGAGGCCATTGCCGTGCGTAGTTTTGAGAGAGGATCGTCTTGTGCGGGTTGGTACTGAAAGTCGGCCATACCTTATTCGAATGAAAACATTATTTCAGCGTGCAGCGTCGCATCGTATCGTCTGCTCGACAAAAGCTATAACGGCTGCTCACTGCGAAATCTAGCCGTCTTTGGTATTACACCTACGGCAACAGCAGTGTATTCCCCGACTGTCTGCGCACCATCGTCGTCAGGACGAGCGTGCTTGAGCTTTCTCTTTACCACTCTCAGTAGTATATTGTTCGTCGGGACGAGATCGCCCAATAAAGGATGTGAGAACGGGTTGTCGGGTCTGAGGTTCAGCTCCAGCGGAGAATCTTCTCTCGGTGCGCTTCTTCTGAATGCTCTATCTATGGACGACTGGCCGCTGAGGGTGTGGATTGCCTTGTCGACAGACTCGGGACGAACATATCCGGGATACTCTATGGAGTAGAAGTGGGTAGTTGGGAGTTCATGGGCTGGAGCATATTTCTGAGACTCTGTAGAGGACGCCTCGGCTGCGGCATTGTTTGCATCCTGCATTTCAAAAGTAGACTGACTTTGGTCTGTTAGACTGTCAGAGATGGACGCGAGTTGACGTGGTCACGTAATAATCTGATAGACCCGGTGATGTCCCTCCTAATGTATCCCAGGCTCGGTATAAAGGTCGACGCTTTTCTGTATCGAATAGTCAGTCACTCTTTTCCCAATAGGTTACGGGGCCTGCGCCCAATACCTTGCAGTCACGACTCCCTGGCTGGATCGTGGCCTTTATCTTTGCCCGCCGAGCCTTGAACAACTAACTCTCACTTTTTCCTCTCTGTCTCTGCCAACATTCCGGCACGATCCCTTCTCCTTTCTCATGCCCAGGTCATTCTCCACGTCTCATAACTCCTGGCTATATCATCTCCCCCAATCTCATGATATACCAGCCCTCCGAGCGTGCCTGCCATGGCTCCCAACACTCTGCATGCCGCAGCAGCACTTCTCCTGGACTGTGGCCACTGCATATGTTTTAAGTCTCTTTCCCGTCGTCTACGGGCTCATCAGAACTCTCGGTGCCTCAAGTGGGGTGGTGCAGATGGTTTGGATGGGCTCTATGATGCTGATATTGGATGCAAATGGGGCTAACTGAGCCGGTAGTCGGGCTCGAAGTGCTTCAGTCTCTCGTGAAGATTTCATTTTGGATAGCATTTCAGCCAATTGGTCTTCTGACATGGTTGCATGGTCGATTTGGGATGCGGATGACATGTTCGTGGTTAAGTGTTTGTTTTGGGTTTGTTGATTTTCATTTCGAACCCAACATCATCACAGCACAGCCACCGCCACAATGGTCCAGGACTCCAGGCAGCGTCACCAACTGTCCACCACACAGGGCTGTACATTGTTGGCACGATGATATCATCGCTACCACCAGTGCGATCTTCAACACAGTGAAGCGAATAAGAGAATTTCTCATACACCGAAGGAGGAGGTAGCAACAGCGCACGCGCGCTACGCTATGAGTCCTCCTTATTCGGATTTTCAATCTTTTTTGGAAGTTCTCGAAGTTCTCGCGTCAAACCCATAATCTCCTGTAGCGCGTCCTGGAGAACGAAAAAAAAAAAAGTGAAAAGTGAAACATCACATCAATATTTCGCTATAACCACACCAACCAAACGAAGGGCTGCGTACATCGGAATTCATTTTGAAACCAGCCGCCTTGAACTCGTCTATCACTCGCTTGATTACCCTCATAAGTTTCACATTTGTCACGAGTTGGAACATCCGAATTTCGGAGGGTGGAGTCTTGGAATTGACGTCAATACCTTTCAAATAGAAAGGTGCGGGGTTAACACATCCGCGGAGCAACAGCAAAGCGGAAAAGAAAGGGAAAGATCGTACCCATTTCCTTGGCCAATTCATACAAGTCCGAGAGAGCTTTGAGAGCTTTTGGCTTGTCTGCGAGCCTCTTGAACAATTCCGTATGCCTGATGACGTCGATGAAATCGTCGGGGACCTCGGATGCCAGTCGCCTTGGTGTGGTCGAGAATGTACGGAGGGCATCACGTCGATGCGTGGGTTGATATTGCTGATACAGTAGCGTCCGTGATAGGGCGAGGCTCCGGGCAGCATACCGCAGGCTGAGTACTCCAAGCCCAAGCATGTTGTAGAGTTTGTTCGAAACGGGCAGCGGTTCTGATTCTCCCTCCTCCTTGGCGGGAGGCCGGACCGCGATTTGACATTTCATAAATCGCGTGCTGACTCGGATTTCGACGTTTCGTTCAGTTTCAGGTTTTTGTGTGGATGGAAGACGATTACTATTCGATCGATTCTATTCTCTCTGAGAACCAGGTACTACTCATCTTATCTCCACCCTAGACGCGCCTACATGTACACCCTACATTATTCACACAGAAAATACAATGTACCTTCAAGGTTGACATCCCCGACATGGGACACCTAGATGGCGGCCACGAGCGCGACGTACGCGTTCAGAATATTTACACACCACACACACCCAAACGCTTTGTGTTAGATCAAAGCTCAGAGCAAAATCCAACTGCCACTCTGGCTAGCCTTCATTCTCATATATTCGTGCGTGAGGATTTACATACATAGAACAAAGAAGTGCGCGCATTCACCCAATCCCCCCCCTCTGAGCACAGGGATTACGCGGATTTCACCATCCCGCCTCCATTCAGTTCGCGCGTGCGAAACGCGCTCAATGCAGAGACTAAGAGCGTGAAGCTTTCGGCGTTGGTGGGCGCAGGTGGCCTTTGGTACGGCTTTGGAAAGATCATCATGCGACTGTCGGTGTTCCCAGTCGCGTCTCTTTACACTCTTCCGAGAGTTGAACACTCCCCACTCTTTCATGCAGCCTCGACGATGTTCCAGCCAATGAAATGTCAGAATTGTTAACCAAGGCAGGTTTCTGACGTTTCCTAGTGTATGTCCTTGACTTATCACACGTTTCTTGGCAGACTTTTCGAAATCGTCTCGTCGAAGTCATTGACCAGGCGCAGCACTTCGCCGCACTTGGGCCTGCAGGAGGCGGTGGACAATCTGGTGACGCGGCGTTGACGTTTAGAGAGGGCCTCGAGGTGACCGAGAGAGAGCGTGAGTTTTATTTATTGATTTTGTTCTTTTCCTTTTCCCTCTGACATTAAAGCCGCACTTCATGAAACCAAAAAAAAGTGTTTTTGCTTGCGCAGGAGAGTGCAAAGAAGACTAAGCAATGGTATGAATCTACGGATAGGCTAAGGAAGTAGTGAACCCACAGCGCGTCTCAACCAACGCGCAGGGGGGGAGGTATCATTCCGACTTTTTGGTTTCTGAGCCCGACGTGCTCTGTTGTGATGGAAGTGTCCTTTGTAACTCGTTCACGAACCTATTCCATCGTCGCCACATATATATTATCAATAAAAAAGAGTTACACTGTACCAAAGTGCATGTTTTTTTAACTCACCATTTGATGCTCACCCAAAGAGCAAGTGCGATGAAAAGTAACGCAATTAGATGGACATTGCCACCGGTGACAATGGCAAGTGAGCTCAAGGTGAGGGAGAGTAATGCCAGGACGACATCGACGACGAGCAGAAAGCTCGGGTTTAGGGACGAGCCAGGGGTAAGGATGTTGGAAAGGAAGTCATTGTCACTGTCTGCCAGTGCCGCCGACGGTGATTCGTCTTCGGTACTTGGGCCTCCGAGTCGGCGCTGAGACGTATTTTCGCCACCGGCACCGACGTGTCGTCCATCAGCTGGCTCATCCATCATCATCACTAACCTATGATTGATATGGCCCGATCAAAGCCCGGTAATGATGGTCACCGGAGGGAGCTGGATGGGGAAAACCAAGCTCACTGCGAGCTGTCTAGCTCGTGGCGGCCGGGTTTGAATTTGAATCACTCTTTGGATCGGATCAGATTCTTACGTGCGTCTTGCAAGACGCAGACGCGGACATCGCTTTCATCCGACTCGTAACGAAACATGTTATTTACATAAAACTGGTATACAGTGCACGGTCTGTACAGAGTGACCTCGGTCTCATCAAGCTGACAAAACCCCACTCCTGACTCCGGATGTGGCGATCTGAATCACGTAGCAAGCATCCGAGGCCGAGGAGGTAGTTTTCATTTCCACCCCACTGACTTGACTAGCACTGACTCGGATATGACTCCCAGTGGAGGGCTGACACCTAATACAGGGTGAACGGGAATGCATTTTCTTTTTCGGTCATAGGCCACATGTAACCACTGTCCAACGAGGGATGTCCGTTATCGGACGCGCCTCCAAACACGTACGAGGAGGCAATCATTTCGTCGTGCACCTGCGAGTGTGACGTATGAGACACAAGGTTGAAGTGTGATGGTGCTACTGTAGGCTGTAGCATCTGCGATGCCGTGCTCTAGAGTGTCGGGAAGTTTGGACTCCCGATTCCGAACGCCGTGATGAATAAATGAGATGAGTGCATGAGACTGCTGTACAATAATTATACGTCATGATCAATACAGGACTGTAAGGTAAGTGAAACAATATAGTTTACAATACAATACATAATAATCACACAGATATGACCGTCGGATGCGACGCATACATCGGTCCAGGTCCAGCTTCGTATGCGGGAGGTGCGTCTCCCAGCGGACTTTCGCGTCCAGACACGAGTCGCTCGTACGCAAGCGTCCTGTGTAACAGCTCGTTTGGATCTTCTTCTAACGGCAAAGGAGACGCGCGGTTCGCGTCAGCTGGCGACCGATCGCCACCCTCACGCTTACGTCGTTTGCGCTTTTCCACACACGGACAGACTGGGATGTGCTGTGCCATCATTGCGCTCTCATCGATTGTCTCAGTGTAGCGCGGTAGAGCCGTATACTCAGCACGTGCGTAGCACTGCAGGTGGTGATGGATCAAATATCAGCCCGGGGAGGTTGAAGAGCGAGGGATAGGGGATGAAGAGGGATAACGCACCGAGAGTACATGCACAGGTGTGCGCACGACGATCTCGAAAAGCTTGCCTTTTCCCGTCGTGGGATCCACTCCCGTATCGTCTCCCCGCGCAAGACGCATCGTGAAGCGCAACGCGTGGGAGATTTGGACGGCGCAATCTTTGCTTCGACTGGTTGGGTGGAGCAGGTCGCAATCAGCTGGGAGATGCAACTTTGCACGGAGGGGCCAAGGACCAGCCCCCAACAACTGCGATGCCACTTCTGATGGGTTAGCACCCAAGGGCCGGATGGCGGCGAGCGGCGAACTCTCATAAGCAAGTGGGTCGTCCGAGCTAAGCGGTAGCAGCGGTTTTGTCTCGTCATCGTTTTGCAATTTTAAAAGAGGAATGACGCTAGTAACGGTACGTGTAAGGTTCAGCCCACTGGCGTAGCTATCGATACGCTCTAGAGATTAAATATGTCTCAGAGAGCAACTGCAGAACACAGAGCAGCTGCTTACCTTCTATATCGACCGCAAATCTATACATCCGAACTTTGGCCAGTGGCATAAATACCACCTTGATGTTGAAAGAAGCACCAATGGCGAAAGTTTTTCTTGAGACTTTGAAGAGGTACTGCAGCTGATCGTCCCAAGGCCTCTCGATTTGAATCTCCCCATGCGTGTCCACATCTGCATCTGCGGGTAGAGAAACAACATGCACGTCCCGAGTGGCGGTAAGGTTTGGCGTGAACACGCCTGGCCGCCGGACTTTTGCCACGAGCTTCCATGTTATGGAACCGCCGTCGCACTCTAATGATGCTGGCATGTGTGACGGAATCTCGAAAGAAATCGGGAAAGTATATGTCCCTGTCCTTTGGGGGTTAGAGGGCGACAAGGGTTCCGAAAGACACAGACAGACCTTTCCTAAACTCCTGCCATCCGTCTCCAACCTCTTTGTGCTCCTCTTCTACTCGATAAGCTTCTCCCTTCCTTCCAAGACTATTGTGTGGAAATAAAGAAATGCGCTTTGTACAACTCTTCTCTCGGCCTCGTTCAATTCCGTTAGGACTGCAAATTCTCTGGGTGACCCTCATCGTGCCCTGGAGAGCCAGGACGAGAGCCTCGTCCAAAAATAGAGCTAAAACCTAGAGATGCACTTGACCGATGTCCTTTGCTATGGAGACTGTTAGCTCTTGAGGTCGTGGCGGCGGACCGTCCATGGCGGCTTGATGCACGAGACGTACGAGTCTCCCCTAGGCTAGCCGTACGAGAGTGTTCGGTGGTTCTCGGCGCTTGATTGTCTACCAAAAAGGGTTCAGCAAGATAGTCGGTGTAGTAGGTGGATGCAACTCACGTGCAGACGCCAGCGTCTCCACATGTGGGAATGATGAAATTGAGGCGGACGGCGATTCGACAAAGTGGGCTGACGTGGGTGTGTGCGCAATCACTTCCTCTTCTGAAGTTGGTGGTAACGAAAGCGGCGATGGCGCAGGTGGGCGATTGAGATGCGCTACGGGATCGCGCTGGAAAACTAGGTGGTCCGCACTTGAGCGCCTTCGGACACGCATTCTGCCTCTTTGAGAGGTATCACCGGCAACGTGGGCAGGAGAAGGGACTGGTAAAGCAGGTTCTGCTTCAGGTGGCGGAGGTGGGAGAGGTAGAGGTGGTTGTTGATGTTCACTGTCGTTAGCATGGTGGGAATAGCCAGGCTCCACGGAGAGGGATCGCCTAGAAGACGGCGAGGATGCAGCGCGGAAAAAGACTTGAGTGGCACTATGAAGCTTGCGTTCCTCTGAGGTGCCCATCCCTGAAACCGTTTATAAGGGGTGGAAGGAGGAACGAGCATGGGACATACCCTCGGACCAGGAAACACAGGACATCGCCTGTAATTCTATTTGAATACTTGAAATCTTGCTAGCCTTGGAAAGATCCAAAGCCAACAGACCCCTCAGGACAGGACGAGGGGGCGAATTCGCCTAAAAGAGGCTGTGATCCTGCGGCATCGACAGTGCGGAGAACGACAAAGGGTTCAGTAAGGGTTATTGAGAGAGAACTTTTTGAAGGGAGATGTTGAGAGTGAGTTGACATGTTGGGTTGTTGAGAGGTAGGAAAGCAAGTAATCGTATGGGAGAGGATAGCATCTTTAAGAGGACCGGTATTCGCGCCGGCTTCCTCCGCGGATTAGGATTAGAGCGATTTGTCAGGGCGAAACACGCGTGATACCGGTACCCGATGCTTGGTCACCGTCACCAAATACGAAGACCGGTCCTGGCCGATCGCTACTGAATGGCCGGGCCTGTCCATTCACCCGCCTCCATTTCATATCCACTTCCTCTGCCCCTGAGTGTATCTCGTAGTCGCAGCATGTACCTAGACGGTCCTGTCGAAGGCGGCGTTTCCTCTTCGTCACATTAGCACATGAATTGATATTACGCAACTGGGTGATTCCGAGTCTTTGCAAACGCACCGAACTCGAAGGTACCAACCCATTCAAAGTAATGATCCATCAAAAACGCCACACGATAAGGGAGATCGTTTGGTCCTTCCAGCTCCGCGACTCTCGGCCCCTGGATGGGCGGTTTCAACACTGGCAAATTTAGATAATCTAGCCTCGAGTCCATAAGGACGAGGCTAACGTGAGGTCTGCGCCGAGCCTGTTTCGAGTCAGTTCATGGAAGCACAAGTAGCATGACGTACAGAGACGTTTGCTCTGACCAGGAATTCAACATGGTAATCGCATGAGCAACTAGGGACAAGTACGACGCAAGGCTGTGACTATTCAAATGTATCAATGTACACGTTTTGTCGCAGCGACTGCAGGCCAAAAGGATAATACCAGCCAGAGGTCTCCCCGTCAAGAAAGTATGACGAAAACTCGTGAAGAAGAACGAGACAAGGCGATGTAATTTCGAACTGGGACGGTGCCGTTTCAGGCCGCGTGTCCCTCAACATCGAGAGGACTATTGAAGCCTGGAGCGCCGTGGGCGGGTAGCTATGTTGGTAGACGCTTTCAGTGTTTAGTGGCATGAACCACGAATGACACGAACAAGACATCCACTCGAGACAGAACTTGAGAGACGGCGCCGTAACCCCCGCATTCGTTCAGCCAATCGTCATTGAAGTCCCGCAGAGCAGCGACAAAGTTTTCGCGGGATGGCGTCAAGAGAACGGCCCTCGATTCAGGGCGGTTCGCGAGGTGTGTCAAGCAAAGATGAATGGGTGCTGAGGCATGGTACGGCCCTTTGAGGAGTAAAGTTGTAAAGTTGGGCAATGTGGGACTCGGGAGTGGAAATACTGTTGTCATTTCGTCGTTCGTCACGGTCGAGCGTTCCCGTCGTCGACTCGTCGCAGCTGCACGCCACACGCGACTCTGTCGCGGTCCGCCGCTTTCAGCAACCTGCCTGTATGCACCCCTTTGCGACATATGTCCTCCGTAGTTATTACAAGGCTACTGGCTGGAATGAAGACAACTTGTATGCCAATTTCACAAGGTCTTCTAATGGTGTGTCCCCTAGTCCAAGGCGCAAACCCGCACTGATCTCCCTCAACAGCCGTCCTCGACTTTACCGTCCCTCGTGGTCTGCATCTCTCCATATCCAAGTCCCCAAACACGCTTTTTCAGACGATGTATTCAATGAATGCTCTTCCCTCGCTGAACGGATCTGTTGGCTACATCTTCACCTCCTCCGACCTCGATATCAAAAATTCCAAAAATGTTTATTTCAAGGATATGGTCGATCGCTTCAAAGTCTACGAGCATCCGAGGAGGCCCAGTCCCAAAGACGAGGAGTTTCTCGCAGGTGAACGTGTCGATGCCCGTGGTACGTGAGTACGCGCATGTCCGAGACACCGCCCAGAATGATGGACTCATCGTGTTACCAGACTACCTCCTTTACGGTCGTCTCTACGTTCCTACCGGCCGCCTTGATGCTTTATACTCTACAAGGTTGTCATCCACTCTTCAGGCTCTCGTCGCAGCCATCTCCGATCCCCGTGCCGACCTCAGGCAGTCGCAATCAACCCGCACGGCATCGTCTCCGAGCAATATCATGTTCAGTCTCCAGCACGACACGGGCCGCTGGTGTACGGAATATACTTACAGCGCCGAAGACAGCATGTTGGGCATCCGCATGCTGCACAACTTTGGCAAGCTTGCTCCACCCTCCGGAAGTGTATCTGTCGACGAATCCGAGCGGTCTGCAACGTCCCGTGGCGGCGGTGGGACGATGAAGATGAAGAGGATAGATGAGGAGGACGCGATGGAAGGAGGTCTGAAAGGCAGGATCTCTGCTGGTGCTGAGATCTACTTCAGTGCGAAGGAGAAGAGCGCAGGAGGTCATCCACACCCCCCCATCCGTGCACCGAAACAATAATCGCTGACATATCCTACGTACGTTCGGCAGTGTCGACGGGTATCCGATTCACAACTTTCCCAGACACGACGCCGGAGCTGGAGTCGGCAACGCATCCATCGCCATCACCATCACCATCCTCTACCTCTAACCCTTCCTCCTCTTCCACCACTGCCACCTGCGCATCCGGCGTTCTCGAACCACCGACCACCATCACCGCGCTCTTCAACCCAATGATGGGCCACATGTCCGGTGCATACACTGCGCAAGTGTCCAGAGACCTCTCTCTAAGCACCCGATTCGACTTCAATGTCTATAGCTACGAAAGCGAATGGACGATGGGCGCCGAGTGGTGGCTCCGACGCTCGCGGTCAAAGTCCGGCTCTAATGGAATGATTGAGGACGCGTCCATTCTTCCGTCATCATCACCGTTATTCTCTGAGGCGCCCACGTCGCCGTACGACGTCACGGGTGTTGTGAAAGCTCGAGCTTCAACGTCCAACGTAAGTTCCTTTTATCCACACATCGTGATCTAGTGAGGAACCTTAAACCCCGTAGGACGTTGGGCTACTGTGGGAGGGCCGGTTGAAGAACGTCCTGGTCGGATTGGGCATTGCGTACAACCTGTCCAGCGGTGCTAAACCGATCAAATCATTCGGCCTCGAGCTGTCTTACTTCAGTTCAGAGTAGTAGAGAATTTACTGGGTTGGCTGATATATTACTATAGCCATTAAGATTACATTTCTCGAAATTGTTAATAACGGATCATTTCTTTCCAAATTCAAGTTGTGGTGAGTCGAGCGCCAGCAGAAGACATAGTCAGTACATGAGTATTCAAGCAATTACGAATCAAAATGGAACAAGCAGTAGGGTATCAGATACGAATCGAACGAAAAAGCCAAGAAACAATACTTGTTGATGGAGATTTGAGAATAAGATGGGGAGAAAGATGTGATATGCAAGTCGCGTGGAAACTACCATTATTCAGATGACGTCGCTGAGTTCGTCGCGGCCGCCTCCCTCTTGGGAGGTGCCGTTCCGAGTGTCCTGGCGAGCCTCGTCATGGCATCCATCGTGATCACCGGTCGGCTGTGCTGCCTACGGTGAGCCACGGGAGAAGACTGCGTACGCCCATGCCCCTGGTGCGGCCCTTTAGCTACCGGCGTAGACGAACCAGAGAAAAAGCCGCGCTTGGCACCGGCGGAAAACGGTGGCGGGCGCCCGACTGTATGCGAACGGCCGTGTGTAAGGTTGCGTGGCGGAGGCGCCGAGGGCTTCGTTCCTTCGGAAGGATCGGTCTCAGACTCACTAGATCTGGGTGCGGGCGCATTGACGGATGCAGTAAAGCCCTTTGTACTAGTGTCGACTACTGGTTCTGTGCCGCATGCCTCGGGAGGAGGTGTGGGTGCTGGCGCGTGCGCGTCGCGGTGGGGAGCATGGATAGAATTTGCTAAACTTCGGCCTGGCTGGATGGGCGATGTGATAGCAGAGGTCAGCGCCGGAAGCTCAGGGGTGGCGACGGGGATGTGGGGAGGGGTATCCTTGGAGGGAACTGAATTCAAAGCTAGTGTTGGTGCCTCCTCTGGAGGATGTGAAGAATCAAGGGACTGTGAATTAGAGGGGGGAGAAGCAGGACCCATCCCGGATGATGGCTCAGGCAAACTTGAGGAACGTTCTTCTAAACTGTCGACCCCAACAGACGATGACGCCTTGGCGACACCAACACCACCGGCGTCGTCTGACCCGGTCACCAGAAGAACTGGCACCCCATTCGCGATATTAGGGGATAGACAGCCTGAGCCAACAGAGGGTGAACGACTATTCTTATCGAAGCTTTGGGGGAGCTGCTTCAATGAGTCGTCTAGAATGGGTGACATAAGTTGTAACTGTGCCTTCTCAATGTTCGCCGTTGTACCGGGATCGGGTTTGGTAGATGCGACGGAGCTGGACGGAACACCCCAGTCATCAAGATCTGGGAGACTGTCGTCCTCGTCACCGGCCCAATCGATATGACTGCCGGGCGTGGAAGGCCTGTGGTCCATGGCCAGAGCCCGGACGTGCTCTACCAGCGAATCAATGTTTGTCTTTGCGGAGGAACTTGCCGCATTGGGGCTAGCAGAGAAGTGTGGAGAAGTATTCTTTGGAGGAATATTCTTAGGGTGTGGAGATGATGGCCCCGAGCGAGACTTGCGCGCCTTCACAATAGACGCCTGTGCCTCTGCTGTCGAGCCCTCGGATGGTTTCGTGGCCCCAGAGAGCTTGTTATGTGATCGTCGGCGGCGTGTAGACATCTTGGAGGAAGTGGTCGATGCGGAATGTGGTCCCGATGCAGCAGTCGGGGACGCCGGCTCTATCGTCAATGAAGGCAGCTTATCTACCACGTGGAGTGGAGCACGTTGAGGCCCGTCCTTAGATACTGAACTGTCTGCACCAAGAAGCGGTTGGGAGGGTGAGGATGAAGAGGATTTCTTGCTTGCGTTTGAGGTCTGTGATGGGGCAGACACGATCGAAGGGGCCGACTTGACTGGGTCTGGGTTCGCAGTTGGCGTATTTATGCTCTTCTCTGTCGGAGAGGAGCCATGACCCCTACCCCCTCGCGTGGAGACGCCTCCACGTCGACCACCTCTGCCCCCTCGACCACGGTCGCTTCGGCTTGCGCTTGCATTACCGCGGCCCCTATTCGAGCCACGAGGGGTAGAATTGCGCTCTCCTGTGTGTCCCCAGTCTAGCCGTGAGGAAGTGGGGCCGGCAGGGGGCGGAATGGAGAGAGAGGCCATGAGGGTTCGGGTAGATGGGTTCTTGCAAACGTGTCGTCTTGGGCGCTCGCGAAATTTTCAGAGATAGAGAGATGGACGCATGCACCAGAGACCTGTAATGAAAGTACGGCAGCTAATGGATTCTATCACTGATAGAATCGATTAGAGGATGAAGTCGGGGGATAAGCGGAAGGATGAGGGAGAGCCAAAAGCGGACAGGCGAATAAAGCGCTCTCAGGTTTTACCTTTCGACCACGACAAACGACAATGTCCAAAGCATCTCAGCCAGAACTTAAAAAGGTTCTATCATTCTCCCCACCATTCTCCCCAACATCTGCCGAGGTGCTCGCTCCATGCTAATGTAATTCCTCTGCATTCTTAGTTTATGGACAAAAGATTGTTCGTCCATTTGCAAGGCGGCCGCAAGGTTAGCGGGACGTTGCGCGGTTACGACCTTTTCCTCAATCTAGTCATCGATGATGCCCAAGAGGAGACAACTCCCGCACAGAGACACCCAATTGGCACCGTCGTACGTTCCATGGCTCTCTATTTTTCCGCCACCGTATGTCCGTTGATGCACATGATCAGGTCATCCGCGGGAACAGTGTTACCTCAATGGAGACATTGGAAGCGATAGCATAGCATAGTGCTTGTGGATGTCTTTCGCGTTTAATTACGATGAATGGTCAGGTCGTGAACTGCTGATGCTTAAATGCACAGCAACTTACCTTCGTCACCGCGAACCTTTTGAATCCGCACAAAACATGGTGGGTTTTCGATCCCATTTGGATGCGACTTCCGACGCACCTCCCTGAATAAATTCGATACGATTCATTCTCCTCCGAATAAGCAATTCCTCTCCACCAGCTTCTATAGGTACAGCGCCGGTGCTGTCTCCATCAAGTGATTCACTTCAAGGCGTCAGGTGCGTCAGGAGGCACCGGTTCGCACACACGGTCAGTTGTGCTTTGATCTGCTCTTTCACGCGTCGAGTTTCTTTCTTGGTTCCTCTCTTGCCTGGTTTTCCGTGTTCTGAAGCGGATTCCCCAGCGCCGGGCACTATTGTGGGTCACTCACTTGACCCATTTTCTCACTCTCCAAGTTAAGCCTCTACATATAGTATAGTAGACGTTACAGTCTCTGCTTCGAATGTGATTCTATGAATTGTAAGTTTCTCCTAGTACTACTGTAACGCCAGGAAAGTAAGGTAACTGTATCACCAGGCGGGTGTTTGAGGAAGATTAGGGATAATGCTCTCAGGCTAGTGCCTCTTTTCGGCATGCGACTTACTGATTCCTCAAGGTGATTAATGACCCCGGGCCAAATGCGGTGCAAGAGACTACGATGCATAGTAACATGGGGACAAACGCGACAATGCTGAAAATTCATCGATCTCAGTTTCACTCGTTGGCTCGGCATCATCACGAATCCTTAACATATCTGTCCTGTCACGGTGGCACCACTATCCACGACATCGCTGAGGATACAAAAATTTGAGTTGTGATGCAGGCAAGGTGTCCGCATGCTTTCTATCACTATCAATAGTACCTAAGGCCCTGTTCAGATGGCCTGCCAACGTTGACAGACCGGGCTGTCACCCGCCAACAGGCAAAGTCTGCTAGCAGAGTGATGTGATAATTTTGGCGGGGTGACAGACCGGTCTGTCAACGTTAGCAGCCCTTCCGAACAGGGCCTAACTTAGCAGGACTGCTTGGAAAATCGCCCGCTGCGACCACTGGTGTCTAGAACACACCAAGCTAGGTGCGAATGGTGGCCAACCGAGCCTGAGATAGGAGGCTCCTGTATCGCACTGACATTCCTATGACGGCCCCGAACTCGGATACTCGCCACTTTTCGCCTCCACGTCTTGACCGATTCTACTAGCTGCCTCTACCACGCCAAGTGCGTCCCGCTGTACAAATGGTAGTTAAAATATCGACATCGAGGGAATACAATAACTACGGTGCCACATGCCATAAATGAGTGCGATCAATCGACACCCAGAATCAAGAATAATGCATTAGTACCATCAACCCACCTCATGTCATCGCTGTAGATACTACGACGTTGTGTGTCTGTTCCAAGAAAGTCATGAGTCGGCATCATGACACCTCCGTTTCCTGCAGTTCCTCGGATTTCGGTTTCCCCGCATCACCACTCTACAGCTCTACCGAGTAGGTTCTCTTGGATCTTTGCGATCACCTCCAACCGGGCCTTCCTCGTCTTCAGCTTCTCGACCACACGAGGTACGTCCGATAGGGAGGACGGCGGGAGGATGGACAGTGAATGGAGGGAGTAACCCATGTAGAATGGAAGATCGATGCTGGAGGAACTCGACATCTCCCCAGTAACAGTGCTACTGTCTTTTATACCAACGAAATAGTCCGCTTCTTCCTCACCCGTCTTCACGAGTGGCACAGAGTTGACCATCGCTGACGTTGAGATGCCGGAAAGGTATTCAATCAGCGTTTGACAGTCGTCGATCTGGTCCTCGACCTGCACCGGTAGTGTGAGTTAAGATAGGAGCGCGCGGGCCTTCCGCTTCTCGCCCACCTCAGCTTCCCTGTCTGCGCTCCACCACTCCGCACGGTACCGGTCCTCGTTAAGCATTGCGTAGTACTGTGAATCATCCCCGCGGAGCCGCGAAATCAAGTCGTATCGCTCGGAGAAAAGCGTGTTGATCAGTCGTTGTAGCTTGTGTTGCAGCTCAAAAGGCAGCGAAAGGTCCCCTAACAAGTCAACTTCTCTTTTCATCACGTTCATTTTGGCCTGGAGAACGAGGCGGCGTTCAAAGATGGCTCTTGCCTCAGCCTCAGCTCCTGCCTCACGATCGCCGAGCGGCTGGTTGAGTTTTCTTATGGCCGCGTGATCCGCGTCAATTGCGTCAGATTCGGCTTGAAAGCTCTCAACTACTTTGCGGATGCGCTTTGCGTCGTCGATTTCCCGAAGCATACGCCTCTCTTCTGTATCCTTCATGACACCAGACCGCACCTGCACCTCAAGATTTCTGGAAGGATGTTCTTAGGGCATATTGAGAGGGGAATGGAGCAAACTTGCCTGGTATGTGCGTCCACATCCTCGACTGTTTTGAATTTCGAATTTTCTCTGAAAAACTTAACGGTCTTTTCCTAGGAAATGTTGGCGGTGTCAGAGGAAAAGGGTGATGGGATAGCTGCTATGACCTTATCGTTAATCGGATTCCGGAGGGTAAGGGTTTGATTCAAACTATTAGAGCGAGATGTCCAGTAGCTACTAGTACGCTCCCGGGTTTGCAGGTCCTCGACCTGAGCACGAAGAGCGACAAAGTTCTCGTTTACGAGGGCCATATTTGATATTTTATCATTCACGGCAGCCTAAATATTGTTTGGAATGACGGCAGTTAGTAGGCATAGATGCGAGACGCGACGTACCAGTGTCTCATGCAACAATCCGATCTCGGTCTCTATTCTTTTCTGTTCAACGTCATATGCGGCCTTGTCCAGTCTGCTTGACGCTGAGACGGAAGATATTACTGGCAAGCTTGCTACCGGAGCAAACCAGTCCGTGGCACCTCCGGCTGTTAGGACGGGGTTCAAGTCCGATCCCTTACGAGGTGCCTCGAATGCATGCTCAGATAGTGTCGCTACTTTAGCAACTGCTACATCGGCTCCTGGCTCGCTTTTGTTGCTGGATTGCAATTCTTTATGTAAATACCCTCAACACAGTGGCCCATGGAATCATGATACAGCCAGCAACTCACCACACTGAAATTGTTGAATCGTTGGCGCAGATTTCCGGAGGTGTCCCATGAATTCATGCGTCCGAAGGGCTGTCCGAGGCTACACAGGTGAGGCTGATAACGCAATCGACAGATAACTAAGCATACAGCAACGCCGATGCATGCCAAGTCGTTGTCGTGAACAAGAGCCATGTCACAATCAGGTGCTTGCTACATGACTTCAATTAGAATAACGTACACACACGTACAACAACGCAACGGATTTGCTCACCTCAGCGACATATTGTAACAGATCGTGAAGGGGATCCTGAGACTTGGAAATTTTAAAGAAAGGTTGGAAAGTAATAATCAGGATGTTTTACGTTGCTATCGTCAGGGACACTTATGAGTTCGAGTTGTGGGTCAACTTCAGGTTCAGGTTCTTGGTCGCCTGCATCTGGAGCAGGTTCTGCCTGTCCACGAAGCTTGGGCCACATCCCGAGGATGCGGACGACACGGAATCCTCGAATAAATATGCATTGATTTTCCGGTAGATCCTAGTACGTGCAAGGTCGTGCCCGAGAAGTTTCAAGTTCAGAATACGTCAAACCCCAGAGATTGTGCAAATCCATACCCTGCCAGTAGGGCCAAGCTTCAGATCGCCTCCACGCACGTACTCCTGTTCGAGAGAAATACGGGAATGACCAGACACCTGAACATCAAACGACACCCCTGCGTCCGGGCGACGCTGGGTGAACGCAACGTTGACCCATGATTTCGTGAGATGACGACCAGTGACTAAAATAATATCTTCCATTCGATTTATCCCCAGGCCGAGACCGCGAGCAAAGGCAAACCAGGCGTCGATATGCTTGATCATCCACTTGCCGAAATCGCCAAAAGCGACGGTGTCTTGGCCTTGGGCTGGAACAGGAAGTGATAACAGAGCGCCTTGTTTGCCATTACATGAAAATGTGATCTGTGAATCGTCTTCAGGTCTATATTTATGCGTAAGTGAGCGGAATTCCGGCGGATGAGAAGTCCGATTACCCAGAGGCTAATGTACCACGTCCACGAGAGTCCAGGGTAACATATTGCGAGCAGAAATGAAGGGAATTTTGTCTACTTCCTGTGCGGATTTCGTTCCTGACGATATGATCATGAATGGTTACCAGCTGCTGATGATCTTCCGGGACGAAAGTGGGATTTCGGTGGGAGGGATGATCTTTAGGGAGTAGAACATTGAACAAGCGCTGGAAATAGCCTCTGCGAATGAAACCAACGTCGCCGACTTCTACAGTATTGTACTGGCCCCCTGGGTCCGGTTCCCATAGCGCATTACCGTAAGTAGGATAAGAGGTAGCAAGCTCCTGGCGGAAAACACCGTAATGAGCCATATCGATGACGGGACGTAGATGAAGAGAAACAAGGAGGGTTAACGTCGGTCCACAGGCTGGCGCAGGTACAGCCTGTCCCAGGCAATTGAGTTGTCCCAAGGATTTGAAATTGCACCTACTATACTCCGTATTCAACAGAAATCAATGACCACAATGTATTCCTGAGACAGCACACCTTGGGAGAAATTTTACATGTACGTACTAGAGAGCTGTTGGATTACATCCCAACGATGATCCCGTGAAATTCCAGAACAGTGATTCGGATTTACAGTCAATTCCGCAGGGCATGATGGTATTGGTCACCGGTCATCAGTCAATCGCTCGGTGGTCCCTGGCGATACCGCTGCGTTCTGCATGGAGTTGCGTATATTGACCCCATGATTAAGGTCGTTGATGGAAGTACAGGCTAGACGCGGTGCTACTGTAATAATTCATTTACCTCCGAGTCCCTCAGTGTATGCTTACAGACAGCTGGAAGCAAATTTCGAACATCACTTGAAGCCGCGCTCAGTGTACTTTCCTTGAATGGAAATTTATAAGGTTAGGGTTAGGACCGCATTGTGACAAAAAGAGGGGCCCGCCCAGCCCGAGGGCCGAAGCGGGACAGGAAAATATTAAGACGGTGCATGAACCGAAGCCCATACAAACCACGAGTTTCCCCTGAGGACAGGGTCGCCGTGCTATGGGAGACCCTCATGGCCCATAAACCCATGTATGTGAAGGGGCCTATGCCATCAAGGTAAGTATGAAGATTTATGTTTCTCGACCATCGCTATTTAAATGACTGGCACTTCGCGCACGGACCATGACTTTAGGGCAGACACATTCAACGTCGGTTAATACACTGCAGAGGTAATACAACTGCAGTGCCGGCGCTTGAAACTCTCGCTTGACTCGGATACACTTGCGGTTGCTAATCCAGATTTTGCGACTGAGAAAGTCGGGATCCCACAACACTGGCTATATGTTTGGCACGCGGCAGCGGCATGCTAGTGTCTGGGTTGCCCTCGGTTCTCCCGGCTGGGCGTGCGCAAAGAAGGGAAAGTAAGTCCACTCAGGCTGAAGATGCGATCACCACCTACAACAACAAAGGCTCTACAGTACGGTATCTCATTCTCGGATTCCGACGCGCAGACCCCGATTCAGGCCCAAGGCACTGTACAATTTGGTTTGCTTCGGTGGTATTCAAACCCCACGACCACATGAACAGGAGGAGGAGGAGGATACTTCACGCGTTCTCCCTGAGCAAAGGGAGAATCAGCGCTTTGCATCGCTCGCCAGCACGGTCAGTTGGTGACTTCTCCCTTGGCAGCTGTTATACTCTGCCGTCCACAGCGCGACAAAAAAAAAGATCTTAGTCACTACAAAGATGGGAGCGCGCACTTCTATTCGACATCATGGTACGACGTTTAACGTGCGGGCCCATTATGCACGCCTCGACGAGGCCGTTGTCATCGTCCGGTATGCAATACGGCTCCCTTCCGCAATCTGCTAGCACGACGAACTTCTCGGCAACTTCTAGATCAAATCTTGATTTCATTTTACTCTGGATACTATCTCGTGCCCACAAAATGGCGTTTGTCATCGAGTCGGCAAGTTTACTCACCGAGATCGCATTGGCAAGTATCACTACCTCTTGTCGGTCTTGCCATGAGAAGTCCAGATAAGACGCCCAGAGATCATGATAACAACAGACTGTCCATGTGACATGTGTTAGGCTGGCTCGGACTCGGGGCTCTTCATACCCTGGCAGCATTCGACGGAATGAGCAGTGGAACTTAGGTACTCAAGGCTATTCCAGAAAAGCTTCACTCTCATTCCAAAGTTTTATGTCACAAACGCCGAACTTGATGGACGTGTATTATATAGCTACTCAGTCTGGCTGGTGTTGGGGGGGGGGGTACCGCTAAAGCAAAACTGTACGGTATGGATGGTGACTATTCAATCAGGATACAACGGGAAGGCTAAGACGGCTAGCGGAATATGTTACAACAACCAGGTGTGTATGCTGGTAGGAATCGGGTGTGCACTACAATAATAAAGGGTGAAGCTGAAAATGATGGATGACGAAGCAGTGGCAATGTCCAGTGCACACAGGTACACATAGCCAAAGTCGAGGTCCTCAGGGCCTCAATACTGCATAGGGCCCCGTGGTACATCGATCGCGTCCGCCTTCTTAGGATTCATCGCCAATGGACTGAGATCTAATGGTATATCGTCTTGTGCTTCACGCAGTTGCCTTCGACCAAGCAGCGTTGCTCCATCGATGCTGAGCTCGAACGGTCTGCCATGGCGTCTTGGCATATCGCGTTGCCCGGCACGGCCGTCGTACATTTCGCGAGGCTGTTGTTGTTGCTGTTGACCCTGAGAACGGGAAGGGTCTGTGGTCTCTTCATCCGACAAATTTTCATCGTCTTCGTTCAGGCCAGCCAGAAACCCTGCCTGACCTGCACCGCCACGGCCCTTGTACGCCCTTCTGCGCGCACCTTCTTCTTCCATCCGGTGAACAGCAAAGGTGATGTCGAATGCTTCTTTAAGTGAAGCAATCCCCGGTGAACGGCCATCGCGTCCGCGACGGACAGCATGTAGAAGTGGGGAATCCATAGGGAGATTATCTGCACGTGGGGTAGGTTCCGGCATTGGGGCGGGCGCGGCGTTACACCACGGATGTGTTAAAAACTCGTCGATAGTGTAACGTTGAGCTGGATCGACGCAGAGAAGATGGGTAATAAGATCCTTGGCTACGTGTACTATCGTCAATATTTACATTGAGGGGATGACTAGCCACACCAACCTGAAAGGCTGACATCGTCCCACCATGGGCTCAGGAATGTGTAATAGCCGCGCGCCACCTTCTCCGTAAGCACATTAATGCTCTCATCATAAAATGGTGGAAAGCCGCATAGGAGAGTGTAAAGCACGCATCCAAGAGCCCACATGTCTACGCTCTTCGAATATCGCTCGTCTTTGACGATTTCCGGGGCAGTGTAGCCGACTGTGCCACAAGGGGTCTTCGTCTCCTCATTCCAGATGACCTTGGAAAGACCGAAGTCTGCGATCTTGACACGACCAATGCCGCCGCCACCTACTCCCGGAACGAACTCTCCTTCGTCTTCTTTCTCTTCATCGTACTGTCGTATAACCGGGTTCTTGGAGGGGATGATGGGTATTTGTTCAAACAACAGATTCTCTGGCTTGATATCACTGTGTTCGGCGTCGTAAGCATGGCCATCATGTGTTGCGACAAAATTACCGGTGTACCACTCCTCTCTCCTCATGAAGATAGCGGATCCCACGAGCAACTTGGAGGATTACATGGCGGGAAAGGTTCTCGCTGAAATACGTGAGCTTAACGATTTGGTGAAATAGTTCACCGCCGTCCACGACTAGTCAGAAGTGAAGTGAGATGAAGCCAACGATGCCAGTGTCTGAGATCACACTAACGTTCAAGGATCAAAAAGTAGTGGTCGGGTGATTCAATGAAAGAAATAAGCTTTATGACGCTAGAGTTACTTGTTCCGCGCATAATCTGCACCTCTGTCCGGTGTGACGGTACATCGGTTGATCAATTGACGTCGGACGTAGGACTCTTGCTATAATTTACTTGCCTTTCAAAATATTTGCGCGCTAAAAGTTCATCTGTCAGTAAAATGTTACGGAATGCGAGGAGGAAGAGAGGGGCAAGCAATCAATAATACCTCTGTTACGCGCGGCTTTTTCTTAAAACGCATGTTTAGGTGGTTCTCCCCCGCCTAAGCGGCGGGTTGAAATGAAGCCGCGCGTAAGGTCTGAATCAGTATGTGTGGAATGGAGGGGATGTGAAATGTAAGGGAAGGAAATGACGCTAACCTGTGACGGAGTAAGTTCGAACTTGCGAACCGCTTTGACTAACAAAGTTTAACGGGTTAGGACTCATGAGGACGGCAAGCAGAGGCGGAAAAGGCGTGCCAGCAACATGCGTCCCTAATGAGAGGTCCAAAGCCTTATACACGTTAGAAAAGGCACCACTGTAGAGAAAGTCCGTCAACCGGCGGACTCGGATGAGCCAGGTGAAGATGGCGCACTCTCCCTTCTTCTCAATGAGCTTGTAACGTTCCAGACCTTTATAAGTGGGCATTTTATCCATTGCCTCACGTTCCTCCCGAACAATCTTTTCGACTTCTCGTGTGATATGCTGCGATTGCTTGGTAGTTGCGGGCTGCGCCTTTTGAGCTTGCTGCTGTTTCGGCTGGGACTGAGGTTGGGGTTCTGCCTGCTGGCGGCGCTCTGGCTGTGAGCGCGCATCCGTTGGGGGGGCGGCAGGTTGCTGCGAATTAGGGAAGTCGTCTTGACGGACGTGGATGTGATTCTTGCCATGTCGGATGAGGTCTAGAATGGGGGGATATAAGGCTGAGTAAGAAAGAAAAATGAATTAAATTGAGGCAAACTTTTGAAGGCATCTACGACAGCGACGCCGGGAGGCATGGCGGAGTGGATGTATGCGGAGGCTATATGAGAGAGAAAAGGGGGGAACAGAATGGAAAGAAGAGGGAAAAGGGACGATCGAATATCTATGCGCCAATTATTTCCAAAGCTGTGACGTCATTTTGCCAATCACGTCACGTTCCTTGGAGCGAGTCACACTGAGGCTCGTATCGCCGATACAGGTCATACAAAATGGATGTCACAATCATAATCAATCCAATCCAATCAGCCGTTGACCATTCTGTGATCCATCCGTCATCCATCGGCGCTCCACACTCCTTAACCTCGTCCTGGGACGTGGTGTGGGGCTTCCATCCGTTAACCAGGTGATGGCACGGCGCATTCCCAAGCTCCCATAAAAGCCTTCTCGCCTACGTCCATTAGATTCTGCTTCCCATGCCACTCCGTGTTCTTGTCCGAGCTGAACCTCAGGCCGAGGCGGCGTGTGTACCAATAGTAGGCGCTGTAAAAACAAATTAACGTTATAAATCTTTGAACGAATATATACTGGACTGCACCTGCGCCGGGGATATTCCCACCAAACTAACTGTGCTCTGCCTTGACCGTAGAACAGGTACATTACCTGGCTTTCGGCCCACAACTCCACCAAGAGATACGCCATCAGGAACAAATACATCGTGGGCCATCGTCTCTACATCACTGGTCGCTCCAACCCGGTCATCGGGTCCGGTAGAAGGTTCTTCAGAAGAAGGCCAGGCGATGATCCACACGCCAGCGAACGTTGCCGCGCATCCATAGATGAATGTCACAAACTGATGGAATTTCGCCGTTTTGAAGTCCCCATATAGTATGGCCGACCCAGTTATTGCAGACAGATTAAAAAGGACAAATTGTGTTGGAACAACGACCTGCAATGCATCACGTTTGGAAGCGCTTGATAGGCTCACGGTCGACTCGCCTTACTGTCAAACCGTATTAGAGCACGATTAAGGTATCTTATTTGGCCGACGCCAGTGCCAATCAGAACCTGATCAGATTGCTGAATTCGTACCAGCGCACTCATGATTACCGCTACTCACCGCTAGACTAGGGTATGTCATCCACTGTTTAAACATGTTGAAGCCGTTGCTCGTCAAAAGCGATGAGACGGCTTTCGTTGAAAGTACTGTGAATCCACCTAAGCAACGGCGATCAATCTTTGCCCTGACTCGAGCGGTCTCACGTACCGAACAATGCACAAAGCCCAACATCCACTAATACCCATCTACGGCCAACACTCCGTTCGGAAAAGCCCATTAGAATCGATGCACAGACGACATATATGACAGAGAAAATGAGGAAGGCAAGCTGCGAAACAGCTTTCAACAACTTTTCCGGTGATAGCCGTGTCTCAGAAGTGTTTGACGACAGGACGACAGTGATGGCGCCTATCATGGCAAGAACGACTCCAAACAGATCACGCTGTTTAGGATGCTGTCAAATCAACGTCAGGAGTAGACGGTGGAGTCTTCTTACCGTGCGGAGCCGCTCTTGGAGCAACAAAGGAGCAAAAAGGCAATTCGCTATCAGAGCAAACTGCGGAAGCGTGAGATCATGTTCGCAATGGGACGGAGAACATATTTACCGTGCCTAAAGGCGCGACGACCGAAGCGGGGGCAAAGGCGTAGGAAATGAAATTTCCCGTCTCGCCAACATTCATCAGTAGAAAACCAAGCCACCTGGGCGAAATTGCGCTTCAGGCCCTGGCGGTTCGGAGGAAAATAGGGAGAGCATACCACAGCTTTGACTTGAGATACTCTGACTCTTGAGCCTCGTAATTTGATCCCTGATGGGTTGGCTGATTCGCGTAGTCATCAACAACCCCTGTACCCGGCCGCTTCGTGATCTTCGGTCGTCGTCGAAAAGGTGAACACTCGACCGGACGAACATGATTCTCATTGGTGGTAGGGAGCAGAGCGCCGTAAGTGGGGACTGCGAGTAATTGCTCCGCGTCGGGTGTCACTGGTAGAGCCATGAGAGGATCCGTCTCCGAACGCGGGCCCAGGTGCAGATTGGCCTCGGACAAATTTCCATTCCACACGCGTGCCTCCCTCTCCAGTTCTGACGGGAGACCCGGCTCTCGCTGCACGTCTGTTTCCGATGCCTCGCCATCTGTGTTCGCAGCCCCTTCTTCCTCTATGAGATCCAGGCCATGCCCGCGCTCAGCGCGCGCCGCCTCGAGCCGTGCGTGGGCCAGTTTCTGGAGGTTGAGGGCGAAACTGATAAGAACGTTTCCTGCGACGGCGAAGGTGAACCCAAGAGCCATCGTGCGAGAGATGGAAGGGAACTCGATGTCCCCAATGCCTCGTGCACCACCAGCCGTCGAGGGGCGAGACGTGAATGGCATGAGGGTATTCGAGCAGGAAACGAGTGTGTATTTAGATGGGTGTCTGTCGGGACTAGCTAGTTGTGTCAGGATACGAGAGATAGCTATGGGCGGCCTGACATACGGTGGTAGAGGCAGACGGGAACAGGTCTAAGGGGAACGGAGAACAGAGCTGGTTGGAGCACGTGCAATTGCCAATTGCACGGTACGATAAGCTCGCTCGGCCCGCCGATTCTTGCCGTCCGTCGGCGCTTCCACGTGCGTCGCGGTACACACGTGGACCCTTTCATTGCTGTCTGTCTGGCAAGCGCCGCGTTTAGGAAGAAGACCGTCCATCACCTAAGTATGCGTGCTCGTCATACTGCACACTCAACTCCAACATTCCCCGTCTACTCTGCCGTATTTCTTTCTCCAGGGGAAATTGTTCTCGGCGGTGGGGGTGGTGCGTCCAAGACTGGGATCAAAAATAAATTGGTGCGTCATCCTACGTAGGAACGTGTTGCTGTCAGTAATATTGTCTTGTTTTGCAGAGACTTTATCATGTCGATGAATTCTTCTCTCTGAAGCTCGCCGATGAGTTACAACTCCAGGTCGGCGAGGATGCGCCTATGAGTATGGCCGTTCACCCAAGTGTACGTCACCGCATTTCATGCACAGTTAAGTATGCTCAAGTCATTCGTCTAGGGTTCTTCATTTGTATGCGGAATAAATAGCACTGCAGAAAAAGTCGAGAAAGGCGAGAACTTGAATTGTCGCGTGTTTGCTGTCAGTGACGACGACAAGTGGGTCTGCCGCGCTAATTGCCATCTCGGGATGACTGATTGACGTGTGTAGGATAAACTTTGTTTCTTCCGTTGGAACACTGGGTAAGGACCTAGATGACTTTCAAGTGAGCATTTTCGGTCTTTTTGCGCTATTATTAATCTGATTGGCACTCAGAGAGTCACTGTATTCTCGCCTGATGGTGCGTACCTGGCGGTTGCGGGCGGCAAGGAGGTTTGTTCTCCTGTAAATTTGCCCAAATTCTCTTATGTTAAGTTCGCTTTAGTTGTCCGTCTTGACGTTCCCCGACCTTGTATCCACCAAGGCACACGTCGATCAGGGTGAAATCTACGATGCTGCATTCTCGGAAACTACGGTGAGGGCACCATCTAAGCATTTTTATCATAGAAATACTGATTGAGGTAGTTGGTCGTTGCGACGACCGTGAATCTTCTCGTTTATAACCTCCCTGTTAGTAAGAAGGGCAAAGAGAAAGAAAACTCGGTCCTAAAACTAGAGGATCCCACCGTCATTGAACGACCCAAGTTGCCCGGAGGTGAGACAGGGACTTTCCGTGTAGCAAGGTGAGGCATAAGATCCTCTGCCCTTGCCTTTTATCTCAACCAGAGAGTAGATTTCACCCAGACACATCGCGCATCCTTTACACCGTTATCAATACAACTCCCCCTCGCGGCGCCAAATCGTCGCAGAGAAAGGCGTATCTCATACGCTGGAATACTGATCAGTGGAAGACAGAGCGAATCAGGAAAGTGGGTGTGAAAGGACTAACTGCCTTCGATGTGAGGTTCGTGGATTTTCCTCGACTCTATACTATTAGTATCTAATAAGGGCCACCCAGCGACAATGGAAAATGGATTGCCTATGGCTCATCGGATTGTTCGGTCGGGTTACTGGATGCTCTCACACTCGCCGTAAGAATGCCGGTTGCTTTGTTGCTCGAAATCAAACTCACAGCGCCGCTTAGCCACTTTTGAGCATTCTCAAATCACATGAATTTCCTCCGACGGTGTTGAAATTTAATCCAACGTCAAGACTGCTCATCTCCGGAAGTGCCGACAATACAGTGCGGCTCATCGCGATACCAGATGGCCTCGGCGACAGCAGTGCGTTCTATCCCCACGTCATCCCGTACCGAATCGGGTTCATGGTCTACCTTCTTTTCCCAGCGTCGTGGAGCTATGCTCTCCTGATAATTTTCGCTCTTTTTTTGGTACTATTCGCCGTTGCATACCAACTCCTGATCAGTGGCGCTATTTAATGTTGTTCTCTTTTCTGCATCCCCCATAACGACGCAGAATTAAACAACTCGTCCAATCAGATTTACACACATGACTAGCCGTAGTATAAATAGCCGGAGGGAACACCAATGATGACCCCATCAACCACAGGGATTTGGTTACCGCTAATGAGAGCGTGGAGGGCGAATATCGTAACAAGCGCAGAACGGAGAAACATCTCGGCGCAGGGGAAAAAGACCATACAGTCTGCGTGCTTTATACTGCGAGTAATTGTTCCCTGGTCCAGTCACCTGGGGCGACTCAAAAGCTTGGCCTCGTAGGTCTGTTCATGAGGCATGTTCTCCGCCGTCCATACATGGATGGTCGCACAGCTATTGGTTCACTTCACATGAGCGCTGGATGAGTGCCAAGGCCATGAGCAGCGAGGTTGGCCTGTAATGAAAGGCATAATACTTGTTGGGATGCAGCGCAAAAAATGCAAGTCAACCACAAGTGCTGGATACCAGAACACTTGTTGATCACGAGAGAAAGTAAATTTTAGTGTATCTCGCTCGCTATCAACTGTGTTTTCACTATACAGTAAAGCAACGGACGTGGACTGGAATTCTTGGCGGGTTTCTCATAGCGCCAAATATCACAGGAATGATTGAGGTCACTTGAATTGACACGAAAATTCAGACCACCCCCGGGCCGACTCCACGAGGCCGGGGAATCCTACCAGTGATTTAGCAAGTCAATCACGACAAATACATACACAAGTCGACTCATACGCCGAAGGGATTCCATACTACGAGTACATTAGCTTGAAGGAGCGCCAGTACGTTCTACGAACTGAGACAGAAATGAGTCAGACTCCGCTCGTTCGTCTGAGTCCGAACGTCTGGACATGAGAGAGATCAAGGAAACGAACGAGCTTGAAGTCGGGTTGACGTTGTGTACGCCGTTCAATTGGTATGTCGTTGTATTGATATGTTCAATTGGCGAGTCCGACTCAGTGTGTGCCTTTCTTGGCACATCACACTATGATGGTTATCTATCAAGAGAAGGGACAGGTATTCGATTAGTCCCCCGCTGCCTTTGCTTGCCACTAAGACTGCGAGAATGCAGTCACTTGCCTGTGACGTACAGTATATACTAGTAGTCGACAGTAGTGAGCTGCGCCCCCGGGTTTCAACAAGTTACGATCGACTGACAGTAACCTGTGGGATCTCTTAAAATATGTCGCCAACTTGTCAAGTGAGGACTGCAGAACCTGTTGACCTGTTGCGTAGCTTGTCGCTGATATTGCGTTGCGTCGTGTCGCTATCTTTCGGAAATGATGATCGTACCCACAGCTTGCCAGTGCTTCACTTCAGATTTGTTTCATTGGTTTCTTCAGCTTCAGGTGTGGGCAATGGCGTCTCTCTGCCTGCATTGGGGCATCATATCAAAACATTTGAACCACCGCTATAGTAGCAGCCGCACTGAATATGGGTGACTGTAAACTTCGCGGTCTAAGAGAGGGAAAACATCTTTGGGCACCGGGATAGAGGCACCATCTTTGGGTAATACCGGAATATTTGAAATCCTTCGAATGTTGTTCTACTCAGCAGTTCCTGAACTCTCGTGTGGACTGTGGCACTCATGTAGCAGGTCCATGGCTCATCATCTCAGGCTATGCTTTGTGATACTGCAGTCTCGTTGTATCTTGCATTATGGCTGCCGCCACTCGGTGATAGGTATTCTTTTGGTGCGGACACGCTTTGATTGTGATGTCTTCGTTATGGTCTGAAACTCAAGCTAGCCTCTATCGATAAGATCACAACCTCTGCCAGTGCGAGTCAGCAGGTCCGTTTTGTGATAATCAGTGAGTTCAACCACACACCGCTTGTCCGTACGAGAGGTCTCCACAAGTCTATCCTCTCGAAATGCGGCAACGATAGCTAGCTATTGTCCGATGCATAAAAATACCACATCCTTCGTGTGATCAATGAGACACCGAGCTAACCGGTCTTCGGAGCCATTCAACCATCTTCTTCGCTCAACACCGCTCGTCTGCCACAACACGGATCTAGGCGCTCTCCAAGGTATAAAGGGGTTCACAGGCTCGTTTCTGCGTGCGTTACTCTCGAATCTTTTGCCCCAGTTTTACCTCTTCCTGCAGACTCCGTCAGCGACCCAGTCAAGAAACACCTCAAGAACAAGATACCGACATTCTTTTATATCATTAAATCACCTCGACCATTCTCATTCTCCTTTGACGCCATGCCCTTCGGTTTCAATCCCCTAACAACATTCCTAAACTATTTCGGAACCCGCAAGGTCCTGACCAGTTCCGACAGCACTCACCTCCACAACATCTTCGCGCCTCGCAACTCGCGCCGCGTTGCGCGATCTCCATCGGCAAGACTCCACGCAGCCAAGAGCGCAGCAAGACTTCAAAAACACAGGTCCATCGCGCACGGAGCGAAACAGCGTGGGCCCAAATACCAGCGAGCGAAGACACGCCCCCTCACTAGAGGAAAGCCTCTCCAGCAGTGTGACACCGTTCTCGTCCCCCAGCCCTCCACGCATCCGCAGCCACCGGGGGCGTTCGTCGTCGAGCCGTCCTTTATCGTGCCCGGATTTCCCGGGCTCGATCATCACGACCTTCCCCCGTTCGTCGCACAAAAAAGTTTCTTCAACGCGCTGAACGAAGGACGAGAGGCGATCATCAGAGCTGAGGAGGAACAGAAGGAGCGCGAAGAGAAGGCCGAATACGCGCGCCTGGTCGAGCAGGATTTGAAGAAGGCACAAGCGGCGGAGGACGCCGAGTTCGCAAGGTTGCTCGAGGTGGATCGGAAAAAGGCCGAAGAGGCGCGTCGTAGAGCGGAGGATGAAGAATATGCGCGTTCGCTCGAAGAAGATTTGCGCAAGTACCAGGAAGCCCATAGTCGGGCCTTGGAACAAGAGGAGAGGCGGCGCCAGGCTGAACGAGAATCCACGGAAGGAGAACTTCAGGAGCAAGAACGCCGCGAAAACGAGCGCCTCGAACGCGAGGCTGCAGAGCGGAACCTCACCTCGCGGCTTTGTCTCTACGAGGACAAGTGGGCCTTTCTGCGGGGCAACGTCATCGGGGTGGGACACATCAGCTTCGATGATATCCCGTGGCCTTCATTGGAGGATGTCCGGTGTGTCAACGATATCACCGAAGAGCGCGTTTTGGCATTCGTGTGCCATCCGCTGCGCGAGCATGTCCAGTGTGCCGGCGGAGGGCAGGCCAGATCCCTCCGCTCGGAGATGTTGCGCTGGCACCCGGACAAATTCGAAGGGAGGGTGCTGGACACAGTTACCAATGATCATCGTGAGGCAGTGAGGGAGGCGGCGGGGCTTGTTGCCCGTATTCTGACGACATTTAGCGCGAAGATGCGCTAACCTTTGAATCTATGTAGTAATGTATATGCAGTTAACTTTATGGAACGATACAATTTAAATTCATTCACTCATTCACCTCACGTTTATGACTTGAACATCGCAAGGATGATTGGCTGGTTAAGTTTGATGACGCTTCGATTGCTCGTGAGGCGATACTCCAAATAATACTTGGACATTCCCCGTGGCTAGGTTGTCAAGTCTACTACCACGCATCCTATAGAGGGTAACTGTGTGTTACGATGACGTCGAGGTAGAGAATGACTCAAGTCGTTCTTTCACCTCCGTCAAAGACTGCGTCCGCAGGGCGGAAGAGAGGAAGAAAGGGAACTGAGATTATGTAATCGTTCTGCACTCGGACTCTTCGTTATCGTTATTCTCACTGTGGTACAACACCACGTCTTCCATGGTCGGCCACAGTTTGAAACTGTGTTTGAAACTCGGGTTTTTATATCACACCGTGTGTGGACTTTGCCCCCGTGGCGTACACACGACGCACCCTCACGTAGCTGCCGTCTTCACGTAGATCATGCCATTGCGTCCAGGACGAAGTTGAACGTCGGTAGAATATATCAACAGTAAGTCGACAAATTATGAGAAGCGCCGGAGACTTGGATGTGGTCTGAGTTTGGTCGGACGAAAAGTTATCAGCATTCGGGCGAAATTTGCGATGTGACTGACTCCCCTTCACACCTACCGTTGTTCCAGGCAGTGTTGACGTTGACGATGGCCATTCTCGGCTTAGCACCGTCCTCGACACCGACACGGCCAGCTCACTTCGATATTGAGCGCGTCATTCGCCCGAACATTCTAACTCTGCACCCTTATCGATGTGCACGAGACGACTACTCCTCTGGCATCCTGCTAGACGCGAATGAAAATGCGCACGGCCACTCTATTCCCGCTTCCGAGGACTCCACCAGCCGCCGCCGCCGCCGCCACCACCACCACCACGGTGCAACTCAACGGAAACTCCCCCGTTGAAATCGATCCTATCCTCGGACTTGACCTCCATCGCTACCCAGATCCATCCCATCCAAAAATTAAGGATCGCATAGCGGAATTACGAGGTTTGCCTGGCCCAGATCATGTTTTCCTTGGAGTCGGGTCGGACGAGATCATCGATCTTCTCATGCGCGTCTGCGTCGCGCCAGGACGCGAGAAGATCCTTATCACACCACCCACGTATGGTATGTATGCAGTATGTGCGCAAGTCAACGACGTCGGCATCGTCAAGGTAAACCTTGAACTCACGGCGGAAGGAGGAGAAGGAGGAGAAAAGGGACGTTTCAGCCTGCGTGTGGATGAGGTACGTCTCAATCACCGTTCTTGGGCTTAACATCATCGTTGACCGAAACGTTTTGCAGGTAAAGAAGACGATTGATGCCGATCCATCAATAAAGCTAATTTTTCTGTGCTCGCCCGGGAATCCCACTGGGACGCTCATCTCCCTCGCATCCATTCGGGCGCTACTCGACTACGAACCATTCAAAGGGATCGTGGTCGTAGACGAAGCTTATATCGACTTTTCCGAACCAGGCAGCAGCGCTGCGTCGTTCGTAACTGAATACGCGAACATTTGCGTTATGCAGACGCTAAGCAAGAGCTTTGGCCTAGCAGCAATCAGGTACGTCTCACATCACACCTTCTTCCCCTCATTTGGTTCCTCATCCTCTTTCAACGCAGACTCGGTATAGCGATTGCTCAACCACCGCTCATCAAGATTCTCTCAAATACCAAGGCACCGTACAACATCTCCACTCCCACAGCTCATCTAGCACTACGCGCTTTATCTCCCTCATCGCTGAGCACTATGCGCGAAAACATCGAAACGATCAAGGCATCGCGGGTTAAACTCCTCTCAAGCTTGCACAGTCTAAAGGAGCTGGGCCTCGGACGCGCTATCGGCGCGCAAGATGCGAACTTCATCCTGATCCCTGTACTCGCACGCGGAGGCTCTGTACCAGACAGCACCCGTGCGCAGCGCGTGCATCTGATGCTTGCGGAAGAGGAAGGCGTAGTGATGCGATATCGGGGAAGTGAGATTGGGTGCCAGGGGTGTCTGCGCATTACTGTAGGGACCGAGGAAGAAAACGCGGTTGCCCTAGAGAAGTTGAGAAAGACGTTGGAGAACTTGTAGCATGGCTCGTGGCACCATAGATCCCTACATGTATATCTCATTGTTGTTATCGGGGTTTGATACAATTCCAGTGTAGACTATTGAACCGCGCACGTATACGTACTTATACCGTCGTCACCAACATGACAATCAAGCCCTCTCTTATTTTGTGTTGTCATTCATTAGTGCATCAGTCCTTATTTACCTTGCATGTTATCATGGCGTCACTCCTCGGATAGGTCGTACTGTCTCCCGTATGCTACATACACTGCACAGAACTTTTGTTGTGCCTCGTATTCGAGCGCATGCTTGGCTATACAATTATTATGTGGGGGTAAAACGAGTCCATACACGGTGCCATGGTATCCGTCAGGCATAACAACTCGTGGATAGACCCAGGTCATGTACGTGGGGTCACTTCAAGTCCTGAACGCTAGTTTCCCAGCCGACCACGTAAATAGTAACACGCCTCAGTCATAGTCGTCCTCCTCGACCAGTTTTCGCTTCAATCCATCTGCATGGTCTTCCGTGGCAGTAACTTCCTCCATAGGTTCGTCCGCGCCACTCTCCTCTCCACCAGCGAATAATCCATCGTCCTCGTCGCTACCTTCCTCCACCTCGTTCGGTGCAGCAACGGATGTATCCCTCATTTCCACATCTTCTGAGGGTGTATGCACAGCACTGACCGGGTTCACAACAGCAGCAGTAATAGCAGCCACCTGGGGTTGTAACGGTGGAGCAGAAGGTGGGATGGTAGCCGGTTCCATGTCGTCATCTTCGTCCTCCGACGCCGACTCGACGATTTCCTCGATCTCTTCGTCAAATTGCTTCTCCTCTGGTGGTGGTCTATTCGGTAGCAGGTCAAAGTCGATAGCGGTCAGCCGCTCGTTTTGAGGCGGTAAACGGAGGCCGAAAACTTCAAGCACGGGTGGGAGAGGTTGTGCGTTGGTCTGCGTGGCTAAGGAGAGGATGTGCTACGAAATGCGATAAAGAAGAGATGCTAGGCGTTAAAAATATGTAATGGCGGCGGTGCGAAAGGAACTATAATCAGGAAGAGGTCACACCCACCTCTTTTGGGACTCTTCCACCGAACTCCCAGCCTACGCGGGCTTGCACGGCAAGAGTGATGTCCTCCATCTCGACCTTGTTCGAGCGTCCCGCATGCTCAGCATAGACGAGCGCATCCGAGAGGGCCTGAGCTGTGTACCTATGTGAGAATTCAAGTAACTGGTGCAAGACACCCGGTTGTGCATCTTGGACGGTAGGCGTTGAAGCCAAAAGGAGGGCGATGGCTCTAGCAGCAGGCGGGAGAGACTCTGTCGAGGTTCGGGACATGGCGGCGACAGATGACCAGTTACGTAAACATCGAGGGCCCCACTCGCCGCAGCCATTTTGATTGGAAATGAGTTGTAATCGGACAGGCGGCTTTCGAAACGGCTTCGGCTTCGGGTGGCCACCTTACTCCTCACACGGTCTCACGCCAACCGCCATCATGTTACCCGCTCGTTCAATCCTCCCCCGCGTTTCTCGTCTCTCTGCTCGCCCAGTAATCGCCAGGGCGTATCACGAGAAAGTTATTGCGCATTATGAGCGACCCAGGAATGTAAGTAGCATATCCACAGTTTCGGCTTCCATGTCCTTTTTAGAGTTTTCCCTCCGTTTTATCTGATAATCTTGGGTACCACAGGTTGGGTCACTCCCCAAAAATGACAAAGACGTTGGCACTGGGCTTGTAGGTGCACCTGCGTACGTTACCCCTTCTTATTTGCGCTCTTGCGGATTGGGGCTGACTACAAGGTCGCCTTCTCTTTTTTCTCTTTTCTTACTATGGGAACAGTTGCGGCGACGTCATGAAGCTGCAGATACGTGTCGACGAGAAAGGTATCATCTCAGATGTCAAGTTCAAAACGTTTGGCTGTGGAAGTGCGATTGCCTCCAGTTCGTTTATGACCGAGCGTGTGAAGGGTCTGTCACTGGAGGAGGCTGGAAAAATCAAAAATACGGAGATTGCAAAGGAACTTTCGCTCCCACCCGTCAAACTTCATTGCTCAAGTGTGTTACATTTCCCGTTTTCCTCCTTTCCACCTAGTTGACATTGCCATCACTCGCAGTGCTGGCCGAAGACGCCATTCGCTCTGCTATCAAAGATTACCGATCGAAGCGGTCTCTGCAGCCGGAAACGAAGAGTTTTATTGATGTCTCGCAAAGCAGTGCTGGTCCAGATACGACAACTACCGCGCATTGAAGCCAGGCATTTTATGGTTTATGTCTATTGTACAATAGTTAGTATAGCATGGTTGAGGCCTCATTTGCTTCTTGACTGTCCGTAATGCATGATCCCTTTTGTCATGATTGATAGATTCACGAAAGGGGTCGACAAAATCATAATACAGAAATAGCACAATGTCTGATTGATGTTACCCATCACTTCTGCCCTACAAACGAGAATGTCCCATTCGCAAACCATCGATCGTTTGCTTCCTTCACACGTTGGGCCGCGGCACGATTTGTCAGTTCGAACCCTTGCACCGGGGGTAACGACGAGCGATGAGGCGGTGCCGGATGTTTGTGCCGAATTCGCAGCCCGTGCAAGCGCCGTGGTTCGCAGCCGATTCGCCTTTGACATTTTCGCTGCATATCAAAGACCAACGCGTCAACAAATAATAAAAAATGGAGGACAAATTCACTTACCCCGACTTTTTGACTCGCCCAAGTTGGCGCGGACTTTCCCCGTGCCCACGCCGATCATGCCGAGACCCTTTGTCTGGTCAAATGCACCCACTTCTTCCTCTGCCTCGCCGAACGCCATACGATTTGTCAGTTTTCGGAGCTCCGTTTGCGCGTATGCCTCCTTGGCTTTACGAGCGCTAGATTTGGGGTTGGCGTGTCAGAAACTCCCTTGAAGCTGGCTAGCAACTGGCAGAAGGAAGTGATACGTACCGCCTGCCACCACGGCGCTTCTTGGGGCCATCATTCGGTATGGCCAGTGCCTTCACAACCTTGGATGGTGGGGGCGCAGTCAACCGATCAAGCTGTTTTTCGATCTTTTCTCTGAGCTCGGCTCCATAGTCGCCTACACAAGGGAGTGTGTGTCATGCCACGCGAGGTCACGGTGGTAGGGAGAGGGACATACCGTCTCTTCTATTTCGTTCCAAATCCATCCGGGCGGCCAAAACGCATTTGGCACCCACAGTTCGCTGCAGCGTAAGTTGGTGCTCCGGAGGCGTGCTCTGAATGAGTTCGGACTGATACACAAAACCAGTATGTCGTCTTTGTGTCACGCTGGAGAACCCAGCTGCAATCTTCCTCTGCGCACCGAGAAGCTACAATAATGTGCATTCAAGGACTGACATCAGAGAACGGGGTTGGGAACTCACATGGACGTTGCAGGCAGGCATCTTAGCAAGTGCGCTCAAGCCGCCTGCCACACCGAGTAATTTGGCCGCTGTGGTTGTACCGACGATAGCTGACAAATTTGGCGCAAGGACATTCATTCGCGAACTGACGTACATGAAGATCTGAATCGAGCTTGGTGAGCCCATTAACAGAGTGGCGAATCAATTGTGCTCAGTACCTTTGTTCGAACCTTCTCCAGACGGTCGGCAAGATCGCAAGCACGCTCTACGGATTGCCATTCTGGATCTGATAATTTCTGCCCTGCCGATGTCGTTGCGGCCATCAGGACACTCATAACGACCGCTCCGGGGATTTCCTTGAGATCAGCTCTGGTGGGATCCTTTTTCAAAGTGGTCGATTAATACAAACCAATCCCAGTTTGCGACAATAGATTGATCACACACCTCATCATTCGCCAATTTTCTAACGGCTTTGATGTACATGTTGGGGTCAGTGATGAGTCGTTCCAGTTCAGGGAACTTTGGACCGTAGTGGTCTCTGATAAACTACACCCAGCAAGGAAAGATCCAGTCAATATATGTGAAAAACGTCACACATAGAAGGAATAATTACCTTATGTACAACCAGAATCTCATTGTCGACGTCGACAGAAAGGTTGTTTGCCTGGACGATGACGTTGTACTCAGGGTTAGAGTGTACTGGCATGGACATTGCCTCGTTGGATGATGGATTAGCTTGATACTTTTCGATTTCCTGTGCCGAAAGAGGTCAAGCAAAAAAAGTGAGACAAAAAGACGAGAAGGAGCATACACTCAAAATCTCGGTCATGCGTCTGCTCCCCTCAAGCCGAGCCACCTTTCGTACATCATCCACAGCGCCAAGCTCCATTCTCTGCACCTCCTCTGCGTCCAGTTCCTCTGCGGGATTGACACCCCCTTCAAGGACCATTCCAGTTGACCCTTGTGTTTCTCCATCTGCCCCTCCTTCGCCGTCCTCAGACATGTCATTATCAGGGTCCGTCGTGGCTTTGCGTTTGAGACCACTTGAGGATTCTGGTTCCTTCGACTCCTCGTCGTTGTAGTCGTCTCCTGCATCGGAGAGACCGTCGAGGTCAGCCATGAGTTCGTCGGCGAGAGCGCTCATGGTTATGACAGAGAGGGTTGATGGAAGTGAGAGTAAGAGTATACTACTTAGGTCAAGTTGACGCGTCCACGTCCTGGGGGTGCCAGGTCACATGACAGGCAATTCACGATAGCGCTCTATTTACAGGGCAGAGGGGATACTATACATTGTCATCAAAAAAATCAAGCACCAAAAAAATTAGACAGCCATAATGGACACTCCGCCGTCAGCTGTAACTCGTTTCCGGGTCCGGACAACGATAAAGTTGCGACTAAACTGCATGAGCCTTGACGCAGAACTACCTTGACTATTCGCACTGTTCACGTATAGGCCAGTTGGGCAACAAATAAGCGCCTCTCCGGTCTAATACAACAGAAGCTCAGCTATCCGCAATGACTCATGACAATGTATCCCCTACCTTGAGTGTTACAACACGATCGAACGCTTCCTCACTTGACATCTTCGCAGAGATGTGTTTTTTAGGTGCTCCCACCATGCCGGGGATGCGAAGCGATGCAATATTATGGTACTGCAAAGTGCGAGAAATGCGGATGGTAAAACTGTGGGCTCTAGGAGAAGGTTTAGGATCAAGAAGGTGCCATATTCCGTTTAAGCACGAACCTTGCGTGCTCACAACCACGCGCATTGACATGTGTCGTTGCTGACGAACCAGCGATAGTAGTGCATGCGTGAGGCCAGTAGGGCTGTTCGAGTCGGAGAGGTACTACATGATGTGTAAGCCCCCAAGCAATATAATATTGCAGTAAGGAAACCACAAGAACCTTGTGAGCTTCGTCGACGACAAGAACCTTCCCCGTATCAACACTCGCTCTTTGAAATAGGCGAATACAAATTTCAAAGATAGCACCCGCCAACGGAGGGTCAACAAATGGGTCCGAAAGGTCAATGATCGTGATCATTCCAGGAGCAAAGCGTTCTTCTTCTCTCATGACCACGGTATTGCGGGACACATTGGCCGACGGAAGGCTTCTAGTCTGCCGAGTGAACGTTTGAAGGAGATCAAGGCGTTGCCTGAGACCCGCTTTCTGTGCTGGATTCATATCTTTTTTTTTCTCCTCCAGCTGTTTCATGAATGCGGAATAGGTATAGTCGTCGCCCAGTTCCCGCAAAACGCTCTGTCGTTCAAATGCTTAATGAATCAACTGGGGTTTCAAAGAGACAGATTTCCTTACAAGGACTGTCTGCATGTACAGGGGTGCATTCTCTGACGAATTGACAGCCATCAGAGACAAGAACGCCGCTGCATCGAGCTCGCTCTCGGAAAACAATAGTGGTTTAACTTCGAGATTCCCCCCCAGGTGTTCATACACCCTCTTCATGCGTTTGAGGGACGAAGGTGCCACATACACACGTACTGGTGGAGGCTGGGCATTGTCGATCACAGACTTTGAAATATATGCTGCTTCACACGGAGCAGCACATGCCCCAGTCTCACCAACATGGAGAACTAGACCTGACAACGGCTTTACCAGCCGCCCTAGTGCACCGCAGCCAGTGACAAACATATTTTCTAGAATTACCGATACTGTGTGGGATTTGCCTGATCCTTGAACACCGCATACGAGGGCTGAAAAGGGCGTGTTCTACCAGAATTGGATTAGGGAACAACAGAAAACAAAACAGCCACCCACGGTGTTGAGATATAGTCGCGTCGAGTCGCTGTCGGACCCGGTTAGATGCGACTGCGTCAATGGTAACCTTGATAGGCCATCTACTGTATCAGTGCCAAAGAAGACTTAATATGATGGCTGGAACCGCACCGTGACTCCACTATATTGCCAAAGACACCGTATTGAGCTATGGCTCGTCGTATTTTCTCAACACGATATGCCCCACGGGTCAACAATGGGGCGTTTCTTTGCTCATGTGCATTATGGACGTCGTCACCTGAGACGTCGCTGGCCAAGCTCGTGAGCTGGCTTTCATGCTGGTGTTTCAGGTCGTGTCAGGGTCTTCGGAGACAGATGGTAAGAAATGGTGCTCACCGTTATGAATCCAGATAATTGCTGGGATTGGGGTTGGGTGCCGGTGGCTTCCCCGTTTGACCTAACAATAATCTTTCAAACACATTAGCCTCAAATGTGAAAAGTACGAAAAGTACTGGAGCTCACAGGCATGGACGATATGCAAGAGGTGGAAGAGGTGGAATTTGGATACGTCTGAAACGAGGTGGCACTTCTTATGCAAAGGCGGCGACTGCCATGAGGTGAAAATCGCACATGTACGCGACATATACGCCGCGTTACGTAGGCCCTTCACCCTGAAAGGCGCCAGATAGGTGAGGAGGACCATTGTAGCAGCCGACCTGCGGCTAATGGCCAATGTAAATGCAGAGCAAGAACTCGAAAAGAGCGGCAAAGCACGACGTTGTTGCGCGCAGCGCAGATCGTGGACGTGAATTAACAGGATAATAACTTAGGCGAGTCCGCAACGCCACGAGAACACTCGTTCATGAAATCAAATCTTTCCGTCACGTTTTCGTAACAGTGCTCCCACCATGACCCTCTTCGACGTCCCAGGGTGGTCCATTCCCAATGAACCCGTCGCCGTCACAGACAAAAAGCGCAAACGCCCATCCAAGCAAAACTTCAATAAAGTCCAATCGGCGGCCACGAACGTGGAAAGGTTGATGGAGCAGCTGGCTGCGAGCTCCACTGCGGAAAACACGCGACATGAACTGAAGGAAGGCAAAAGTGGAGGCGTGTCCGCGGACGGCGATCGACCTCCTGAGAAGAAACGCAGGCGTGTCAAGCGAGACAAAAAATCCCAACAATCTCCAACTCCTGTCGCCGTACAAGAAGATGAAACATACAAAGCATCTAGAAAGAAGAGAAAGAAAGACAAGGAAAAGGAAAAATCAGGAGAGAAGGCCACAGTGACGCCGTCTCCAACGGAAACTCGTCCACCCCCGGAATCCCGCAGCACATCATTGACTAGTCTCCAACATGGTATGAAACAGAGTTTGGATGGCGCGCGGTTCAGGCATGTAATTCACCACAACTTTCACGTTGGGTTTCCGACCGTTGAACATGCGTTTCAATATCCCGCAGGTGGATCAACGAGAAGCTCTACAAGTCAGACAGTGCCCATGCACATGCCATGATACGCGAGGATCCCGCAGTATTCGATGACGTTCGTTCTTCATGCCTCTTCCTGCCCGTGTTGACTCACGCGAATCCACAGTATCACAAGGGATTCCGTCATCAAGTCGAGTCTTGGCCGTCTAATCCTGTCTCCCATTACATTTCTGCTCTATCCGCTTATCCTCAGCGCACCGTCATTGCTGATCTTGGCTGCGGAGATGCTGCACTGGCCCGTGCCCTCATCCCGAAGGGCTACACTGTAATGTCGTTCGACCTGGTAGCGGATCGTGCCTTTGTCGTTGAAGCGGATATCTTCGACCGCCTACCCTTGCCCGGATCTGAGGTTGACAGTGATGGGAACGAGAAACTAGGCCAGGGACATGCCCAGATAGTCAATGTAGTGGTTTGCGCCTTAAGTCTCATGGGTACGAACTGGCCGAACTGCATACGTGAAGCGTGGAGAATCCTGCGTCCAAAGTGCGCATTGGGTCTTATCCCAGACCTCTCCACTTACCATCTATACTAGTGGTGAACTCAAGATTGCCGAGGTGGCAAGTCGCTTCACGAATATTCAACAATTTCAGTCTTTTGTGGAATCCTTCGGATTTAAACACAAATCTACCGTATGTGCTCCTTACCACTTATTTTCATACCAGTCTTTATTTAGCGCTCCGAACACAGGATCAAAGCAACTCCCATTTCACGCTCGTTGAATTCGAGAAGACCAGTCGCAAGCCACGGGGCGAGAAAGATTGGAACAAATTGTTGACGAGAGGTGACATGTTGAAACCTTGCGAATACAAGAGGCGATGAGATCCGTGAAGAACTCGTCTATGCTCACCTAACAGTCGCTTCTGATGCTGTAGGCCCACGAGGCAGCCCTCTGAAATGTACCGTAACAGGGATATTTCCGCTTCACGATATCATCTTAGCCTATCGCGCGCAAGATGGTAGTGAGCAAAGGTCCCAAGCTTGGGTCTTCTACAGAACTCAAATCCTCCGTCATACGTAACAAAAATCACCGGATCGGATGTTCTTTATTCCTCGTGCATGGCGTAATATTACACGGGTCCAACCTCACGAGGGAGGTCGTATGATGGTTCCCACCCAATTCATGGGAACGAGACCTGGTATAGTTTACATCAGAATCCTGAACACGGCCACCTGTAGTCATCAACAACGTAGTCTCTACCCAACGGTAGCACACACGTCAACACGCGGCGGAGATCAACTAACAGGATGAAAGCAGGATGAGAAGGATGCTCTCTGATCTTGTCGGCGTGGATATAGGCATGTCACCGAGGTGACGTTGGAGACCATCACTGGCTATCGACGTGTCACTTCTACATGGCATCCCGATATTTTACAGTGTTCTAGACTTTCGCTCAGATAGGAAACGGAATATAAGCACCCCAAGCACTTATGATTAGTACTCAGTACTCTTGAAGTAGACGACACATGTATGGTGGTTGGTCTGCAAGGATAAACATTACATTTTGTTCCGTTTTTGCGTCGTATCGCCTGATCATCCTCCGGTACCGGTACTCCAGCTTCAGCTACCAAGCGCTAACCGCTGGCGCATTCTTATCACCAAATTCCTTGGCACGTCACGGCGCACTTTTCGTAGAATTGATGAAATCCTGTAACTGTCGTACAACACTTGCCATGGTCTATATTAAATTAAAGATATCACAAAAGGGGACAAAGACAGTAGCTAAAGTACTGTAACTGGTATTTCATCAGTCAAAGCAGAAAACACTCCCCCATCTTTGAGTGGCCGGTCAAGGCCACGGGACCGTGACGCCAATGACGGGTGGCCACGTCGAAAGCGGGGACCCCTCGCGCGGTGATAAACCGCTCAATGGCTTCTCGGACAGGTCCCGCTGACAGAGACCCAGATACGGAAAGTTCTCGTATCGCAGGTAACACGTCTGTCATTCCTTCCTCGATGACCTATTTCAGCGCAAAACGCAACTGGTGGCACAATGTGCATGGACCCCAGTGAGAAGCTCTTTAAACTTGCAGCGAAAAAATCGGCGCAAAACTTCCAGTCCATAGGGGATCCTCCATGTTAGATATCAAACTGTGAATGCCAAGCTGGATACCAAGTAGGAAAAATGAAAGTTTTCTACCTTGGAGACGGGAAGCAAACGAGGAGTCGACTCTAAGCCTCCACCAGAGACGGAAGTGGCCCCCTCTGAGTCGCAAAAGACACGCAACTCCAGCACTCCAGAACCGGGTGTCCATGGTTGGGAAAGTGTGGCATCATGGTACGATAACCAAGGACGATATCTGCATAATCAAATGATCGTAAATTTTCCACAAGAACCAATGAACTGGGGAAGGTGGAAAGGGGTCAACGACGAAGAAGGGTCAATCTCTGAGCAGAGGGAATTGGTTGATGAAACATCGATTCGGGCCACGAAATCGTCCAAGTATTCGACATTACCTCGTAACTCCAGCCCGTTAAGAGCGGGGAGAAGAGAGCGCATCAGTGGAGCGGCGGGGGTTGGTTTACTATCGAATCGGAATCGCCGGAGTCGGGGTAGCCGAAGACAAGGCGCATGTCTTCAACTTCAAGCCTGGTCAGCGAAGAGAGGATAGTGACCATCTCGGATGAAATACTCTGAAGGAATACCGCAGAGGTAAAAATACTAGACAAGGTCACTTGCAGACAGAAGCAGATTCGGTAAGGCTGGAAATGAAACTGATTCCAAACAGAGGAATTGTGGACCGTGGGGGCAGAATCGGGAAGGAGTGGACTGGTGGTGCTGCTCGTTCGTCGCATCAGTGCGAAACGATGTAAAGTTCTGTCAGTGCCGGGAATTGACTCCTACATAAGGGCACGAGTTTTTCCGGTTGCGATCTTGTGAAACGCTCGCTGATTTCACATACACGATCGAGTCGTGTTGCTCAAGGGCAGCGATGATGTTATCCTCCTCTGGTATAAAGCCCACAAAGTCCCATATGGCAATAGGGAACGCTGGCCGGACACCCAACATCACCCTTGCACGTATTCTTCTTGGGCATAGAAGTCGCAAATTCGAGCGACGTGACCATGCAAACACAATGTATCGCTATCCATTTCTAGCACACGTGCACTGGCGCATGGCCAATGCATAATACGGATACCTCTGATCGTCGTAATGAACCGCATACAACGGATCAATCTCTTCGTTTTTATCCAGACATAAATCGAAGATTTCAAGGAGGACATTGTCGGAGAGCGTCTCAATAGCCACCTTTCGGTAAAGCGAGCCTATATCGTCTAACTCTGTAATTGTTGCAAGAGAATCAGGCCTGTGATCACTCACATCGGCCATCTTTGACCCTCAACTCCGATGAAACACCCTCCCCTATATTTGAGCACATCATTAAAGAGATGATGCCCGAGGATAAAAATAGTCGGTGATGACGAGACTGTTAGATTGCGAGGGTGGACAACTGAATCGATTTACAATAAGGGACATCGAAGTGAAAATAGTCAGTGGAAATCCAGGTGTGGAGGTATATACGCGCTCGCAAGAGGGTGGGTTTCACTTGAAAAGATGGTAAACGGTAAAATGGATGACCCAATGATTAAAAGCCACAGTCAGCCGCCAATGAACGTAATGAACGGCGGCTCGGAGATTTCACGCGAATAAGCGCCGTCGTTATCCTCTCTCCGTGTCCGTCGCCGTCCTCGCTGCCAGTTTGACAGAAACAATCACTATGCCAGCCAACGCAGCCAACGTACATGTCCTCTCTCATCCCCTCGTAAACACTCGCTTGGCAAAGTTACGCCAGGTATCCACCACGTCGAAAGAGTTCCGCGAAGTAAAGTCCAATCACATCTTATTCGGGCACAGCTCTGTCCTCTGACGGAGTAAGTACCGTGCTACAGGGTATCCATGAACTCAGCATCATGCTCGGATACGAGGCCAGCCGCGATCTCGAAGAGATTAGCGTACAAGGTGTAAGAATTGGAATCACCAATCTCTTTTGCATGCGACCTTTTCCCCCTTCCCCCCTGACGGACTTCTACTACGATACAGCATTCGCCAATTAGCACTTTCAAGGGTTCGGTGGTCAAGCCTAGGCTTGGATTCACGCCCATACTACGCGCAGGATTAGGCATGACCGATGGCCTGTTGACTCTCTTCCCGTGCGTTCACCCGCTGACCCTCACCATCCCCGAAACTGTTCGCTGACTATATGGATATAGCGATGCACCTGTGTACCACCTGGGCATTTATAGAGAAAAAGTGAGCTTGCAACCCGTAGAATGTCAGTCTATCATCGACCCTGGTTCATCTCACTGACTGATAGTAATTTTTTGATATAGATTATTCAAAGTTACCGGCGTCGCCCCCCGTTGATTTGGTCTTTCTACTGGACCCCCTAATAGCTACTGGTGGAACTGCAACAGCTGCCCTGCACATGATCACGGACTGGGGGATTCCCCGTACGTAACCTCATGCGCTTTCTGAGAGTTGTATTAGGATTCGAAACACTCTCCAGTAAACAAGGTCAAGTTGCTCTGTATCTTGGCCTCGGAAGAGGGGCTGAAGAATCTGTCGGGGCAATTCCCGGGTTTAGAGGTGGGTATCATGTTCGTGCGCATAGTGCTTTTTTTTCTCACCTTTGAAGTAGATATGGGCCGCTGCTGTTGATCCTCACCTAACGAAAGACGGATTGATCTCGCCTGGATTGGGTGATACGGTAAGTAGCCTACCTGTGATTCGGTCAGTCGATCGTACATCGGTTTGTCTGAACATTCTTTCTTGTCAGGGTGACCGGCTTAATAATACGGTCAGAGAGTCCTGAGTTTGTCAATATCCCAAGTATGGTCACAGTCCGTCTCACCGTACCATGTAATACCTGTACAACTGTAGTCTTACGAACCCGTTGCCAACGCCCACCTTCCCCCTTGTGATAGGCGAACAAGGAAGCCTGTGTGATAATTCTTCACTGGGGACTTCTCCAGTAGCGCTGTGACCTCCCCCCTTTACGACCGCTTATTCTGACATCTCAATATGTCTTCTCCCGTTCGTCTCTATTGGGGGCGTTTGCGTGTGCATCACGGGCTTCACGATCGACATTCGGAGAGTTTCAAACCCAGGAGCGATCTGTTTGGCTTAAAGGATTGACTTTGCTCCCTGCATCTCCGTTCAAAAGACAAAGCCCAGCGTAAGTTATTACATCTGATGGGCTCCGGGTGTTCAGATCTTGTTGTCATTGATCAGGGAGGGAGATGCCTTGAGGCCGGATGTAAGAATTTGAAGTCAGAAATATTCGCATCCATTGGTTCGTTGCGCCTTGGAAACTATACAGTTATCCGCGGTGCTAACTTACCAACTCGAAGTCTAACCTTCGATAGATCTGAGGTCCGAGTTAAGCGAATGGCTTCTGGTTCAGTTGGTCGGGATGACTACAAGTGTACAGTAGTTGTTGGCGCCTGTCAACGCCAAACTTGCGGAGGGTTTACTGTACAGCAGTAACTTAGCACACGGGCGAAATGATCATCCGCGGCAAAGCAAGACGTCCGGTAAATGATTTAGAGTCCGTCCGAGAACGATCCCCACCCCACATCGGAAAAATGGCAATCCCCCGCATCGAGACCCGGAGGAATGATCATCATCATTGACTGACTGACATGGGTTGACAGGTCGTGACTGGTGTGGCAACAATTGTTTTGAAATTGTGATTCTTCGGAACTGCCCAGACAGCGGATGGGAAATGACTAGATGACTACAGGGTCGTTTACAGTAGTAACAGAACAGAAACATATTTCATTTTTATTTTTATTTTTTTTCGCGCTAGAAGTCTGAGAACCAAGTTCCAAGTTTTAACAGTAGATGATGTAAAAATTTTATATATCAGCAACACGACAAAATCGGAATGAATGACGCAGAACTTTATTTTCCGGTACCGGTTTTGTTTTGCTTCGGATGATACTGTTACTGTGGGAATGCCCAATTCTCGTTTCGAATTACCCACAAATAGAATTGGCTTCGTGGTTGTCATGGTGGTAGTATACGAACTACCCGCCGAACACTGTACTAATACACCACATATGGTGGTCATACGTTCATCCTGTCCGCAACGAAGCATCTCGTGGGAAGCGGATTCCAGATTCCAGAAGGCTTGTTTGTCATGACCGCGCGCTTTGATCCGAACTGCCAAAGTGAACTGCACGTCGCGAAGCATTGCCATGCATTAGTACTACCGTCACTTTCCGAGTCCACCGCATCATGTCTGCTCCGAAATGTAATTCGGAGCGTGAAGAAGGATTCACTGCCAGTTGATTGGCGTGATGGCACGGCGCTTGTATGATAGGAAGGACAGGTCTATACATCGGGTTGACGTTGACATGTTCCACTCAAAGCGAACGACAGGACGAATTTGAAATTCGTATTCATAATGAAGTTTAATCGATGGCGATACGCGACGCAACGTCAGCGTCGTCCGCGGGAGCAACATGCATCGGGGCTACCGAAGCGCTAATTTACGAAAGGAAAAGACTCTGATACAGTAGTACGGCACAGTGCCGATCTGTATCAATGATTATGCGCTATGATCGGATTGACGTGTCGATCTGTTCTATCATAGCATGTTCTAGCCCATCAAGGCCTCGGTCTCCAGGGTATATGATTATGATATGTTTGTACCACTGCGTGTCAGGAATCTGGAACGGAAGACATGTCAGAACACTTCTTCAAATTCCGTCTGGAAGGTCCACTTACGCCTTACGCCTACGCTAGCACTACGGCTAGCCAGTCGCGAGCGCAAGAGTGGAGTGGCACTGTGTCAGCTTACTGTACTAGCCGATGACGCGATATGGTAACTGTAAATTAGGGTCTCGATTTTTCCTGAATGCGGCAGAATCCATACTCGAGTAGGCGGCTATTCATGGCATACTGTACAGCGGTGATCCATTGTGGAGACACAGCCGATCTTTATCTTCTTTCGGTTCGGTAAACTTATGCATTAAACCTTGGATAAACCTTGCCACTGGCTGTTGTTGACAAATGGCCCGTGGCACGAGATCGATTGTGGCGTTCGAAATTTGTCGCTAGTAGGTTCGTCCGACGTCCAAAGACAATAAAGCCTCGGAGCGTCAATAGCTGCAAGCGGGGCATGGCATCAACGCTTATTACCGACTATATAACATAACTTGGAAAGCATCTAGGGATGTGTTGCTATCAGAGTTATCCTAGATAAGGTTTTATGGAGATGCCAAATTGATCCTGGCCACAGCCATGGCAATGGACCCGGCTTGGCATCCCTGGCATCAATACAAACGAGATGGTCAAAACATCGAACCTGTACCGAACCTTTTTGGCATCGTGGATTAGAAGCGCCGAGTACGGCGATCTGAAACCGTGATCCGCACCCCTACGGTTCCGGTTCCGGTTCGCACCACCCTGGATGATCCGTCTCATCTGGATTTTCCAATTTCTGGTTGCGGCGGATACAGTAGCGGACAGAAGACTCGGGCAGAAGAATGATTTTTCCCCTTCATTTCGGGTTTAGATGGGAAAAGAAGTTCACCTAGTAGTCACCCCATTGAGTCAATGCGCGCTTCAGTTTTTGCGAGCTTTCGGCGTACGTACAGCTTGTGATCAGGTATATGAACACACGAATGAACCCTGACCGGCGGGGTCACGATCGTACGATCTCCATCGGTATATTCAAACCTCCTTCATCTTGTGCTTTGCGCGCTATTGTAACCAGTGGCACTTCGCGACAATGATGAAACTTAGAAAAGTATTCGACCTACCTTGGAAACAAGGAGTTCGCGGCGGGCGTCCTGATTCGCTATCATCTTCCATCTTCAATCCCGGCATAAACGCATAATGTATTTCCGACATGCTATTTGGCCGTAGTATGAGAGTATTGTCGTCGACTGGATGAGAGTCAGTGAAAACACGGGGGGGGGGGGCTCCCGTATCAGCTCTCAGAAATTGGACAAAAACGTCCGATGGTCCAAGAATGACCCAAGCACAATGTTATCCAACTCAATCTTAGACCAGTCATATCGTAGGCTGCTGAGACCAAAATTGGTCCATCGACCCTACATAACCTTCATTGAGATCATCGGAGCCTGTGATACAAGCTGCACCCGAGTCCTGGATGATAAATGCGTCAGTCACCACCACGAATGAAAATGACAAAGCGGGCATACGGAGGCGCATCCTGCGAAGCTCCCCAAGGCCCAGTCGTTGGTGCTCATCACCTGTCCCAGAGGGGTGCAAGGAGTCATGACGGCCGGCGTGAGAGGCACAGGTACGAGGAAGGGCACTGTGTGTTCGGCGTTGCGCTTGAACTCTTCTTGCGTCATCTCCCCTTTCCGCATGCGAGAAACCTCGCGCTCTCGGCGCCGGAAGGCCTTGCTTTCGCGTTGTGCTTTGGCGGTAGTGTTGCTCGGTAGACCGAGGACAGCAACAGTGTTGTGGTCCGATGGATGCGATGCTGCGAGGATCTCAGGCTGATCAGCGGGTGGTGCAAGCCTTGAGAGTGGATAGTGTCTTGAACCGGCGTGGGTGACAAGCCGCGCAAGTCTCTGGCCGATGGTATTCCCTGGGGGAGGACATCCGCATTGGGTATATGACATGCCGTATCGTTTCTATTATGTGAATATGTATCAGTGTGGGAGAGAGCACGTTGTCTGCACGAACCTCCCAGGCTCGACACGTCGCGTCAAACGCATCCGATAGATGGAATTGCTCAACCTTGTCATCACTGATTGGAGCATCAGAAATCTCAGCTTTAGCGAGCGGGTAAAGGTGCACTTACTGATCAAGGTATCGCCCAATATTGGTCTTGCAGTCTTTATGATAGCGGGGACCGGAAAGTTGGTGGGAATGCCAGACCAAGTCTATATCCAATGTAGGCACAACCAGCATGTGTCGCGATGAAGACATCAGATCAAGAAAACTGGCATGGTGCGATAAAGAAGTTGTATGGAGTAAGAAGCAATATCTCCTCACGCGTGATATCGGACAATCGCGTGGTGCAGAGCGACGGCGTCTGCCCGCTTCTCAAAGTAACTCGGCGATGTCCAGCCAAGATTATGTATTTTCTTAACGAAAGAACCCTGGCGCAGTACCTGGACATAGCGCGATTCGTCAGCAGATGAGGCAGGAAAGCGTAAGACATACCGCCCCGACCAGCTCAATGGAGAATGGTCTTTGGTCGCTGTAGGCGCCCAAAACCTTGGCTCCTCTTTTTTTCCCCCTACTCAGCATGACGATAAGCCAACATCGGACAGATGCTCACATCTTGGGCCTTTGAAGACTAAGGAACGATTTCTGCACCTCGCTGAGCTTCCACTTCAAGCTTTCAGCCATTGCCACGCCGACACTTTGATCCTGTCGCCACTTTCGCGAATTGAACTGACTAATTGGCTTGAGACTCAGTAGCTCTTGTTTGATGGTTACGGCTCGCAATTTGTTTTCCCCGAATTCAGTGCGTAGGGTGTAGCTGAGACTCGTATAAGGATCGATCAGTTATGAGAGGCGTCAATTAGCGCACGGGAGGAACAGCTGCACGTCAGCGACGCCCAGCTGCGATTCATGCAGCAGATGCGCAGTTAGATCTGTAGTTAGCTTTGCTACGGCAAGTCTCTCCCTGGTAATTTCGAATGCGCAGGATGAACAGGCATGAAAGAAGTTTTGTTGAGTATATCCCGTCCCGGAAGCCGTAATATATGCTGGGTGAGCGTAAGACACGGCGTTGTCGCGGAACTCTGGTACACTCACGAACACTAATAACGGCCTTACACTTGGGGCATAAGAGTTCTTGATGTTGAAGAACTGCTGCACACTCAAAAGGATCGAAAGGTAAGCCCGTCTTGGAAACCCAGTTGGACCTGCTGGTCGCGTGGGGTTTCCATAAGATCATGTCATTGATGGTGTCCTTGTATGCGAACGACTCAGTCTGTGCAAACAAAGACGAGAAGTGGGGGGACACGCTATCCGCTCACCAAGGTATCGAAAAAGAAGTCTGGTAGTGAAGCAGCGAGCATTGCGAGAGGTCTTAATAATCCAAGGCGGAAGCTATCTTCGGCGAAAGACCTTGATCGAATACATAAAATCAGATTTGGGTTGTCGTATACGGAAGACGCACTGACTGAGGATTCAGCAAATACGCGTGCAAGACCATCCAAACATCAAGGGGTGGCAAATTTCTACGAAGAAATTTCTCCAAAGTGTTCAATTTCGAAGGTGGCGAAAGATGTTCGACCCAGCGTTGAAATCTAATCACTCCATGCATGTCAGTGGGTCATGCACCCGGATGTCAAGCTCATAGATATGTGTAACTCGCCTTTCGACAGCCAAGTTGACAAACCAAGACCATCGCTGCTCCTCATCGAGCTCACCTATCAAAGGAGGCAACGACCCCTCGCTTGAGGATTCGACCCTTCGCCTGAGGTCATGCAATGCGCCTAGGAAGAGTAGATGGAGCTTGAGATGCTTTATCTGCACTAGTGGATCACGAAGGTCATGAAGCCCAACACGGAAAGGCGAGGGAGTGTCCCGAGTATGCGAGGACGAAGCGAACGGCTGCTCCGGGGAGTATAAAGGGCAGGGTGCGGGTGATTCGGAATCGGATTGAGAGTAAGGTGGCGGTGGTGGTGAAACAGACATTGGAGGGGATGCGAGAGAAGGAGAAGCGATGCCATTTAAGTAAGGTTAGTTGACTGCACATGATACACGATGGAGTACTGTAGTAACCGCGCCATCGGTCGCAGGGTGGGAATGGGAACTAAACTAAAGGCTGGTCCGAGGCTGGGGACGCGCAGTCCTCGGGGTCTCTAGCCGAGTCTGATCCGATCGGTTCGTTTTCTGCCAGCTCACTTGGCCACCGCCACTTCATTTTCATTTGACATGCTCACCCCCACCTCCCCCAACCCCAAACAGCCCGCCCTGCCCGATTCTTTCACCCCCTCAAATTTTGTAGAATTCATCTCTTCCCGCTCTACCACCACTTCCAGCCTTTTTATCTATGACCTCGCTGAACAGGCTGGTTTTGGTTCCCTAAGCAAGGCCTGGTCCAAGTCCGACCAATGCGCGACTTCGGTAGTGCCCTTGCAGACAAGAGCTGGAGCAGGTTTGAGCCTTGTCGGCAGACTCTCCCAAGGCACAAGCAGAGATGCTCTTAGCGGGTCCGTCCTGACTGCATACACGACCCCACCTGGCCTCGCCCAGATGATTCCGTCTCTCGCCTGCATTCCTCCTCCGACTGCAAATAGCCGACTTGTCCTCCAAATTCCTACCGTCTCTACAATCGGCGATCGGCTTACACTGTCCCCGACCTTGGCTTCTCTTAACCCCATTTTCTCTATCTTGCCCGACTCATTTGTCGTCATACTCTCTGCCACTCCCCAGGAAACGGTCGACTTTGCCACCCTCGCTTACAAGTTCCCAGCTCATGTTATCCACCTGTTTGATCACCACGGCTCTTCCCGCGAGGTTGGACAGCTTCACATTCCTTCCTTGCCCTTGAAGGAACAAGTAGGAGGCAGCGTTCAAAGCGTCCTTCTTGAATCTAATTATCAAGCTTTTGATTATACTGGTGATAAAAATGCGGCCTTTGTAATCGTTGTTCTCAATGGCCCGCTGGCATTGGCTCTCAAAGCTCGTTTAGCCAACACGCCGAATATCGCGTTACTCACCGTCCGGGTGCTCCAGCCCTGGGATGAAGATGCGTTCCAAACGATCCTACCATCGACCGTGGGACATATCTACATCGTAGAAGATGCTTCTCTCAACGCTACCCGCGGTATCGTGCATGTCAATGTGCAGGGTAGTGTGTTGGGCCTTCCTGGTCCTACCCCAAGCATTCATCATGAAGCTGTCACACCAACCCATCTCTCGGAACTACTAAGCAAATCATCTTCATTGCTACAATTCCTTACCAACCTGCCGTTGTTTCCATCGGATATCATACCTTACGACGTGGCTATCGGTGCCAAACTTTTATTTTTTGGTACCCCTGGCACACCACTTTCTTCTGTTCCGCAAAGAATCGAGAAGACCTTCGCCCACAGCACCAGCGTGTCCGTGCGCTTACTCTCGGAACATGACATACTCTCTCGGCCGGCGGGTATCACTGCGGATCGCATCTGGCTTGAGCCGCGAAGATATTCGAGCACACACACCCCACTTTCAGTCAGCTTGCCCATCTCTGAGGACAGTGGAGGTGTTTGCAACTTCCTCGCCGTCCTTGATCAGAACCTGCTGAACTCCCATAACCTCTTGAAGCATGCCAAACCGGGCGCCTCCGTCTTGATGGTGACGTCCTGGTCGGTTCCCGAACTGGTGTCCAGTCTCCCTGCAGAAGATATAGCGCTCCTTAGGGACCGGGACTTGAAGCTTTATACCATCAATGCTGACGCTATAGCGTCCCAGGTCGGATCAGGCAGAGCTGCGGAGAATACATTGCAAGGACTGATAGTCTATCTGGCCATCTTGCGCTTGTATTTGGGTTCTCTGGCTAGCGAGGCCGCTATTCTGGAATTAACTGAAAGTCTTTATGGCGCTTCCGTGGACGGGATTCAGATGTCGACAATAATTGCACGGGTGTGGGATGGTCTTCTTCAAGTTGAACTTTCGACTTTCACACCCCAACCAAATAGCGCGCTAGAGCCCCGGAAAGACTTCGAGTTCAACGCAATTATTTTCACTACAGAGGATGGGGAAGTCGGTTCGAACCATTCCAAACTCGGATCCTGGCATGAAGCGGCGCGCCATCTGCTATTCCCATCTGCTTTCGTTGAGCCAGACGGCCACACATACTCCATGGAACAATACCCCCAGATCCCGGCTCTGCATCCAGAGATCCCCGATCGTACCTACCTAGTAACGTGTACCGTCAACCGACGTCTCACACCCAAGGAGTATGATCGCAACGTGTTCCATGTCGAATTTGACACAACTGGGACAGGGCTTAAGTACGCAATCGGTGAGGCGCTTGGCGTACACGGATGGAATGACGAGGCGGAAGTGCTGGAATTCTGCAGCTGGTATGGCGTAGACCCTGCTCGTCTCGTCACGATTTCCGTACCGGGAGATGATACCAAAGTCCACACGCGAACCGTCCTTCAAGCGCTTCAACAACAGATCGATCTTTTCGGTAAACCACCAAAGTCGTTTTACTCAGATCTTGCGGAGTATGCGAAGAGCTCCGTGGACCGACATACGCTGCAATTTATCGGCTCCCCCGACGGTGTGTCCACGTTCAAAAAGCTTTCGGAGAAGGACACAGTGACATTTGCCGACGTACTCCGACGATACACGAGTGCGCGACCTGGGATTGAAGATCTGTGCAAGTTAGTCGGTGACATCAAGCCACGACACTATAGCATTGCAAGCGCACAGAGCGTCGTTGGGGATCGTGTCGATCTGCTTGTTGTCACGGTAGATTGGAAAACCCCAAGTGGTGAGTGTGTGCTTTATCCCCTTAGTCTCGACTCGCTGATGGATTTCAAAGGGGTCACACGCTACGGACAATGTACACGCTATCTGGCGGGACTTAAGATTGGCCAAAAAGTGACAGTATCAATCAAGCCTAGTGTGATGAAGGTTTGTTCCTTTGCGTCCGAAGTGCTTTGAATTGTTGGTTTCGAATGTATTCTCTAGCTCCCTGCGGAACCCACGCAGCCGCTCATAATGACAGGTTTGGGAACAGGTGCTGCACCGTTCCGCGCATTTTTACAGCATCGCACCTTGCTTGCGTCTCAGGGCGTCCCGCTTGGGCCTGTGTACTACTACTTTGGGTCCCGTCATCAATCACAAGAGTATTTGTATGGCGAAGAGGTGCGTCAATATTCATAAATTCGTCTTTACATGATGTGAACCATACACATCTTCTGAGTTCTTGCGATGCCGAGATCATTACGCGAAAATACTAAGAACAGCCAGCTGATCTATTTATACACCGCTGCCGAGGTTTTACTATCTTTGCTAACTTTGGTCCCATAGATCGAAGCCTTTATTAAGGACGGGATTATCACCAAGGCGGGACTCGCCTTTTCGCGTGACGGTCCCAAGAAAGTATACATCCAGCACAAGATGCTTGACGATGTGGAGGCGCTCACGCAGATGCTGCACGGGGACAAGGGCGTCTTTTACCTGTGTGGCCCTACTTGGCCAGTCCCGGATGTCTACGAGACCCTGGTGAAAGCACTTGGGAAATACTGTGGTATGGACGCCGAGGCAGCAGATTCGTTTTTGGAGGGTCTTAAAGAAGAGGAGCGCTATGTTCTAGAGGTATATTGAACGTGGTTGAATCCATGCAATTGCTAAACAACAATTAAATACGCGAAATAGTTCTTCACATGATATATATCTAGAATTACAGATCGTGAAGAGGTTTGGAAGAATGTAGGCGAGTCCAAATATAAAACGTGAAGATATCGTCTCTTCGTATGGTCGTACGAGGTCCAAGTCGATCTAATTTCTTAAGCTTTACTACGAAGCCCTTTGCACCTAATGTAGTACCAGATTCCCACAGCAATGACCGCACAGCCAACGATTGATAGCGTAACTCCCCAGGCAACTTTTGTGCCCATGGAGAGGCCAGACTGGCATTGGAACGCGGCGTCGCACGGGTTGCCGCTGGGTTTCTTGGCTGCGAACGCGCCGGCCTGCAGGTGCGTGAAGAACGGATCGGAGGTATCATTCAAGACGTGCATAGCGGCAAGCGTGAGCATCGGTGCATTATAATCTAGCGCAACCTGAAACATATGAGGGTGGGTTGCTCAGCATCATTTATTGTTACCTACCTCTGTCTCTGGCCAGTCGCTGCGGATGTCGTAAAACCTGTCCTTGTCGTCCGGCCCGCCGACGACTGCACCGTATAGGATATAAGCCTCTTGTGGAGGTGAGGTATCGATGTCGTTGATGTCGTTCCCGCCGCTGGCCATGGCCGAGTGGGGGTTCGCGGGTGAATTTGGGTTGGAGCCCACGACGTATGGTGCTGGAAGGCACGACCCACAGTAAGGTATGTTAAAAAAGAGGTAAGACTCGGGAGGAGCGCACCTGACATGGGATTGTCACCTAGGGCGTAATCGAGTTGGGACCGGGCAAAGTCCTGGGAAGAAATGTGAGTGTGTGATGGGGAGTGGCCACATGGATGGGTAAAATGGAAATGGAAATGGAAGGAGGCGGTGACGGACGTACGAGATAACTCTTCGCTTTGTGCTGCGTTGTAGCAATTTGGGCATATCGGGTTAGAAGCATCGCGGCGTTGAGAGCCGGGTTGAGAGAATCAGAATCAGAATCCCCGGGATACCATAATAGTCCACCTTTTTATTATTATTATCGGTCACCGTGAGACATCCTTCGAAAAGGAGGGTGAAAAAATCGCACGCACCCTTGGTTTTGAAGGAAGGACCCCCACCATTCAAGATTCGGTCAAAGTACCGCTCTGACTCTGCCTGCCAACCAGATAAGTTGCCCGCATAGCTCGCACCCGAATTTGCCAGCTGGGCGAATAACACGGCCAATCCTGGTGTTTTAGAGTCCCAGTTAAAGACTTCGTTTTGCCCGCTAAGGGAATACTGCGCGTAATATGTTTCGGCCTGCGAATAATAGTCGCTCGAATTTGTCGCCCATGCGAGAAAGAGAGCGGCCATGGTAAGGTCATCTCCAAAAGTGGAAGAAGAATACGCGATTCCGGCTTGTGGAAGCGCAGTTTGGAACGTCTGCTTCCCACCGGATGCATTAACGGCGAAAGAGTAGAGATCTTGTGCGTGGGTCAGAAGAATATTGGCATATGTGGAATTCTGAAGAGAGGCTGGGGTGGAGAATGAAGGACCGAGATTGCGGTTGGCGTAGAGATTGGAACACGCGGTGAATGCGGCCGAAGCGATTGCTGCTGCATCCGTACCCGGACTAGAAGGATGATCAGGGAACAATACATGACAAAGCCGCAGCAAAGCCTCACCTCGTGTTATTAATCTGGTATGATGGGCGATTTTGTAGTATATTGAGATCACCTCCCCAGTAACCGTTATCCAGGTTAGCTGCGGACAGACAAAGTCACCCGATGAAGGGATACATGATATATGTGTATCAGTACCATCTCCTACTTGCACATAGAGGGTGTGCGGGCTGGGGTGAGCCTATGGAGGGGTAAGTCTGTGTGGGAAGTAGAAATAAACCACATGGGCATGCACCTCACCTTGATCAGCCACCCTAAACCCCAACGCAGCATATCATCGAGGTAGACGGTTTGATTGGCTAAATCGTATCCTGGGTGGGATGTCAAGACCATGCCAGTGTGGGGATAGCGGAATCATGGCGCAAGCACCTCTCCCAAAGTCAGTAGCTCCCCAGCATATTGACATGATAGTAAAGCTCTAGATGCAAACTCAGTGGCGATAGATATAGAATGTGGAATGTGAAGACGACTAACCAGAGGATAGGTGCACTTGATGTAATCTAGCGCAGTACAATGATGACTTGCTAATATCACAGAAGATGGACGGGTAAGCAGTCTACATACCACCAGCATCATAGTAGCCGCCAGACAGGTCGAGACCGACGTCCGAACCATCATTGAGAGCGCTATCATTTCTCCAGGATACACGATTCGTTGTCGGAAGATGGCCACTTCGCTGAGCCTCGTAGAAATAGAGAAGTTTCCCCAGTAATGTGGACCATTGTGAATTTGGGATGCTACCCTGAGTGGATGGTTGTGCACCCGAGGCGGCAGAGGGCGGGAGGAAAGGAGGGGAAGGCAAGGACAACCGGGTACGAACTACGTGGAGCCAACAGAGCAGAAGAAAGAGAACGACCATGTAATTGTAATGATGGAGGGCGCCGGTGCTGTGCAACTCGTCAACCTCGTTCGTATGGTTGATGGGCGCCAATGCCCATTCACACACTGGCATTCATTCTAACGGATTTGGTCAGTTGCATGCATGCTGATGATCTCATCAGGCTTTAGGGTGCAGTCACACGCTGCGCCATCAGGCTCACCGCAGTACTGTAGATGTCGCTACCATGGGGCCAGGTGGGAAGAATGAGCATGATCACAGGATCGCGGGTAGAAAATCGAAGCCAGTTTTACAGATTACGTGATAGAAGCGCTAGTTCCAAGTCTCGGCAAACTCATACTCAACCCCGACGTTCAAGACGACCTGTTTTCATCACGGTATCATGGTACTGGATCAGAAAGCCGGTGATGAAACAGCCCAAGTTGAGGTGTTTTTTAACGGTTGGAAGCTAATTTCGACTAGTCTGTGTCTGGGATGACACATCCGAGTCCGTCATACGGTTCAGCCGAGTCTCCTCTGTGAATCAAGCCATGGATGCGCTAAATGCGCTACAAAGAGATACTACACGGTAAGTTACCATTGAATCGACCCTGCGGTGCAGAGAATACTTACTTTGGAAGCAGACCTCTTGACGATTCCGACTTGGACTTGGTGACCGGCGAACACCCTCGGACCAGTGCACAGCACACCCCCGTACTACGATTGTTACCGGAGATACTTGCCGCGATCTTTGCCTTCCATGCAGAAGCCAACCCGACAAATCCTAACAGGAACAGTGTTGTTATTCCCGAGGGAATGACCCTGGCGCAGTTCAGACTTGGCTGGATCACTATCGCCCATGTGTGCAGCCTTTGGAGACACGTTGCGCTGGATCATTGCACCCTTTGGACACACCATCGATTCAACCTTGGCCTGGAGTGGACGACCGAGATGCTGCGCCGGGCGGGAGGCGCACCTCTGAAGCTAACCTTTTCCAAAGAAGTCGTACCCTACCCGCCATCTGAAGACAATGTAGCGAATGTCATCCCCCAGTTGCTCCATCGTGCGAGCACTCTAACTATCGAGGAAAAGGCCTACACTAGCGCTGTTCTTGACACTCTAACGTTGCCCGCCCCCCTCATGCGTTCATTAACCATCAGTTCCAGTCGGCTTGCTCTGCTCCCTAGGTCACTCTTCGGAGATGTTGTCCCCAACCTTCATCATTTACTCCTGTCCAACGCTTTGCCGACGTGGACCTCCGTAGCCCTTACTTGCCTAAAAAGCCTAAGCATCACAATTGATTGCGATACCGACATGTCCAACATGCCATCCTATGCCGACCTTTTCAACGCTCTTCAGACTATGCATAATCTCGAGTCACTGTTCCTGAAGGGCTGTATCCCTTCCGGTCCCTGCCATTTCGAGCAAAAGGTCCAGCTTCCCAAACTTCGGTACCTCCTTCTCGATTGCAATGTACCAAGTTTTCGCCAAGTCCTGGAGCATCTTAAATTTCCACCCGAGACCATAGTGAAGGGCACATGCATCACTGATGACACAACAGGCAAAGAGTGCTGTGATGTCTTGCCACTCATGCTATCTTACCTCCCTCGACCCTCCCTAGAGACACTCAGTATCTCGTGGGGGCACCATTTGGACCGTGGTTTCCACATCAGGGGGTATTCGACCTCGTACGAAGAAGAAAATTCCGGGAAGCCATCGTTTTTCCTCGTGAGCAGGCGATGCTTCAGCATCGGATTTCGGTTCAAGCTCCGTATGTGGAGCGCAGCGCAGAAGCTTCGGATGTTAAAGGCCGTGTGTAGTGCGCTTCCCACAGAGGAGCTACGCGCCCTCAGTGGAGAGCTGGACCTGGAGAAAGATGCCTGGCCCGAAATTTTTGGAAATCACAAGGACCTACGCCATGTTCGCGTCTGTTCGCTCCCAACTCTTGGCTCCCTCATCCCATTCCTTTCCCGCGAGGGAGTCTATCCAAAACTCGTCTCTCTGACGCTTCGCGACATGGATCTAAATCCGGAGCGCGGCGCCGCCGTTCCTTTCCGAGTCATTGGTGGACTCAAACCTGGTAGACCACCAAAGCTGAGCAAGATCTTTATTGAAAAATGTCAAATCAGGCGGGATTTGGTTGACTGGATGAGGGCGGTAGTTCCTGATGTTGAGATTGTATGGGATGAAATGGAGTTGCCGTAGTAGCCAAGGGGACGACGCAGATAACTTACAGTAAAACAAGTAGTTACGATAGTCGCCTTATAATACTACGTTCACGTGACTGACATCCACGTCTGCCGACCGAGGCGGCGTTCACATCACTGTCATCATTTCCCTCTCATTTCATGTCTTTACTCGTCCGCGTCGAGCTACCCACCTATTCTCATTCCTTTCAAGTTTCTGTCACCTCTACTGGAACTATTGATGATGTCAAGCGCGAGATAGAAACCGTCTGCGTAGGAAATCCACGTGTACAGGGTCAGCGCCTTATCTGGCGAGGGAGATTCCTGGGTGACGACGAGAAGTTGCTCGACATATGGAAGGTACGTCGGCCCTGCTGGCTCGGTTTCCCACTCATGTTATTCATAATGGCGGATAGTCGCCAAATGATGTGCCGGTTGTGCATCTTTCAGTCCACCCATCAGCTTGGGCCAGCACACCCCCTAGCATTACCACGACTTCGGTCAATCCTAATCCACCAGCTACGACTGCCACCCCACCAATTCATGCCAGCCACAACGCGGGGGGTGACCCTATTGCTCTAACAGCACCGCCGCCATCGGTTCAACATTCCGGCCCTTCCCCTCGTACTGCACAGCCCGGAACCAGCTCGACGCCCGCGGCTCTTCCTGCACCGACATCTGTGCCTGGCCTCGCTCCAGTATCAGTTGGATATCTCAACTTTGTCGCTTATCATCATTTGTGCGCGGCATCGGTCCTGAGATGTGGTCGCTTGCCCGAGGAGCGGCCAAGTGGCCTAGCCGAGTCGAAGAACCTTGCAAAGCAGCTGGTGGCTCAAATGGGATATCAATGGCCATCCGCCTTTGATAAAGAATTCCCTCCCTCGCAAGACGAATCTGCCGGGATCAAGTATGAGCCGGTGACCATTGAGTGGGTGTCGCCATTTCTTCGATGACTGGAATTCTAATATGATATGTGTTACAGTGGTGAAGAGTATCTCCGGCTCGTCGATCCATCCAAGACGCCCACGCCGCTACAAGCGCATGCTCTCCGTGTTTTGGAGCATACCTTTGCGCTGTTTTCGATGCCACTGCCGTCTGCGCCGACGTTTTCAATCCCTCCCCCTCCACAGGCCAATACACACCTTCCTGTTCATGTCAACGCGCACCTACAGCAGATTGGACTCCCTCCTCTTCGTGTTCGGCAGGAAAATGCAATGATTGCTGAGCTGCGAGCTGTGCCAATGCGCGCGCTTGCTGGTCCTTTATTTATGCTAACACTGCGAACGCTATTTTTGCTCTATTTTTTCTCACCATTCCAGAAGCCGGTTTTCGGGATCATCATAACTGCGTGGTTACTGTACGAGACGTGGAATACGATCCGCAATGCAATTCCTCGTCTACATGCGCGGGTTCCTCTCATGGATGACGCACCCATGCGGCCTCCGGAAGTAGCCGTGGCTCCGAACGTCCAACACCGGGCTGCGCCGGGTCCACGGATGCCCATGCAACGCCACCGTCCAGCCAGTGAGACGCTAATGGGCACGCTGGCGAGCGTCAATCTCCGAGAAGAGACCAGTGCGTTGGATTCGCGTGACGCGATGACAGCGCCGACGCTGGGGTATCGGATCAAGACGTTTGTACAACTGCTGGTGTTGACGGCGCATCCGGCGATTTGGGATCGTCGACGTACTGCGCTTCGACAGCGTGAGGGTCGGGTGCGCACGGAGATGAATGCGTTGGAAAGGTCAGCGCAGGGTGAGGGCAACGGTGATGGGCGGACGAATGAGGTTCGGGCGCGAGTGCAGGCAGAGCATGCGAGACGTGCGGGGTGGGTTGTGGAGTATATGGAACGGGTGCGGGGAGGTGGAGACTGGATGGAGTATGAGTGATGTGTTCGAGTTTATTGTAGACAGAGTGTGATGTGATGTGCCGAAAATAGGAATCGCGAATGGTGGTCTCTTGCACTCTTGCACAGCTTGCCACTCCCTTCTCTCCCTTCCTCTCTCTCTCCTAATGTCCTCCCTATTTCTCTTCGTCTCCTTTTTATTCCCCATCGCACTTGCCCAGGTGGCCACCCCACGTTTCAGCGACTGTTTCTCCGGAAATGACACCCTCAAGCTCAATGTCTCCACCATATATGCCCAGATCACCACTTCACAATCTTTCGGAAGCCAATTGAACATCACTGTACTCGGTCAATCTCCTCAACCAATCCAGGGAATGGTCAATGGTAGCTCGGACTTGGGTGCGTCACACCTTCCCATTCTCTGTCTCAAGCTTACACGCAATCTTAGCCACATTGTTCTTGAACACGGAAATCCTAACATTCAACGTTTTCGATAACAACTCATTTTTCTGCCAAACTCTGCGTCCTCCATCCCCTCTACCATCACCGGACAACACCTCGGGATTATACTGCCCAATCCCAGCTGGTCCTTTCGCCTTTTCCGCCTCTGCTCCTCTCAAGTCGACCCATGAGCTCGCCACCTTGCAGACAAGCCTGCGCGCCGTGGACCCTTTCAGCAACGAGTTGCTCTGTGTGAACATCGCGACTACACCCCTTCATCCCGGCGCCCTGGGCTCCGTGTACGGTCGTGCCAAACTCATCTTCTACTGCACCGTTTCGCTCTGCGTGGCGTACTGGCTTCTCGTCGCCAGCGCGCGCTTGTCGTCCGCCTGGACTAGGCGCTCCGGATGGTCTCGGAGCGGATTCTGGCCCCGCGTAGAGAATGTCGGGTTTGTCGTGGCTAGCGCCATAAGTGGCGAAGGGCTCTCAAAATCCCCTGCCCTCATGCGGTTCGGTACGTTTTTTTCGTCTAAGGCTCCGTGATGGTTAGAACGCGTGCTGATTTGGCTACCACTCCTTCGCCCGTTCGCCCACTCCCCCTTCCCTCGCCGCAGTCACGCCGTCCATGCGCGACGTCTTCTTTCACACGCAATGGTGTGCTGTCCTTGCTATGGTCGCAGTCCAATGGCCCGAATTCATCTGTAATTACCCTTTCTTTGCTTTTCCTAGCCCTGTTGCCTTACCTGACATTCTTTGTTAGACCCCCTTCTCACGCAAACTGCGTGGTCTACGCTCTCTTACAGTACGTGCCCTACTTTGATACACCACATTCACGGGGATTTAATTCTGCATCGACAGATGTTACTTTGACCCAGGACAGTCATTGGAAGCACTGGAATCCACTCTCGACGCCGACCTTTCAGCCACCTTCCAATTTCTCGGACCAACTGAGTAATCAGAACTCTCCGCTATTCATTGATGCCAACGTATCAAATATTTTGTTCACGCTCCCACAAAATGCCACATCCGGAATATCGTCATTTGCGTATACCGTTGGTTTGCGACCCCAAGACCTATTCCCGGTTTGCCTGACTCTCTTCCTCTCCATCATCGCCGCGACGGTTGTCCTTAGTCTATTTATATGGGCACTAGACTGGACAGTGACGTTCATTGTGCATGTTCGTTCTAACGGTCCTCCGAAGACCCAATACGGGCAAACGCGGAACGCCCATTACGCAAACAAGGATAGCTTGGATCATGGGTTGACAAGCATGCAGACGGCCGCTGAAGAAGACCGCTCTCACTCTTCGCACTTCCTGTTCAATTCTCCCAAGTTTAGCCAGAGCCCACGCAAGCGTTGGTTCAGGCTTCATCCGGACTTTAGCTCTTTCCACTTCACCGTGCTCCAGGGCAACCTCGTCCGTATCCTCATGCTATTTCATCTTCCAGTGACTATCTTCTCGTCCTACCAGCTGACCATTGGACGCGAAGCCACCGCCTTGAGCATCGCATTTGCTGCTTTGTCACTTGTCGCGTTCTCTATCACCATCCCACTCTTGTTGATTTTCCGGCTCTTTATAAATTCGACAAGTAAATTGTACGATGAAACCTGGACGCTGCTCGCCCTTGGTCCTCTTTATAACCATTACCGTCATGGATCGCAGCTATTTGCTTGCATATTCTTTGCTACGAGTCTGGCATTAGGTATAACCGTTGGCTTTGGCCAGAAGAGCGGCATTGCTCAGGCCGTCATCTTCCTGCTGATCGAAGTGATAACAGCCCTCGTCACTAGCATCTGGTTGCCTTGGGGTCATGGAGCGAGCATGGGCTTGATTAGTTTCCTTTTCTGTGTGGCTCGGATCGTGGTGGCAGTCCTACTTGTCATTCTGACGCCAACGGTAAGTGTCTTGCAATCTCACCTCGCTTCCGGACCTGATCGGCCGATCTCTGTTATCCAGGTGTCGATCGGGACCGAAGCAAGCCAATGGGTAGCCTACGTGATTTTGCTCATCATTGGCATTGTCTATCTGGCGCTCGTTCTATTATTGATTACCAAGATAATTGAAGGAGTGACTCGCATTGTCGGTGGAATAGGATTCGACCGCAGCCGCCACACAGTTGACAGCGGGCTCATCGGCGTCTGCGGACTGCTCGGATGCTGCGGATCTCGCAAGCGGACGAGTCCCAGGCACCGTGCCAAACATACGGACCTGCCTAAAATTGCCTCTCAGACGACATTACCCCTCACAGGGCCGAAGGATTCTACTCCCACGCAGTCTGCACCGCCTTCTGTCTTCCGACCAGAGCATGCGCTTCGCCCCTACAGGGAAGAGAACGATGACGACACCGGGTATATCATGGGTGCGTGGCGACCTTTCCCAAGACCAGGCTATGCTGCCGTTGGGGAGCACGGGACACCCCCTGAATCACCGTCGAGGTCAGGAACGGGGTTTTCACGTATTGGAGGTGGCCGGTCGCATTTCGATACCCCTTATTCCATCGCAACTGGCTCGGCATATACCTTCCCATCGGCTTCTTTGGACCTACCTCCCACACCCCAGAGAAATTCACACGAATCCAACCCATCTGTCACACCATCTTTCCCAAATGCCGAGCGACAACTTCATCCTAGTCTTCCCCCTGGCGCTATGGCCCCTCACGTTCGTAGGAAGTCGCAGAGTGCCGTAATTGAACACGTCCCAGCACCACCCAAAGCTACGGCAGCACTATCCTTACCGTCGTCCCAACTAGCATCCAACGCACCGTCATCGTACCATAGACAGTCACAACTCTCGGAGGTCGTCAGTCCCGTTACCGATGACGATTCCCCCGAGGTGAGTCAGCCTAAAAAACGATATTGGTTCCAACTGCGCAAGCCACGACGGCACAGCCATGGCGACGAAGCACGACCGGCAGAGGAAGTGTTGACGGACAAGCCTGCCGATACCGGTCGTTCGTTCGTCGTCGTGCGCGATCGGAAAGGCTCACAGCCGTTGGCGAGCGGATCTGGCAGCGGCACCGGTGAAGAAGCCTCAGACGCACCACCTCCCAAGTCATTTGTAGTTCTCCGTGGCAAAGACAATCCTCCCACATCATGATGAAAAAATGATGATCAATCATGACGATGATGGACTTTTTTTGTTTTGTTTTCATATATCACTTTCTTTTTTTCATTCCTCTCACTGACTTGTAAAAAGGAACACTCACGTTTTATTATCCATCACTTGTCATTCGCTTGCAATTGCATATTTTGTTCTTCGTTGAACAATCTGGATTTGATTTTTTTTCGCCAGCTTTTTTTTTCTTTTTTGTCAATGCTCTCTCTCGCTCCTCCCCACTTTTTATGATACACACAATGTCGACCGTCAACCAGCACAGCATGTAGCAGCTTTTTGTCTATTAAATTCCCACTACGTCAGTAGAGGCTACAGTTGCATACCTTTTGCATACCTTTTTGAGCGGTCAGCTTAGTAGGTTACCATACCACTGGTCACCTTTTTTTTGTAGACATGACAAGGCCATGTTTTACTAAGTTTGATAATCTGTAGTAAATAGAAACATGTCCATTTGTTTCACATGAGGGGGAGAAGAGAGGGGAAATGAGTTCAAATGACCCAGTAGTCACAGTAAATCATGGGCTTCCGTCTCTCAGAGAATGTTGCACACCGAAGGTTCGAGAGTTCTAACATCAAAATTAGCATTTAATCGGCATTCTCAACACCTCATACAAACTACCGCAAAAAAAAAAAAAAAGAATAAAGTTCAGTAAATCTTCTAATCATCGTCCGTGTCACCCATACCACCGATCCAAAATACCCTCCAATCCTCCAGCCCTCTTCGCTGCCATCCATAAGTCCCCTGATTCGTTTCTAGCTGCGTTACGACCTCCTCAGTCGCCATGGTGTTCACGGACACGCCGCTACGCACGGTATAAGAGCGGCTCAGGTCGACCGGAGAGTCATACGGCCGGTCCCAGTGTCCTCCGCGAGTGAGGAAGCCAGTCTCTCCAAGGACAACTTCGGACGATACGATGGGAACGCCTTCTTCCACTACCCGCGATCGCGATCTCTCCTTGTTGAAAAGCGATGAGAGGACTATCTCTTGTATCTCGAGACCGTCCTCGTTGAACGCCGTCAGCTGTAACATGCGGCACCGTTGTGGCACCATTATCGTCGAGCTCACGGAGTATTCGCTAATACTTCTACCATCATCCGCCGCACTCGCACCCGCACCACTTCCTCCGTACTCAATGTCGACCACACGCGGCACGACGAACGACGGTGGCGAGCGCCAATGGAAAGTAAGTAGCGGCACGGTCGCATGCATATTAGCCGGGAGGGGGCAACGCAGAGCGAACGACTGTTTGCCGCGTGTGACGAGGTATATACTCCTCGGTTGCGGTTCGGTGTCCCATACATCTACCACCGTCGTCGCAGTGGTGGGTGTAGGATTGGGGTCGAGAGGGAGATCGAGTTTGGTCGGGAGTGCCCACGCACCACGGTAGTTGTCCTTTGCGAGACCGAAGCCATCGAGTGACGTGCGCGAACGGCGGCCTGAGAGCGAGGCGAGACCGCCGGGGGTCATGGTGGAAGAAGAAGAAAGAGAGGGAGAATAGGAGAGGGAATCCCGCGCTGTGAGGGTGGTGGTCTCTTCCAAGAAGGCGACTTCGCCCACGGCTGAGTTTACGATGCGGATGAGCCCAACTTTTTTCTCGAAGACGACGAAAAGGCTTAGTTGGGGGTTGAGTACAGTCGCCGCGAACGATGACGGCCGCTGGCGCATGCTATGGCGAGATCCTCGTCCGTGTGTTTGCGGTAACGCAGGACGCAATACGCCGGTGGCATCCGAAAGGCTCCGAGAAAGGTTGTCTTGGAGGCTTTGGTAAACAAACATGATGCTGCGAGGGTGAAGGGGCGTGTAGAATTCCTGGACAGCGGAAGAAAGCAGATTTTTCATCAATTTTACTCCTTGTCATGGGGTACGGCTCACCTTTATGAATCGAAATGCTCGCTCGCCTTTGGGCGATTCGTACAATAATACTGCAGACTTGATCCCGACGGCCAACAGGGCGCTGCTACGAGGCTGATCTTCGTTTCGCCAGAGCGCATACGTAAAAACTGATGCATTCATGAGTCGGGATCCAGGGACGGCAAGGGGTACGTAGTCAGTCGCCCATCTGAGCGGAAGATCGTCCACAACATCCCAACCCGAGTCAAGTGAAGAAGATGAGCGTTCCGCAATGGGTCGCATAGAATTGGCCCTCCGAGAAGAACCTGGCGAAGCCTGTAGCATTGATTGATAGGATGATTGAGGCTCTGGTCCTTGCGGTGGATCAAACACGAGTGATTTTAGGCCCTTTGCTAGGTTATTAGAAGCTCTGTTCTTTTTCAATGTCGACCGATGTGGATGCCAGCCAGGGGCTCTGTGAAGATTCAATGGCGCGGCGCCCTACATGATTTCTTAGTGTCGGTGGCCCAATGAAGAGCGGTCGACGTACCTTACGGGATATCGCCCAATTCGCTATGCTGATGAGACTTGCCAAGTTATACATACGTAAGATACGCGTTGACTCTTGTTCTTTCCCGTTTTCTGGATCACAACCAACAAGAAAGAGAGCGACACCTTGAGGCGTGCTCTCGCCGATATCCTCCACCTCAAGAATTGACATCTGAAAAACACTAAAAAAAAGTCATCAGTGTCACGTCAACAATACTAATATTTGAAAACCAATGACCCTTCTCCCGTCCAGATGGGGTGCGCCGAGGCTTCTCCTGGTCCCCTTGTTTGCAAGCCGGCATCGGTCCACTCTTGTGGAAACATGTTGAGCACGGAGAGACCATCGTCATGACCAATCAGGAGAAGACGATCCCCGAGTAAAGGTAGCAATGCACGTATGGGAGAAGTCGTGTGCGGGAGAAATCGGGAGCCAAGTTGATGAAGCCCGAGGTGGGCGGGTCGTAAAGATTCACCAACTACCGGTTGCGAGGGATCATATTCAAGGATCCCATCTGGTTGGATTGGTGGGCTTGAAAAGGTGTCACGGTCAAAGTCGGTGCGCAGTTGCAGACCCGGGGCGAGAGACGAAGGCCCTGACGTTGAGGCCGTTGATAGGCCGTCTTGAGGAATAGCCTACGTAAATTGGTTAACCATGAGAGGCTCAGATATGGAAAAGAGCGCGCACGAGATCTTCCGTGCCCTCACCCCAGCCCCTTCGTCTGCGGCGCTCCAGTTCATCCGGAGTGATGTCGGCATATCGCTCTGCGGCTCTTTGAAATAGGGTAAGAGACTTCTTCTTTTAAATTCGAGTAATAAGGGTCACCTCTTCTCTACCCAGCTTTTCCACCTGCCGAACCTGCACGACACGAGAGAGACTGAATGCGATGCACCTCGAAACCGAGCTGTAAGCGTACCTTGAATTCGGGCCATGTGCTTGTGCGAGGTTTTCATAAGTTGGGAGACTATCACCCTCGCCCGCTCCCACGTCTTGCTCTAGAGTATCCGCAGCACGGGACATGGAAAACACTGTAAAACGCTGTAGAGATGGGCGGATGGAAGAAAATCTAGGATGAGTTCATCCCCCTGTAGAGCGACAAGCACAGCCACGTGAACACGCTCCCATCAGCGACCGACCAAGCCTGCCAAGATAGAGGCACTGCATTAATCCCCGATCCGGGGAACGGGTCTAGAGCATTAATTACTATATACTCGCTAGCCGTTTATTTTTATGTGATGGTCGTGATGGTGGCCGTTCTCAGGGTTGGGAGACGGGCAACCAAAGTGGGGATAGTATGAGCATGCGACTGTCAGATAGACTGATATCTATGTGAAATGTAGCTGTAGCAAAGTAGGATGCGTGGTCACTCTTAATCATGAGGCAATACAGTACTGAGGGCCAGAATGGTGTGCGTGGGACGCTTTTGCACTTGTACTTATAAGTCGATTTAACCGTCTGGACAACCGTCATGTCGACGTTTGACACCCTCATCGCCGATTTAACCAGGGACGTCCAGCGTGTCCAACCAAAGGACGTTCTCCAATTCTCCGCTAACTGGTTCCAGTCCCGCCTAGAAGAGCAGAGGACTCGCACTCGCGACGCGCTCGCCCATCGTCCGTCTCTGGCGGCCAACCTTCCCCCAGACCACTACATCGATACCCCCGTCGCACCCCAGCCTAGACGTTCCACAGCCTCTCCCTTTACCGATCCATTCGAGCCCCGACGCATATCCTTGCCCACGCCTGCATCTCAGAGCAATTTTGGTTCTTTGAATGTCTCTGGAAATGGCTTGTTCTCCAGTGATGGTATGCCCGATCCTACCACTACAACCTCTGCCACTTTCCCTCCTCCCAGCTTCCGCTTCGACTCCGAATCGGCCCCAGTAGACCCATATTCCGTCCTCGACCACATCACCCCAAGCCAGTCCCCAGCCCCGGGCGACTATCTCCATCCGCCCGGTTTCAACCTCATGCAACGGCGAACGTCCGTCAGCGCCGAGCCGATCTCCGTCGACAGTGAGAATCACCAGCCGCTACCCGTCTACCCAAAAACAGAAGATCAACTTCGCCGAATCAAAGCATCCACCAATAACAATTTCCTCTTCCGTGACCTTGACGAGGAACAGGAGACTGGCGTGCTCAATGCTATGCGTGAAACACAAGTCACGGCAGGACAGGTGGTCATCCGCCAGGGTGATGTTGGCGACTACTTTTATGTCGTCGAGTCGGGCTTGTTGCACTGCTATATTCGTACGCCCCAGCCCCCTCCAGGACGCCGTCCCTGGGGTTCTGATAACCCACCGCCGGACGCGGAGGATCATGCCCAGTTTGGCAAACTAGTTCAAAAGTGCACTCCGGGCACATCATTTGGAGACCTTGCGTTGATGTATGGCCATCCCCGCGCCGCATCTGTTATCGCGGTCGACCCTTCTACTCTGTGGTGTCTAGACCGGATTACATTCCGGACAATCATACTCAACGCAGCACATCGCAGACGGACCATGTATGAACAGTTCCTTTCGACAGTGACCCTGCTGTCCTCGTTGTCGTCCACGGAACGCAGTAAAATTGCCGATGCACTCGTAAGTCAGGCCCACGAGGACGGCCAGCCAGTAGTTAGGCAAGGGGAGATGGGCGACACATTTTTCTTCGTCGAGGAAGGTGAGGCAGAAGTTACGAAAACTCATCAAGGGGATGACGGCGAAACACGGGAGATTGTCGTGGGGCACCTGGCCCGTGGCGATTACTTTGGCGGTGCGTTCCACCAGCTGTACAATCAATCGCGCCACCCACTTACATCTCAGAACAACAGAGCTTTCACTATTGAGACTAGCGCCGCGCGCAGCCACGGTGAGCGCTGTCCGCCGTCCGCCAGGTTCGGACCTCCCTGGGCTTAAAGTAGCGGGATTGGATGCTCAAGCGTTCACGAGATTGCTGGGACCACTTCGCGAGATTATGGAACGCAACGCAGGGACGTACGGCAGTTACAGTAGTCCGCACCATGGATTTGGGCATTGAGCGGTGTTTTTTTCTTGTTGTATTGAGTCATGTGAATTTGATCCAATTTGGCTGCACGTAGTCGCACGCGTTCTATGATACAAATGAATGATGGTGTCTCGGGCGTCGCGATGTCAACAGCCTCGGATGTGAAGGTTCGAAGTTTATTATCCCACCAAACCGGATGTGGTCTTATGGTCACGCAGCCGTCTCGCAGCCGTCTCCCCCCAAGCATCATTTGTTCTGTTCTGTTCTGACCATCCATGCATAACTGACTTTCCTCCTTGTTACTTGTCTAGTTTCTCTTTTTCCTTTCCTCTATCATATTCCCTAGGTCATGTCCCGAGCAGGCTCACTGGCGGCTGGTAGCTCCGTCGTGGGGACATCGACCCTGGAACCGGTCGTTGTTCTACCCTCATCAAAAGCTCAGAACGCCCAAACCTCGACAAGTTCGGGAGCGTCCTCGTCCTCGTCCTCGCAGTCCACACAGGCCTCCCCGTCTGCTCCTTCGTCGGGTACACCGTGAGTACGTACTCTTCTACGAATGCATTTCGCTCAACACAGAGATTTTCAACAGAGTAAGTACTACTACTGACCCGGGCCCCACCGATTCTTCCACCGACTCGCCTGTGGCGAGTTCTTCTTCCGTTACTTCCTCTTCCTTGATCCCCTTGGTATTTTCAACCCCTTCCGAGACGCCACGTCCAAGCTCAGCAGCCCCTGAGGACCCTGCTACCCCAAGCACCACGGTCGCTACGATCACAAGCGCGCTACCCTCCCAAGCCCTAACCCCATCCGAATCCCAATCCTCATCTCAATCCTCGACCAAGGCAGTGGCCTTCTTCCATGACAAACCGGCAATGATCGCCGTCTTCGCCTCCGCCGGCGTTTTTGCCCTCGTGGTTGTCGTTATATTGGGGACCGTCGTGCTGCGCAGGAAAAGACGCAGAGACCTCCTCGAAAGCGCATTAGATTTCTCCCCCACCACCGAGCACCTCGTCAATGATGATAAATATAGTGGAGTCGGCGGCAGCACCGGCGCTTTAATTTCGCGCAGCAGTGGCAGCTTGTCCTCCGAGACTCGAGGCACCCGCCCACGTGTCCCCAGCGTTGTTCTTGGCCCAAGTCAATCTGTGCAAGCGCTAGCTCCCGCTCCCATTCCCGCACCAGTTCCAGCCTTCATTCCTGCTCCTAGGGAGATGCAACAGCGTGGATTTGGGACAGGTTACATCAACGATCGTTGGTTGGACAGAGAAACGTCGGGCGCGAGGTACGCATATGGGAACTCTGCGCAGCCGTATTACGATACGGTGCGTCAGCAGCAGCAATCTCCGCCGCCGCCGCCGCCGCAGCAGCAGCAGCAACTGCAGTACCAGCCGCAGTACCAGCCGCAACAGCAACCACGACCAATACGTTGGCAACAACAACAGGAGGAGCGGCCACTACCGCGAGACCTACCTACCGACGTCGACCCCATTCCACAATCGCTTATACCCTCGTCCCAGCATGATACTGCTGTATTCAACGTCCCTTTTGCAACAACAGTTACTAAACCATCACGGCTCAGTACTGACGGTGGACTCGGAGGAGGAGGAGGAGGAGCTGATAGAACGTGGGGAACGCGGACTAGCACGAGGGAGCGCAGGCAGACGCAACAGGTGCCTTTACCGCCTCCGCCCAAGTTTCCACGCAAAATTCCTGATACCCTCGGGCGTAATGATGAGGGTTTGGAGGATATCGATGTGGGAGTTAACGAGGATCGTCGTAATCAACCACGGGTTTTGAAGGTGAGGAGTTTGTTTTGCTTGCTGTTGCGTTTGGGCCCTTGGCTGACTGGGGTGTATGGCATGATAGGTCGTCAACGGGTGACATTCTTATTCCTAAACCGCCGCGCGTATTTGTTGTACTTTTGGTTGGTCATTCCCTCTGGTCATCTATCGCATGCTGGGCATGCGTTCGACGTTATGAAATGAATGAGGGTTGATGATTTGATGTTATTGTGGGTTGTACTGTACTGTAACGATAGGGTATAATTGATTATCATGTAGTTCTTCGCATGTGTACATCGACTAATTTATACTTTGGGTTTTTTTGGGTCTAACCTCACATGTGCATTATCGAACAATGCACTGCTGCTGAGCATAATAACTGTCGGTATTTTCATGCTCGTGCATATTCACACAACCACACAGTTAAGTTCCTGTTGCATTTGTTTGTATTTTGACATCTCCAGTACGTTCGGCCATCAGAGACGACGTCATCTTGAATGTTCCAAATGTTAATGTTGACTGTACCAGATTTCAGTGTGTGAGGTGCGGTAAGGAAAGGAACTAGACATATGAGGCTGAGGAAAGAGTCGAAAATGACGGGCTTTTAAGATAACCGCATCGGGAATGGGCTAAATGTCATCGATAATGCTCACTGCAATAAATTTTGCCCGATGCTATCTAGCCGAACTTGGATTTAGCCTTTTTTTTTCTTCTTCCTTGTCAATGACTGGAAGTGTCTCTCTCTCTCCTTGACATCGGTCCGATCACGCGCCACCTCCGACCGACTCCGAGGCATTATAAGGGGTGCCGCCGGCAAAGGCAAATTTCTATTTTTTACGAGCAGACCAAGTTGAGCAAAGAGTGTAGTTACATCTCGGGACTGAGGTGGACATACTGTACACTTCACTTTACTCGGATCCGGGCAGGACGCACCTGGGACAAGGAGGAAGTAGAAACTCTTCCGATGGGTAGTGTAAGTACATGTTAAAGAAGACCGACACTGATGTCGAGTACCTATGCCGATTACTTTTAATGGCGATATGACGATCCGAGTGAGGTACTGTACAGTACGCTTTCGAGTGGTGGGGCCATCTTCTTAGCCATATCTGGTAACGCCTGCGACACTTGAAGAACCTCGCGCTGATCACCCCGACTTTCTATTTCATTCTTCGATACCAGGAAGAACCTGCCATAATAAACAATTTGTCAAAATATAGGGACATGCTGGTCATGTGGCACGGCTGTCGGTTTCCAGGAGGTAACGTACGCCGCTGTGGCTTTCAGGTCGTCGCCAAATGGATAATTAAGAGTGTGTTCGGCAACCGCGCCTTCCAAAAGCGGCCCTGCCAAATCATGTTATCATGCCAAATCATGACCAAATCAAAAAGCGGACCTCTTTTGATCTGGCAGGGGACGCTTTTGAAATTTGCCAGACATCATTGTAGGCCCCCGATTTTCGGCGCATCGTTGGGATGGTCAGAGTTGTACGAGAGTGATCAGCAGTGCCCACTGGTACTTTCCCAGGGAGGAGAACCTTCATTGACTCCGATGGAGTGGGAACTACCAAATTCGCTCAGGGCTGACTGTGATCTGCAGAAGAGCTTGCTTCCTCGCAGACAGGAGGCATTCGAACCGTGGAAGAGTTCGATGATCGTGTCAACAACCGCCTCTGTCATGTTTCAGGGAAAGATGGACAGTGGCACATTTTCGACTGCCGATTTCGTTTCGGCGATAACTGGACGAGGAATTGGACATGGATAACCCACTCTCCTCACATTAATTGTTCACTAGTACTTCTGGTGCTAAGTCCGACTACGTGGTCAGCCACGTTACACTTGTGCCTGAATAAAAGCACCAGTTCTGGTTCTAGAATGTCTGAAGTTGCAGTGGGCTCACCACAGATTTCAAGCCTCAGAACGAGGTGGGAGGGAACCGGGAATCACCAAAGGGAGAGAACCCAGCTGCACTGTCTGACTCAGGGGATGAATTGAACTGGAAGAAAGAAGGGCAGGTACACCCAACAATCATCGATTCATCATGCATCCTGAAAATGATCCACCACAAACCCTGAGCGTCCTGTCATGGGGCACCTCAACGTTATTGGCAGCCTGTGAGAGAAAAATGGACTCTTGCTGAGCCAGCACTACGAGATATTGATACGACGGTCATAAGCCTGAGTGAGAAGCAGTTCCATGGACAGGTGCGCTTTAGTGTGACACGTACCTGTTCAATGGGATTGCATCTCAATGCTAAAAGGTTTAAGCCGATTAAGGCCGACTGCCGTAAAACATTCGGTCCGACCGGAATAAGGATGATCTTGAGTTGACTCATCCATCTCGGCAGCATTACACAGACATGGCCAAGCTTGGGTGGGTTCGGCCCGACGGGCTGGATTCCAAAATAGGATCCGAATAAAAAAAAAGGAAGGGAAAAGATTAGATTATTAAGCCATCTCCCTCCATCGTCACCAAATGGATCCGGCGGATCGCACATGTGGTCGGGACCAGATACACATTCACCCCGCATTGCCACTCACTTTGCGTGGTTGAGAGATATGACTACTATCCAGAAGAGTTGCTCATAATAATGGGATGATTGGATGGTTTACGAGAAGTGTTCAGGTGAGGAAAGTTCTTTCAGCTTGGCACAATGGCTACTGTACCAAACTCGCCCCCGAGATCTACCGCCGAGATTCGAGTCGAGCGGATCGCCATAATATAAATAAATAATGCATGGTCATGGTCAGACCTGCCTCTTCCCCCCTCATGCACCTCTACGGCCTTACCCTTGCCTTTCTCCTCCCCTCTCTCGCCCTATATGCTCCTGATTGCGTCACTGCCATAGCTCCCGTCGATCTGGCCGAGCGCAATCCGTTTTCCCAAGACTTGTCGGATAGGGTAGATCACTCCCTTCCCCCCCTATTCGAACGCGACGGCGATGAGCATGGTCATGATCACGGGCACGGACATGCGGCACCTCTAGTCGAGCTCAACGAGACAGAGGTTCTTCTATACCATGTCCCGACCCCACCTTCCTATTGGTCTATTGACATTGATGATCCCGATTCCGGGAGCGCAAGACATCCTAGTCTCATGCTCTTACATTCCTTATTCATGATGTTGGCTTTCTTTGTCGCCCTTCCAGCTGGTTCGTCTTGGCACACCCTATTGTCGCATCTGTTCTGATTCCTCACGACAGGGATCGCTCTTCGTTCCGTCAATCATGCGTGGCACGGCTTTTCTGCGATATTGTTCTGGACGTTCATCGTTTTGGGTTGTGGGGCAAGCGGTGTATATCGGAAACTCACGCCTAATATGTTAGTTGCCGCAGTCCTTTCCTCCTTTAAGATTGATGAACAATCCCTTTTTTTATAGGTACGAGGGGCAGATGCATTGTTCTTATGGATACCTCGTGCTTGCCTTGGCCTTCACTCTTTCGGCGATTGATCTTTTCGCTGGGGCTAGCCGCATGCTCTCATACGTCAGGTCCATCGAGCGAGATGGGTGTTTCTCCTTTCGATCGTTCTGGAATCGCGTAATCCTTAGTCACGGTGCAGACCACGTGTCTGACATCAATGGCGCCGAATACACTAGTTTGGTCAGGGAAGAGTCGGAAGGGTCGGAGGAGATTCCTAAGACCCGCGCCTACCGTGATCGTGTCATTGCTGCCACGGATGATGCGATTATGCATGATGATGATGATGATGAGACCCAGCAGTGGGTGGACAAAGTTCGTCTCGACACGGAAGCCTTTTCGGCGTCACCAGTGTCCGACCGCACATTTGTCGGCCAGCGCCACCGCTTCTCAAGAGACTCCCAGCACTCCGATGACACTTTACAGGAACAAGATCGTGTCGTCCAGGTTATTCCCCTTTCGCGTCGCGTTGGTTCACTGGCGTTTGGGACCGTAGAGCGCCTTTTGGTTTTTGCGGGCTTCGCTCAATTGATGCACGGCGTCGTGATATATACCGGCGGTTGCCGTGAGAATTATTTAAATGGGTGCTTAGCCCACATAATCAGTGAGCTCATCATACTGATTTCCAACGCATTCTTGACTGATCCCATCCTTATCGTGCAGAGGGTGGCATTTTCTGGTGCTATGGTCTTGTCACTTTTTCTCGTTTCCTCGGATCATTCTCGGAATGGGGTTGGGCATGGAACCGCGCACCCTCTGGCCGCCATGTCTCCGCAGAATTTGTCGAGTCTTTCGTGATTTTCGTGTACGGCATAACCAACACGTGGATGGAGCGCTTTGGCGCGCACCCTGGTGACCCTTACACCACCAAGCAGATCCAGCACATAAGTATTGCTGTCATGTTTTGGTACGCAGGTTTGGTTGGGATGGGTCTTGAATCTCGTCGACTGCGACATTGGCTCGGGGCGATATCCACCGCGTCCTTAAAGGCCTCGAGGAGAAACATCGGTGCTGTCGCGGAACCTGCAAGTTACGGCGGCAGCTTTAATCCGTTCCCCGCGCTGGTGATTGGCGTGACCGGAGCGGCAATGAGCGCTCACTTCCAAACTTATTTTTTCCAGGTGAGTGCTTCTCACACCCACAGTCATTGCATGTGCCAACGCCAAGGAAAGGTTCAGATACATGCTCTCTGGGGCTACTGCCTCACCGGATTCGCAGTTTTGCGTTCCCTGACCTATATCTTTGCCTGGCTCAGCCCCCCGCGCTCTATGCTTCCCTCTCGCCCTCCATCGGAAGCCTTGGCCAGTTTCTTCCTTGCATGCGGAGGTCTGATCTTTATCATGAGCAATGAAGAGATCACGTTTGCTGCCATGCGTAGGGGTTATGATGGTATTCTAATTCATCTACTAGATGCTCCTGCGCTAACGATGCGCTCGACAGATGTAATGATGTTCCTTAATGTTGCTGTTGCTATTACGTGCTTTGCATTTTGCTGGACCGTGCTTGTCGTCGGCTTCAAAGGCTGGCTCAAGTCCAGAACTCCCACTGCTGTATCCTTCCATCCATCTGCATAAACTAGTGTAGTTTGATTTGTATGTCCAATTGCATTCGTGAGTTGTTTTGTTTTCTCTTTGCTGAAGTCAAATTTGCTTGTTCATCTCTTTGTACCACATTCTCCACACCCTCTCGGTGTCATTTGTAACCAACTCGTTACGAGTTTTCACGTTCTCACTACTCTAGATTCGTTTGTAGAACTCGTTCTAATATAATGCACTTTTATGATTTTAAATGCGAAACAGAACCAACGCTGGGTTCTTCATCTGCCCGAAGTTGCAACCAAATGTAGTCCCCTAGAGCACCCATCCATATCCAGAAGCCTACGAAGCCACACGCGACAAATCCCCTTCCACAGCTTTCACGGTCATCGAAATCGGTTCTGTATATGACGCGCGCAAGCTGTGCGGCAGCAAGGCCAGTTCCGATGAAGAACGGTGCGCCTTGTGCATTGAGATAACCCGCAAGGGCGATGCAACCCATCGATGATGTAGAAAAGGCGGTGAGGACGGAGCGCGTATGTTCGCCGAATAATAGCGCCGTCGAGCGGATGCCCACGCGCACGTCGTCTGTTTTATCTTGATGCGCGTAGATGCTATCGTATACGAGCGTCCAGAACACGCCGCCCGAATATAACGCACCCGCGACGGGCCAGTAAACTGCGCCAGAAACGGCTGACCAGCCTAGGAGCGCACCCCAGTTGAACGCGAGACCTTTATTTTATTTTATTTTATTTTTTTGGGGGGGGGGGTTTGCGAGGAAGTGCATACAGTTAGTTTATTGTGGGAAAAAAAACGGGTATGAAAGGGTGTGTGTAGTTGTTGGTTGGTTCGTGGGGAGACGGGGATGTGGATTTGGATTTGGATGGACGGAGACGTGATTTTAAAAAAAAAAAAATTTGAGGTACTGTAATTGAGATGAGATGAGAGGGACGCACGCACCGAGGACCGCTTGAGGCCAGTAAGTGATACGTTTCATGAGTGGGTAAGTTATCACTAGGGACAACGAGGAGGCGCCCAAGAAGATGCTGCAATTCGCGCGTGTGTACGTAAGTTCTCTCCTAGGGGGAGAAAAACTAGATTGTATTTTTTTGGGGGACACATACACACCTGTACCAGTTAAGTTGTGTGAGCACAGCGAGCCCAGCTGTTAATTGTGGCGCGAGGAACGCGATCGCCTGGCTTGGCGTGATAACCCCCCGAGCAAGCGGACGCGTCTTGGTGCGCTCTTTTTGCGTGCGTGGTTCGATAATATTATTCAGTTCAAAAGAAAGGAAGATAAAGGCGCGTTGAGGAGGAGGATTTAGGATTTAGAGCGTAGTACGCACCGACTGCGTTGTCTAAGGTTCCGGTCCCACAGATCGTTGATGGTGCATCCCGCCCCTCGCATGATCAACGCAGCCGGTTCCAAAAGAGAAGATGTACTTTAGAGGGACGGATGGGGGTACGTTAAGTGCGTATGACGCCATGGTGATTGACCAGGCTAATAACAACTCGGAATGGTTGGAACCCCACATTATTACTCGAAGAGGCTGCGGAGAGACGCACTGCAGGGATAAAATAGTAACAAAGTTCCGATAGGCTTGTCAATGCGAGTGAGATATAGATATGGTTGAACTTTGGTGGGGAGCCGGTCTACCCATGTCGTCGGAGTTGTCAAGGTCTTGGTTAAATGCGCTGACGACCGTGTATTGTAGTAGATTGCCAGAGCTTTTGGGATGCAGATGCGATGCGTCTGCACTGAAGTAACTTTGGGCCTCAAGGAGGCCACTCGTAGTGGAGAAAAAGACCCATGGCATGTCCAAAGCGCCATGTGAGTGAGACACTACAAAAGTACAAGTGTGCGAATGTGGCCTTAATCACCCAACAATCTAATCTTATCGTGGCAGGCTAGGCACGGCGACGCATATAAAAACAGGTGGAAGCTACATTACATTGACGACATCCACAGATCCACAGATAATGACAAAGTATTCGGACGCGATTCTCACCAGTCTTTCCCAATCTTGAGCCACCATTCCCAATCTAGACCATCACCTGTTATTCTGATAGGGCATTTGGCAATTAACAAGATGGACGCACCGAGCCACACAACCCCATCAAGGTCAACAACCTTGCTGATGACCTTGTATTCTCCCCTGGCGACCAGGCCCGAAGGAAAATCATCACTTATCACCTCTGTGCTACGTGGATTCGGATCGGCACTGTATGAGCCGAGCATCGCTTCCACCTTTTCTGCATCACGAGTCAGGACTTGGTTGAGGTGATCACTATCCTGATCAGCATACCTTTGATAAGGGAGCGCTTGATCACTTGAACGTAACGGGCACCCTGATACTGTCGTCAGTCCTCTGTGAAAGCGTATCTCAAGCAGAGCATACAGTGACGATAGAGTGATTGATTTTATATGAAATGGTAGCCCTGTTCAAGCCCTACGGTGACTCCGTTGCGCACGAAGGATTAGTGGTCATACTTACTTATACGCTGCTCCTTCCTTCACTTTGATTGCGTTATTCTTATTCTTATAATAGTTCCGCTGTTCCTCGTTGGTAAGATCAAGCTTAATCGTCTTGTCCTTAGGAAGTGTGGGAGAGGTCAACTCCAGGCTCAGGACCGTAAGCTAGGTGAAGAATGAATGGAAGCAAAGAACAAGTTGATGATAAAGAGCTACCTTGGGCCCAATGTTTTCCCCAGCAGAAGCAGAACCGAGCCCGAGGCTAGCTTTCCAACGCGTCAAACTCTCATCACCCGCATCTAACTTCTGATATTCATCCACAGATTTCCCGGCAGCGGGCTTGTAACCTGCGCAGATTCATCAGAATAGAGTGGCAACCTCGAAAAGAGGGCCATCAACCTGGGGTGTTGATGGCTGCGAAGTCTTCAGCATCTTCGTGTTTGTCGGCCATTGTGTATTCCTTGGGTTGTTGATGTGCTGCCCAATAATTGGGTGTATGGTCAGGAAAGAAAGTTATGAACACGGTGCTGTGTCCTAGGTCTGGGATGAAAACCGCAATCGATGTTCTCACGATTACTTGCGGCATGCTCCGGTCAATAAACAATCAGGGATTCAATTCAAAGTCGAGTCAATCAATCGTCCTATCGTGTGATCTTATAACAAAACAAAAAACTTGTCAATCGCCCAACCATCCTTCTCCGTATTCAGTATTCAATTTCAATCGTTGATCTTAGCAGCCCAGTCGTTATGTGCGTTTAGGACATAGTTACTGGCACCCTTCGGACGGTGCATTCCCTCTGGGACAATATCAACCCTTGTGATCTTCGCGTCGTGATTGGCATGCGTTACTCACCTCCTTTGAAGCGACATTTGTCCCTGGAGGAATATTGGCACGTCACTCCGAACGGACAAACGTGGCCCCAGCAGCAACTCGTTCCATGCGGACACTCGCGATCTAGGCGTTGTCATCATGATCAATGGCTTCATTCATTAAAAAGATAGCTGCAGACCATTGTTCAAGAACCAGCACGGAGACTGCTTTGCACTGTTGGCGAGCGTGGCGAGTTGTCCGTCTGTCAAATCATATTCATGGGAGTAGCGGCAACGGCCCTAATTTATGGCCCTTGAGCGTGATTTCCTAGAATTCCATATTCGTCTCCTTACCTCTTTAGAGCAAGTCTGCATGAGGTAGTACTCGTTGCACGGAGGCGGATTTTCTGAAATTAGACCGTAAAAAGAGGAAATACGACGTTTAAGATCAAAAACTCACGCTTGAACAGAGGCTGTGCCAGTCTTTCAGCGTCATTCATACGCGTAAGGCATCGACACTTACGAGATTGGGGTCGATGACGGTCTGCCTGCGCGGCTGGCTGTAAGTGGGCAGGCTGTAAGTTTTGGGAGAAGGCGTGCGACTGCCCGTTTCATCGCCCTCTTCCACCGGAAATGGAGAAGGATCAAAGAATTGGGTCGCTGGTAGAGGAGTGTTCTTCATAAATAGTCCCGTTAACATTAGAGAGGGAATGCGGGCGAATGTGCCGTTAGATAGGCCGGTGTGGCTTCGCAAGATGACTAGTTTGTCCTTGGCATTGCAAGCCTCGAGGGTGGGCATAATAGACAAGTACTCGGACCCATTTCCACCTGACCAGGCCGACGATCATCAATTGAAATCAGCATCACCGCAAGAGAGTGTTACGAACCGCTGAAGAAGACGCGGACTGTCTGAGGAAGATCAGCGAACAGTTGCAAGTGTTCTGGATGGGAACGTTAGAGGAGTGCAACTTGACTTGTAGGTGCTCACCTTCTATCTTCTTGTCGGCCTCCCTCTTGCTATTGACCTCAACTATATTCAAATAAGGTGTTTCATTCAAGCCGACAAAAAACTTGTCAAATTGCTCTCGAGGGAGGATGCTAGCCAGATCGTTTCGGAGCCGGTTCTTCGTAATGTATATGGAGACAGAAAGCTTGACGGTTGAATCTTGAAGAGAACTGGCGTCGGGAAGGTAATCCACAATGCCACGAATAATTTCTTGTCCGGCCCTTCTCCCGCCTGCTTCGCCTTCAGTAATGTAAGTTGTAGAAAAGACGCTGCGAGTTCCGTCAATCATGCAAAACGCAAGGTTCTTCTGTCCCATCGGTTTGCTCTCGCGGCTCGCAGAAGAGTGGGCCTGCTTCCAAACAGTTACTTCCACTTCCAACTCTTTCACTTTGTTGACAAGCTGAGCATTCTCATCGTTCGTCGCCCTAGCGAGGTCTATCGGCGGTTGAATAGACTATAAGCCCGAAGTCTTCTCGCGCTTACCCTGAACCCTAGACATAAGTTGTTGCCTGAAAGATTTTACTTTAGTGTGCGACTAGTCGACAGAGACACCTTCTGTGGTGTAGAAGTCTCACCATTGTTCTTGTTTACTTGCGGATTCCATTTGAGAGACCAGCTTACAGTAAAGTGATAAAGGGACGGCGCGGCGGCACGAAGTAACCTAACGTGGGGAAGTGAAAGTCAACAGGTAAATGACCCTAGTAAGTACCAGACTTATATCTGTTTGCAGCAGCAGCAATAGAGCTGCGGACGGGGGCGTGGCGACGCGTGAGACAGGGCAGTGACTCAAAGTGTTGTGAAGGCCCCCGGCTGGCGCTTGGGAACCCAAATACACGGGCGCCCCGTTTCCCAATTCGAATTGAGCACGATTGACATCTTGAGATATCAGTCCGAGGACACCCCTAATATGCTAGGATGTTGGCGCCAAGCCGGTTCCAGCATGAGGCTGAGGAAGGGGCCGTCCTATTGGATAGATATCATGATCCGTGTCCAAACAGCAAGCCATTGTCCCAAGAAGACAAGTTTATCTCTTATCGATGCTCCTCGTGCGGTGCGCTATTTGACCTATAGAAGGGGAGTCATTTCACCAGATCGGCTGCGGCCGCGTGAATACAACTCAAGGACACCACATGGTATGGCGGTATACGACCTTGGATCAGAAATGGATAAGTTAGGAGGCCCAGTTCTGTGATGAGGTCGAAAAAATCATGTGATCGCGTGGTAGACTAGACGCGTCGAATTTGAACTTGGTTTTCTTATTATCCCACTCACTCGCATGTCTGATCTCTACACCTCCCTGCATATATCCCCCAAAAAGAAGCGTTTCTTGTCTGATGACGAAGATGACACCAGTCTGACACCAAAGAGACTCAGACCTGCGTACGTCAACCATATCCCACTCTTTCGCCGATTTTCTTCTGACGGGGACAAAGTCCACTCTCGCCTCCGAAGACGATTAAAGCAAATAGGTCAAAGACTGGGAGTGCCTCTGAAACCATCCCTCCTCTTCCTCCACACCTGTCACGACTCTTCACGATCCAGACTGCCTTGCAACATGCTATCTCCCATGCTCTTGCCTCACATGCTGTCTCGCCCTCTTCCGAAACTGGGATTTTGCGAAATGTAGTGAATCACCATTCCCTGAATGCGTACTCCGGTCTTACAGTCAAGCTGGACATGAGCGATCTTTCTCGCCTATGCTGGCTCTGGGAATGGAAAGGAGATGTGGTTCCATCTACGAAAGCGTCGTCTCAAGCAAAAGATGACGACTCCAATCCCTTCTTGGAAGGCCCCTCCGTATCCCAACAACCCAAGGACTGGACACGTGGGTCTATTGGTTTCGTGATCAGCCCCACGAGCCACTTCTCCAAGACAACAAAGTCGCGAATCCCAGCATATGGCATCGGCATTGAAGTGGAAATGGATCTGGACAAAGACATGGGTAGTGGCATGGCCTCCGTCGCACGCTGGACAGCTGACAGTGAAAAGAGACGGCAAATTATCCTGTCAAAGTTGCAGCGGTGGCTTGAGGTACGTTCCACTTCTCAGCGTTATGAGGGAATAATGTCAATCTGATGTCTGATTGTAGCTGCATGCAGACGCGACCCAGATACCAAACATCCCCATGGCTGATCTGCCACAACTGATCGTTCCCAACAAACCCTCTAAACTTACTCAACTTCTTGCATCTACCTCTCCCAAGGCCCCATCTTCTATAAAGATCTTATCGACGCCACCTTCCCCTACGTCCCCGGTGAAAGCTCCGAGGGCATCATCATCCAAGTCTCCTACGAAAGGTTCTTTTGCTCTACCGAACATTGATGCCCCTCGCGGACGCTCACCATCACCAAACAAGATATCGGCGTCTAAGGCAAGGCCGATCGCCACGAGTTCCGTACCGTTCCCAAAGACGCCTTCCCGCCGTGCCTTGCTCAATGATTTGACCGGTCTTTTGACCCCAATGGACAGCCTTCCAGTTCATCCTCCAGGACAAATTCCAGCGCTTCGCTACCATCCACTCCAGTCCAGCAAACGGGCTCAAACGCAGATACATTCCCCGAGACTCCGTCTTCATCCCGGAGACAAGCCCTCTATGAGCGCATCAGGCAGAAGTCGTTGACAAGTACCCCCGTAAAAACGCCTAGCAAGAGCAAAGATATCCATGGAGGGAAGATGAGTCGTGATCAACTCCTAAAGTTGAGTCAGGAAGAAATGCGGCACCGTGTGCTGCTTGGCCGGTTGGAGGGCATTGCTGAGAGCGTCTGGATGTAAGTTTCTGCCTTTCTATTGTTTTCCCTTTTAATTTCGCTGCCCAGGCTCTTCTCAGGACCGTCGACCACAAGCGTCGTCGGGCTCTCGGCTCGCAAACGACGCGCTCTTCCTGCCTCCGAGGTAGCTGCTGCGGTTCTAAAGTCATCACCTGTTCCTATGTCTACTGCCGAGGCCCAAGAATCTCTTGCCATATTGACCCGCCTATGTCCATTCTTTCTCAAGCCTTTGGATATCGACGGACAGGAGTGGCTGGAAATGCCAGCCTCAGCGTATCCATCCAACGAGAGGCTTGCGCCTTCTAGTCCAGGCTCCAGCCGGGGGAAGAATGAAGGCTTGGAAGATGTATTAACCCGCAGTCCACGACGAGTCAAGAAAGAAGGCGGTGGCCTCCGTGAAGTCCGCGAACGCATCCGACGGGAGATTGAGATGCAAGACTGATACGATATACTGACGATCTACTACGTTCTTTATTGCTGCATTTACGCTTGATGTTCACCCTCCATCACTAACTCCGCTATTCAATGCACTCCAAACACCTCGTTTTGCGATACCTTGCGATACCTGTTGTCTCTTTTATGCTTTGCCAAACATTCCTCGAACTCGCGATACCTAGCATTGTCCCACGTTATTGCAAATGTAGTAGTCTTATCATTTCAAAGCTATTGTCATTCCCGACTGCTATGTAGTAAATCGTAAATCATGTGGCTACGATGCAGCTACGTCGCTTGCTACCCGCTACTAAGTTATCACGTGTGGGGAGTTTCAAACCTTTTACTAAATCACGAATATTAATAGAGAAACATCGACAACACCTTTTGACAATCAGACTTTTGGGGCCGATGTGATAATATACGAACTAGCCCCCTGAAGTGTCACTTTGGTGTGAGGTGGATAGGCGGTTGTGCAGGTCCAATAAATTGGGAGTTTTGAAACATCCGTCACGGATTGTCACACAAACTCACTCTTTCATCTGTATCGTCCCTCCTGCTATTCTGAATGCTCTATAATTTTATACCAGCCTTGGATGATATGCATAGATGATATATTGAAAACATTACAGTATCGTGTGGAGAGATGCTTGAATCCGGGACTGTTTTAATCAAATTTTGAGTCTTACCCCGTAATATCAGCAAGACCGCAAAGTAAGCACAATGAAACTTCTTTATTTCTTTGGTGGCCTATAATTGGGTGGTACATGGGTGATATATCCAAGCAAGGATCAGCTAATTTGCTGCGGCGATCTCTTAGTAAACTGCATTTTGAAACTCTCTGGTATTTTGAAACCCATAACACGTGATAGTAGTTGTCGAGGTTTTTGGACACTCCCGTCCCCGTCCCACGCGCGACGAGCAGCAGTCTCAAACTCCACGCAGTCAACCACGGTCCCCGTCTTCCGGCTGTGTTCCGCGGCAAAAACAGTTAGGTGACTCTTGAGAACCTCCGTGATATCTGTACCCAGCAAATCCTGGCGCCTTGTTCGCACAGCTTCGACGAAGGTTCTTACAAGGCCAATGTCACCGCCTCCATGGCCACCGCCTTCGGTGGAAGGCCGATGTACGGTCGTTTGATGGGAGCGAAAATCAGTTACGGTGAACTGGGTCATGTTGCCGACGATCTCGCCATGAGTAAAATGCAGACGGGTCTGTCGTTCACAGATCAAGGTGGTATAGGCGACCATCGTGAAAGAGACAGTTGCGCCTGATGCGTATTGGAGGTTGACGACCTTCGGAGAGGGTGTGTATGATTAGCGGTCGTCCTTGACTGCGGGCAATCGTGTGTCGGAGAATCGAGCCATACCTGGTTGTCACAGACATCATTATCGCTCTCATACACGCATTTCCCGTAAGGCCCACGCGTGAGCGCTTCTGTAACGTTCTCGATATCTGGAATTCCATCCACGAGGGGTCTTACTGGCCAGCTGGTGTAACCCGAGGCAACTCTGTCCAAATAAACTGAACAAGAAGTTTGTTTTAGATGTGCCCCCTTTTTTCAGCACATGTGGTTGATCAAAGCAGGAAAGTGGTGACTCACCCTTCTTCGCGCTGTACGGACACTGTTTTTCGTATGCGCAGTCGAAGCAACGTGTAGCATCTCCGGCTTCTAGAGGCTTCCCTGACTTGCGGAAATGCTGCAAACCACCAAATGACGAGACGCGGACAGGGGTGTCTGGAGAGAACCAGTGACACATGATGTCTATATCGCTGCGCAAGTATAGGATTGATCAGTTTTACAGCATTTTTTTGACGCACGGATCAGCGCTGGACTTACTGGCAACTCTTTGTCATCAACGAAAAGCTACTTTCACTCTCTTTCGACCAATTTCCGCGGACATAAGAGTGTGCAAAGTGCCAATGACCGACAGGCTCAATATGCTGGGCATTTACCAGTTGACCGAGCTTCCCCGACCGTACGACTTGAGTTACGGCAAGAGAATAGGGCGAATATCGCAGCACTGACACATTTTTGCATTAAGTATTTTTTTGGGAAAGGGGCATGCATTGGACATGAGGCAATGAGGCAAACACACCGTGTCCCATTCCAAAAATAATGCCGGATTTCTTCACCGCAGCTTCGATCTGAAGGCAATGTTCGATAGAAGTGGCCATCGGCTTCTCGCACAATATATCGTATCCCTGCGCAGCGAAGGCCACGACGAGTTCCGCGTGCATACTATCTTGGACTGCAATGATAACGGCGTCTGCAAGACGCTTTCCGATCGTCTGGATGCTCTCCGCAGAAGCTTTGTGGAACTGTTCCCAAGTTTCGAACACCAGACTGTCGTCGACACCATATCGATCCGCGAAGAGCGCACGTGTCTGGGGTCGTGGTTCAGCAAATGCTACCACCTTGCATTTGGAGGGTTCTAGGATAGAATACACCGCGTAGGCCTAGATGCGGAATTTTCGGAATTTTATTAAGGTCTCGCGAGAGTAGAGTAGTGATGGATGTGCGCCAACGTACATCACCCCTTTGTCCGCAGCCAATTACGGCGAGTGTGACTGGATTGCCATTTGGAGACTCGATGTTAGAACTCATCATTTAGTGAGCGTTGTGATGAAAGAGGGATGTGTTCATTTGCCTCGTGGTTGTACAGTAGCATGCCAATCAAGTTTTTATCCTAGTACTAATAGTACCAGTATTCGCAATGGAAGATGATGACGGCGATAGAACGCACTGCCAGACACACCCGTGACTCGGACTTGACTTGACTGGCTCAGGCTCATGCGACGACTGCTTCCGCGCCTGCTCAGCCTGCGCAAGTCAAGATCCGTCGCGCTCGAGAAAATCAGACCTATACGCCCTCCGGCCAAGGGCGCAAAATCATTGCGCAAGCGGTTACCGCCTCATCCAGTCTTCTTCGGCCGTTCTCGATCGATCCTCCTCGATGATGTCAATCCCATCATGCACCCCAAGGCATACAGGCAGCACAAGGGCTTACTTCCACAGGTCAGACTACCCGAGTCTCAAAGGACGAGGACTGTTTCAAGGGATGGGACAGTGGAGGACGATGTGCGCCGCGAAATGACAGCGGAGGAGAGGGAGTGGTGGGCAAATCCTTACCGTATGTTCCCCCTCCCCACTCCATTCATCCTCAGAGATAACCCCCGTTGAAATGAAAAACGGTGCTGTAGTTCGAATGCTATCGACGCCGATACGGAAATGCGCTCAGTCCTTGCGACACCTCCCAAGTGGCATGTCTTCCCACTCGCCCTGACCCATACCTGCACGATGCTGATCGAAGCGACCTCACGCCAGACTTTTTGATTCGCCTTTCTATAAAGCGGTTGCCCCCCTCTTCCCAGACAGGCTCCAAGCGACGAACGTACACCTTGGTTCCCGACGGTCTTCAGCACCCCAAATTCAAAGGTCTTGACAGCCACAGGGGCCACTACATCGTCTGTCGTCGTGCCGCCATACGAGAATTTAACAAGAGAGGTACCGCACCCTTTTAATTACTCACTCCCAACACAAGGCGGTGGCATTGAGAAAAAATAATAATTTTTCAAGGGAGTTATCGTCGCCTCGTGTCCGTAGCGATCAAGTTGTCCTCCTCATTGCCGGACTATATCAGTCACTTGCTGCGCTTGCGTATTCTGCAAGAACTGGAACTTTTGGCTGCACGCTTGCAAGCTTGTCCTCAAGGAGCGGAGGAATCGCCACTGCTACGGAGACTCACCTCGAATGAATTCTCAGCCGTACGTGCTGGCCAACCACTAGAGGACCCGGACGCAGTGGCTGTTCTCGTCGTGCCCCCACTCAGTCGGGATCCTACCACCAAGACACGACCTGTACCAAATGCATCGCCCCTTCCTCCCAAACGGCCGTCCAAAGAAGAACAGCCGGTGACACGGAATGGGGAGCCGTTGCCACTGTCTACGATGTGCTATGCCGTTTTACCGAAGGACTATGAAGGGTCGCCGGACGTTATCACTCCTATGAAGGTCCCGTTCTATAATGGTGTTGCCCTGTTTCCTTCAAAACCACAACGTGCAGCGTTACACGAGCGGTTAAGCAAGGTGCTTTTGGTTGAGCGACGAGCGCGCTGGCGCCAACACGGGCCTGTCTCGACCTCAGAGTCTGGCGATGGTCGACCTACAGCGCGCCAAACGCGCCGCCCGAATGAAGAGCCGAGCCCCGCGTTCTTGCTTCGGTCAGGCGCTAAGACAGTTCTGAGGGCAGATACTGTTCCATTAGCCATCGCCCTGTGGCGACTTCGAATGTGGGAAGGGGACAGCTGGGAGCGTGGCGAGGGTACATGGGCGGCAATCGTATAATATCCTATACACCTCATAATGGTGCGCAATATATACCTAGGCCTACCGGTAATATGTGGAGAAATGGACAGTATACATGGATAGAGGCCAAAATTACCGAACCAGACCGAAGCCCCTCGATCGGCTTCCACCACCCAAGGCAGGGGAACTGGTGCCAACGTCTTTGATCCTCTTTTCCACCTCCACGACCTTCTCTTCTAGATCTCGCGAGGCGCCATCGATCCACTGTAAGCTCTCCAGGTGATTGCTGAGGACGTGCGCAATCTGGGCCATCGGGTCATCCGCAGATACCCTTTTTGTGTCGTTTTGTCCCATGGACATCGAGTTCACAGAGTCAATAAGTTGTGTTAACGAGGACGAAAGGTCGTCGAGATGATTATGAAGCTCGGTCGCAAGCATGTAACTGGGAGGAAAGGATCAGTATGTACGACACGGTCAATGAAAGAAACACCTGCTTTTTGTCTCGCTCAGTGTCGGCAGGTCCAGTGTCGAGCGTTCGCAGGGTACCACTCTGGCCACCGAGGATATCTGACATTTGTTTCTCGTATATTTCAACTGTAGCAATGAGCTCCTTTTCCTGTTGTTCGATGTGATCCAACGACTGGTCAATATCATTTTGTTCTCGTTCGGCAGCCAAAACGTGACTATACAACGCCGCGAGCTGCAAGATAGGGTCGTGTCAAACCCACATCGAGGCACATTTAATGATGCAGACCCACATTGTTGCCATTCTCGATCAATGAGCGGTCCCAAACGGCCACTTCTGATGCGAATTTATTGAAATCGCGCACATGCATTTCCAACTCAGTCGACCACCTGTTGATGATCTCTTCGATGCTTTTCCCCTTAAGCATGGATGGTGGAGCGACAGAAATGGCCGAAGTAGTGGTTGTAGGAAAAGGCTGTGTTCCAGAAGTGGTGCCTGCTGTAAAGTTGTTAAAATCATAGACCACCGGTTGATGTCGACGACCCACTTGAACTCGATCCCCCCAGTGACATCGCAGGCTTTGCGATACCCGAAGTGGCACCTCCTAAACCCGAGAACAATGCTTTGCAACAAGCAAGTCAGATGGCAACAAGCCCCACAAGTCAAACATACTCACATGGTGCAGCCACTCCGTCCTTCTTCTCTGTAGTGGGCGCTGCAGGGCCTGTCGCCGTCTCTGTCGGCTGGCCACCAAGAGAGAAAGTTGATGGAGCGGCTGTTCGGAAATTATGTCAAGTTGGGAGGTAAAAACACGTTAACGACTTACTCGATATACCGCCTTTTTTCTCTCCATCTTTGTTCGCGGCGGCACCTATATTTCCAAAGAGCCCACCCCCAGCTGCAACACTTTAGGCTTCACTGAGGCAGGGAAGACAAAATTTCAGCCTTACCCGCGGCAGTAGTTGACGCTGCCTTGTCCCCGGTTGCAGCGGAACCACCTAGAGTGAAACCAGACTGGTTGGCCGGAACCGTGTTCATGCCCAGAGGTCTGAACGCATTGCCACCAGCCTGAGGCTGGGTGCTGGGTGGCGCACCCATCGATGTGGAGGTCTCGCTGGGCTTGGCCGCGAGATTAGAGAACATACTAGACGTATTGCCTATAATCGATTATTAGAACGGCATTGACTAAGTAACAATGCACGTTACCTGTCGCGGTCGTGCCGGTGGATGTGGCCCCTCCTGTGGTAGGAGCGCTGAAGACTGAGATCCATAAGCATCAAATCTCTCTACCGCATTGCCTCGTGCTCACAGGAAGAAGTCGCGGGCTTAGCAGCGCTATCCGCTGGTTTGCTATTCCCGAAAAGGCCCCCACCACCAAGGGTACTTGAGTTGGTGGACGTGCCAGTCGGCGCTGCCGTCGTACTGCCAGTCGCATTGGAATTCCCTGAGCCAGGGAATAAGTTGCCACCGCTTCCACTGGTGCCAGTGGAAGCCCCCGTGTTCAGAGCGAAGGGGCTCGCGCCAGAGGCCGCAGCAGGTTTCGGAAAACCAAACAGGGGTCCTGAAATCGACAGACAGGAAGTTCATTTCCGAAACTAAAGTTATGTTTAGTTGGTGCGCACCTCCAGTCCCGCCCCCCGCAGTTGCGCCGGTGGTATTGCCAAATAGACCTTGTCCTGCCGTCGTCCCGGAAGTACCTGGGTTCGAACTTGCATTTGCGAACAACCCGGGGCCCCCTGTCGCTGGCGCCGTGGATCCTGTGTTTGACGCAGGATTTGCTGAGTAGTACTTGCGTGAGGTGATTTCATAAAGACGGAGTAGGACGCGTACACACCTGCGAACAAAGATGGACCGCCGCCGAATAGACTACCTGTTCCACCTGTTCCAGCTCCAGAGGGAGTCGACGTGAATGTATTTGTGTTTCCACCGCTACCAAACGCACCGCCACCTGTCCCAAAGACACTTCCAGTTGGTGCAGAGGCGGTTCCTCCACCACCGGGCGTGTTTCCCGCCCCCGCACCCCCAAACGCGGAACTGTTAGTTGTGTTTGAACCGAGGCCGCCAAAGGCACTTGTACCAGCAGCTGGGGTTGAGCCAGGAGCTGCTGCGCCTTGATTTCTGTTCTGATTGTTGCCGAAAAGGCCTTGACCTGTTCCGAAGTTGCTGCTCATGGTTTGGGTAAGGGAACGCGTCGCTGACTCGGGCGCCAACACCGCCTCACACTGGCAGTCGCGTCGACTACGGCATCAATAACCATTTTCCCACTGTTGGATCTATTCAAATGCAACACCGCGGTAACACCTCCTCCGGGTCTTCTCCGGGTCATTATGGCAGTGGCAGTACCAACGTCCCAGTCAGTTCAATCTTCTCTAGAGACAATGCTCCCCCACTGACAACTTTACACGTAGACATGACCTCGGAGAGCCTTGTGTCCCATCCCTGCTTCCAACACCTGAAGGGTGGGCATCACACATTCACCCTCAGGGATGGGTTTACTTTTATCATCCAAAGACGCGGGTGGTCACCAACGACGACATTCGATCACCAAGCATTCTAAGTACTCTCGAGAAGTACATCGCGACATATCCGTTCAGTGACTTGGCGGACGGAATGGAGCTCCGCCTCCCTTATGATCCAAAACCCGACGAGCACATGTTCTCTCTCATAGTAAACCACGGATCTTGCATGGCTGGCTATAATCTGAAGGACGTATTGTCTACGAAGGGGATGGAAGCCGATCATGGCGCGTTCAATCCAATCGGTGTCTACACCTTACTGACCAGCGTCCTCAGTGAACAAACGGCGAAGGATGTACTGGAACTATCTCGAAAGATACCCAAACCACGTCCCACTTCCTCCGAATGCCGAGCAGGAAGCCAGAGATGCCCTAGCTTGGTTTCATCTTGGTACCTGCCGGTCTTTTGGCGGCTATTTTCAGGTTCTCATTCCATTTTAGACAACCTCAAGTCTGGATCCCACACCACGGTACCGTTTTCGAAGCAGGAGTGTGAAGAACTACTGGATGCAATATCTCGAATCAATTGTGAGAAGTCCGGCTCTATCTGTCCCCATTTTCCCTCACGCTTCTCTTTCAGCTGAATGGGCAGAAAGCGCACCGGGGCGAACCGCCTTTATCAGTTGGATTTTGAGGATCGTTTGTACGTTTGGCGCCTGGGCGCCTTTCCTCTCTACGTATTTATACAGAGACTTCACGATGCTTCAGGGAGTTACCGCATCACAGAGCTTTATGGACAAGATACACTCCGTCTTTGGGAAGAGCACAAAGCCGAAAGGATACTTACTGGTCCTTTACCGAGCGCTCCGTTTTCGGCATACATTCGTATTCCGCTAAATTTCATTATCAGCGTCGCATTTTTCTCTATTCCCTGGTCATATTTGGAACACATCAAGGTTGTCAGCGACTATCATGGACGACTCTCCACTGTACAAGATATGTGGGACCAGTATACCCGCCGGATTGTCAAGGAATACCAAGACTTTCTCCTCATCGTAAGAGATTAGCACACCTTCCCTCGTCCTTTTCTGGATGCTGACACCGAGTCGGAAAGGCTACTGTGCTCTTGTCGTGAGTATATGATACGTGGTCCATGATCAACCGTTATTGAAGCCGAGTTGCTGTCGTAGAGCAACTGTAGGCCTACTTGCCGTACCTGATATTCAATCGACCTCAAGAGCGGCAGGTATCGTTTCCGTTTTCGCTTCGATGGGTAGCATGATCACTGGAGTCTTTTGCCTCTGGAGACACCAAACTAATGTCAAACAGTCGCAGTCGGTAAGTCCCTTCGATTCTCTGAGGCCAGCTCGTTAGCGATACTATTAACCCCCAGTTCACATATCTACATAACGCCCATCGTGGTGCTCTTGGGCTACACGGCCATGCCGTGTTCCTCAGCTTACCACCTGTCCTACTTGTATGGGGCATCATTGCATTTGCAATCGGCTTCATTGCATACACAGCTCAAGACTTAGTAGTGGGAGATTCAGACAAAGGACAATGGGACGCCGCTTGGATAGCTTTAAGCATATCTTTCTTCGTACTGGCTGTGGTCATGCTGAGCCTGTATACCCTCGCTGGCATGTGGGAAACCGGGCGCGACTGGTTTCGGAACTTGGTCCGCGGTGAAAGGAGTTGAGGCGAAAGCAGAAAGCACTTTCTGGGCAGGGCTTGGAAATGGGCCTGTGGGAAGGAGGTGGGCAGCATGGGCAGCGGCACGAGAATAGGCCATACTCCCAGCGTTACGCGTTACGGTTGCATCCATACAGAAAGCTACAGTACTCACAGGCGCGTGGAGTGTAGTGACAGAGGGAAGAATGTACCCATTGTTGTACCCACTGTCACGTGGCTCTGGCTCCAAAGACTGCCTTCACCCGCGGACAAAACTAGTATTTCCAGTTGCCAGGACCAAGTCTGCCCAATGTTTACTGCTTCCTTCGGGGATGCATACGAAAAAATTGGAACTATACAGAGAAGTTAAACTGAGCGTACATCCAGAATAATGCTCTGGGAAGTCACGTGTTTTTTGATCGAAAGTCTATTTTGGTCAGACTGTAAATGCTGACCACATGAACTTTTTGACTTCAAGTTATCATCGCGTCTCTGCATCATATTACTCGTCTGCCTGACGTATCATGAGGGTCGGCCGTCTCACTCGCTCTCACTATGTTGAATCATTCCCTAGCTTGCGTGTTCACGACGCCGGCAAAGATGGACCCAATGGTCTCCCTTATCCACTAGCGACCGTTCATATCAACATTCCCCTTGACCGTAATAACTATTCAGTAAGTTCTGCGTCGAAAAGGTGTAGCGAAATGCTAATACGCGGTGTCGCAGCTTGAGCACAATAATAAACTTATTGAACCACAGAACAATGCGACCGACCCCAAACACCAGGCAATCGGGAGCCTTGAAGCTGGCGAGGACGAGTGCAAGGCCAACGACTCGGTCGAAACATCAGACGACGACGACGACGAATCAGTCGAGGGCCTCGAGGCATTGGATGAGGGTGAGGGTGATGCAGTTGGAGCTTCGGGCTCAAAATCCAATGACCTTGATACCTTGCGCGCGTTGCTTCCAACCGCAAACCAACAAGGACTGAGTATACTAGGCTCGAGAGGGCAACTGGTTGGTGCGTGTATCCAGCTATCAGTTCTGACATACTGTCCTAATGCGTAGATGAGCACAGGCAGCGGAAGGCTATCGTAGACTGGTTCGCAAACGAGCGCCTCAGACACAAGAGAGAAGTCCCCGGATTTGGGGGAAATAATGGCACCTGGAACCTCGATATCCTGCTGGCGTCTTCTGCAACTAATAAAACTGCGACTAGGGCAGAGTATACGATTTTGCTGCCATCCCCCCAGAAGAATTGGAAGCCACCATCAAGGTTGGTGTCGAAATATCGATGGGTACAGAAATATCGGAATCCGACCTCGCGCACATCCACGCGCTCTGCGATCAGGTTATCTCGATCTCAGAGTACCATGCGCAACTTTCAGAGTATTTGCGCAATCGCATGATTGCGATCGCACCCAACCTTACTGCCCTTGTCGGCGAACTCGTCGGCACACGGCTAATCTCCCATGCGGGGTCTTTACTGAACCTGGCGAAGCATCTAGCGAGTACAGTACAGATCCTTGGCGCAGAAAAAGCGCACTTTCGCGCACTCAAGACGAAACACGACACACCAAAATATGGACTCATATACCACGTTGAAGGGCAAGGTCTGTGTCATTTCCTATCGGTTGTCGATCTACCGCAGCTAATCTACATCGCAGATTGCGCGTATGGTAGCAACAAAGACTGCACTTTCCGTGCGTGTTGATGCGCTTACGGATGCAGATGAGAAGTCGACGCCGAGCGCACCTACAATTAGTCTCAAGAATCGTGCAAAGCTAGTAGCCCGCTTACGCTCGCTGGAGGCGGAGAGTGACGCCACGGGCGTGCGATGCTTTGCTATGGGACATAATCGGCAGAAACGTATCAAGCTCGGCCCTGCTGCACCTACCTATAGCCCAGCAACGGATGCAATTGGGCTGGTCAGCACGCAGCGTGAGCCGATGGAGGAAGCCGTGAAAGCGGTGTTGGATGTGAAGGAGGAAAAGCGACGTGCGAAAAGACGAGCAGAAAAGGAAAAGGCGGCGGCAGCGCAAGAGGAGAAGCCTGATGCTGCCGCTGTTGATGGTGAGGCTGATGCGATGGAGGTGGATGGGGAAGAAAAGGTAGATGAGAAAAAAGCGCAAGCGGCGGAAGAGCGAACTCACATCCTCGGCGGTAGTGGACGACGGTTGCTTCAATGGTAAGAGGACACCTTTTTTTTGTAGTTGTGAAGCATAGGGAATGCTGACTGTTCGAGCTTAGGAGGGTATTGAGACGGAGAGTCAGGATTGTTTATTATGTCCAGGGGTTCATCAGCTTTACACTCGAAGAACTCAAAGGGGTTCCGGAGGATGTAATCTCAGGCTATGCGAAGCGCACCGAGAGTGGCAAAGAGCTATACGATGTGACACATAAAACTCCGGATATTTTCCCGCTGGTATGTAAGTGCTGATGCTTCTTCGGGTTGGTTGCCTAACGAAGTCTTCCGTAGTTTAAGTATGCGCAAAGTGCGGAGACGCGTCGTCGAGCATATGAGAGCTACGAGACTCGTCTGGAACTGAACGCCCCCCTCCCTGACCGTACGCTTGAACTGCGCCGAAATATTGCTACCCTACTAGGATACAAGACCTGGGCTGACCATGTGACAGAGGTCAAAATGGTCAAGAGTGGTGACAACATCAAGAAGGCTAGTTCAACGCGCTTTCACGCAACGATGTTGCTGACCAGTACTTCCAGTTTCTTACTGACCTCGAGCAAAGATTACACCCGTTAGCTGAGGAAGCTGGCGGAGAAGGCGGAGAAGGCTGCTATAGCTATCAAGACGGAAGGCGGCAAATTGTCGTCGAAAAAAAAGAAAAAGCACTTGAAGTCCGAGAAATAGAAGTAATATTGGACGCTCTTGCGACGAGCACTTCTTTCCTTGTACTTCTGCGCATATTCACTATTACTAGTTGTATGCTTTATCTTGTCGAATTGCATTCCCCACGGCATTCCGTGCATCACCTGTCATGTTGAAGCGGGAAGACCCCTCGATGACCGCTGTCACACGTTTACCCCCACAGCAGCCAAAGGAGGTTACAATGCAACCAGACAGCATGTGAATGGCTTGATACTCCATTAAGGCCTTGCATGGGTTTACGAGTCCTCATGTATGTCGTAGTAGAGCTGGTGGCCAAGATGATAAGGTTTGATCAACGACGAACGTTGAACCTCCGACTCAATTTCGTGGGCGTCCACGTTCCGTATCAGCTCCCGCCATCGTCACTTCGACTCCTCTGCTTCATAGTCCTCACCAGCATGGATATTTCACCCGAAGACCTCAGTCGAGTATGCAAACGGTTTCGTGTGTTGATCATAGGTCGACGGAATGCCGGAAAAACCACTATCCTTGAGAAAATGACTGGTAGTGACGAAGGGGCCAAGCCACAAATTCGTGATAAAGAAGGACACTTGGTGGTAAGGGCTTCCCTCGTATATCTAACATCAATAGTCAAGCTGATGGTTATAGGACGACCCAACACTTGTTAAGGCAGGGTTGGAGGTCCGTCGAATCGATGAGCACCTCCATTTATTCTCCCACCCCACTAACAAAACTTCCAGCGTGGGATGAGTATGATCGACTACGAGATAACATACCCGAGTAGCCCACGCTTTGTCTTTCACGATTCTCGCGGGATAGAAGCTGGAGCAGAATCAGACTCTCATGGTACGGAAGCTGGAGAAGGACACGACTCAAGCAAGCTTCGTAAAGAGTATATTCAGAAGTTTATCAATGATCGGGCCGAGCAGAGGTGCCTTGGAGATCAGCTTCATGCAATCTGGTAAGTATTTGGCAACTCCTATGACCTTGATATGAAGCTCTTGAAGGTTTTGCATGCCAATGGACACTCCGAGGGTGCCTAGTGATGAGTTTGAGCTAGCATTTCTCGAGAAAGTCAATCACAATGGTAATTAAAGTTTCTATTAACCTGGCCAACATTGTCACCATTGCTAAGCCAAGACAGTTCCAGTGATTGCAGTATTAACCAAATATGAGGCATTGGTTGACAGAGTGAAAGGTGAATATAAAGGAAGACAGGTGGCAAAAAGTGACATCTTGAACTATGCAAAAATGAATGTTTTTGATCCCCTCAAAAATGTCACACATGTACCTGCAGCCATTATTCAAACACATCGTGAGTCATTTGTGTGCATTATTATTATAATAACAATAATATTAATATTAAGGCCTTTTAGACAAAGGGAAAGGTTGTGAACTACTAACAAAGAAGACATTTGAGGCAATAAATGATGAAACTCTTGCCACTATTTTTGCAATGGCTCAGCAAAATTCCATAAAACTTGCATGCCAACAATTATTCAAGTTTAAAGATAACATGTATGTATATCTTATAAATATTATATCACATTTATTTTTATGTTCTTAGAGCACAATCTATTTTCTCAAAATTTAAAATGGCAACCAAAACAAATGATATAACAGATTTATATGAGTATTTTATTGATAAGAGTTTAAGATTCTTACCATTTTGGAATATAGTCAGTATAATTTAACATATTATATATTAATATTAAATCTGCCATACAACTTCAGATTGTAAGTTATTATTTATGCTTGCTGCTTCTATTTAATACCACTCATATTATATTTATCTTATTCTTATCTCACTTTTAGTATGTGAGTTGCTTTGTGCTTGCTGCTTCCATTTGATATCATTCAAATTATATTTATCCTTATCTTACTTTTAGTATGTGAGTTGCCATTTATGCTTGCTGCTTCCATTTGATATCATTCAAATTATATTTATCCTTATCTCACTTTTAGGATGTGAGTTGCCATTTGTGCTTGCTGCTTCCATTTAATATTACTCACATTATATTTATCCTTATCTCACTTTTAGGATGTGAGTTGCCATCTGTGCTTGCTGCTTCCATTTGATATCACTCACATTATATTTATCCTTATCTCACTTTTAGGATGTGAGTTGCCATCTGTGCTTGCTGCTTCCATTTAATATCACTCACATTATATTTATCCTTATCTCACTTTTAGCTTGTGAGTTGCCATCTGTGCTTGCTGCTTCCATTTAATATCACTCACATTATATTTATCCTTATCTTACTTTTAGCTTGTGAGTTGCCATCTGTGCTTGCTGCTTCCATTTAATATCACTCACATTATATTTATCCTTATCTTACTTTTAGCTTGTGAGTTGCCATCTGTGCTTGCTGCTTCCATTTAATATCACTCACATTATATTTATCCTTATCTTACTTTTAGCGTGTGAGTTGCCATCTGTGCTTGCTGCTTCCATTTAATATCACTCACATTATATTTATCCTTATCTTACTTTTAGCGTGTGAGTTGCCATCTGTGCTTGCTGCTTCCATTTAATATCACTCACATTATATTTATCCTTATCTTACTTTTAGCTTGTGAGTTGCCATCTGTGCTTGCTGCTTCCATTTAATATCACTCACATTATATTTATCCTTATCTTACTTTTAGGCTGTGAGTTGCCATCTGTGCTTGCTGCTTCCATTTAATATCACTCACATTATATTTATCCTTATCTTACTTTTAGCGTGTGAGTTGCCATCTGTGCTTGCTGCTTCCATTTAATATCACTCACATTATATTTATCCTTATCTTACTTTTAGCGTGTGAGTTGCCATCTGTGCTTGCTGCTTCCATTTAATATCACTCACATTATATTTATCCTTATCTCACTTTTAGGATGTGAGTTGCCATCTGTGCTTGCTGCTTTCATTTAATATCACTCACATTATATTTAGGATGTGAGTTGCCATCTGTGCTTGCTGCTTCCATTTAATATCACTCACATTATATTTATCCTCATCTCACTTTTAGCTTGTGAGTTGCCATCTGTGCTTGCTGCTTTCATTTAATATCACTCACATTATATTTATCCTCATCTCACTTTTAGCTTGTGAGTTGCCATCTGTGCTTGCTGCTTTCATTTAATATCACTCACATTATATTTATCCTCATCTCACTTTTAGCTTGTGAGTTGCCATCTGTGCTTGCTGCTTTCATTTAATATCACTCACATTATATTTATCCTCATCTCACTTTTAGCTTGTGAGTTGCCATCTGTGCTTGCTGCTTTCATTTGATATCACTCACATTATATTTATCCTCATCTCACTTTTAGAATGTGAGTTGCCATCTGTGCTTGCTGCTTTCATTTGATATCACTCACATTATATTTATCCTCATCTCACTTTTAGAATGTGAGTTGCCATCTGTGCTTGCTGCTTCCATTTGATATCACTCACATTATATTTATCCTCATCTCACTTTTAGAATGTGAGTTGCCATCTGTGCTTGCTGCTTCCATTTGATATCACTCAAATTATATTTATCCTCATCTCACTTTTAGAATGTGAGTTGCCATCTGTGCTTGCTGCTTCCATTTGATATCACTCACATTATATTTATCCTTATCTCACTTTTAGCTTGTGAGTTGCCATCTGTGCTTGCTGCTTCCATTTGATATCACTCACATTATATTTATCCTTATCTCACTTTTAGCTTGTGAGTTGCCATCTGTGCTTGCTGCTTCCATTTAATATCACTCACATTATATTTATCCTTATCTCACTTTTAGGATGTGAGTTGCCATCTGTGCTTGCTGCTTCCATTTGATATCACTCACATTATATTTATCCTTATCTCACTTTTAGGATGTGAGTTGCCATCTGTGCTTGCTGCTTCCATTTGATATCACTCACATTATATTTATCCTTATCTCACTTTTAGGATGTGAGTTGCCATCTGTGCTTGCTGCTTCCATTTGATATCACTCACATTATATTTATCCTTATCTCACTTTTAGCTTGTGAGTTGCCATCTATATATATTGTTTTTATTTAATCTTATCTATATCATGTCAATTCTTACCTTGCTTTTAGAAAGTGAGTTTCTATTATTTTTATCTATATTTTTAAAAGCTTCTTTATTTTGCTTAATATTTAACAATCAAGATTTTATTCATTTATTCTTGGTTTATTTTATTTAAGTTTACTTATATGCTTTATTTAGCAACCTAAATGTGAAATCATATCTGCCATTAAAAATTGGGTATGTTACTTTTAAATTTTTGGTTGTTTTAAATTTATAAGGCTATTTTTTTTATAGTTAAATCCAAATTCTATGGATATTCTTATGGATAACTTCTATGTGAAGTTTATTGCATGTAAGTTTTAGTATTGACTTGTCTATTTGCTTACACTTTCTTTTATATAGTTGTTTGCCTTATTGGCTGTTTTTCCTTGCAATATTCAAAGACCCCTTGGAAGCATGTTACTGAGGCAATTAAAAAGTTGGATGATGAAGGAATAAGGTCCCACTTCCTTAAAGATTTGGAAGTTTTACTTCAGAAACATAAACATGGCTCTGAGGAGTTCTGTCTTAAACTTACAGATTTGATAGTGGGAAAAGCTAATATGTGTTAATGCTACTATATTGGCTTACTGTACATTCAGTTCGTACTTGTGCTAAAGCTCAAAAGTAACTTTATATTTGGCCACAGAACTTGCTCTTTGGCTGCGAAAACAGTTTGCAAAGTTTACTGTAAATGTATTATGGCCCCTGCACAAGGATGACATGCTGTTTCAGAGTGGTAGACCTACGGGTCTCAATATTTATTTTTTCCCTCTCTCAACTGTTGAGGAAGACTTGCCTTTTGGAAGATGTTATGTATTTTCCTTTGTATATTTCTTTATCATTCATGAGAGGTATTTTCGGGCCAATCTAGCTGGGTGTTCATACATGGATGACGCATCAATGATGTCTCATTTAACCTTCGACCTTCGTGTGCGTGTATGGTGTAATGATATCAACAACGACGACAACACGACAGTATGAGTGTGTTAACACCTTAGAACTTCTTTGTGTAGTACAACTCCTATAAGAAATGCGATCTCGGACTCGGTGTACTCAACAAGTTGAGTTCGATACACAATCTAAATCACAATGGCTCGACGGCCATGGGGATAACACCTGCTTGCTTGACTGATTTGCTGCCAAGCACTTCTAGACCCTCCCAGAATGTGGGTAGCTCGTTACCCGGTACAAACAGTCTCTCTACGCCGTCTTCTGTGATCACGGCCATACGGATGACACCTCCCGATGAGCCATCGCGGGCCATGGCAAGCGCGAGCGCTGTGTAGTAGCATCAGTCAACTGCTCATTTGCCGGAAGTGTGACTGCTTACTGTTCTTGACGAATTCAATCGTCTCATCGCGTCCCCATCCCTCCTTATACGTCGCGTCACAATAGCCGTAGACATAAGTCGATCCTGAACCCCCAATCGCCCATGGCTGGCGGAAAAGACCGCCACCAAGCGGGACGTTGTATACACTCGGGCCAACCTCCTTGTCCCACCCCGCAATGATGATGCCAGCGCTCAGCGCGTCTTTATTGGAGTAGCATATACTTTCAAACAACGACGCAGCAACATGCACTGACGGTGGTCCGCCACTTGCTTGTCTGTATAAATAGGAAATCGGTTTGAATTAGATGATAATTCAATCCCCAGATTCTGAGGGGTGCGGAAGGAGAGAGAGAGCCCGCACGTACGTAAATTGCTGCAGCGCCATGTGCACCACGTCTGCGATGGCTTGTGTATCTGCCGCTGAGCCGGATCGACAGCAGTATATGTGGTCATGGACGTAGGTCAGTTTGTCTGTCACGCGATTGGCCTTGTTTGTGGACGAATGGTGAGTTGAGAAAAGAGCGAGTACGGTTTTTGCAGACGCACGATGTAGCTTCCCGTCGTCGTTCGGCTATCTGCACCGACTATGACTCCACCTTCGAATTGAACGGCCATGATCGAGGTCTAAAATCCATGGATATGGACGACGGGTTAGATGCACGGAGTTTATGTTATGGGAGGAAAATGTGGTGAGCGTACACCAAGATCGACTTCGCCAGTTTTGAGCCTGTCCATGTCCATGTGTTCCATGCTTGGTTACGGTTTTGAGAAGAGTGACGGGTGTGTGTGCACAGGCTGAAAGGAAGCTAGAGTGGAGTGTGCGTAGGATTGAAGGTGCGAGTCCTAACACTGTAGCTAGATTACGCGTTCGCTGTTGTGGGATGAACGCGCGTCGCGGCCGACCTTGACTTGAAGTTTGCGAATACCAAGCAGCACAGATCATATTATCATGTCCTCGTCAAAACTGCATACCCTATACAAGCAACTGATCAGGGCTTTCACGTCACAACCGTCAGACCTGAAAACATCTGGTAGACTGCTGGCTGAGCTCAAGGTACGTTCCGTCTGCTATGATAATACCCTCGGATTCACTGACGCGTCCTTCTATTAGGTCGTTTTAATAGAAACAGGACTCATCTTCCCTCAGGTGGATTATAGTATCCAGGATCTGGTGATTGCCCGTAAGTTCTTCAAAGACCGATCCACGCATAGGTAGAGGTGCCTGATAAACTACAACAGGGGAAATCCTCGAGGTCGGGGCATACTGGAGCATACGAACGAAAGAGGTCACCTCTTTCGACCGTTACTTTTCTCAACTGCAGACGTTCTACAATGATTACAGGCGAGTTATCCTTCCGACACAATCCTATCCTCCCACCCTCTCCCATTCCTATTCCGTCCGTTGCTTATACATGGAGACTTACAGTTCCATCCTCCCACACTCGGAGCGTGAATTCCCCATCCGCGGCCTCAACCTCATCCGCCTACTCATACAGAACCGCATCGCTGATTTCCATACGACGCTAGAGTCACTCCCACTCCCCGCAGATGAACTCATCGCGAACCCGTTCATCCGGCATCCCGTCAATCTCGAGCGCTGGCTCATGGAAGGCAGCTATAGCAAAGTCTGGAACGCACGGGAGGAAGCTCCGGCGGAGGAGTACAAATTCTTTGTGGACAGCCTGATGGGTACAATCCGGTTCGTGTTTTTTTTACTTAATTCCCCACTCCCCTCTTGGTGATCGATTCACTAAAAATTCGATGCGACAGGAACGAAATTGCAAGCTGTGAAGAGGCAGCGTATGAGAGTCTTCCGCTTAAGGACGCGGCGACGCTGCTTTTCTTTAGGTCACAATCAGAAGTATTGGATTTTGCTAAGCAGGTGCGCGCACAAGACCTCGGTATGCGTGTTCATGCGCTAACCCCTTCGTGTCATCTTTCAGCGGGGTTGGCTGGTCGACTTGACACGAGGGCTGATTACATTCACTCAAAAGGGAGAGGAGAAGCTGGAAATACCAAAAGAGAAGCTGATCGCCAATAATCTCGTATATGCACGCGAGTTGGAACAGATCGTATAACACATGAACTTTGGTCTACATTGTATAAACTGGTTTCTTTTTCTGCAATACTCATCGCCAACCCGTTAGTAAGTAAACTAGGGAGCATCCACCAGATGTAAATGTAAATGGCTTGACCTAGTGAGCGACTGGCTACATCAAGGGCATACCATCGGTGAAGGACCCAAAAGGGGATAATGTGCAAGGGGCTGACGTATAATACAGAAAAAGCGAAGAGCTGATCATTCGAAGTTCTCTAGTGCCTCCTTTGCTTTTCGGTCTGCTTCTTCGAAAAGGTCCTTTGGTACGGGTAAATAACGGCCGTTGGTCTCATCACCAATCCATGATAGCTCCAACTCAAATTCCTTCTCTTTAGCATCATCGTGAACGAGATGGATGCTGTGATAGCATTAGTGATAGGTTAATCACGTACAGAATGAGGGTCCTTACATGCGTGCAGCCTCAAATACAGCCTCGCGGGTCGATAGTTCGGATAGCTTTAGCTTTTCCAATTCAGTCTTTGCAAGCTGGCGGCCTTTACCAATGGCGGCACCGTGGTAGCCCTTGTGCGGTGATAGGTTAGTAAAGAGATCGGCCAACGTGGCGTCCAATACGCACGTAGAAGACACCACTAGGTTCGATCACATATATCGATGGGCCGTCCTTGTCGATACCTCCAAGAATGGTGCTACAACCGAATGGCCGTACGGAAGAGTAGAGGGTATATGCCTGTACGTAGAGGCTTAGACGGTCTGACAACGCCTGGACAAGAGGTAGTGAGATGTGGACAATTGCCAACGGCGCGAGAGTAAAAAAACCTTGAGAGGTGCTGGCTCGCGATAGTTGTCACGATAGTTAGCGGCCTCATCTCGCGCTCTGTTGGCGATATGGCGTCCATCTGCCAAGAGTCCAGAGCTGGTCTGTGTGGCTGTGAGCAGGGGTCGAAGTTGGACATGCGAGAACGCACCAGACCAATATGACGGTCGATCGTCTGGATCCTGCGATTTGCGCTAGGCATCAGGAGCTTTGAGTGGACGAGCTTCTCTACAGCTAAAACTACACCGTCTTTAACACGGAGGCCGATCACGGTTCTAACAAGAGGAATGTAGTATCGAGAGATGAAGACGGAGCAAGCAAGAACGCATACCCAGAATTATCTACGGCCTTGTTCGCGTATTCGACCTGTATCAGATGAAGTGAGAAAATTGGACGATGTAGTCACAGTGAAGAGATATGACCTGAAATATGCGGCCATCTGGGGAGTAAGTACTCGCAGAAAGATCGTAGCCTGTTCCGATAGAAGTCATCCTTAACCTCCAACTGGACGCGCAAGCCTCGCCAAAAGACGCGTCCCGGATACACGGCCCGCTCGTACCGCCTTGATTTGGTACGCACTCAACGCGCACTCAACTGCCCATGGATTTCGACAGCGATGGCGATGGCGATGACTGGTCTTCTCTCCTTAAAGGACATCCTATCTTCTCGTCCTCATCAGATACTAATCTGTCGCAACACCTGGCAAACAATGACTCGCCCTCGCCGTCCGGTAGACGCCAGGTTATGGTCTTAAAAGACGCGGATTTGATTGTTGCCGCTGGAAAAGAACTACGGGTGACATCTCTCGGAGATACGAAGTTTGGTAGAGGCAAATCAAAGTCATACAAGGTACACGTAACCTAGGGCGTGGTTCTATCGTCTGATGCTAACTTGCTGCTTCAGGTTTTACATACGCCCAATATTCAGTTCGACATCACCCACCTGTCCCTAAATCCAACAAGGAAACTTCTGGCCGTTTCGGGTATCTCCCAAGTCGCGGTTGTCGTCCTTCCCAGACCAGGTTTTATGCGCCTTGTTCCAACAGTCATAGACTGCAAGTGCGCGTCATCCCCTGTGCCTCGCGACCCTTGTCCCTAAGTCTTCTGTAGATCTATTCAAGTCGGGCAGTACTTCCATGCATCCTCTGCTTCGGCCCCAATGGCCAAGGTCGAATGGCATCCATGGGGTGAAGCAGGTTCAACACTCATGGTAATGACAGTAGATGGGAAGCTTCGGTGAGACTTCCCAACTCCTTCGTCTAATGTCTCCTCTTATAGTTGCTTTCAATGGCCAGCGAGTATGACATCTCAGTGGACGCAGAAGAACCCCTGCAAGTCATTTCCTTTGTGCCAGACCGGCGTAGGTCATCCAAGACATTCAATGCTATCGACTCGGCCGAGCGTGAGGTTGCTTCATTCACGCTCGGCAAAGGAATGGCGGACTGGGGCCCTCTGACCATTTACGCCCTGATGAAGAATCGGGACGTGTATGCAGTCTGCCCCTACATGCCTAAGAACGCGTACGTTACCCTCCATTTCAACATTGTTCTCTCTAAGCGCCGTATGTAGGTCAATACCTTCATCATACATTCACGCCCTTGAGTGCTTCGTGGCAGCCAAGCAAGAATATCTTTCCCAAAACCCGTCGTCTGAGTCTCAATCACTGTCGACGACATATTCCTATCAACACAAGTACATCAGCGCACTTCTCAAGCAACTCCCTTCAGGCACTGTCTTCCCCGCAGTGTCTCGTTCCGTCCTCCTCCACCCACCAACGACTATGAAAACTTCTCCATTGCGCCAAGGCCCTTTCCTCCTCCAGCCAGCACCGTTAACGCTTGATGGAAGCGAGGACGGGGATGCTACTGACATATTATACCTTTCATTTGATCACGATGATGAGACCGACGATGATGGAGAGACAGAGCGGCTGGGAGTGGTTTTGGTGGTTACTAAGGACGGCAAGGTAGATGTCTGTCTTGACGTTGATAAGGTGGAAGCCCGCTGGGAGACTCGACAGGTCAGTGTGAGACCCTTTACCAACGAACAGTGTCTTGAGTTTCTTTGCAGTCCCCGAACACCGAACTGCCCATGCTTGCAGTATATGAAACCATCGACCTTGGCTTGATTGAGGTTCTTTCGACAACTCAACCATCCTCCTTCAATCTCATACAGAGCAATTATCCCGTCTTCCTACCAGACCCAATACACGGGGATACCGTTTATGTGTATCACGGCTTCGGAGTACATGCCATCCATCTCTACAAAATGTTACGTGCCCTCAGCAATGCTTTGCATTCTGTCTTAAGTGGAGCCGAAAATTCGCTTTTGGCTGCGTTCCGCAGCCCTGCATCCGCTGAGGTGCAGTCGATTGTGACGACGTTCTCGGTGGAAAGGAGGTGAGGTTTCTACAATTGCTCCTAATAATTGTTCACTGAATGAACACAGGGCGTCCTATCCAGTCATCTCTGTCATTGTGCCGAATGACGTTTATCTAAACTACAGCATATACGTTCTGACCTCGTCCATGCGCGTGGTTTCATTCTCCTTGAACATGCGCTCCGACCTTCCATTCAAAGACGATCACAAAAGTAGTGTGCCTGTTGATCGGTTGCTCAAGCTCGCCGAAGGGCCACCTGCATATATTTCGCTACTTGGTACTGAGAGCTGGGAGCCGCCAACTAGCCTGTTCTCCACTGGTCTACCTGCCACGCCGCGCTTAGCCACGCCAGGATCGAAAGAGTTCCGCGTCACGCCCGCGACACTCCGCTTTTTCTCCGGCAAAGTGGATGAATTTGTCACGCGTATCCACGGCGTCGAGTCTGCCTATCGCCAAGCGAACGCGCGGATCGATCTGCAACACGAGGAACTCGATCGACAAGTAACGAAGATTGACGAGATCCGAATGCTATTGGGAGAGCTCCGCGGCGCACGGCAGGACCGCATTGAGGCTCGCACGCGCGCGATACAGGCAGGACAGCAGGCCCTCGTCGCGAGACTAGATCGCGTGCTCGCGGAGCTTATGAAGCGTGCAAACCCAACACTTAGTGACAACGAGACGAAGTGGTTCGACGAGCTGGGAAGGATTCGGGAGCAAGTGCTTGGTGCGGGTAAGTACGACGAGGAGTCGCTCAAGGCGCGTGTACAAGCGGTGAGATGCGATTGTTTTTTTTTTCTAGCGCGTGCGTTCCATACTCACGATGTCGATAATGACCCTACAGCTGAAACGGGAGTATGAGCGGCTGCTACCTCACTTGAAGGCACTGGGCGAGAGAGAACTCGCACATGCAAAGAGCATGCAGGAAAAGAACTTGGGTCTCGGTGTATCACAAGCCTTCGAGTTTGGTCAACAATTTAACAAGGAGTACGTCCCCATCCCCCTTTTAATCCGGGTACGTACAAGAACTGATTGTGGGACTTCTAGACGCACCAAGCTGGAGAAGCTTCAGACCGATGTACTCGAGCTGGCTTCTAGACTGCACCTGTCACTCGGCCGGCCGCCAACTCTACAAGGGTCATAAGCATCGCTACACTAGTACTCTCGAGGGGTTTTTTTTTTCAGTCATCGTTTTGTTGAGCATACATAGTCGTTCTGTATTTCATACTCCTTACACTACACGTTCTCACATTTTATGAAAGAGCATGTCAACTATCAAAACTCGAGATCAACACATCACTAAATCGGGGAAACCATTGTGAGGCTAGTGCTCACAGGCTGTGATATTGCCCAAATGACATATATCATACATTGACGCCGGCTGCGTATTTCCTTGCTAGCGACTTGTGCATGTGCCACGTTTTGCACAAATCGCACCGCTCAAAGTGGCGCAAACCCTCAGGCTTAACTCGACATCGTAAAACCTGCAAAATATTCCGGCAAAACCTGGATACCAGTATAAGACTAGCGCGATGTGCTCAACAGCTGCGACAGCTCAAGTCGTCCATAGCCAGAAGGACGAAAACCTTACAAGCCAAGCAACAAGTTGTTGACGTCGAGGAGGCAAACTCGGAACGTATACAAACTGACATTACTGTTGAGTTTCTCATTCTCCTTTTTTTTTTTTCTTTTTTTTCAACTCAGATTGTTCTTACATGTCATGATAGCCGTCTAGCTCTCATCATCAGATGGATATTAACATGCATGACGCAGAGCAACCACCTCCTTCAACGCTTCATCTCCCTCTGGCAGTAGAGCAATCTCAATCGAATTGATCCCATGGAAGACGGTCCTCCCAGTCTTCAAAATTTCCAGAGCGATCGTCATCGCCATCATTGAAGAGGAGTGAAAAGAGTATGCCCTCACCGATGATACATGACTTAGCTGTGACTGTCGATCTTATCACCGCAAACGGTGCCACTAGCAGTATTATCGGAGCCACAAGATCACCGCCTTGGTGCGTGGATGATTGGATGAAGCAAAGCTGTCTTCACGGGCACGAATTCTTAGAGAGTGCCCATGAGAATGTGTCACTATAAGTAGAAGTTGCGAGTTATCTGGTGTCGCACGTTGACATACTTTCGCGGAGTTGAGCATGGGGGCCATTTCCCCGATTACGGCTACTGTACATCTCCGCGCAACATCATCTCGTCAAGTTATGTGGCCATAATGTCAACTTGGTTCGTTCCGTTTTAAAGAGGGAATAAAATTAACGGAGAATCAATGCATGTAAGTACAAATGAACACACGCCCGCCGAAAATCAATGATTGTGATTTTTAAACAACGCTGTAACGCCCTGTTGGTGCCGGAGGATTGCGCATCTCCGCTTGGAGTGCAGCTGTGGAAGCTTCAATAAGCAGTCGCTTGATTTCGCGTACGGCATTCTCCACCTGTCAGTGATTTTCGGATTTAGAAAATATGAACAATTCCAATGAATTGAACAACGTACCCGGAACTCCTCGTTGGACTCGATGAGAAGGTGGAGCTTGGGAGGGCCGTCTGGTGGCGGCTCCTTTCCAGCATCGTAGTAGATACCTAACACAAGAGTTGTCAGCCCCCAGCCGGGATATTCCACGTAGTAACACAACAGCTCACCTTTGTTTGTGACTGATGCGCCAGTCATATCGATGAGCTAGAAGGTGTGTCTGGTCAGCCGACCATTTGCCCTACGCATCTAGCTGCCAGACGTACCTGGACCATCGTCTCTTTGTTCGTGACTCTCCACCTCGCCTTCTGAGGATAATCGTTGATTGGTACAATGGCGTGGAAATCGGTCGCATCCGGGTTGACTTTCCGGCTGACATCTTCGCCTTGAAGCTGGACCTGAAGTGCAACCTTGGAAGCGCGCAGTTGTGCGTTTAACTTCGCCATGACACTGAGAGCCTGCTTGTGAGCAGGGCTGTCCTTGCCAGCACGAGCAGCGGCCTCTTCTGCGGCGCGAAGAGAAGACTGCATCTTTTCCTCCTCCTTCGCATGTGCGAGACGCCGAGCAGCAGCAGCAGCGCCTGCGATCCCTAGAACCCCCTTGGATGTATCGGGTGCTGGACCTCGTTTAATCTCAACCTTGAAGTTGCCGAACGTCATATCATCCCCCTCCTTCTTCTCCGTAGAGACTTCAGCCTTCTCTTCTTCCGGCTCGCCGTAGGCCTTACGCTCCGCCTTTTCACGAGCGTCGCGTTCTTTGTCGAGTTTGTCTAGACCCTTTCCTCCGAAGCCAGATCCCGCGGCCTGAGCTTTGCCAGCTTTCACCTTCTCAAGGAAACCTGTGCGGAGTGTGTGAAGTGAATGAAGTATCTTCACTCGTGTATATGAGACAAACTTACCATTAGCTAACTCTTCTAATTCTTGGGGTACTGTCGCGTTGCTCGCTTTGAGAGCACGGAAAATGTCAACTGAATACCTGTCCTGCTCTGGGGTGATGAACGTGATACATGTACCCTTGTTTCCAGCTCGTCCAGTTCGACCAGCACGATGGACATAATCTTCCATGTGATTCGGTGCATCGTAATTGATGACTAGCTTTAACTGCTTTACATCTAGTCCTCTTGCAGCAACTGAGGTTGCGATAACGACAGGAACCACGCCGCTTTTAAAGTCAGAAATAGTGGTATCACGGTCGACCTGGTCCTTCCCTCCATGCAAGGACATAGCGAGATAACTCTTGCGGAGAAGTTCACGTAGCAGATTGTCCGCCGCTTCCTGGCGGTCTACGAAGATAAGCGTCCGTGCTTCCGAATCTTCATTGTACATCGTGCCCAAAATTTCGAGCAGGCGATTAAATTTGGTGTCCTCTGCGCGAACCTCCACAATCTGGTCGATCTCGGCAGCAACGACGGATCTGCCACCCACGGTGATCTCGAGAGGCTTTTTCAGAATCTTCCTCGCCAGCGAGTCCATCTGTTTTGGGAAAGTCGCTGAGAAGAGGAGCGTCTGACGATCGGGACGGATGTTGTTGACAATCTTCATGACTTGAGGCTCGAAGCCCATATCGAACATACGATCGGCTTCGTCCAAGACAAGATAAGTTACACGTTTAAGATTCGTGACGCGGCCAGAGTTTGCGGTGAGTAAGTCAATCATGCGGCCGGGTGTGCACACAATAATTTCTGCGCCTTTCTTCATGTCCGCAATTTGGTCTTTGATTGGTGAACCTCCGTATGCGCAAACGGCCTGACGGCAACGGACATCAATGGTCTACGAAATGGCGACATTAAAAGACACTTACCCGAAGATTCAACACTTTTAGGAAAGGTTTGCAATCTCTGTAGATTTGCACAGCCAACTCACGAGTCGGTGTCATGATGATTGCCATTGGCCCTTCCATCTGCTCGAGAGGGCGCTGATCCTTGATATGACGGAAGACAGGAAGAAGGAATGCAATAGTCTTTCCAGAACCCGTCTTCGCTACACCTATGACGTCGCGGCCTGACATGATGGCAGGGATCGCTTGGGCTTGGATTGACGTTGGGGCCGTGTAGTTCAGTCGCTTGATAACATCCAAACTGAAAAAGAAATAGATATGGATGGAACAGTAAGAGAAACCCCAAAAACAGTGCGTACACGCTGGCATGGAGGCCAAAATGACTCCACTTAGCAACTGGTCGCGGGCAGTCGACGCCACGAATTTTAATACTATCGAGCTCCAGTCGAAGTAGATCGGCATCCTCGTCGGTCATAGCTGCAACTTCAGGAGGTGGAACATAGAATTCCTTCCGGAACGGCTCATACTTGATTCTGTTGTGATCCACAGCAGCCAAGTCCTTTTTTCTTGCCTTCTTCGCTGCGAGGGCAAGGATGTCTTCAGGATTGAGATCAGTCGCGTCCAGTTCATCTTCCGCTTCAGCCTCTCCATCATCATCATCTGCACCAGCTTCGTTCATCCTGTCATCCCCTCGGTCAGGCAAACGACCAGGGCCTACCATCTTCTGGAGATCTTCCGCATTTACTTTCTTTACCTCATCCTTAACACCGTCCATGAAAGCGTCTAGGGGATCTACTTCGTCATATTGATCCACGTCCATGGCATTTTGTGCCTTGGCTTGAGCTTTGGCCCTAGCTTTAGCCTTGGATTCCGCATCGATGCGGTTCGCATCTTCATCGTCATCATCAACTTCGAGGTCTCCAATACCGGCCTCTCCGTCTTCCATGGTCATATCGACAGCAGGCATGTCTCCAAGCACCTCGAGATGGCGTTTCGTCTCGACTGAATCGTCCAGGGAAGACACGACCTTGTTGCCCTTGAGTAGATCGGGCTTAAGGGGTAGACCCTTAAGACCTAGACCCCCGAAGGCGGAGCGATTCAACGAGCCCGCGGGCTTTGAGGCGCCAGTGGTTGCTGGTGCTATGAGAGTACGGATCAAGTGATGAAATCACAATACTCAGTGGTGGAAAGGAACATACGCACCTTGAGGAGCAGACTTTCCTGCAAGCGCCATAGCCTTAGCCTTGGCTTCGCCCAAGGCTTTTTTAGCTTCTCTCTCTTTTTTCCATGCTTCTAGCCTTGCTCTCTTTGCCTTGAGCTTTTCGTCCTCGACTGGAGGAGTTGACTCAGACTTCTCGGGGGTATCTCTGGCGGGCGCGGGCGAGGGTTTGCGGTCTCGCCGGTCGCGAGAACGTGAACGTCGACGATCATCTCTACGCCTATCATCGCGTACGTCTCTTCGGTCATCACGTCTATCATCTCTTCTATCGTCTCTTCTATCGTCTCTCGAGTCGCGTCCCCTGCTATCTCGATAACGATCCCTGTCCCGGTCGCGGTCTCTGTAACGGTCACGATCCCTGTCGTCATTATACCTTGAGCTGGAGGGCCTTTGGGAGCTACGCCTGGTCGGCGATGGGGACCGAGAGCGATGTGAAGGTCTCACCCTCTTGTTTGGAGAGTCTGGAGAATATGACCTGTCCCTTCGCGGCATGATTCAAGTCGAGAGTGAGTCGAGTCCAGAGATGCTCAAGGCAACTCCAGACAGCCCTCAAAAAACCTTTCCCAGGGTTTGTCACGTGTCGATTATGTAACATTACATCATCTAGGACTGGACACTGGGACAAACCCGACAAGTATCATCATGGCTCCAGATTTGTTGGACCCTTCGGCGTTGATATCTCCGCTTCTTGATTTATTGCCCTCGAACAAAAAGCGATTAGAGTCCCAACAAGATGCCATCGTTGCTCTAATTCACTCTGCCTTCCATGCTCTCTCCTTCAGGCTCATCGCGGTCGATGATTCCTCTCCGGCGAGTACCACCGTAAATGGCATACTTCCCGAAGCCTGGAACGCAAATGGACCAGGAAATTACACACTCAGATACCGTCACGAGCAGAGCAGCCTTGAGTTCGTTATAAAAGCGATTAAGCTTGGTAGCCGTACGCTGATCAACGCCATTGCGGTGGAGGTTCGTGACCATCCTTCTTTTCCCGGTCTGGAGGCTGATATCTACGAATCAGAGCGATAAGACGGCATCATTGGATATTGCTACAAATGATTTTACGTCTCCCTCTTTCTTCCCGCTTGACTCAAAAGCGGAAAATTCTCCGCCTCTCATCCATGGCTATATTTCGTCCAATCGTGTCGCGGACTTCATCTGCCAACTTAAGCTAAAGGTCATCCAGAATATCATGCCTGGCTTGCACAAGGAAGGATATACTGAGGGCTCGGATCCTCGCCAGTCCCCATATAGTCCTAGACGAGAATCACCCACTAACGATCCTGTCCGCCCACAGCCCTCCTCATCTCCTTATGTTCCTGAGCGTCCTTTCCGCGAGCCTACTCGTCTTCCATCTAGAAACCCGCTCGAGATTGGTCGTAGCGACCTCGATCCGCTCGGTGTCGACCCATTCAGTAGTTTCGGGCCACCGCCACTGTTCCCTGGTTCTGGTGGCGATGGGATGGTTGTTGGTCCCAATCACCCAATCTTTGGCCGTGGGCGAGGAACGATGTCTCCAACTCGCGGGCCATGGGGCGGTGACGGTTTCTTGCCGCCTATGGGGGCGCCACCAGGCGCTCGATTTGACCCGGTTTGGCCAGGAATAGGGCCATTCCCAGGTAGCACTGGTCTCCCAAGGGGGGGTAACCCAAATGGCACGCCTGGCGGAGGAAACCTTCATGGCCCGGATAACGACGAATTTATGCCTCCAGGCGCCGTAAGCGTCCTTCTGTTCTTCGATGCTGTTCGCTGATGACGTTATGGCTTGTAGCGCGATATGTTCATGTGAAAGGAAAGATGCTGTGTATAATATTGGATGACTCTTGTAGTAGCATCGTAGTGTTGTGTGACGAGTCAGACCTTCAGACCTCCCGAGGCGGTGTCACGTTCTGCTGGTGCCCGGTCCGCCGACTGGGCGTGTATAAAATAGGCGTGTATAAAATCGGAAATATAATCATAACCGTAACCGACTTCTCGCCTAACGCTCCAGACCCACATTTCTACATACATGCAGGCTACATATCCTCTCAGTAGCCCATCCTCCCCCATACGAGCCAGAAAGAAGAGTGCTCCCATACCTGGCTTCAGGGTACCGCCGAAGCCCAAGCGTCCTCCCATCGAAGAGCTGACCCCTCGGGAACTCAGGGATATCCATGACAGAAACGCCAAGATCCTCGCCACTCCGTCCGTCGACCCATTTCTGCTTTTGTCCATGACAGGACCTTCGACATCTGACGCATATATCTCGAATTTCCCTTTTTTTTCGGGGTTTTTCTCACAGGGCACCGTCTACATCGACATATGTCCCGCGTATAATGGCCGAGCAGGCCAAGATCGAAGCACAACTACACGAACTCGAAGGGATGCGAGATATACAGGTCGGTCTCGAACTGACCCGTATCAGCGAGGACGAGCAGATGTCAGTCGACAAGGCGCCAGAGCCGCGTCCGATCGAGGCTAAAATACGAGCGCTCGAAAAGTTCGTACGTGTCGTGTCGCTATCTAAGTTTCTACCTCCACCTCCCTCCCAACCACCACCACCCTTATTTTTTATTTTTTTATTAATTTTCTTCGACCGCGTATCCATCTCGCTTTGTCGTCGTTCTCTTTATATATATATATATACTCATGATGATTCTCTATTCTCTATTTTTTGTTTTCAGGGAAGCGCTTTCCGTCAACAACATGGTGACAAGGTGCCGAGATTCTCACTCGAAGAAGCTGAAGAACTTGAGCAGCAGGCACATGCTGCGGATCTCGAGAGGAAACGACGTCTGTTAGAGAGGCGGGAAAAGCAGGGCCTGACGACGGTGAATGGCGGCGCTTTGACTCGAGAAGGACGAGAAGCGCGCATCTGGGCGTTCATGTGCGATGACTCCCTTGCCGATCTCATCACGACAAAATCTGATTCTGATGTCTCTGTCGCCCTTCAGGAGTTATAAAGGCTCGGAATCTGACCTCGAAGATGACGACGACGACGACTCGGAGGATGAAGACCCGTCAACGTGGTTCTATGATGATCAAGATGACGGAAGAAAGGGTCAGGACATCGTTGAGCCCGATGCTGAGGACATGTCGGACATAATCCGCGTCGATACCAGCAGAATTTACTACAACACGTTTTCTGAATCGTGAGATGGGGATTCAGCTGCCCCACGGCGTGTTATAGATCTCTGTATTGTTTCTTGTTGTAGCTTTGTAGTATCATAAGTGCGATTATATTGCGAGAAGCAGACTACCCAAAATGTGCGCAGAGCATGTGGTGCATAAATTGATCATCGCGAGCGTTATTTCGTGAAATTATGAGGGGTGGTGTGGACGTAAGTAGGGAAGCAGGGGAAGCCTTAAGCCTCAATCACTGATCCCGCATGTGAATCGGGCAGCTGTTACCACGCTGAAGCCAAGAGGACAAGCATACTGTGACATAAAGTAAGAAGATCAGCGGCACACTATTTGAACTTGGTGCTTGCCTTCGTGAAAAACACAGAGGCAGCTCAAACGCGCGACCACAGAGTCTTCCACAAACTCTTCGAAACAAATGATACCTGAAAAAATTAAAAATTAAAAATGAGCAGAACTTGATATGCGAACAATCGGCCTTGTCTTACATTCAGCGCCAATAAGGGGACTTTCCCCGGGAAGTACATATGTCAAATACTTGGTAGTTTGTGGAGAATGACCCTTGCCACCATCCAGGCAATTCCTGACGTGCGTTTCCTGGTTGGCAGCTGGGCCAAGCTCAGCTAGGTTCTGACTACAGAGAGGGCATCTGAGATTGTAGTATTAACGAGGTTCCTAACCAGTTGACTAAACACAGAAACACCTACTCTGCAAGATCGCTCAGGTGTGAGCTGGTCTCTCTCGATAGGTTGCGCACGGAGAGCCTCGCTTGGTCGACGAAAATCCTCTCCATCGATGCCATGCCATTGTCACGGAATCGGCCGGAAGCGGGGATACTTACTGCTTCGTAACACGATTGACAAACGCGTTGAGAGGACGTCGACGCAGTGGAATCAGGGTAGGTGGGATCTCGGACGATCTCGGACGGGTCAAGGGGAACCCTGTACGATGAGCAACGGTCGCAGAAAATGCGCCCGCAACGACGACAGTGCTGTGACGTTCATCAAGATGGATTACGTGGAAAACAATTAATTTAACAACTCACGTGCTGGAGAAAATCAGCCACGATCAGTCATGTGGACGTAAAAAGAGTCTCTTAGACGTACTCGACGGAGCAAGAGACCGAAACGACGCTGACAACTGCGGCAACTCTGAACATGATGATCCCTCTCCCAAAGCGCATTCATATCATGCGGTGTAGGTGGGGTATATTTTGGTGCAACCACCTTTTGTGGGGCCTCGTGAGTAGGGACTCTAAATTCGGAAGCTTGCGATAGGTGGGGCGTTAGATCCGTGGGCGTCCTAAGTGTAGACTGACGGCTAAGGTAGTCTGCCGAGAACGATCGCGCAGAAGGGCGCATTGTACCCTGCGGCGACGAGCTGGGATAATGAAATTCATCGTCATCATCGTCCTCTTCCTCGGAATGATCGTCATCTATGCACGCCAGCACTTAGCGTGGTACCACGGAAGGTGGTAGAGACTTACCACCGGTGCTAAAAAGCAAACCCTGAACACCGGCTGCCAACCGTCGCCGGTCGAGTTCTCGACTATATGCGTTTAGTAAAACCTCTGCCTGAGTCTTACGCTCTGAGTCGTCGTCGCCTGGATAGGTCGCTTTAGTCCGAACCGGAAAAACGACTACTCTAGTGCGTACCCAAGATGCCCTGCCTCAATTCCGTCGTAGCACGCTCAAGGTTTGCGATAGCTCTGCGAGCCTCAACCGCCCAGTTCAACTGATCAAGGGCTTCAAAATCTCCGCCCTGCGGACCAGCGAGATACCGGGCACGCGCGACGTAGTCCTGTGCCGCATATAGAGTGACCGCGACTGAGGGTGAGGGTGAAAAGGCGGTGGAGGACCCAGCGGTAACAAAAGACTGAGAATCGCCGTAAGCTTCCCCAGGATCTAAGAGGGGTGTAGGAGCGGAACCATGGGCAGGATTTAGATTAGGATCGCGATAGAGACCGGGAAGATTGACTGTGTTCGCCCGGGAGGGCACCATGGTGCCATCATTGAGCCAGTGGTGATACGCGCCATCAGGACCGAGGAAGGGCAAGGGGGGAATGTCCAGACGCCGCCTCATCACGCGAACCCAGCGTCTTCTTCGAACCCAAGAGTGAGCAGACATTGTACCAGGACGAGAGCGCGAGCTGCCACCAGAGCCTGACGTGCTGAGTGCCGCAACAGCGGACCCCCCAGCCAACAAACGCTCTAGTAGAGCGGGCGGCTTAGCTGTCCACCGTTCATCAGGATCATCGAACGATCGAGCGTACTGCCACCCCGTTCCTGCATCGACTTCGGGAAGCGTCACTTCTAAAGTCCAGTCAGAGCTGATGCCAAAATGTCAATAGCTAGAAAAAGTTGATCTCGAGGAGGTACTCACAGCCAGAAGTGGCTCCTCTCGACGCCACTCTGGATGTCCCTTACACCGGGCTTTGGGAGCTTGAAAGGCTCTTCTCTTAAGGGTAGAAGCACAGCACTCCTCCACGCAGGAACAAGTTTTTTTCCCGTCGACTCGTCCGGCTTGAGCAACTTTAATTCAAATGGAGGGCGACGTCCACTTTTCCCCAAACCAGACGGGGAAAACTTTGGCCGCCCACCGGAGACGGCCAAAGTCTTTAGTCGAGTATCGAGTCGTTGATTCTCATACAGGATAAGAGGAACTGTAGTATGCACAGCCAATGTATCATAAGTGGCGGAGGAGTGCCGCCATTGTTCAGCCTCGAACCTCGAAAGGACCTGGGAGAAACCGTCACTGGTCGCAACGCAAACAACAAAAAGCTGGCGTACTTCACAAATCCATACTTCAAATACGGCAGCTGATGCATCGTATGCAGTTTCACCCCAATTATTTCGGACGAGGGGGTTGGCTGACTGCTTCGTCAGGAGGTAAAGGACAATGGGAAGATGTCCCTTAGAGGCGGCGTTCACTAGAAAAATTCTCAGTGATATGATGTCGCGAGGCTAGCAAAACTCACTGAGAGGAGTCCATCCGCCTTTGCTTCGTATGTCGACGCCATGTACACCATCGACAGACTCCGCCGCACCACCACATTCACACAGCCATAGAACAATGTCCAGATAACCCTTCCTTAAGGTCGTGGGGTTGCGAAAAACAAGAAGGCGATTTGCATACCTTAGAGCACGCGTTATGTAAAGCCGTCCAACCATCAGCATCTTGCGCATGGATGTCTGCGCCCTTTGAGATCAAAAACTGGACGACGTCCAACCGACCTTGCAAAGCGGCTTTATGTAAAGAGGTCTAACGAAATTAGTGATTCAGAACGAGCAAGAGTAAACATCGACGCCTTATACCTCTCCTTCCCTATCCTCTAGGTCTACGATGGCCCCACACGCTTCGACCACTGTATGTCTTTCATCAGAAAGCATGCGAACTAGGGGATAAGCTGGCCTTACACCATTTCACGATATCGATATAACCTCGGCTAGCAGCAGCATGCAAGGCTGTCAAACCAGTCCGCGAAGACGCGCCATTCACTAAGGAGAACGATTCGACGTTGCCAGTCTGCAAGGCGTTGTTTATGATTATCTGCAGGAGGGGCAAATCACCAGAGGAAGCGGCAGCATAAAGCGCTTCAAGCTGAGCAGGAGACGCGTGAGGTTGTGCAGGGGGAGAGGGGTTTGGATTAGGATCAGGACGGGGAGGCGAAGTTTCATGAAGGGCTTCATTCGACGAGGGATATTCGGTCAAATCTGACGAGTCGAACGGAACAGCTACTTGGCTCTCAGAAGGAGACGGCGTAGACGTAATAGTGTCAGAACTTGGCACAGGAAGCACGCCTGAAACTGCGTCCACGTCGCCGATGCCAGGGTAGACAAATTCCTCTTCCTCTTCGCCATGTGCATCTTGAGAGTGCAACTCTTCCTGCGAGTCTGTAGGGTACGTGAAGGAATCAGAGTGAGGACTCGCGATCCTAAGTGGCATCGTGTGCGTAGAATGTGTGACATCAAGACGCGACAGCAGACAAGACCGAATTAAACACGTACTCGTCAATTGTTCCTAGAGGATGTCTATCATCTGAATCGCTCATATTGGTAACGAAGAGCGCAGAACAGGCAACACGAGTCGAGTCAAGCGTGTTGAGGTCAGACGAGTCTCGAGTGGAAGCGCGCTGTTTTGGGTCGCTGACAAATTCGGGAACACGTGATGGATAACCCCGAGTCCCCGACCTGACCCCGAGGAATTGCCGATAAGCTGAAGGTCATTACTACATGCTTGCTGCCCTCTCAACGCCAACCGAAATTTTACTCAGTCGACCTCGTCTTGCTGCTCTCTACTCCCGCATGTCTCAAGCTCAGTTTAGTGTCTCGAATGATCTGCAACAGGGTATTGGCCGAAAACCCGTCGTGATCCCCGTCTCTTCTCGCCTTCATGAGGGGCGGGCCTTAGCACAAGATGTGTGGACAATCTTCAAGTATGTCCCGACTCCTGTCGTTCGTTTGACCCGTTTTTGACATGCTGTAGTGCTGCCAATCTGCCACCAGATTGCTTAAACCTTGGTCAAGGGTATATGAACTTTGCGCCACCGAAATGGATCACAGTTGCCGCCGAGGAAGCGCTCAATATTGTGGGACCAAATCATTATTCTCATCCTAGAGGGCGTCCGCGTCTGCTCAACGCAATCAAGCAATTCTATGGCTCCCAGTTCAACAGAGACCTTAAGATTGATTCTGAGATCATTGTCACAAGTGGGGCTAATGAAGGCAAGTATTTCTTGGCATCTTTTTGGCATCAACCGTTACTTACTAGCCATGATGCGCAGGGCAATACTCCGTCTTCACGGCTTTCTTGGAGCATGGAGACGAAGTCATTATGTTCGAACCTTTCTTTGATCAGTATTTGCCATCTGTCGCATTCAACGGCGGAAAGCCTGTATATGTCCCCTTGCATCCGCCCTCTCACGACATTCCCAAGCCGACCAGTAATGATTGGTCAATCGATTTCGAAGAGCTACGGTCCGCCTTGCCCCCATTACTTGAGGTGTCATGTTGACCGTGTCCTCCCAGGGCCGCCATTACTCCTCGTACCAAAATGATTATCGTTAACACCCCTCATAACCCTGTTGGAAAAGTTTTTACCCGTACTGAGCTGGAGAAGATTGCCGCCCTCGCAGAAGAGTTCAATCTTCTCGTCATGGCAGACGAAGTAGTGCGTTCGGAATTGTCTCGCTATCCTGGGTATCACCTCAACACCAGTTTTTACCAGTACGACTGCCTGGTCTTTGACAACAAAGAACATATTCGCATCGCCACATTTCCCGGGATGTGGGAGCGCACCGTCACTGTTGGATCCGCTGGAAGCGAGTTTCCTCTCTGCCTCCTAGAGAGCACATTCTCACCTCCCGCCTAGAGTCCTTCGCCGCTACTGGGTGGAGAGTGGGCTGGCTGATTGGACCCCCCTCCATATTAAACCCAACCTTGGCAGCCAGTACCCGGATCGTGTTCTGCACGAATTCCCCTCTTCAGGAAGCCGCCGCTGCTGGACTAGAACAGGCAGCCGAGCGCCAATTCTTCGAAACTCAGCTGAGGGAGTACCAGGAGAGACGTGACATATTTGTCAGCGCATTTGACCGACTCGGAGTCACCTACACACTGCCGGAGGGGACCTATTTCGTTCTGATGGTCCGTCCTTAACCCCCTAGTCATGACCACCCTGTTTATTTTTTTTCTCTTCCAGGATTCATCGAGCGTCAAGATCCCCGATGATTATCCCTTCCCGGAAAGCGTATTAGGAAGGGGTCGCGATTTCAGGTAGGCTTCCTGGCTATATGGGGTATGCCGTTAACGTTCTGGACCAGGGCAGGCTGGTTCATTGCAATGGAGATCGGGGTCTCTTCGATCCCGGTGAGCGAGGTACGCACCCTCAGTTTTCTTACCTAAATCATGGCCGGTTCACGTCTTTTAACTCTAGTTCTACTGCAACGAACACGTGTCAATAGGGGAGAACTATATTCGCTTTTCTTTCTGCAAAGATTTAGACACCTTGAAGGCAGCCGGAGAGCGCTTGCAGAACCTCAAAAAGTACTTGGCTTAGAGTTGTCGGATAGAAGACGTCGTTTCTTGTGTAGACAAACCAGTGCAGTGGTCAGCCTGAGTCCCGAATATGTTTTGTACAGGTTACAGAATATAATTCTAACCCTGCTCAGCAGGAGCAGTTGTAGTCGCCCCAATGGCGGATGGACCACCCCGGTTATGATCTACGATCGATTCCTCCAACTCATCCACGATTCTCGACAGGCACTCGTCCCGAGTCCCCTTGTTGTCGTAATATGTAGGATTGGAAGCAGCGCGACGCGCTAGGAAGGTCCAGGAGAGCGCCTGGACACCCTCCTGCTTGTTTCGGATGTGTCCGCGGTCTCGATGATGCTTGTACCACTGCCGCAACTGATCCGAACGCAGAAGCCGGGACTCCAACGGAAGACCTCCCTCCAGGAATCGCATGTACGTGTCTTTATCCTCTGCTTGACAGAATAAGTGAAAGTGGCCCATGTCCCCGTGTCGTACGGCGCGTCCTTGCATATGAACAAGTTCCTCGAGGGTATAACTTCGAAGCCGGCGCTCCGCCCCATCGTTGTGTAAGGTAAAATACTGTGTGCCCATGACCACCACGACCGCTGCACGAACGGGTAGCGTCCAACACGCTTCCCTAGCCACAACGAGCACCCGGACGATACCGACTGCGTACAAGTCCAAAATGGTCTCTCGATCCTGTTTATGCAGGCCCGAGTGTGAAAAGAAGCCGACGCCCTTCGAAATGAAATCAGAAAGGCCGCGGTCTTGCAGCCTGTTGATGTAGGGCCGGAGTGACTCTACGGATATGTCAGATGGGAGGTATCCGGTCTCAGACCCCGTTTCGAGCGCGCGGTTGACGATGAGGTCCAGCGCGACGGAAGAGCATTGTGCCCGAGATGGTACGAACACGATCGCAGGACTTGAACTGACTGAGACGATGGCGGCTGATGCCGGTCTAGCCATGGCCTTAAATAAAGAGGGAGAGTGGGGGATCGCGAATGTATGAGTGACCACTTTTAGCGCTTGGTCCCGGTCGCTGGGTCTAAAGCTGTGGAAGCCGGACGGGTCTACGTCCAGCCACGTGGCTAGGTCCGCTGAGTCGTCCAGCGACGCAGAGAAACCGACGGTGCGGGTCGGCTGAGCTTGTACAACGCGACGGAGAGAAGATACGGCAAGCTCATAATGCGTGTCCAATTGCTCGAGGTTCTCGAGAACCACCAGCTCCAGTCCAGGATATGTTTGAGCCAAATCCTTCTCCTCGGAGAGCGCGGCCAGAAGATGAACGGAGGTGGTCAGGCGTATCTCCTTGCTTTTCGCCGGCGCAAGCGCCCCCGAGCCCTTGACAAAATTCATGGAGAATCCCATCGCAGTCAGTAACCCACGTAAATCCGACATCCATTCCATGACGATACTTTGTCGTGGTGCGATGACCAGAACATAGCCTGGCTTTGCAATGCGAGATAACGTCTCACTGTCCAGAGATTTAATGAGCCCCAGGACGGAACGAGACGATGATCATCTCACCAAACCAAGATGTGACCCAACGTAGACTTGCCGGAGCCAGTCGGCGCACAAACAAGGGCGTTAGTCGCTGTATTCACAACGCTCCAGAATGCTTGGGTTTGAATCGCATTTAAATTGCGCAATTTCGAGGAGAATAATTCCCGAAGAACGTCATTCTGCAGAACAGAGAGTGACAAGAACGGAAGATTAAGACGTGGTGTATGGCTGTTGGACCGAGCTGGCATGACCAAATCATCGAAGGAAACTCTAACTTCGTCTTCGGCACCCATCCACCTCTCAGAGACGTAGCGTATGGTCACGAAGGGCGGGATCTGCCCTTCTGGTATCGAAATTAGAAACTCGATACTCAACTCGTTCGTTGATTGTCGGAAAAGCAGATGGGAAAGCTGTAGGATCACACCCTCCTCGTGATCTTCAACCCAGAGCCAGAAGGGTTCGACAGAACCATGCCTGGAACTCCACGAAAAGGCACCACGCACGTGGGTATCAATTTTAAGAACATCGGGACCAAGAGGGCGCAGAGAATATGAGACATGGAGAGCAGGGAATTGTTTAGCAGCGTCAAGCATAGCTTGTCCTTGGATTGGGTTGAGATGGACCAGGTTTCCGAGCTCGGTTGGTGACATCCGCACTAGCTCTGAGACAGAGTAATCCATGGCGAACACCTCTAGCCCATAAATTACATCCTGCTTCAGGTTGAACTGCCTCAGTTCGTGGTCAGAGGGCCAGAGACGTTTCTCGATAGCCTTGCTCATTCCCATGAGCACAGCGCTTGTGCTAGCCAATTTCCTGCTGATAGCTATTTCAAGAAGGGCACGAGCAATACGCCCGGCGTTTTGTGCGACGAAATGCATATCTGATACCAGGGCAAAGTCTTCCACAGGAATCCGAGAAATATAGCCTTGGAGTAATATGTTGACTTTGCCCTGTCGGGTAAACAACTGTTCTGGTTCGTTGGCGGATTTTCTTGACTTGTTCCGAGAACCCTCTCCACCCTCTCCACTTACATGGACCTTGCCCGAACTGTTTTCAAATGCATTCTGTACGGAAAGAAGTCAGACTGAGCACTCGTGCAATCTTTCTACTCACTTCCACGTCGTGTGGTGCCAGATCAAGCAGCGAGGCAAGCTCCTTTGTCTCATTGTCTCGAACTTGGATCTGATCGAACTGCAGATCGTTGTAACGACGATTTATATAGAGGCGTAGTGTTTGAACAAAGTCACTTACCTCAGTGCTGAGGCAGACCATGGCAAGAACACGTTCCTCCGTCATATGGGCTCCAAGTTCCCGGTTAAAGATCATGATGGACTTGTGACTGATGTAGTATTTTGCCGCAATTCTTCCTAGATCGGTGATGGTAAAGGAACCGCTTTCTTTAGCGTGATCAATCATGCGGGCTTCCACAAGGTTGTCTGCTGCAGAGAGAACCAGCTCATGTCGCTTGCCGTTTAGTGATCGATCATCCCGGAGGATGTCATGAGACATCCCTTCATACCATAATAAGAGTCATGATGGTCATCTCAGGGGAATAACTCACCATATAGCCAAGGGTTTTTTTGCATCCGCGCGAAGAGATAGGTGTACCCTAACCATCTAACACCGTCGCCTACTGTCGCCACAGTACCAAGAGCGATTTCGGCATTCATTGCATCGATCCTGCCTTTTATGAAACTCCAAAAGAGGATCTCAGCCACAGTCTTGTCGAAGAATACAATACATACTTTGACTCGATGGGATTCTGCACATATTGTCAGACGAGGTCATGTAAGAATCCAGGCAAGATGCCATTACCTGAGAGGTGACTGCATCTAAGTAATGCTGTAATTTGTCTCCGGTTGTGCAGATGAACCCCTGCCCGCTAGTTGCCAAGCCGGGTCGCCCAGCGCGACCGAACACTTGGAGAACATCTAACACAGACAGATCTACGAATGAGCCCTTGGAGTCATCGTATACTTGGGTGCCTTTGATGATGACTAGACAAATGCAAGTGGGTGACAGTGTACGTTCATAGTCAATCAGGTGTGCTGACCTGCGTGAGCTGGTAGGTTGACTCCCCACGCAAGCGTAGCGGTGCAACATAAAACCTACTTGGATTCAGAGGACGGAGCAGCCGGAACAAGTGGTATTTACCTTGATAGCTCTCGCACTGAACATCTTTTCTATCATATTTCTATCCGTGCGTAACATTCCAGCGTGGTGAATCCCAAAACCATCATCGAACAATTGTTTCATCTCTTTGTTTCGGGAGGTACTTATTTCATGGCGGAAGTGACCGAAATTCGGATGGTCTTGACAACTGAACTCTGACAGGATGTCTTCCTTAGAGGCCGCCTCCTGGAGAGCTAAAGCAGCCTTGACCGTTTCCTTCCTGGCATGGACGAACACCATGGCTTGGTGTCCAGCTTGAACAATCTCGGAAACCTTCTCGAAAGTCACGAGGTCCAGGTTCATTTTTGACTGCAGGCTTCCGGGCTTTCCCTTGACGCCAATAAAATGTTGCTCAAGTGGGACCGGCCTAAATGATGAATCGAAGAAGAACAGTCCTTTCTGTCGCGAGACGCTAACACCAGATAAGCCTCATGATATTAAGCGAGAAATTCCCAAACCTTAGAAAATCAGCAACATCAACGTAATTCGGAAGCGTGGCACTCAGGCCCACGATACGGATAACAGATTGACTTGATTCCACCTAAAAAAAGGTGAAGATGTCAGCGAAGCGCGTTCAAACCTCAATGAGACATACCTGGCGCAATGTTCGCGCAACAATAGCTTCTATAACTGCACCGCGTTCTTCGCTCAAAAGGTGAACCTCGTCTATAATCAACAGTTTTAGCAGCTGCGTCGGAATTTTTTTCAAAATCATATATTTCCTTAAGGGAGATAGGCATACCGATGCAATGTCCCCTTCACCGGTTGGTCTCCTAGTGACGACGTCCCACTTCTCTGGCGTTGTCACGATGATCTGTGTCTCCGCTATCTCTGCTTTTGTCATTTGCATGTCACCAGTAAGCTCCCGGACACGGATGGCAAGCCACTGAAGCCGTTTGGTGAATTTCCTCACGATCTCAGCAGCCAAGGCCTTCATAGGAGCCCTGAAATAATTAACGTAATAAGATTCCTGGCTTTAGTATACAAAGTTGGAAAATTACACATATATGATCTTGAATTTATCTCTTCGGATAGAAGCGGGAAGTGATTGTGATCCGGAACGAGCGCGATGTTGGTCTAGCACCCGGAGAATTGTTAGCATAGCGATATCCGTTTTACCCTAAACAATACAAGTGAGATGAGATGCTGGTGCCGCTGTCAGGATGACGGCCGACGCACAGCACCGGTAGGAGCTAGAGGAGAGGGTATCAACGATTTGCGATAGGCCGCATGGAAAGTGCTTTATTACCACACACCAGCATATTCTCATTTGATCCATAGGCAGTTGGATAGATGATAGATTGCATCCTATTCAACGACGAATAGCCCTACGCAGTTCTCAATAAATTTGAATCCTTGTCATAACCAGATCGGATGTACTGGGAATGACTTCTTCGCTAACTCATCAAGTTCGTTCACGGAGATGAGCCTTTCTGTGGTCCGTGGAGGCATTGACTTTGCAGGTGGGACGACGAGTTCTTCATAGTACTATTACTCCGTAAGCACAATGATCGGCATATGGGGCAAAAATTGACATACGTCTCGAACGTGGTGAGTGGTCCCCACCGGGAGAGTAAACTTTTTACCGGAATGCGACAGTATATTTCCTTGAGAGGACGCCGAACTGTACACGTGCGGTAGAACTTCTGGGGCAGGCGCCTGTCGGGATGAATAATGTGAAGTTGTATGTCCGTAAGTGGGAGAAATTACGAAACTGAGGGTCCCTCAAACAACGGTCGTTCCGCGTTGTTCCGAAGAGTCTCCTCCATCCGTTTTTTCGCGGCGATTTGTGTAAGATTGGCTCCACGATCTGAAATCAAACTTAATCCTCTAATTTGTGTTGGAAAAGAGGAGAGCGTTTACCGGGAGCGCTGTGTCCATCAATGGCCACTGTCGGATCTTGAGGTCTCTTCAGAGCTATTTCCAGCTTTGTCAATATTGACATCAACGGACGCTCTCCGCGGAACGTAAGGTTGGATTCACCCCCGCCGCAATGTGAGACCTTTTGTCGAGAATTTCGACAATCATGTCCATGTCATCATAACCTATCATGTCGAACAAATCTTCCGAAATCGCCTCATTCGAAGCACGAGACGCGAGGGCCGCGTGTATATGCGACAGGATTGGTTGCAATTTTACTTCTCTAATTAAAAACACAATATTGGGAGAGATGATCACACCCCGGTGATCAATAGTACACGTACGAAAGTAGCTTGCTCATCAACCTGTCACGCGGTGCCGCCACTTTTTGCGAACGGTACAAGTCGAGCACCGTTTCCTGACACGAGGCTTCTGGATCATCGGATAGCTCAGACACGATTTCATTGCCACCTTAAGCGATTGGCATCAAGTCCGCAGCGACGTCAAGGGGGCACACGATCGGTACCTTTCTCGAATACCTTGAGACTGGGGTGAGTAATCGTGGTGGTGTTAGTTGGGTGCACGTTGCACTATGTGCATACACCAGACGCACGATGTCCAGCACTCTAATGCGCGATCGCCCGAATGATCTTGAGAAGGACTGATCAAAAATTCGATATGCCGAAGGAAATCGGACATGATGAGTGAATGAAGCTCAGTCTGAGGCAAGTCGCACCAAGTCACGACGCGCGGCTCGACCGGTCCGGGTTACAGTCCCCTCTGCCACTCCTCCGCCACCGCCACCGCTCTGCCAATTGCAACTGCAGAGTCCACCAGAGAGCACCAGTGGACACCATGGGTTCCACGTGAGTTCACCTCTAGTTCCAGCTTCCATTACTCTCAAGCTCAATGTCGTCCTGCAAGTGTGCCATCCCTCTATCTCGATCCCCAAATTCGGGATTGGGTCCTATTCCCAATTACACTTGTCATGGTGCGACCTTTTCTTCATTGTCGCTATACTTGCACTTATGTGTTAGTCTACTTTAGATACTCGTAGGGGTGTTAAGACACTATGTCGTCGTCCTTTTACAGTCATCTCCAACAAAACTGCCACGAGCAGCAATCCGGGAACAGTGCGTGACCACGTAGCGAAGCACCGCTGCGAGTTTCTCTGACGCAACCTCCAGACGGGCCCTCGTGCGCTCTAACGTCCTACGCGCGACATCTACAATTTCCCCTATACCATTTCACTTCTACCAGGCCATTTCGCGGGACTTATCGAAGGCGTTTGCCGAGGGTACGTACCTTAAGGACGGTCCACCGAAGCAAGGCGAACAATCGGCACCACCCAATCCACTCTCCGATCCCGCGGCCATGGACGGGATGATGGCGGGAATGCGGACGCAGATGGTGATGATGGTGCCGCAAATGATCGTGATGGGATGGATCAACTTCTTCTTCGAAGGGTTCGTCCTGAGTACGTGCTACCTACCCCAATCCGATATGCGCCTGTCGTGGCTGATGAATGTTGGCACTTGACTTGACAGTCAAGTTGCCCTTTCCACTGACCTTGGGTTTCAAATCCATGCTCCAGCGCGGGATTCAAACCCCCGACATGGATGTTCGTTGGGTGTCGTCATTGTCGTGGTACTTTCTGAACTTTTTCGGACTAAACGGTCTCTATCGCATCATTCTTGGTGGAGACGAAGGTGGGTCTTGGCATATCGGACATTTCTTTGGTCCGTGCCTAATATATACTCCCAGGGGCAGATGTTACACAGAATCTTGCTGCCAGTCCTTTCGCCCCCGCTACGCCTTCAGTCGGACAACCTCAGGACTTCAAAAAACTGCTGAAAGCAGAGCGTGACCACTTAGAGTTTGCGGAAGGGATGCACAAGTGGATAGGAGATGATGTTGAGACGCGCATATTGAAAAGATACGGTAGAATGTGAAGATGTTTTCTCAAATTCTATTGCAGGATTGCGCGAGTGCTTCTATTACAATATGATATGAAAGGCGGTAAGAGTAAAGGGACAAAGTGGCTCTAGCTGAGCTGAATACAACGTGAGCGCCGAGCGCCAAGCATCGGGTGTAGCGTAAGATACATGTCAGATGGGGATAACAAGGGGGTTGCAAGGCGCACAGGGGAAATATTAAGTGCCGCCGGGCTATACAAGGCCATCATACAGTGAGAGTGCCTGTGGCGGCGTGAGAATAACGTGAGGTAAGTCACAAGGGACGATGGGGGACGGGACGTACGTCCATCACTGTAGGATCTTGTTTACTACACTCGACGAACTCATTATAGGTAATATTAGAATCCTTGTCCTTGTTCATGCTTCGGAATATCTTTTCCACTCGCTAGGCAGCAAAATCAACGCATGTTTAGCACGGAAGGGAGAGACGGACCTTTTCCGGCGTTTCCTCGTTCTCAGGGAGCTTCAGCATCTGACCAGTCATCTTATAAATGGCTTGAACTATTTGTAGCATTTCCTGGTAGGTTATGTGGCCGTCCTTATTAATGTCGTACAACTGGAATGCCCCTGCGTATGCACCGATGAGGTCAAGTAGGGAAACGTCGGATAGCGACAGACATTTTAGTTTCTCTTCTAGGGTGCCTCGGCTAGTGGCACTGAGGGCACAGATGAACTCCTTGAAGTCGATATAGCCGTTCTTGTTCTCGTCAAAGACGTCGAAGACGTAGTTCGCGAATTCGCCGGGGTCGCCAAATGGGAAGAATTGAGTGTATATTTTGCCGAAGTCCTTCTTGTCTAGCCGGCCCTCGGGGCAATCCATGATGAATCCATGATACCTAAAAGAGCCGTCGGAATGGGATAGACTGGGACTGTCGGGGTGGAGACTAACCATTGTTGAAGCTCTCGCTTGTCAACTGGTAGATGAGAATATAAGGATAGGATGGATGAGGAAGAATACAAGACTAACAATAGGTATTCTTCTGAAGATCTGAGAGTTGTTCTGGGGTGAGCTTTGATTGAGATTTGCCCATGATGAGAGAGAGAGGAGAGAGAGGAGTACCGGACCGGGGATAGAGCTGGGAGGGTAAAGTTCATTTGCGGATATGGATGGATTGATTGGCAGGTTTTGGGAGTGCCGCCTCATGTTGTTGTAGTCGAGTAGGCGAATTACGTGTGGTGGATCCATGTTTGAGCAACGTCTATGAACGCCTCTCGCCCCCCCAGTATTACCAGACCATCAGCAGATCGTCATATGCCGTATCCACTTTTATTTATTAAATCGAACCGATCAGTTCAGCTGGGTTTCTGGGCTGATCCCGTCCCTCCTTACTTTTAATTCACCTTTGTCCTCTCTTCCCTTTCTTCTCATCTCCGCCCTCCCTCTCCCTTCTCTCGCCCTCGCCCAACATGTGCTACATCTATGGTTCCGTTCAGGTAGCGACTAGCGTCTGTCCTATGTGCAAGGTCTTCAAGCCTAGCGGTGCAAGGTAGACTCTCCCACCCCTCCTTCATCAGCCTTCCGTCATGGCCTCACCTTACCTTTAGGTGTCCTCACAAGCACGATGTGTGCAAGAATAGTGCGCTTCATCCGCGCCACGATGTTGTACATATGCGCAACGCCGAAGGTACCCCAGCGTCCTCGATCCTCGATAATTTACTCTTTTTGACCCCCTATCGTGTGTCATAGTTCAAACGTTCAATGGATGCGGGTACTGCAAGGTATGCTTTCCTCGTCTTGTCCGTCTTCAGTAACACACTCAATGAACGAACGCCCATCAGTGGGCGCGTACCAATCCACCAGCCAAGCAAGCCGGCCTTACCAATCCTGGTTGGCCTGGCTGCTGTCGTAAGCCGGAATCGGGTGAGAGTCGCTTAATCCCTCCCGCAGACTGGCCTGCTGTGTCCACGGTTCACCATATTCCTGTGCCACCCGAGGTCAAGGCGTTACTCGAGAGCATCACTGCTGTAGTACCTAAAAGTAGCCCCTCCTTGGGGAATTCCGTCCTGCTCGGGAAGACCATCTCATCCCCCGTTTCACCCCCTCCCCTCGACCGGAGAAGTAGCGCAAACGCTGTCCTATCTCGGACATCTTCCGCACCTCGTACACAGCCACTTCCCATCCCTGCCAAGTCACGTTCCTCGGGTAGTCCAAAGGAGTCAGTCGTCTCGCTTGCTGGTGGCACTACCCGTGCTCCGCTTCGGGATAGTCCCCCCGCTTCTAATTTGACTCTCGTGGACATTGGGCCGACACATCACCGAAAGACGGGCGTTGATAATGCAGAGAAGCGCGGCGACTCCCCGAATATACCATCACCACTTCGACGAAGCATCGAACTAGAAAGAGTAGAGCCTTCTCGCAGCGCCACACGCCGTTCCTCAGTCACAAAGGCCACATCTGCATCTGTCAAGTCGCCCGCGGACACCTCCCCCATTCTTCGTCGTCGTGCTTCCATCACCGAGAGCTCACCGTCCAGCGTGCCAGCTGCACCGATCGGACGTGCCCCTGAACGCAGAGAGACCATTTCGGCTACTAGACCCAATATCAAAAAGTCGAGTCTCGAGATCGATTTCAGCGTTCTGAGCATCTCAGGCGGTGGTCCCTCTCAATCACCGATCAGCGCACATAGTGATAGCAGCGACTCAGGCTCCCAAAGTGGGGGTAGTGACGGTACAGTCACTTCAGATGGTGGATTCACGGACTACTTATCGGACGAGTCGGAGGCCGAGCTCCAAAAACAAGCTGAGGCAAAGGCAGCGTTAGTCGCTCAAACTCACGCCGAAGAGCGGGAGTTCCGGGCTGCTCGGCAGCAACTCGCGAGTGTAGACTTGCGCCCCCCCAAGTCCTGGGGCACCGGGAATGGCACGAGTCAGATGACTCAACGCTCCCAGGATCAAGTTTATGGTGTGTTATCAACCTCGTCATATACCGCGCAGACGAGAGGTCAGGTGGACGCGCTCGGGGTCGGCCGGGCTCGGTGACGGTCTGATGGGTCTATTGTATGGGGTGGGGAGATATTTTGGGGCATACTCAACCTTTGCAAATTCTTCTAATAAGCGTTCTCTGCTATAAACAAGCGTCGCCTTTGGACGCGTTGCTATTGCTCTTGTTGTAATTTTTATTGACCGCTACACTAAGTGGGATTTAAACCGGGCCGCGATTTGCCTAATAGTGAACGTTGTGCTGCACTTCAATGACTCGGGCACTCGCCCCCTTGTACTTGTAACTGCCCTCAGATGAACCTTGCTCGTCATTCAATCTCTTCCACAGACCCCCTTGTACTATATGATGTCCGACTCGATCCTGATTCTCAAATATTTACCACCTCTACTCCCGATGGTTTCGCCGTCTATCGTACACTTCCCCTGGAGCTCCTCAGGAAGCGCGGTATCTATCATCTGCTCATCTCGCCCACATTATCGTTGATCACTCCTTGACAGAGGTCAGCGGAGGTGTATTATCCTCTGTCGTCCCGATGCACTGTTCATCACTGTTGTTCTTGGTAGGCGGCGGTAGAGACCCTCGATACCCACCTAATAAGGTTATATTCTGGAACGAGTCTCTCGGGAAGGAGGTTGCGGAGCTCGAGTTCAGAGAGAAGGTCAGAGGACTCGCGTGTCGCCGCGGCTGGCTTGCGGTGGCACTCCGCAGACGGGTGGTCGTCTTTGAGATAGGGGAGAGCGTGAAGAGATACGGTGAATGGGACACGTATGATAACTCAAGAGGTGGGCATGGCGTCCCTCTTTGTTAACGCATTTACATGCTGACTGGTGGCATGTGTCAGGAGTGATCGCTATTGCTACGGGCGCATACTCGACCCTACTTGCAGCGCCAGGGCGACAACCCGGACATGTGCAACTTATCCACCTCCCACCCTGTCCTCCGCCCGTTCCCCGTCGGACCGCCGCCTCCTGTCCCACCTCATCGCCCGCCACCACAAGCAACGAAGCATCCGCATTCCGTCATCGTGGCGCATAACACCGCCATTACGACCCTTGCCGTGACCCCATCGGGAAAACTACTCGCGACGACGTCGGTTCGAGGGACCCTTGTTCGCGTATGGGATACCGCTACTGGGAAGCAGACCCGCGAGTTGCGACGCGGTTCAGATCAAGCGGAGATTTACGGCGTTGCTTTTCGCCCGGACGAGGCAGAAATTTGTGTCTGGAGCGACAAGGGCACCATCCACGTCTTCTCATTGGTCGCCGGGGGTACGGGACCTTCGTGAGTGATGTCTGTTCCATGCGCAAGCGTGGTGGCTAACAGCCAAGAGTTGCTTCCTGTCAGAAATCGACAGTCGAAACTGTCCTCGTTGACGTCGTTCATTCCGATCCCCAAGTATTTCGAATCGGAATGGTCCTATGCGCAGTTCCGCGTTCCAACACAGTCTGCGCACATATCCCTGACGCAGCAGGCTGCCGCACGCGACGCGAACCCTGACCTCGCTGAGGAGGAAAAGTGCACCGTCGGCTGGATCGAAGCACCCACAGACCCACATTCGACCGCTGCTGCGCCGCCGCCGGCACCAGTATACCAGCTGATCGCTCTCACCTATACCGGCGGATGGTTTCGCCTGGCATTACCCAGCAAGAAGCCGTCATCCACTGCGCAGACAAACGTCATATCCTCTGGACCGGTGCGCTCGGGAAGAGCGCGATCGCCTAGCGGTTCATCTGTCACCGGAGGAGGGCGCGTGGATAAAGGAAAGGGCGTTTCCTCGCGTGATTCTGATAGGAAAGAGGGTGGACGCGATTGCACGCTCATGGAGTTTAGACGATTCGGCAGCTGGGATGGATGGGGATAGTACTAGTACTCAGTACTAGACTGGTCGAGTTGAGCTCCGGTCTGACCAGGACAGGAGGGAATTTCTCTTATTTCTTTTCCTCGTTTTAATATGATCCACGCAAGCATGTACATTTAGACAACGTTAACTAGGCAAACCGGCACTAATCGAGTCTCATGTCCCATGTCCCAGAAACACGCCCCTTGTTTGTGTCCTGTCTACTTTCGGCCCGCTGCGGTCCGATAAGATCAGACTGCCGACGGCGACCCCTCCTCACCTTGTCCTGCTGCTTGAGACCAAAATGACTGCGAACTTGACCATCGTCGAACCGTATACTCCTTACAACTCGAATTGTGGTTACTGCAACAATAAGAGCCAAATGAACTTCCTAGCTGCAAGTCTCAATGCGTATCGCATGTCATGTTCGGTGTGGCTTTCCGCGCTCATCAGCTTGGGGAAAAGGAATGGCTTGCTCACCCGACAGGTGCGCGAACCCAACCCCGTACGCACCAACAAAAGGTGTATCAGGGAATGATCGATCGCGGTTGGAGGAGATCGGGTCTATACTGCTATAAGCCTGATCTCAAACGATCGTGCTGCCCGCAGTATACTATCAAGTGCGCCCTTCCTCGTTTCTTCTTCTTCATCCATCTCCGTTAGAAACAAAGCCCTTCAAAGCCCAAGGGCTTTGGGTAGTCGTTCGCTTCGCACTTGCTGTTGAATGGAGCCTTTTTTTATTTTTTATTTTATTTTATTTGTTTTTTCGAGTTTCTAATTTTGTTTGTTGTACTGTACTGTAGGCTCGACGCGACCGAGTTCAAGGCGTCAAAAAGTCAGCGCAAACTTGTTAATCGGTGAGTCTACCGCTGCCGCTGCCGCCCGCCGTATTGCACGTGCACGGGTACCCAGACTGTAATTGGTGGCGGTGGCGGCGCTGCTGCATGTTGAATGTGCAACGTTGGTGCGTGTAGCTGATCGGACACTGGTTACCCACTCGTCGATCCACTGTTTCATCTCATCCGAGAAAAGCTGGACTCGGTTCGTCTTGTGCGGCGATAGTGCTACCGGTTCAAGTTCTAGTGGAGTTAGGGTGGAAGAAAGCACCTCTACGACGTAGGTTTCATCAGAAGTTATTGTTATTATTGCATGCTTCAATACTCGTGTATGCCTCTTCTTGGGGGGCTTTTATATTATCTTTTTTCTAGGCCCGTTAAGAGAAAGGGCTCGTCGTCATCCAAAGAACCTCAATTTATCCTCGAGGACGCGATCCATGCCTCGGAGAGTTCCTCGAGAGGCGCAAATGATAAGCCCGCGCATGTTTTCGAGGTTCGTATGTGTAAATCGATGGATGATTTCATACGCAGTCCCATCCGAAGTAACCACATACGGGTTCATAGGTCACATTGGAGCCTTCCAGTTATACGGACGAAAAATTTACCTTATATCAGAGCTACGAGGCGAACATCCATAAGAAAGTAAACAAGCGAAGCGAAGGTTTCAAAAACTTTTTGGTAGAGACGCCTCTGGAGGTGGGCGTTATCCTACTTTGTGTGTGAACAACCAATATGTCTAAGGCAGGCAGCCACGCTTAGATGGAACCAATACCCTATCCTTCCACGCCACCCGCTCACCTTCCTTTCCACTATGGATCATATCATCAACTTTATCGTCTTGACGGACGACTTGTCGCCATGAGCGTGATAGACATATTGCCAAGCTGCGTCTCGAGTGTGTACTTCATGTGGGAGAAAGAGTACGAGAAGTTTTCCCTCGGAAAGGTCAGCAGCCTACGTGGCGTGTCATAAAACACAATGTTTGAGCTTGTGACCATCCTCAGCTTAGTGCTTTGCGCGAAATCTCGTTGGCCAAGGAGTTGCATGATGCTGGCGTCCTACAGTTGAAACACTTATACATGGGTCAGAGGCACTGCCAAAAAGCTTTTTTAGATCTGATAGTTCCAGTTGTGCAGGTTATTACATTCACAGCTGTCAGAAGATGAAGTATAAAGGAGAATACTCGCCTTCTTACTTGGCCGACCCAGTATGTTACTCTTACCTTGAGTGCCTCGGGTGGGGTTCACTAGTTCACTTTCCGCCTTTGCAGGAGGATTTTAGCTGGCACCCTCTATCTGCTTGCGAGAGCTCTCTGGAGCGGTTTAGATATGCCTGTTTCACGCATCCTGAACATTCATTACAAGGACAACCTCCATCGCTTGAAATTGGTACGTGCTTCGTACAACCGACTCTTTTTGTGCTTTCCATCCATCATTCATGATAATGATTGGGAAACTTTTGTTTGCTTATTATAAGAACCACCACCCCAAATTCCGAAAACGATACTGAGCGAATTACGCTTCATTCTCAACGTGAAAGAGGGCTGGCCAGTCTGTGTCCCGGTCACGGTATGTATTCAAAGGAACTGTCCTCCTTTTCCGTTTATGTTTCTGGCTCATGCTCATGTTATCTGCGGTAGGAGTCGGAGCATTGGAAGAACCGGATGTCGCGTGAAGGTGTCTTGTACGCCGTGGCAAGTCTGGGGTTAGAATTGTCGAAAGAGATGCTATTTGTGCCTTGATTGACTTTAGTTGGTAGAAGAAATTTCATGAATATGCATTGTGTTGTATATATAGAGTCGACATCCATCCCTGACGGCGCGTCACTCACGTGCCCCAGTGAACTGAACCAACGTTTTTTTATGCACAACGCAAGCCATCCATTTCGCCTCGTTGGCCAGTTATCTCGCAATGCTTACGACTACTGGAAAAACGTTTCTTCAAACCGACCTATCGTGCGACGCGTGCGGTCAGTGCTCATCTGGCTGCCCACCATAGTGGTCTTCACGCAAGTCGGATGTACGATGCGCGCGGTGACAGGCAACAGCATGCAGGTTCGCATACATACCATACCGTCTTCTCCCCACTTTTGCTGAGAACTATTTGCTAGCATAGCCAACGCTGAATCCTGATCTGTCGCGCCCACGAGATATCGTTATTTTTAACCGCTGGTCTATCGTGATCAGGCGGAGGTACGAGCGCGGAAATATCGTTGCGTTTCGGTATGTTTTCCGTCTACCACCGCGTATCATGTATCATCACCGTTTGATTGCATTCTCTTTCTCTTTCCCATCCCCACTCCTTCTCCTTCCTCGATACAAGTAAAAACTCTGACCACGGTAACACCGGATGAATAATTATAGGTCACCGCAGGAATACGGAAAGCTTCTCGTTAAACGGCTGGTTGCTCTTCCAGGTGACAAGGTAGTGTGGACTATTTCACTGATCTCTCCCCTCTCAAACTTATCATCTCACCAGGTAAAGACGCTGCCACCGTACCCAGACACAGAAGTCGTCATCCCTGACGGCCACGGATGGCTGGAGGGTGACGCGCCCTTCAACTCTGAGGACAGCAATCACTTCGGACCGGTAAGTATCATTTGCTTTGTGGAACACCTTTAAACTGGGGTAAACAACTTGTACTTTTCAACACCCACTGTTGATCAGGTTCCTTTGGCCCTGATCGATTCTAAATTGGCATGCGTCGTTTGGCCTCTGAATCGGGTCAGCGGGATCGATTCCCATACGACTGGCACGCAGGCCGAGAGAGTTCAAGTTGTCTAACAACGGTCGCGCACTTAAAAACATCTCACTTCACTCCTGCCACATCCTGGCGGGTTCATGTAATACCACATTTTACAGACAGAGCTGGTAATTGTATGCGCGTGCGGGGTAAAGTACATATACACTTTGGTGACCTTTCGCTACCCACCAGGAACAGAACACCGAGCAAACTTTTAACATCCTGCTCACGTCGTCGTGGGTAACTGAGGTGGGTCTGGGTCTTTTTCTTCTTGTTGCTGGTGCCGGATAAATTTCTCTCGCTCCGCACGGAGCATCTGCGCCTTGCGGTCATCCAAAAACGCTTCCTTTGCCTAAAATTTAAAAAAATAAAATTCCCAGAGGATGAAATATATCCACAGTGAACTGAGAGCACAGACTCACCCTCTTTTTCCGCATCTCCTCTTCCGCTTTGGCCGTCCTCACTTTCAGCCCCTCGTCTTCTCCCTTCTCGGCTGTCTGCATCGCTTCGCGCAGTATCGCAGCGCCGATGCGCAGTTCCGTCATGTGCTTTTTGTTAAAGATGTAATACGGTTGAAAGTGATCGACCTGCGAGGTGTATGCAGTGGCGTAAGGTCTCGCTATCTTATCTTAATACAACGAGTGTTAAACCTCAGGGCTAAAACCCATCTGCATCGAAATATCAGGAGTAAGTGGGGGGGGGGGCAAAAAATCAAGAGAGAGACAGAGAGAGAGAGATTTGCGAGACGGACCGCAACCGCGTACTCGAGCGCGCCTTTGGGATCCACGAGATCCCGCTTGATGATCGTATTCGTCGGCTTGAACTGACGAAACTTGGGGTTGTCAGGCTCGCGAAGTAGATTCTCTGCGATTGTAGATAGCGTCTATACAGGCCCCGGTGTTACGCGACGTTGAACATAGAAGAAGAAATTGAAAGAAAAAAAAAAGGTCGTGTTTTCTTTATTAGCCCGCTCGCGGGGACGAAAGGTTTTAAAGATTTACGCGCAACGATCTCAATGCGACTTCTTTAGAATTTGGTCGCATGATACCTGGATCCACCAGGCGACGGAACTCAGTGCGCTTGGCGTGATTGGCATCGAACGGTTGAGGATCTTGTCGTGTAGCGGTATTATCGTGTGGATCGGTCGTGCTCCTATTCTGCCGTCGCTCAAGAGCCGTTAATCGTTCTTGACGTGCAGTATCAGATATCGCACTGCGTTGCTGAAGATTGTCGTCGTGTTCATCGAGGGGCGAAGAAAGGTGCTCGCTGCTCGGGGATTGAGGCTGAGACATTACTCGAAAGGTGTGTGGTGTGTGACTTGGGCGTACCCGATATGATATCGATGACTTAATTTACAGTACAAACAAGCAGCATCGAAAGCAACGTGTTCCACAAATTACAACTCCTCATCTTCCTGATCCCCATCACCGCCGTCACCTGCGCTTGCCCGTCGATCTGTAAAGATCTGTCTCACGTCTGCTCGACTGCGCAGTGCAGTTGGTTGGTAAGCCGGCCTCTGCGGTTGGTCCTCTGCAGATGAGCTATCGCTACTCCCAGAAGTCTCAGCCTGCCCTTCAACCTTTCCTTCTCGCGTAAAGAGCCTGCCCTTACGGCGTATGCGAGACGTGATCCCGGGGAAAGATTGCGTCCGCAGACGCGATAAGAAAGACGCGTTATTGGGTTGAGGCTCTGCTGGTTGTGATGGGGCGGTCCAGCCTTCCGGAGCGTCGGGCGTTCGCATGTCAAAGCCATCGTCGTCGCTCTCCTCAGCCAAGGATCTCATTGCACCAGTCATACTAGTTTGGTGGCCCACAGAAGTTGGGGGTAGTGGATCTTTGGACCCACGGCGGGAGAGACTTTGCTGTGCGTGCGCCACTGCTTGGCGACCGAGGAGAATTTGACGCTCCAAGCGCAAACGATTCTCAATCATGTGCAACTAAGAACCAGTGAGCAGTAAGACCACATTGCTTACGTAGGTTGCGTACCTTTGGCCATGTCGCGAATTGACCTACATGTAGCATGCGAGTCATCTCTGGTGGGTCAGGATCTGTTAAAATGTGAATCCAATCCTGTTTCGCGGTACTCGTGAGCTGGATATGGCTGCTGAGGAGAAGTAAATACCATAAAGCGTGTCCTTGGCCAGATTCTGTGTGCGAATGGACATTAGACCTCAAACGACTGCACTGGCAAACAGCTCACGTTACTGCCCCATCGAACCGCTGAAGGAAAACGCTGGACCAATCGGAACCAAGTAATTCGGGCAGGAGGTCTAAATCGCGAATAACCTAAAGACGAGTTGTGGGGGCCGAGAGAGGTAGATCAAGATGACGAGCCTTGAAATTCTTCGTAAGTTCCAGTTTGAGCCACTGCTCAGCAGCAGAAAGCAAAAAGTTTCCCCGCCAGCCTGACCAGAATATTCTTAGTCATGCAGCAACTCTAGAGCCAATTGAATCGTACCTTTATTCTTCCTATGGGCTACCGGTTTACCTGCAGACCCTCGCGGAGCAAAGAAGAACAAATGCACGTGGGGATTGGCTTGCGCAACGACAGGGTGTGAGACTTTGAGGAACGGAATGAGTAAAAGCAATATTGGTAGCGTCGACTCGCAGCCTACCGTTGAAGAGAAGATGTAGGGACTGAAGTGGTATGTCTACCCTGCAAGACGCGTATGCAACAAAATTGGGCATCATTCAGAGATCGACTGACCGCAAAGACCCGTCTTTGAATTTGCTTCCCCAGTTCCAAGGTACCAACCGGCCATTCTTGAGCTTTTGCATAAGTACTACCGGATTTAAGATGCCGGGAACGGCGGCCGTGGCAAGTAATGCAGACCAAATAACGGTGTCGGGGGCAGTGATATAGTTCAGCACTTTGGTAGGCCTGCCACTTGTCATAAGGATGCGATGAGAATGCCGAACTTAACCTTACGAATGGCGGTCAGAGGGAACTACTGAGATGTTGAGCACGCGACCTGTCTTGTTGTAAGCCTCTCGGAATGTCATCGACCCAAAAGTGAACCAGCACGACTGGGCAATTGGTTAGATCTAGGGGTGTGTATACGGATTGTTCTACCTTCCGAGCCCAGTCGAGAGCATCAAATCTAGCACCAGTATTCCAGAATCGAGTGGCCCAGACCCTCAATGGCTCCTCACAAGCTTTGATCCTATTGGCAAGTTCTGGAACAAGTACCTCCCTAAGCTCATCATCAGTATGCGTGCAGGTCATTGCAGCTACCAGGCCACCCGCAGAGGTTCCTGTGATGATCCGGGGAAGACGATTTGTATCCAGAAAGGCTTTGACAACACCGAAGTGGTCTACGGATCATCTCGTGAGCTAATCCGCTTGTCCGCACCTCCTGAATCTTACAATAAGCGAAAGTGGCCCCGCCAGAGAGACAGAGCGCAGTGAGACCCAGATTGGTATTCGCGTTCTTGAAGAATCGTTTTTTCTCGTCGTTGGATAGAAGTGGTGTCTCGCGAATATATTTCAGCGCACTTTCCAGTTCCCCGATATACGCTACTCCAAGATAAGTCAAGCGAAGAGACTGACGCAACCAGATGTCTCACATTCTATTAAGTCCTTGGTGCCATAATAGGTCTGGAAAAAGTTGACTGTATGCATTCGAGTAGCTCAAGATGCGCGTACCTCACTATATAATCTATGGTCTCGTCAGTGAGAACCAGCATTAATCATCATGAAATACGAACCTAGGTGATTCAACACCGCCGAAATTATTGCGAATGCAAGTCTCCAAAATTCCGAGTACGCCACGGGCATCGTTCTTCGACCGCAACGCTCGCAACGATTGTTTGACCTATAAGCAAGCAAGTCTAGATTTCCGCTATAATTGAACAAGATGTCCTAACCTTTCGGATTAGCCGCCAGTCATAAAATGGGTCCTCATCAGTCCGCTTCCATTCATCGAAGTATAAAAAGTCATCGAACACTTCAGCTGCGTCCTTCCATTCCTATTTGCGAGTCAGTGCGAAAAGCAACCCAGAATTTTGTCGAAATCTACCTCATACGTCCTGGAAGCTCGTAATCGCTTCCTAAGCAAACCCTTACGGCCACTCCCTACGAAGAAATGTCTTCAATCATCATACAAAATATCATCTGAACCTGGCTTGACTGACAGGCTGAGAGCCATTCCTTCGCGTTAACAACTTGACGGATCGTCACATAACAGCCAAATTCGAACGCGATAAATAAGGCGATTACCAGCTGTAACATCCGATCAGCATATCCACGGTACGAACAAGATCATTGAACGAGTACGGACCAGCAACGGCCATCGTAAGAGGATAAACAACCACTCTTGTTTCCTCTCAGGTGGACCTGTCCCCCTTCTCCGTCTGGGTTGTGGTGTAAGGACCACAGAGCAGTTCACAAATGATGGAAACAAACCTTTTGACCTTGATATTGACAGGAGCAAAGTCTGACATCGCGGACACCTTGCGTATTCGCGCCGTCCCGGTCGGCTGAGGCGTTATCGGGCTGCCTGGAATCGAAGGGCTTGAAACCGGATAATCGACAATCGACCTATCGTCAGCCATAAGAGCCTCCTCGAAGGCTCTCATATGCCTGTGGGGAGCATGTCAGTCGAGTCCGCTCAGCACATACACCTGGGAGCGTACTCTTCGTCCACATACGGGTATTGATCATTTTGTCTGCGGATATCATTGGATGTGGAAGGAAAGGGATAGCGCCTTTGCGAGTCGGAATGAGACATCGTGTACGGAGAGTGACGATGTCGAGAACAAGGATAACGCACGGCGGTCCCCGAGACGCATATTCCCTTCCAACTCACGTGACAGCTTATAGATGAATTGCTTTTTCACGTTTCTATTCTAATCACATTTGTGAACACGTGTCTTTATTGAGCGCGTTTATACCATTGGTTCAGCGTCGTTTGTCCAATAGCAGACACCATCCGCCTTACTTCCTCGTTCTCCACCATGCATTTATAGCGCACGAATTCCTTCGTCGTGCCTGCAGGAACCGGGGTCACGCAGACGAAGATTTTGGCAGCGATCAGGTTCTCAAATGCCTTGGCACCCTCAGCTCAAAGTGACCCGACGGAATGAAAGTAAAGTCGAGCAGCGTACCGTCATCATAACCTCCCTATCGCATCGCACCATGCCAATACTACCACCATCAACTTGAACGGGGGCAGATTGAGATGTCCGGACCTGCTTCTGAAAGGAGTTGTACAGCATTTCAAATGTAACAGACTCATGACCAGCGGTGCCAGCATGGACGGACGCGATAAGAAGGCATGCAGCAGGATACGATATATCTGAGAGGTTGTTAACGCATCATCGGAATCGGCTGGGGAGCTAAACGCACCTGCGAGAAACGGGAAGGGTGCTGGGTACCTTTGAGAATTGACTGCAGCCTTTAGTTGCGATGCATTTGGTAAAGGAGCCGCTGGAGATAGATTCAATACAAGGTCCATCTGAGTAGAGGGTATCAGGAAGAGTTCGTCTACTCAAGCCGAGGACGACGCGCCAGAATTCTACCCAGCAAGCGGACGTCCTTTGTCAAACTGTACATGTCAGAGAACGCCACTTGGACGAAGCTGTCACTTGAGAACTTCTCCACAGCCGCTGACCACCAGACCTCCCATTCTTCGTTGGATGGGCTAGGTTTGACGGTGAGAGCATTCCTCGCAATCGAAATCCAGTCATCTAGCGTGCCAGGTCCGGCCGTGCGCAACATGCGCCCCGAGAAACGACTTTTTACACGCTTCTCCAGCAAATTGATGGTGTCCACCCGTGTCGTGAGCCCGACCACTGCGATGCCTCTGTTGTCCTTGCCAGCGCGGCAACTCTGGACGGTATCGAGAAGGCAATAAAGCAGCGCCTGGCGGCCGTGAATGGCGAAGAGGTCGAAAGACTCTAGTATTAATACCGTAGGTCGAGCAAGGGTTGGTATAGCTGAGATTAATGTTGGCAGATATGATGAGGGAGGAAGAGGGATGGCAGGGTCAGAAACATCGGCGGCGCTCTCACAGTCATCGCCTACGTCTGGTCCCATTTCAATATCAAACGAACGCCCAGTCTGCTTGGACAGCTGCCGTGCTATCTCACGAAGGGCTAGTCGGTCGTTATGCTGGACATGCCCAGATAACCGGATGACAATGGGCTGGAAAGATAGCGAGGTGAGTGCCTCGTCTAGAAGCTAAAAGGGACGATGATGTCATCAAATATGGCTGATGTCAGGAGGACAGACAGACACTTACACGAGATTTACCGCTCCCACGAGGACCAATGAGGAGACAACTATTTCCTTCACCACGTTCGACCGTACCGGTGAGAAGTGCCTTAAGCTCTTCTAGCGTAATGGCGTTTGCGGAGGGTCCGCCGTTTTCATCCACCTTGTCAAACACAGCGGTCTTTGGATAATGTAGTGCATGTAAGATAGCACGTTTCTGGGCATGCAAGCAAGAAGGGGGGAATCTCGAAGGGCTGTAGGCTAGGGTCAACTGTCCGGCATGAAGGGAGGGTTGTTGCACTTGCGGCCTTGAAGGGCGCGTCCGCTTAGTGGTTGTGGTCTTTCTAGGAGACGTTTGAGATAGCGGTGGAGACGGAGAGACCTTCCGAGTCACCCTTAATCGGGTTGGGGTTGGCGAGGCTGGGCTAGCGACAGCTTTAGTTGAAAGACGTTTTGGACTCCTAGGTGCCGGAGACACAATCTCCACGAACACGCGAGGTAGTCGAGAGACCGTTGATGAGACTGTCCCTGGTCTTTTCCTGGTGGTAACCTTCCTGAGGAGCAGCTCATCCTCAGACCGATTGTCATCCTCCCGTTCAACAGAGAGAGCTCCACTTGGTGGCCTTGAATGGACTGCGGCAGATGCTTTGGATTGAGAGCGAGTCAAGCACTTGTTCCTATTTTTTCTCGTCGGAGTCGAGACAGCAGCAGAAGATTCGGGAGGAGGGTTTGGAGCAAGGCTCCGGACAGTAGATGGTGAGGCGTGTACACCTCGTGATGTGGGGTTTCGGGAGGGTGATGAGAGTGGGGAATTGGCTACTGTTGAGCGTGTACGTCGCCTAGTAGGGGTAGGCTCATCTACATTCTGAGTGTAGGACGCTTTACGTTTTGTAGGCATAACTGATAACTGATTGGGGTCGATGTCAATGGTCAAATGATTGTCGCGTCGCGTCACGCTGTGCGGAACTGATCGACGAGGCGCGTGCCGTCACATATCACACGTGACGACATTCGGTTTCGAGGTCGTCGCTACCTCCTTTCTTTCGACCACAGGCAGTGCAGTCCCGCATCTTTTGATGGGTATTACAGGGTCGTCTCTTTAATGGATCTACAACGGCTAGCATGCTGATGCTGATGCCCTCAGACTCGCACGATGGACGAATGCACCCACGGAGGGGCTAGATCTCATAGATAAAAACATTCGACAAAACCACAATGTTTGTTCTTCTCAGAGCACTCGCATATTCACTGAACCCCAGGTGCTGTTGACAGGGTCAGTTCCGCGGTAAATGGCAATTGTCAGCCAGATCCTACCGCTCGACTTTGGGGGCCATCAATGGATCGACACATGAACGCTCAATGTGCTTGCTCACGATGAGCGACAACGTATTCGTCTTACTAGAAGATCCATCTGCACCATCCCGAGCCGATCTAGCATACCACGCGAGTCAACTTGAAACAGCGATCGTGGAGCCAACCCACTACCGAAACACGTTCCTGACCCTGAGCCCTCCTGGCGCCCTTGAACAGCTACTTTCTCTTCTTCGTGCCCGCTGGATATCCACAAAGCAGTCAGCCGTAAATGCCACTCAATACAAGCAGACTGCTGCACAGTTGACTGTTGAAGGGAATATCTATTCAATAGGGACTGACTGGATAGTGCGAGCGGGCAACGTCATATTGGCCACTGGCGCGGTAAAGGGCATGTTACTCGAGGTATGTAGTTAAGCGAGAGATGCACGTTTGCACGATATATCCTCACACGGACCTACAGGCGGAGTATCTTCCAGTACCGAGGATGAGTTCTCAAGAGTCTAGTGGCTCATCGCTGCTGCTTTCAAGCCTTTTGGTTTCCGTGCTTCCAAACGTGCCGGGTGCGAAGACCGAGGCTGTGACGATCAGCGACGACCAATGGGAGGACGTCCTTTGGGATCGAGAAGCTGATGAGCAAAGAAAAGTGAACCAGGAGTTCGTTTGCAAGGACATGGAGGATATATTCGTTACTCCGGAAGACGATGGATCAAGTCATTCAAAAGGGGATTGGGGGGGAGTAGATAGGGACCGAAGATCAGCCTACCTGATTATCGGCGCCCTAAGGTCGGATGGATTGATTTGAGTGTCTGGACTCTTGCCCTTGCTGTGAGGCATACTGTATTGACATTGACATACGTACCGCATGATCATCTGTGAGCTGTGAGCGCTTCGTGGTCGAGGAACACGAAAAGAAAAGCAAATTCAACTGCTGACAGCGGGCGTTTGCACTGCCAAGAATTTTCCTACCCTTTCCTCTCATCATTCATCATGACCCCTACAAGCCCCACAGATACCGCTCCCCCTCCATCCTATCAATTGTCCCTGGAAGAGTTTGATCAAAAAACGTCCCAGGCCATGCAAAAAGCCCCCGAAGTCGACGAAGATGGTTGGGAAGTATATGATCCAGCGGCATTTGGGGCCGCCGTAGAGAACCATGAACGTTCACCACCTTCTTCCTCCTCTGCGAGGGTTTTTGGTTCAGACACAAACAGGCATGAGGTACAGGGTCGTCGCTCGTCCGGGAAAGTCTTACCTTCAACTCCCTTGAAGGTGCGATCCTACTCGCCTTTCTCCGGTTCCGCCGCTAATCTTTTCAGATCCGAACGTCTGAACGAAACTCCGAGCCTGAGGACGACCGTGTTGCATCACCACCTCCACCATTCACCCCTACTGGCCCCTCTCTGGATGGTCCGCCGTTTGACGAAGTAGTCGGCTCGTCCTACCATGGGCATGGACCAGACTCAACAGCAACTTCAATATTGGAACCTTATCCACCGTCACCTCGGTCACCGTCGCCGCCGCGGCGAATTCTTCCGCCTGTTCAACCTCTACGACTCCGGCACAATCGTCTTCCGAATTCCGAATTACAGACCTCATCAAACCCCTATTCTTCCCACGGATCGATATCGCCCAGACCTACTTCAAGCATCGCGCGTGTTGAATTTGACCCTCAAATGGCCTATTCGCCGTTCGGCGGCAGCGGTGCGAATCATAATCATACTCATATCCGAGCAGACCCTACGGCGTTCTACAAGCAAGTCGTTCCAACTTGCTACTTTGACACATGTACTGAATGCCGTCTGTAGTCATGCGGTTGCATCACAGCTCACAGCAAGCTCTGCTGTAACACAGCCAGGTTATGTGGAGAGGTATGACTTGGACATCTGGACATCTGGAACTGTCTCACAAACATGTGCTTCTATCAGGGTATCATCGCCCGGGGGCTATACACCAACGACATGGGAACAACAAGCGAGGTCGTCGGTTTCGTTTCACGAGCAATATGCTCCGCACATGCACAACTTGAATTTGGGTGCACCTGCTGTACCACCTGGTGTTGGGGATACTCGATTGTCGGCGCCCGGAACTATTCGTGGCCCGCTGCCACCAGTGCCAAATTCTTTGGCTCAACTTCGATGGACAGGAAGCCAGCAACAAATTGTGCAGGATGTTTATGAGGGTCAATATAGGGGTCATGGTTAAACGTATCTCTGGTTTCTTCTGTACATATGCTTTCTTGTGTTGGTGTGATATAGAAATTTCGCGTGTTGCCGAAATGTGCCATCTCCGCTTTTGGGCGTGTTTATCAGAGTTGCAAAATTTTGCAAAATCTTGGCCACAACCCAACTTTGAGCCACCGGTTGTTTTGGACACTCAGAATAGACTATAAGCTTTGATCCTACCTGCTTACTTTTGAGAAAAGTGTACTGTGGAGACTTCCCGGGTCGAAAGACTAGAGTTGCAAAATTTGCAACTCTGGTTTATTGCACAGGCGGGGCTTATGTAACACCATTTTTTGCAGCTCTGGTTTTAACGATAGTAACATAACAACAGCGACAACAGCCGACTCGAGCAGCTTCCTCTTCCTATCCCAATCCAATCCCATGGCGGCGTCTTCTCGCACTATCTCTCGTTCCTCGTCCAGGCAGGACATCAAATTAACAAAACATTCCACAGGCCAGCCCTCAAAACCAGCAGACTACGTCTACTTTGACAGAACAACGACTGGGTTATCCGATGATGCTGCGCCCCGAGCTAAAGCAGCTCAGCTCAAACTCGAGCACTATTACAAAGTGGCAGTGGATGCAGCAATCGAGCGAAACACACGGTTCTCTCCTCCTGCTTGCCTTGCATCCGTTGCCACTGACAACTGCATTCAAGACGCGTCGAGCTTGAGAGGCGGTTGCAAACTGACTCAATGATGTCCGATGAGCGGAAGCAACGGCAACTTGTGCAACACGGAAAGAAGGAATCGACCTTTCTCAGGCTTCGCCGCACAAAACTCGGTCTCGATAACTTCAGGACAGTCAAGGTGATTGGGAAGGGAGCGTTTGGAGAGGTGAGCTGTGTGCCCGTTCGTTATCTCATCATGATACTCAACCACCGGCACGCAGGTAAGATTGGTTCAGAAGACCGATACGGGTAAAATTTACGCGATGAAGACGCTGAAGAAGGACGAGATGTTAAAAAAGGATCAGGCAATCACCTTTCTTATTTCGACACAAATGTCGCTCTTTGCTAATCGACAGTGTTAGCTGGCACACGTACGCGCCGAGCGCGATGTTCTGGCAGAATCCAATTCAGCCTGGGTGGTACAACTCTTCTACTCGTTCCAAGACCCAGCATACCTGTACTTGATCATGGAATTTCTTCCCGGAGGTGACCTGATGACCATGCTCATTAAGTATGACACGTTTTCCGAAGATGTCACTCGCTTCTACATGGCGGAATGTGTCATGGCGATCGAAGCAGTCCATAGCCTTGGATTCATTCACAGGTGTGCAAACAAGCACGTTCCTTCCTCGCACCCTGACGCACCTTCCAAACCAGGGACATAAAACCGGACAACATCTTGATCGATAAAGATGGACATATCAAACTGTCAGACTTTGGCCTGTCGACTGGATTCCACAAGAACCATGACTCTAGTTATTACCAACGACTCCTCGATCAAGCCAATGGTGCACCGTCCCCAACAACGGCGGCGCAGGCAGCACGGAACAGTGTGATGGTGAACGCCATCAACTTGACAATGTCAAGCAAAGATCAGATTGCAACATGGAAAGCGAATCGCAGGAAGCTGGTACGTCATAGCGTCCCCGTTTACTCATTCACAAGGGCTCATTGATCTACATTAGGCCTACTCGACTGTCGGAACGCCAGATTACATTGCACCCGAGATTTTCTTGCAACAAGGGTATGGCCGTGAGTGCGATTGGTGGTCGCTAGGCGCAATCATGTTCGAATGCCTTGTCGGCTATCCACCGTTTTGCTCTGAGACAACCCATGAAACGTACCAAAAAATTATTCACTGGTTGCATCACCTCATAATCCCCGATGATGTTCATCTGAGCGAAGAAGCAGAAGACTTGATCCGCAGGTGAGTATCGCCGAAACATCTCGACAGAGTTACAACACCAGCGCTGAATTCTTCTTTCCGCTTTGTTCGGCTACCATTCACAGGCTCATTACCAGTACTGATCGGCGACTGAACGTCGACCAAATCAAGAATCACCCGTTTTTCTACGGTGTAGACTGGAACACCATCCGGCAGATCGATGCCCCATTCGTGCCACGTCTACGGTCCATAACGGACACATCGTATTTCCCCGTCGAAGATCTCGAGCAAGGTGAAACCGACAATGTCGGTGGTGCCGATGCTGGCGACTCAAGCAAGGACCTCGCATTCCTTGGGTATGCCTTGTCACCCCTTTCTCTGATCATTTCACTGTGTTGACTCGCTCTTCGTAGATATACCTTCAAACGCTTCACAATCTCCAACGGAGCGTAGCTTATACGCCGTCGATCTGACTACGTGGCAGCTGGTCTGCCGCCAAACCTGATTGTCCCGATCTAAGAGTACTTATTATCGATAGTCATACATATTCCTAGACTGCACCAGTATACCCCACTTTTCTCTTGGCATGACGGGTTCGTAAACACAAAAAGCTTCCCGTAGGCTCCAAAGAGTATACTGTACTCACAAACAAACTCACTTCCCCATCGGTCGAGGGTTAGAATTGGGGCCTGACGGTCCCTCTGATTGTTCCCGTGGACGTAGCGAAGGGCGCATCTACGAAACAGAGAAAGATTAGCGGAGCCTCGGGCGACGATGAAAAAATCTGACACACCATCTCCACAAATATGGGAAGCAGCTCGGCTATCTTCTTGAGTTCCGGTGGCTTAGGCGCACCGGGCGCCGGCTTGCTCTGTCGTTTCGGTGCCTGAGGCAGATTCTGACTCGGGTGCCGCTTTTCCGAAGCACGTGCGTGTGGGTTTGGTGGAGTCGGTGATGATGTTGGTGCTCGTACCGCTCGCCGCGAAGGGGAAGATGACGTAGATGACGATTGTGGCTGTGGTAGAGTTGGCAGCTGCTTCGATCGACTAGCGGTCTGTACGACGGACTGTGGAACGGGGGGAACGGGCGGTGGTGCTTCTGCGTTGTTTGACTGCGATGGGCGGGTTGCGCCAAAGGTCATAGATCGTGACTTGCGTAATGTCAGAGATAGCTTGCGAAGACGGGTTCCCGTGGAGGAAGGAGAAGCCACGGACGGCGCCCGCGCGGGGCGCTGGGGCGATGGCGATTCGGCGGAAGGAGGAACTGCCAATTTCGACGGTTGCGAAGCAGGGAAGGACTCCTGAGCGCGCCGTGGAGTGGCTTTCGATAGGGATGGTGTTGGAGGGGATGTGCGTAATTGAGCGGGAGGGCGGGAAGAGCTTTCGCTGCTTTCTTCAGACCCAGTTTCACCATCGTCCGCGTCAGATTCATAATCGCTGCTGAACTCTTCACTGTCGTCGGAGCTTTCCTCTTCTTCGGCCGCCACGTCCAGCATGCCACCCTTCATAAAGTCACCAATGCTAACATCACGCACTAATCCGCCCACGATCTCTCGCGCGCTCTCGTCGTCTCCACCGATATCTGCACCGCCAGCTCTTCCAAACCGACGGCGCAGCTTGCTTTCGTAGGCAATTTTCAGTTTGTAGTGATGGAGTGCCACTTCATCAATTTCCTTCATGACATCCCTGCGCTCATCGCCGGTATGAGGGAGGATAAACTCCAGACTGATGGGTTCGCCGAGGCCTTCGCGAACGATGTCGAGAAATAACTCGATCCAACGCATAAGCCCCGAAAAAAGGCCTTCGCCCTTGGAATGGACCTTGTGTACGAAATAATAGAAGGATTGCTCGTGTCGTTGGATTAGATCGATGAATATTTGTACAGTCTGTTGAGGATCGTCTTGGCTGACTAGCTTAAAAGCTCAACAAAACCAACCCCATTATAACGTCAATAATACGTACGCTCTTCCGTTGCATCCACGGTCTTGATAAGGTCGTTTATGAAGCTCTGGACATCACCAATGGAATCACTGATGCTCGCAGCCCTGTAAACCTGCGCTAGAGGAGAGTAAAATATCGTTATGATATCCTTCATCAGGTCTGCAGTTGAGCCCTGCGTTTAGAACTCGTCATCAGCTGGTGAGTGTACTGTCAGGTTCCTGCCCACCTCAAAAATTAGAGATATGAGTTGGTCTTTATCTTTAAGTCTGGAATATAACCTAGTTAAGACTGCCAAGTCCTCGAATAGCCATGCATCCTCATTCTGTGGGCCGTCGTCATCATCTGAGTCCTCCAGAGTGCCGTGATATTTCAAGTATTCCTGATGTGCCCGAACAACCCGCTGCATCTGTGCACGCGAGAGGATTGGCTCCTCCCCGGAACGAAGGACTGCAGCGAGGATATGTATGTTCTCTCTAGCTGAAATTGGCGTACTGATCAACGTTAATGTCCATAATTGATTTAGGATAAATATACCTGAATCGCCTTTGTAGATGCCCTGAATTTCTTTAGGCGCATACACAAATTGGCGGACTTTTTCGCAGATAACAGGATCGTCAACCTTCTCCTTTACAGCCTCGATGTCTTCTTCCAGTGATTTCACTTCTTCGTTAAGCGAACTCGTAAACATACTACCCTTGATCATCAATGATTAGGGTTTAACAATCGCCAATCCACGCACCGTTGAAGCAGACTTTTACCACCGAACGGTTGTGCCAGGAAAAGGTCAAGAATAGCTATGCAGACCGCATTTGTAAATGAGATAGTGAGAACAGGTGAGAGCGCACTTCGAATCATAGCAACTGGATTGCTTATTTTCAATGCAGCTTTAAGCATGAAATACGGCATGTACCCATGTATACGCTTCAGTCCAGCAAGTGATTCGGACGCGTCGTCGTCCGCGATATAGTGATGAAAAACGGTAGAAGCCATTCTTGGAGAAAATTAAGTGGGAAACCGTCTCATCAATGATGGATCACCGACGATATTCTTCCCCACTCAATGACTGCCTTGAATTCAGGTGGAAGGTCTCGCACGTCGTCCGTTGCCTTTATAACCGCAAACATACGTGTCAAACCATCTGTAGGGTGATCAGACTTACTAATGAGGGAACACGGAAAATAATGATGACCTCTGCCAAGGAGATCGCCTTTCATGCCTTTGACCACGCTTCGTAGGGAATCGACTCGAGCGGAAACCTCCTTAGCAAATTGTTTGCGACCTTCGTCCCGCGTCCTATCTGCTTCCTCACGACGCCGAGCATCTTCGACCTCTTCATTGGTCAGAGTGGTGGGGTCTGCCGACAAGAACGACCTGATAACGGGGGATGAACCAATCGTTACTGAAGACATGAGTGCGTGCAAATATGCTCTTAAGGTCAATCGATTCTTCTCCCGAGCCAAGCGGAGTGAAGGGGCTACAGTAGGAACGGGGGAAGGTGGCGGAGAGTCGTAGCTACCACCAACAGAGGCCGGAGTTTCGATGGAGAGCGACGTATTGCTGACTGTGGGACTGAGAGGCACTCGTGAGCTGACACAGGTGCGATCTTTTGCCGGAGGTGGTCTGATTTCTTCATCGGGGTGCGCTTTGCGCAGCTAAGTTTGACTATCAGTGTGAAAGGACAATGGCGAGATAAGAAACTCACCTCATTATATAACGTTTTAAAGTCGCCATATCTACGGGAAACGTACACGTCTTTGCAATGTGATCGCCTGGTACGAATAATAAACTCCTGCAGACAGGCGCAGTCAGGGACGGGGGACGGCGCACAAAAACATGCGAGCGTACCTCGTGAACCTTACTCCTGACACGTCCTCTGTCAACAACCGTTCTCACGCAGACTATATTGACCTCGAAAACGTCCTTTGTCTTCATCAGCTTGGCATGACGCTTGCTGGCTATCGCCTCTAGCTTGTCCAAGTCTGCCTGACTTAATCGCACAGTCTCCTCTTTCTCAACGGTCTTTACGGCATAATTAAGGAATAAGGAGAAGCTACGCTCGGCCTTAGCGATGAGTTTGGCAGTGCCCGCCGAGTCCGTCGATTCATCATCGAGAATGGAAGTAGAATTAAGGTTGCGCGAGAGGAGAGAAGAAATGAATGGTTGCACTTTGTCAGGGAAGAAATCTTTGGGGGCGGAGGCTAGGAAGGGAAATGTCAGGACAAATTGACGAAAGAAATACCGCAGGAACGGCAGGTCGAGGATAGGGGCATCCTTAGAAGGCGGAGAGAAAGGGGTACCGAGATATGATAGAGTGGATGCAGTGGAGGTGATGGCTTGTATTTCTCGAGAAAACTGAAGCTGAATAAGAGATTTCTTGAGATAGTGAGCTCGTATAGGAGTTAGTTCGTATGGATTATGGTCAGTGGGAAGGGGAGGTGATGAAACCATTTTCTACGTTAATGTTACGAAGAAGAGAGTAGAAGAGTAAGCAGAGACTGCGCATTACAAGACACGACACATCCGGACCGGGCAATCCGCTTCGCCCTCAAGGGACATACACCGCTTCGCCCTTGTACGTTCTGCCATTCTCATCTAAGAGGGACTTCAATCGAATGGCAACCTTTCTCACACACTCTCTACCCCCTTCCAACGCATTCCAATTCCCCGCCACCGCCCAGCATTCAGAACACGCTCTGGACGCCGCATTTATCGTTTCTAGCTCCAATTCGCCACGCGAGTGCAGCGCAGTGAGGACATCTACGATTCGACTGAGCCCCGCACACCACGAGTTCATCCCCTCCGTAGGGTTCGTGGTCGTGTCCGTAATTAGGTAAGAGGATGAAAGCCCTAGGCACTTCCGAACCACGTCTTGGTCGATAGAGGACGACCTGGCTGTCATCGAGTTTAACACCTCGACGACATATGTTTCAAAGCTGGTCGGTTGAGATTGTCGTTGCGCTGGCTGTGTTGATGATGATGGCTGCCATATGTTAATCATCTGCAATATTACCGTTTTGTGTTCGCATTACGCTCACCTCCATAGTGTGTTCGCGAAGAACGCCAAGGTCTTTCTTATTGTACGGGTTGAACACAAGTGGGGAGTGAAAATACTGTACGCACCAGTCTGTTTTTCAAGTCTTGTTTTATACTTGCGTGAATACCGCGTTTTCGATTACACCCCCTCATCGGATTCACATCTACTGAGTTGAGTAATGAGCGGAAGCTGAAATTCCTGCTAGAATGATTATAATCACGTGTGAGGTACCAAGTAGGCAAGTGTTTACAGTAAGCACCTTCGAGTGGAGAGTATTCTTTTGCAAACTCCACCGAATCTTGGACACCTCACCGGCAGAACGCCTTGGCACAGCGGCCGTGACTTTCGTGCCCAATCTTTGGATGAAAAAGGAAAAAAGAGTGCTTCTGCCGGCCGTGCCTCTTCAATGGATGTTCGCTCCAACTACAGCGCCCTGAAGTTTCTTATGCTATAATGTACTCCCTTCACGTCCGTAGAATGTTCTGCTTTATAGTGTCTTTCTCATGCGACAAATCGGGTCGCTGCGTGGTGAGTACATCGTCGAAACGAAGCACGACACACAACCACCCCGTCAGGGCCATACGGGGATACCTCATTCACAATCAGGACAGTCACACGGCAAATCACTGCTCGTTTCTTTATCGATTCATTTATCACTACCCCGCGTTTCAGCGCGCCTACACTTAGTGGCGGACGGATTGTTGACCTTCCACTCCGCCCCTACCTCCACTCCGTCCGATCGCAATGCCGCGTATACCCCATGAGGACGAGAATTTTCCAGGAGCTCTAACCAACGTCGCCGCATAATAACGTTTCCAAAGATCTCCTACCAAGTGATCAGAAGACTTCTACGTCGAATCACTGTACGACCATACCTTTTGGGTTCCAGCGGCGCGCGCCCACCGTGGCCGCCCTATCACCTATGCAGGTTGACATTTGAGGGCCAATCAGCTGGATGTTATTGCGGGGCGAAAGATGTTGCCCTTCACAGCTTGTCCGGTTTCGAACCAGTCACTGTATCACTTGGTAAGTTGAAATGCCGACCGTTCTCCGAGTCAGGGGGAATATGAGGGGGTTACTCACAGGTGGCATGTTATTGACTAGGAACATCCATGAGCCAATGTGCGCTCTGCAGTGAGCGAGGGTCCGGTTTGATCGATAGGAACGGAGGCGTCGAAATCCATCAGAAGATTAACAAATAATGCAGGTATTGGCGTCTGTGTTTTGAATACACACAACAACAGATAAGTTATTTTTTTTTACTGCCTTTACGTTCTATATTGTGACATGAAAGTAAATGAGGCAGTGACAACTTGAAAGGCCCAAGTTTGTGCCAGGGTTGGTAAAGTCCATCGGTCTCCATCTCGCCCTTTTGTGAACCAAACATATCTTCGTTATGTATAGCCGTGTTGACGCGAAGTGAGGGCAACCCGAAAGAAGAAATGACTGCTGTCGGTATTTGTTGTGACAGTGGAAAAGGACGTTTCATTACACCAAGGTGACATGGGACTCGTCTTTCTAGAAATATTATATTTTCCCTTCAAATCTCACAGAACCCCAGGCTCCACATCGGTATTGTTTTTAAGTTAGGTCGAAGCAAAAGTTTTTCTAGACCTGACGTACCGAGCTCCCATATCGTCTCATGTGTGCGGGTGCAGGGGTTTCCCCTTCACCCGGGGGTTTCCCCTTCCCCCCCCCGTAAATCTGCAGGCTCCCTACAGTCAGTCTACAGTCTATTCCGCATGTCTCGGAGATTGGAGTTGAACTCCATGGCCGTCCATGGCCCACATCTCCATAGCCTCAACACTTCGATCAACGCCAGAGGTCAGCCGTTAAAAAGGACTCTACAAGACCGAAGTATAACTCCTATCGTTGACATGGTGTGCGTTCAATTGCACGCTGTTCAGTATTCTTGAATACTCATGCCCCCTCAACCCAGCTGCCTCGCTGCTGGACGCGGCGATCGAGGTGATACGTTTTCTTACAACATTATGATTAGAAAGCCTAACCATAAAGAGTGCTCTTCACGGACGCCGGGAGTCACTGTACAATTTTCTAGTTACATTTATCCATGTATCCCATACATAAGTCATGGGGGGGGGATAATTGAGAGCGCTGTGGAGAGGTCGAGTGGCATGGCAAAGGCCAGACACTCTCCAGACGCTCCAGACGTAGCGAAAAAATAACGTGCAACTGTCTGTTGGGTCGCCCACCAATCAGGATTGACATACAAAGCGTCCCGGCAACCTCCGTAACCCTTCACGGGTCGTGGGTCGTGGAGGCAGAGAGATAAAGACGTGTCATTAATGTCGTCATCGGAGTTTATCTGACTTTACTGTTGAGTCTGAAAAAACTTACAAAAAGGGTCATAGTTTGAACGCGCCGCAGCATTGGCCAGATTGTTCAAATAAGGTTTGGGTCCGGGAACTTGACTGGGCTATTGTTTTCTATACAAATGTGTGCTGTGAATCTGACTAACTTTGTGTATTTCCAAATATTGTTAACCACATGTCTCGAGTACGCAACTAATCCTTATCCTGTTCCAACTTTTAACTGATTCAAGCACATCCGCAAAAAAATACCTTCAGAGAAATATGCGGCATAGAATTCGCTCCAGGAATTATATGTCATAAAAAACTTTTCAATTGGCCGTTGATTTGGGATTTCTACTGTTCCTGAGATCTGTAGGGGAATCACCCTTAATCCTGATTTTCTAGAACTAGAACTTGCGAACTGCGCCTTCCGCTTCCAAAATTCAGAATAGGGGGACTGGAATGTTTTCCACCATATATAAAAACTTTACGGAGAAGAGAAAGAGTAGCCGTAGAGATATACAGTATACAAGACGAAGACAAGTTTTGGTCACTTCTGTATGTGATTGTTTCGCGTCCTTCAACACCTTAGTAGTAGTAGAGTGTTCAAGTACAATTCATGAACGAGGGGAATGTCGTTTCGTGGATGTAAATGAAGGCCATCACCTTGTGAGAACTCACTCCGAGAAGTACGGGGTTATCGATTATCCGTGGAAATCTGCCACTTTTCAGAGTATTTCTAGGTTTCTTCTGGACAGCATCATTCATCGAATATGTGAGGTTAACAAAAGGGATTGGATCATTATGGGTATCGCTATCGTGATCTGGGACAATCCGTTATATTCTGTACATCGAATATTTTAATAAAAACAGATCATTTCTGATATTTACAAAACCCCTTTGAGCTCTCCCGCTCCTACGCCCCGCTGATCCCTCTCACCCCTTCGGTGCAGAGGAAGCGATCCCCTCGATTACGATTACAACGGGGCTTGCGCTGTGTCCGCGAGGAGTATTGTCCAGGCTTCGACTCAGGATACGGCCGGTGGGCCAGGTCCACGTCGGAGTCGCAAGCTTGGAGGTTTACGGCTGTTGAGTCTCCTACTGACTAGTCCTACGATACTGCTCTTGGTCACATAGCGAGTATGATAGCGAGTGATGATGGAGGAGGAAGGTGGGCTCCTCGGTGAGAGTGACACACGGCGCCGCGGAGGCGGAGTGATTGAACATGTGCCAATTGGACTGCGAGAACGAGAGCGATAAGGGGGGCCATGGGAGCGAGAACAGTGGCCGCTGGAAGGTGGCCGGAAACTTCAACCGTGATGGCTAAGAATTTAATATAAAAACCGTTACGCTAGGCTGATACGACGTTCCACCAAACCTATGAGACCAGCACACCCCATAGCATTGGCATGGAGTTTGCGTCTGAAGTGTCCGCATTTCTTAGCAGGAACGGGATCATGGTGTTTCACTTGCATCTGCAACCACGACAACCATGGTGACGGGGCCTGCTCATGTATGTATCGCTTCGTAGGCCGGCCCCAGTCCTGCAGTGGAAAAAGTAGCCTGAACAGATGCTCAACAATCAGATCATGCGGCGTAGCGGACACGAGGACACGGGTCCATGAGCCCTGCATGTCGAAGCTCGTGCGATGCCAGCATTCCCGGGATGTGCTAAAAAGCCACGCACAGGACGGCCTTTTCCACTGACGATAAACGCTGGGAGATCCAGCGTATACGAGCGGGTACTGTTCGGATACAAAGCGCGAAGAGCTGCGTGCCGGACCTATGAGCGTCGAAAGGAAGAGAAAGCGAGTTGGATCGGCCCCAACAGTGGCACGGAAAAGACCGAGGGTCTCCTACGTGAGTCTCTGAGGGAGACCCTGAGTCGATAGTGGACTGTTCTGCGAGCGAAGAATCCACATCATTTTGTTATCCTCAGCGGACGGCATACGCCGGCGGTGAGTACCCATATTTATTTGTTCAGATTTGCTCAGGGCCTCATGTGGAAAGCCAATTAGGCCATAAACATGAATAGATGTCCAGCAATAATGGAAGCGGCCCACGTTCTTCATTGAGACCTTTGGAAATAGATGGATGAGGAAGTACATCAAAAAGAAGTACGGACTTTGTATCTACTGATACAATTGTAAATCCAAAAGGCTACAGAATGCAAAAATCATTAGCATCCACGTGAAGATCTCCCGCGGCAAAAGAGACGAATCAGAACATATATAATGATTCCGGATAGACGATTATCCTCAAAGAAATTCTCCGTAGAGGGAGTCTTGTGCTCATCACGAAGGCGAAGGAAACAAAGAACTAAATTTGAGACACACCTCAACGAGCTTTGAAGTACTCATCGAGAACATGGCGAGCCTCGGAGTCTTCGCCGTACTCCTTAACTACAACGCACGAACAACCCACAATCTTGCGAGCATTCCCATCACGGTCAATCTTGCAAAGGCCCGCCCATTTGCCCAACACCTTCGCATCTCCGACCTTGATGAGAGGAATGGTATGCGTTGCGCAAAGCGCTTCAACGAGCTTGATATACTCTGCTTCCGTGCAGGTCTCAACAAGCACGCAAAGGTGGGCCTGACGCCTGTCCAGTGCCTTTGCGCACTCACGCAGGCCGCGGGCCAGCCCGTCATGTTTGAGAGACTTCTTCAGTACTTGCTAATCATCACCATCAAATTGAGAAGCATATATCAGGTGAAAAATAGTGATATTCACCTCGAGGGCCTCCTCGACTGATAACTTTCCCCTCGGTGCCTCTGAGACTTCAGCAACCTCAGTAGCTTCGACTTCAGTAGCTTCGACTTCAACATTATTATCTCCAGCGTCAGACATTCTAAACGTGGGGATCAGTCATAAAAGTAAAGCAGTAACAGATGACCGCACAAAGGAGTGCGTACTTTTTGATTCTAGAATGCTACAGTGATGTCTTCGTCCGCCTTCGTTGATATGAATGAAAGTTAGAGTTCACAGATGAGTTTTGCTATGTGAATATTTTCAAATACCGCTCGGCGCGACCCGACAATCTGACCACAGACCGCACGATCACCGGTTCTCACCTCAGACTCAATTGCAGATATTGCGCTTTGCTCGCATACATCGTCAACAAATGGTCTGTACACAAGTGCTAGCGTGAAAAGTTGAGGGAAGCTTAACTTCGCTATAGAGCCTGCCCTATGTGAATACGACTGTCTGTGTTGAACGTATGGTGCTCTTGAACGCTCACGGCTTCCCTTCTTCCTGACCCAAACTTCCTCTCGATGGAAGCGCATGGCGATGCAGTATGGGACATTTGTTGGACTGCAAAAGATAACGCGGTAGTATCGATTTCAGCTGACGGGGTAATCAAGCGCTGGAATTCGACTTCCGGACAAGTCATGCGCTCGGCCCCTCCCCATACCCTCGGTCTTGTTTCCTTGTCCGTTTCCCCCGACGGAGGACATGCGTTATACAACAGCGTTGATGGGACAACTTTCTTGTCGGATTTAGAAAGTGGCGAGATCCTTGGCAAACACGAGAGCTATACACGTTCGGCGGGTGAACCATGTGAGTCCCTACGTCCAGTGCATCCTACTTTGGTGTATCACTGAGGGTTTGTCTAACCCTTTCCCAACAGCGTGGTCGGTATCCTTGAACCCCAAAGGCGGTACATATGCAGCCACTGGTGGGTCAGGAAACGTTACTATCTACTCGGCAGAACCAGAGACATTCGGCGAGCGACGAACTGTTTTGCCGAGTGGGCGCGGTAAGTTTGGAATGCGGTGTAGTCATGTAGGTATTGTATGCGCATCATTTTTCGATAAATGGTTGAAGCCATGTAGAGCCCCGATGGCTCTCGAGTGGCATTATCTGTTGACAGTGGCCAGATTTTCATATTCGATCTTACCTCGAGCACCCTCACTTCCACATTTACATCACATGCCATGGCCGTCCGCTCCTTGTCATGGTCCCCCGACTCGCAGGTCTGTACCCGCTGTAACCCGCATATAAAACTCACGTGACTGACATCCTTGAGTGCTCAAGCTTCTCCTCTCAGCTTCTGAGGACAAGCGCCTTATCCTGCACGACGTGCGCGTAACATCGTCCGGTCGGCCTAGCTCCGGGGCGGTAGCCTCGCTGTCTGGACATTCCTCGTGGGTCCTGAGTTCAGATATATCTCCAGACGGACGACTTGCTCTATCGGGGTATGCATATGGGCGACTAAGTCTTACATTCTTGTTGACAATTTGCAATAGCTCTGCCGATAAAACAATCAAGGTTTGGGATTTAGCAGCTCGCGCGGCTGTCTTTACGATCCCGGAATCTCAAGAAGTTTGGGCCGTGTCATGGCAGCCCTCCTCCGCTGCGGCATCTGCGTTTGTTGCAGGAGGCGAGGACGGTGTCGTCAGGTGGTTGAAAGCAGCTGGAACTAGTTAAGCCGATTCTTCCCGATGCGTTTTTGGGGAACATTGGCGCCCGAAAGACGCATGAGCAAAGGAAGCGCAGGAAATAGTTGTACTGTATGGAGGCAGCCCCTGAGAGTTCATTCTGAATGAAGGCGCTGGAGATCCAAGTGTGCTCCGTAGACTAGTTCGGTGCAGATCTTTCCCTACTGTTTCAATCGACGAAAGTCTTTTTTTGTGACCTCGAAGAAGGCCTCTTAGCACAGCCGGTATTGATGAAGTGAATGACAACAACTCGTGATGAAGTGGCATTTAAGTTGGCATGCTGGAAGCTGAAAGATATAGAATGGGCGGAATGGAGGCAGGTGAATATGTATGTACGGTGCAATGGTATATCAGACGTGTGATCGTGTGTCATGTCCGTTGTTCCTCTTTGTTACACACAGGACAACCCTGCCTAGACTTCGCACGAACCATTGCCGTGCTAAACGCAGCGCAATTGTTAGTATAGAAATAAACCATACCAACATTCTAGAACACGCACTATGCAATCCTGTTGCTCATGCCCCTGTTGGACCTGCCTCCGAAAGTTACGCTAGCTACTACTGGGTCAGGGGGAGGAGGAAGTTCATCACCACAGTCCACATGGCGAACGTGAACGGCATGGCGACATAAGTAAACTAAGATGACGGACGACGGCGACTCCTGAAGAGGGAGATCGCATACTGGACAGAGTGTTTTTGCTGATAACGTTCGTGAGTAACCACCGCAGCACAGAAAGAGGTCTTGAATGCTCACAGGTGACGAGAAAACCGCTGGTCTGATCTCGATGCAGTCGTTTTCCTAGATCAGAGCTATCACCATGCAGGATAGCCTGGCAACCTTCCAGCAATGAGATTTGCAAATTGAAGTCTTGCAGTATCTTGATCAGCGCAGGCTTCAGTCCAGGTATCTCAAGACCGTTCTTAATGCGACGTATGAGGCGGATAGGATCGATTTCGGCCCCAACGTTCTCAAGCAAGCCACGGATGAATGCTGCAAAAGGTTGTGAAGCGGGAGAAGGAATGGGGAGAGTAACTCACGTGGCCTAGTCTCCGAATATTTTAGTAGATCCTCCCAGAGATCGTCGTCGTTTTGGTCCTTGGCAAAATCAATCGCCTATGGCGATAGATGTGACGGCATGGAATGCGATAACTTCAAGCGACATACCCTATTAACATCTCCAAGGCGTTCAATTATAAGGTACAGTGCTTTCTTATTGTCACCCATTCGTCCAAGTAAGAATACCATTTCCGGTACTAGATCGCGTTCGGTGCAGATCCTGTATGCCTAGACGGGGATGGCTTTAAGTCATCAAAAACGTGATAAAAGAATTTCGACCCACAGCCTCAAGGCCGTAGTAACTGCTTGCACGCAGGAAGTCGATGAGCTTCGCCGGCGCATGTTCTGCGTAAAGTTCCACCAGCGTATCAGCAAAGTCGGCAATTAAATACGCGTCTTTTTCGAACAGTGCATCGAGGTACAGGAAAAGGAAACGCGAGCGACTGCGTAACTGCTGCACGACTCTCGCTATCTTCATACGGGATGAGTGATCTAAATTATGAGGAATACCAGGAATTGCCTTACTGGGATGGAATGAATGTGATCAACAAGGAGAGTAATCGCAATACCCCGCTCATTCAGGTCAGCGCTCTTTTCTTTGTTCATTAGCTCATGGTCGAACTCGACGAGGAGCAAAGCCTGGTCCTGCACTGCTGTGAATAGATTGTGCTCGCGGATAAGTTCGAACACATTTGGTCGTCGCAACCGGATGAAGAAAGGAAGAGCTTTCGCTGGCTGGCGATTGACAGTGTACCTTTAATACGTCAGTGTGGTTAAGAAAAACTCGGGTTGCTAACTTACAGTTCCGCTAAACATTCCATCAGAATGATGCTGTCGGGTGCTGCTGGCATGGAGAGGGTTGTCCTCAATGAGGATGGAACATAGCGATCTAGCTCAGACTGAATCGCTACAATGACTGCCGAGATGTCATAGATGTCCTTCGGCCAATCATGAATTGTTCGCCGGAGGGCCTGAAAAACAGTAAGCAGTGATAAATCCCAAGCTCGGGGTGTCCTGTACCTGTCGATCATTCGCCAAAAAGTGTGCAAGGATCATTTCATACACGAGGTGGCCTAGTCTTGGCCTGTCAGTTGGGATATAGGGAATAATTGCCTGTGACGTAAAAGGTGGGCCACGTCGTCATTCTCAACAGTACGGGCACTGACTTGCAACTCCTGCTTTTGGGCAAATACGAATATCCAATCTTCCCATCGCTTAGTGTCCTGTCCGCAGACCTTCGAAAAAAGCTTGGCGGCCTTAGTGAAATCACCTATAAAAAGTTCAAGGTAACACGGATCGTGACGCAACAAAACCCTTGCCTTCTCCGACCAGGTGTTCGATATAGCACTGCCCAATTTCTGTTGCGTCGATAGTCTCTGTGCCTTCGCTCTCCATAATTTCGATTTGTCCTAGCGCCTCTTCATAGCGCTTCCTTTCAACCAGCCACGCAATGTGGTCCTTCCGGTCTCTGGGGCGAACAATTATCACATCTTTGGGGCTAAGCACGAGGTAACCTTTGGTCTTTCCTGCGCCCTCTGGTTCAAACTCAGCCAGCGTGTAGTCGTTACAACCCCAGGACTGGAATCCTGTGACGCTAAGCGCATCTGTTGACAGCTCTTCGCCTGCTCGAGAAATGATCCTGAGCTCTGGACGTTCAGCGATCTTACGCGCTTGCATGGTGCGATCATCGGTAGCCTCATGGAAGAATGAAGTGTCCGTGGGTGTATAGGCCAAAACAAGAAGGGACGTAGGAGCAGGCACAGATGAAGTGCTAGAGGTGCTGGCGTTGCGAGTATGTGAGGGCGCGGGAAGATTGAGGTTGGTCATCACTGATGACAGAGGGAGGACACCGGCTATCATACAATCTAGCTCAAATACGGCAGTGATCTCGACCATAAAAGGAGGAAGGTTTGCTGATGAAGAAGAAGTCGAGGTCCGAGGCCGCGCTCTGATCCGAGCCACCTTGATGATGCCTGCCCATGCGATGAGGAGCGTGGAGTCGTCTTGCCAATCGAGGGTACACTTGAATAGGTCCGGACGTGGGCTGTCTGGCTGCCTTTCAATGTAGGTTATCCTAGTTTGCGACGTAGTGTCATAAATTTTAACACCCTGTACGATCAGCTGATTTGTAAACTTGTCGAAGCAGTTGTTTGGACACTAACAAGGTCATTGGCCCATGCAATCAGACTACCTCTCCATCGGATGTGCCAGATCGGGCCTTCTCCTTGGTGCAACACGGTTTCCTTATGCCCCAGCCAGCCTTTCTCGTGCATCACAAGTGTACCAGCCATGCCTCCGGATATGACGGCACGAGATCCCCTCTTGGCAAAGTTTGGTTCGAGAGCTAGGCTCCGCAATGGGCGTTTCATATCGAAAACATAGGATTCCTGACCAGAAATAGAATGAACGAACACCTGTCCTAGTTCGAACTGTTAGGCAGGGAGGAAGAACTGGAACTCAAATGTTCACCGTCCATTGACGCTGTGCCAATGAATTCCGCTGTGGTATCGAAACACATGTCGACGATGGATGCTCTATGAGGTTTAAATGTCTTGATACGCTGGCCCGTCAAGTCCAGGATATGTGCAAACCCATTGTGCGTACCGAGAGCCTACATAGCGATGTCAGCGGAGACCATTGCATGAGAATAACATCTCACCAGGTACTTGTTAGATACGACAAGAGCAGAAGCAGAATCCTTCTTGAGTAGGTCTTGAAATACACCGCCAAACCGCTCATACTTTAACGCTGGTTCCTCGTCCTCCTCATCCTCATCCTCATCCTCTTCATTGTCATCTTCATCGCCTTCATCCTCGTCCTCTTCATCCTCTGTTCCATCGCTCTCACTTCGATGTGCACTTCCCGTTGTGTTAGCTGCATCTTCGTGGTCGAGCTTAGGTTGAATTTCAGGATGTAATTGTACAGTTTGGGGCATGGGATGCACATCAGGAGCAACGCTAGCATGATCGGCCACTCCTTTATCGGAGACGTAGTCTTCGGGATGTGGTGTGACAGAACTTGGTCGGTCAGTGTTCGGTGCGGTCATGGCGGACTCTTCCTGAGGGCGAGCATGGTTCCCCGTGGCTATGTCTGCGTCTTCTTTGAGGCCATTTGGGTGAGTTGGGTCATGACCGACCGTCGACATGAGCTGTGAGTGAGCCCAATGGCGGTGTTCGGTGTTCGAATGAACGCGTTCTGGTGGATCGCTTACGCAACCGCGACTGGCCTCTGCTAATTATGGCCGCGCAGCAAGAGCAAAGGATATCTCAATCCTCGTCAGTGTATCACGGTTAATACGCTGCATACTATGATTTCTTAATACTACCAACTCCCTTTCTCGCGCAGAGTACCGTGTTTTGGTCTGAGTACTCTTTGTATGTCCGTCCTCCTGCACCCTCTCTTTGTTTAGCTTATAGCTTCAAGTCTTCGCGTCTGCGATATCTCCCCCTCGTCTGCATGCTCAGACATTTACACCCCCGTTTGTGTTACGAGTCGGATTCGGCGCAATATTTGCCGGTGCTGGCTATGTGTTATCTACAGCGACTCGAAGAATGGGAGTGGCATTGCTACAGGTATCTACACATTGAACCATCCAACTTCGTCGTTCCGTACGTTGACTTTGAACTGCAGCTTGGTCACTTAGCTACTTTATTATCGAGCAATTCTCACTAGGGCTTCAACGGTCGCTTCGTCTCCCGCGCAGCAGGCTTTCTCTTGCTCTTTCAGGTGCTACGGCTGCGACGGCCATATTGTATGGGACGGAGCATTACTTTCTCAGTGATGAGGAGTCCGAGCTGGAATAAATCACGTACAGAGAGCGAGAAGCTAGCCTCTGTTGCCGTTGAAGTCCTACTACGACACAAATTTTCAGAGCCTTAGCGGCAGACTAGACAGTGACTCGTACCATTCGGACCATCACTGACCTGTGTTTAATCAAGTAGCATGAATATGTCGGCGCAATAAGAGTCTTGCTTTGGCTGGTACAGTTATGCCAGGCCGTTCGATCGAAGCTGTGTGCCATGGTCCGACCCCAGCGATCAGATTCACAGCCTCTTCCGTGGATAATTTGTCAAGGATTTCATCGATCTCAACGTTGGCAATGTCTGAAGGAGGCATGGACTAATGGACTATTGGTGTTGGTACGTGCCCAAACGCGATTATCGTAGTACGCTACTTAATAAGGAATAGAGAACGGCATCACTTCCAACTCCCACGAATATCTCCCGATGTTGCCATTACAACGTCATGGCCAGGATGTATTGAGTATATAGCTATAAGTCGTAAGCGAGAGATGGTGGTGGTTTAGCAATTTCCCTGTGGGGTGAGCAGGTTTAAACGTACCCTCAATTCAGGGAGATCTCCTCAGTTTCCCCAACATCCTCTTCCCCATCATCAGGACTCGTTGGTACACGTTCTTTCTCAATAGGCGGCGGCGGCACTTCCACGGTTGAATTTGATGGGGCGATTACGTCAACTGCGGTCAACCCAGCTTCCTCCGCGTCGGCGGGGGCATGTGACGTGTCTCTCGTGCTTGCAGTGCCGTGCGAGGCCGTGTCTGACTCAGGGGCGGTTGGGGGGAACTTAAACTCCCGATCCATGGTTCCATGTCTGACCCGCGGCGGGCCTCTAGTTCTCGTGGGTTTCGTTTGCGACGACGCGTCTTGTGGTTCATCCCCATCCCCGCCCTCCTCTGGTGTTGGATCAAAGGTTTTGCGCACCGCTTTCGACGGAGAATCGGACCGGCTTGGAGGCGTAGGGCCGGGAGACGCAGGTGTCCTGGATGGCGCGGGCATTGAGGCACGATTCGCCACTTTCGCCGCTTGAGCACTCTGAGGGAGTGATGCTTGTGACATCGACTGTGGGCGCGCGAATGGTGGCGAGTTCATTGGAGAGGACTGAGTGGTGCCAAGATAAAATGCCGAGATAGGTACCATCCTACGGACTCAAATAATGAAAACGTTCGCTATAATGAAGCAAACGCAGCTCACTTCTTCTCAGCATAGCAAGATAGAATCCACTGAGGCTGAACAATCGGTATGCTCAGCTGAAGTGCCCGTTGATACTCGACTCCTGGAGCGCTAGAGATACTACCAGAGGTCTGCGCGCCAGTTGGCGTAGCAGCGGGGGTGGTACAAACGAAGTGGGTCGTGTCAATCTGGATCTTATCACTCCACTTTGCGTGCATCTCCTGCAATGAAAGCTTCGCATTCTCCAGTAATACGGAATCCTGGACGTTTCCAAAGCACACTGATATGCCAGATGTGTCGGTCATGGTGTGAGTCCGGACGCGAATGAGATTTGACTGAAAAACACCAGCTGTCGTGCGCATGACAAGACGAAATGAGTAGTCGGTATTGATATCGAGACCTGATAGTTTTGTCGAAGTGTTCTGGAGAGGAGACGGTATAGCTGCAAGGCGTTGACCATTCTTGTATATATCAAGGGATCGCAGGGAAGCCGTTGCTAGTTCAAGTGGCGGCCATTCCAGTGTCACCGACGTTTGTGTAACATTACGAAGCTGTGTCTACTGGATTAGCAGTGCTTCGTTGGGAAAATGGAGAGCTGACGTTAATTTGTGGGGCCTTTGGTGTTTCTTCACCGAATTCTTCCAAGATATTGCTCTGCAGTTCCCAGAATTCGCGATCTCTTTTATGTTCTTCAGCGACATTTTGGGTGACGGAGATGTTCACAATTGAACCAGTGGTCGCGCCAGGCGGGAGGAGGAGAGAAGGGAACTCGATAAGGTGGGCACGTTCTCCCAAGAGAATCTACGTGAGAAAGTCAAAAAGTGAGAGTCGATAGAGGGAATAGAGGGTAGTTGTCATACGGCCATGCCCGCGTCTGCAATGCCAGTTCACTCCATCAGGTTCGCAACGCAATAACGAGAGGCGCACCCAGTTTCCCAACAGTAAACATGAAGCTATCCGGTGACTTGACTAACATGCTGGATACGAAAGTCTGAGGGTCTCAAATGGCGATGATGCGCGTTTGTGGGGAGTGCTCAGTCCCGGGCCAGTCCCGGGCCGCTAGCCAGGTGCCAGTGACTTGACCCTCCAGTCCTTAGCCTAATTGAAGGTGGCTTTAATCTGCCAACCTCAAACCATCGCTTCCAGCCCCTCGTATTGTCTGTCTTCATGGTCAATTAGAATAGATGTGTTTATATTCGCTTATTGTGGCGGTATTTTTCTCTTTGTTGTCTAGGAAATACATGGATTGAGGGTACAGCCTGAGTCCTCGTAACGCCGTACAGAACTCCATTCAAATCAACACCCTGGACTCGGCCTTTATCTACATTGTCCTTGTCTACCAGTTAACCAAGTCGAGTCTTTTTCCGACTATGACCACCATGGCCCACACTTACGCTGGCAAAGCTTGTCACACTTCCGTGGGTCTGCCCTTGCAAGTGCTGCGGCTGCGTAAATTGCGCTGGCAAATGCTGTGCAAGTGTGGCTTGAGCGGGCATCATAGACGGAGCCTCATCGAGTGTGATCCTACGCTGAGGAGGAAGCTGTGAGGGAGTGTTGAGCTGATGTTGGAACACGCTGGGGGATGATTGTCAATTTCAATGCAAACTGTGAAACAAACCAGACGGACTTAAACGTAGGCTGTGGATCTTCCTGGAACCAGCTATGGGATAGGGCGTCTCTGGCATTCATTCTCTTGTCGGGGTCATAAATGAACAGCTTGCTAAGGAAATTGACTGCAGTAGGTGGCAAAGAGCGTTGTTTACACCAGGCGTCAAGACGATTTGGAGCGCTGTCAAATCAAAGCATTCAATATTAGAAACTCCCGAGGACAGAAAGAAAGTTACCCATCCAATCGCTTGACGTTATGATACTCAGGAGTATTCTTCATTCCCGGCCATTCCCGTTCTGCAGCATCGAGAAGATGTACTGACGTAGGGGAATTAGGAAATCGTCACTTACCGTCGGGTTTCCCGAGCACTTCGATGACCTTGAGGAGCTGGTCCTTCTGGAACGGTACATTTTTCTTCGAATCAAGCTTTGCCTCTTCGCCCTTAAAAATGGGACGAAGGCTAGCCAACTCAGCCATAACACAGCCTACAGCCCAGCAGTCGACTGCTTTATGGTAATGTTTAGATCCCATAAGAAGCTCCGGTGAACGGTACCAGATAGTGACCACTACTTTATCCCCCGCAAAAAGTGGTTGCAGAGGTTGGTACGTAAGACGAGCGAGACCAAGATCTCCGATTTTGACTATCCCGGTGGATGTGATAAGTATATTAGCAGGTTTGAGATCCCGATGCAGTATATGAGAGTCATGAAGATATTGAAGACCATTTAGGAGTTGGTAGATAAGGGATTTGAGCAAGTCATGGGGTATGTGTGAACGGAGAGTTTGCGAATAGTGGTGGATCACTTGCTAGCGCTTAGATCAGTGACACCCTGGGGGCCGTCAATGAAAGGCTCACCAAGAAGTCATGCTCCGCGTACTCAAACACCATATAAATGGACTTATCTTCCAATATAACTTCCTTGAGGGCGACAATGTTCTCATGGCATATCTCCCTGTTGAGCTGTATTACGTTGGATTCAAAGCCGACAGCGGGACAAACGCAATATACTCACCGCAATTTCACGAATTGCGCTCTGGCTGATGCCAGTGTATGTTGCTATATCTCCATCTTTGTCGGGTTTAAATTTCTTGATGGCATGGAGTCTGCCATCCTCGTCCTTGCTCTGTGCTTTGTAGACCCGGCCGTACGTTCCAGAGGAGATGAAACCAAGAATGGTGTATTTGAGTGTGACACTACGATGAGCTTCATCACGCTTGGCACGGTATATTCGCATCACATCATGTTGTATTGCCTGAGACCAGTCGTCAACCATGAGAGGAAGATGTAAATGATGGTGCGAGTGGACGAGTGTCACGGTAGCCTGACGGAATGTGGGAAAGCAGTCGATACCCGGTCCGGCCTCTACTCCGGTCCGGGGTTTGACGAAGTTGCCCTCGAACTCCCACTCACCACGCAGAACTTCATACACATGCCTCGACGCCGAGTATCCTATTATTATGATCGTCAGTCTCTTACTACTCCTCCTAAATACTGACAGACCATTGTTGCAGCCGACGTTGGATCGTACTCGTATGGCCTGGGTCACCCAATGAAGCCTCTCCGTATGCGAATAACCCACGAACTGCTCACTGCGTACGACATGTTAGATAAAATGGATGTCCTAGTAAGTGGCTTCCTTTTCTCCACACCGTGTTTTGAAGACAGCGACAGAGAGCAGAGCGTGCAACTCCTGAAACAATGACATCCTTCCATACCGATGAATATATCCATTTCCTTGCTAGGGTTACTCCTGATACAGCAGAGGAACTAACGTATAATGGAACGAGATGTGAGATATACTCTAGTAGTGACTGAACTTGGCTGTTGACTCCGGTCTTGAAGTTCTTGTCGGGGATGACAATCCCGCCTTTGAAGGGGTGTTCGAGTTCTGCTCTATCTCTGCAGGCGGTACCATAGGCAAGTTATCAACCATTTACTCCACCACCGACTCATCCGACTCACACGTCTGCTAGCTGCCGCAAAAGAATCACATCAGGCGCCGCGGACATTTCGATCAATTGGGCAGGCGGCCTCCATCACGCTAAAAAGAGGGAGGCGTCTGGCTTTTGTTACATCAATGACATCGTGCTCGGAATCCTTGAACTTTTGCGAACATACCCAAGGGTGTTGTACATTGACATTGACTGTCATCATGGAGACGGTGTCGAAGAAGCATTTTATACAACTGACCGCGTCATGAGCGTTAGCTTCCATAAATTCGGGGAATATTTTCCTGGAACTGGGACACAGGAGGACCGAGGGCGGGGAAAGGGGATGGGATACGCTATCAACGTCCCGCTGAAAGATGGTCTTAATGATGATTCCTTCAGAAGCATATACGAGCCGGTAAGCAAAGCTATTTGCAATGCAGCGAATACAGCGGGAGTAATTGTTAGTCTTAGGTCGTCGCCCATGCGGTGGAAGTGTTCCAACCTTCTGTGATCGTTCTTCAATGTGGGGCCGACTCTCTCGCTGGTGACAAGTTAGGGTGTTTTAATGTCACCATGCAGGGCCACGCTCATTGCGTTCGATTTGTTCGCGACATGAACATCCCATTCATACTGCTTGGCGGCGGCGGATATACCGTGAAGAATACCTCGCGAACGTGGGTATATGAGACTGCGTGCGCTCTCGGGATTGAGAATGACATTGACCTCAATCTCCCGTGGAACGAGTTTTTCGATTGGTTTGGACCTCGATACAGACTCGAAGTTGGAGAGAACAATATGGAGGATACAAACCTGAAGGATGGGTCCTTGAATAGAGTGAGGTAAGCTAGTAAGCTCGGTCTTTGCATGGTTTCTCAATCGCGGTAGAGAGGCAGCTCTACAACAGCTTTCGGAGCTGCAAGCTTCTCCCTCAGTTGGCCTTCACGACGTTCCTCGCGAGAGCGTCGGGCAGCATCTCGGGCTGATGACAGACGACGCAACATTGTCAAGGGATGAGTTGGACGAAAAGCTCGCTCGTAAGCTACCAACTCAACTACTAATACTTGTCAAGACCAGACGGTGCTAACCCTTCCTCAGAACACGCACGTCATGTGTATCTGATACAGGAAGCGGATACACGTGAACCTGACTCCGACGAATCTGAGGACATTGAGTCCCTTCGATATGATTCTGCTGATTCCACTGCCAGCCGGAGTCGCCAGGGACGGCTGCAACGTTCAAGACAGAAAAAACGTATGAGCATCATGTCAAACGAATGGTACGATGTACCACAGATGAATCATTTCGGTTACTATGATCGAGGCAATGGCGAAACTGTCGGTAACAGCAAGTCAGGTAGATTAAGATTCTTCGACAGCAAACTTAGATGGGACGTCGATGCAAGGAAGGTTGTCGCTAACAGCGACATCCGTGTAAGTGTGAAGAACCTCATGAAAAAGGGTGGATCCAAGCACGATGTAGTGGAATTGGAGGAAGACGGTATAGAGGAAGACGAGGGCTAGAAATCATGGCTAGATAACTGCCCTTGATTGCACCCAAGAAATTCACGAATCGTCACGTCCACGTGATGTGTGACCTGTATGTAACCTGTACTCGCGTAGCCTTCTTGTACTCGCGTTCTTGTAACACTCTTTTTCTCTCTTTGGGGTCTCCTATTTGTCCCTAGCATTTGAGTCCAACATGCCGACTACTATGGAAATCAGGCGTCTAGAGAATAGGGCTAGGAACCTGAAGAAGCTCGCCGATTTAATGGACCAAAATAAAGCAAATATTGCCGGGGTCAAGCAAATCGCGCAGAGAAATCCAGGACACAAAAGTAGCCCCCAAAAGCGAACTGCGCGTCCAAAAAAGCGCGTACCACTAGCTTCTGATGACGAAATGGAAGAATCTCGTCCGACTAAACAAGCGCGATCGGAAACTCCACAATTCGGCCTCCGGCGCAGCTCGAGGAATGTGGGGAAGACGTCTCCTGACTATCAGGCCGAGTCGCAGACACAGTTACCCCGTCTGGTAGCGAGGAAGATAGGCGTGTCTCACGATAGGGATCCAAATCGGCGGTCTGGAAAGCGAATTCATGACCCGTACGATTGATACAGCCAGTAAAATTGGGGAAGATTCGGCTGACAAAACATGTGACGCAGTAGGACATTCGGCCACATTCCGGGCATTCCAATTGGGACTTGGTGGGAGAGCCGGTATGCTAACTAACTACATGTTGCTGTTCGCGTGCTTGACTAACAGTGAGACAGAGAAGAATGTAGCAATGATGCTGTTCATGCGTACGCAGGGAATTTGTAGCTTTTGTATCATGGCCTGACGACGTTACAGCCCGTGGGTTGCAGGAATATCTGGCTCCCCTGAGGGAGCTTATTCTGTCGCACTCTCAGGGGGATACGAAGACGACGTGGACTTGGGAGACTGTTTGTAGGTGCTTACGATATAGGTAAAGTTAACTTGACTGACGTTAGTCTAGCACCTTCACTGGATCTGGTATAGTCCCAACTTTCTCGTATTCACATCCCCATTGAAGATGACCCTAGGTGGACGAGCTCTTAGGGGGACGAAAGCGAATCCCAAGAATGTGCGTCTCCATTGCTTCAACGAGACACAATCGAGAAATTAATGACAAGTTTTCTACCTTCAGCTGCGGACTGCACCACAGAGCTCAGATCAGAGCTTCGAACACTCGTTTAACAAATCGTTGAAGGTGGCGTTTTCGGGCATGATTTTTATACGGTACTCTGATCACCACGTAGGTATCGTCAGAGACCGGAAAACCTGTCCGAGTCATCCGTGGCTTCAAACTGAATTCGCCGTACGCTCCCTCAGAAGGGTACGAGTTAACTTTTTTTTCGCTTCAGCGCTGACGATCAATGCGGATACAGATACAGATATGACGGACTATATGTCGTTGAGAATGTAAGGTCTTGTGCACCACCAGTAACACTTTATTTATTCATCTGCATTACGCAGGCATGGACGGAACCAGGGTTAAACGATGGTGGTTTCCTAGTCTGCAAGTTCATTTTCCAAGTAAGTTTAGAAGGCTTTTGAAGACCACACTTTTTACTTTTTTTTTTTTTTTTTTTTTTTCAGCGAGTGCCAGGACAGCCTCCTTTGTCGGAGCATACAGAAGAAGATATGGATAATGGTGATGATGCTGCCGATGATGACGACACCACTGTGGTTCCAGAGGAAGACACGTCTGATTAGGTCGTCTAATTTTTCGTTTTGTTGTCTTGGTCACACTGCTATGTGATGTGTTATTTCGCTTTGCTCTCTGCTTCCTCGAATCTAGATGCTAATTGTATATAAAGTATGGGTTATTTGGGTTGAATTTGATGGATCTGTTGATCTATGTTGCGTGGATGTTGTGTGAATATCCCTAGATCACGCTACGAGATGAACGTCCCAGGGTCCTCAAGAATCAGCACTGCCGCCCCGCTACTAGGCAGTGCATGGGAGAGTCCTGCTCATTCCCCATGATACATGAATGATCCCGGCCCAGCGCTGGGTCGGATCCAGAACACGTGGGTGAACAAAGAGATAAACCGAGTCGGGAGTTTGGTTGAAATTCAGGTCTGCCCTTGGGCCCGGGGAATCGTTCCAACGGGCTTGGAAGGACTCGGACCTACGAGTACGCATTCCACTGGCACTTTCCTATTCTCAGCCGAAGCATATCAGAACCCGCAAATTTTTTGGGAAAGCCTCAGCCCTGACGGTGATCTTTGGCCGTAGCATGTAGAGGAAAAGTACAGATTTTTCTCCAGGTTTAGGTTTGTGTAACATGTTAAGGTCCAGCTCTTGCCAGTACGCTGACTCGCCGGGTCCTTGTGGAAGAAAGCAGCGTAAATGACGGTGGTATTACAGGCAACGACGGGCAGATCATTAATTGTATCCGTGACGTTGATCGAGAAGCACCGACGTCAATTGCGGAACTCACAGGCTTGGTCGGTTGGACGGACGGATCATGGACTTGAAGTATGGGCGTGACTCGGATCATCACGGGTTCGCGTGTGCTTGTTTGGACACGTTTCACTCGCCCTGAATTGCTTTGTTGTCACGGCGGCTCTATCCTTCTTCGGCATTGGTGATCTACTTGTTATGAACCATTCTCTATTTTGAGTTCAGCGAGGGCATCTCTCCCATTCCAATCGCCATGGATTTTAGCGTACAATACTCGTACACTGAGCATGAATCTGTCTACGCCTTTCTGTAGGGTGTAATATATCTTGTAGATAAACTATCCAAGCCTAGGCATTACCATGCGGTAGATAGGGTGTGTGATCGGGTGTAAGATAAACAATGGACTTCCCTCGCTTATTCTCTTGAACCGTGCACGATAATCTATCGCATATCCAATGGTGGGATCCAATCAGGGACGTTATCCCAAGAGAATTGTGGGGCCGCGAAGGCTGCGCGAACATTGTCCGGCAGCAATGAGGAATAGTTTGCCGGTAGTAAGGAGTCGTACGGATCTGAACCGGGCCTGTACGTCGACTTCGCATTTGCGAAATCGGGGGCAGTAGACGTTGCATGAGGCTTCGGTGCACCCGCGGGACCAGCCTGTGATACTGGCGACACAGCTTGGCCAAAGGCTGATTGTTGAGCTGGTGCTATACCGAAGACAGAGCTCGGTGGACTGAAAGCGGGAGCGGCGGCAGGCTGACCAAATACCGACGTCGATTGACCAAACGTTGAGGTACTTGGCGTAGGCTGGCCGAATGGCGATGCCGTCGGCGGAGTAGAGGTTGCCGTAGGTGTTTGGGCGAATGTTGTAGTTGAAGTGGGTGGAGGTTGCCCAAAGGCAGAGGATGCGTTATTCGTAACATTGAAAGGAGACGTCTGCCCAAATCCGGACCCTGACGTTGAGGCAAAGGGGCTGGGCCTTGCGAAGGCTGAATTTGGAGAGGTAGCGTTGGTGGCGCCCAATATTGACTGTCCTGGTTGCGGCCCACCACCAGAACTGCCAAATGCAGGCTGCCCGAAAACTGATCCAGGAGAGGTAGTTGGATTGGTCGCGGCAGTTGCGAATGCTGATGGTCCTGGTCCAGCAAAGGCAGAAAAGCCTCCGCTGTTCGTAGCTGCGGCGCCGAAGGCGGGCTTGGCCATGGATGACTGTCCGAAGGAAGGAGTCTGGCCAAAGGCAGAAGCACCAAAAGCGGGTGTCCCGAAGGCAGAAGCTCCTTGTTGCTGGCCAAATGCTGACGTTGAACCAGAACTCGGGGCGCCAAAGACTGAAGGCTGTCCAACAGGAAACGTGTTTGATGTACCGGATGGTGTGTCCGTTCCAAGACTATGTCTCTTCGCGGCTTCAAAAGCGCCTTTGATATCATTGCGCACATTCATGAACACCTGGTCGGCATTCGCAAAGGCACTTTGCTCATGTTGAAGCTTTCTCACATGATCAAGGAATCGTCTAGTAGAACGCAATGAGGGTACGCACATATTCACTGATATTTCCGGTTCGCATGGCAGTGACCGCCTTGAAACGAAGCTCTTCAGGTGATTCATCGAGTGGTGGCAAAAGATTTTTCTCATGCTTCGCGGGTCCATAGGATGACAGTGGCCATGATGGTTTATCTGCTTTGAAATCGAAATCTTTTGTCATGGTTTCGAGACTGTGAGACCAGCCGTCAGTCAGCCTGATAACAAGGACGTGGTCAGCGCATGCCTGAACGGAATAGTCCTTTGCCCGCTAGCAGGCGTCCATGTTGAACCTATAGACTGATTGAAGAACCCAGGCAATGCAACGCTACAGATGACTTACCACCAAACGCTGAACGTCGGTCTCCGTTCAGAGGGTGTTCGTAACGACATTCGTCTCCGAATTTGCATGTACCGCGAAGAAAGTATTGACAGACAACCTGGGTCTGAGTAAGTGAGTCGTTCAAGTAACACACGGAATCTCGCACCATCTTTTCCGCAAGCTTTACAGTGAGGGCGGAATTGAACTCGAACCAGGCGTGTAAGCCAAATAGCGATGTTCCCGATATCGGATTTCCAGAGAGCTTGCTGCGGTCTTGGGGCGTACGGATGGACAACGGTCAGATCCGGGCCGGTAAACGGTCCAGAGCACAAGAGGCGCACGTCTCACCCTTTCACTGTGTATGATGTAGAGGCGGATGACCTCCTCTGAAACCTTGCGACCACTTTCTGAGCCAGTCCGTACGAGACTGCGCTCCACTCATATTCTTACTTCACTGCCCCAAGTCGTATCTCAACTTGTCCAAAATTCCCTTGACGCCTCTGCATCTCATATTGACATTGGGGTTGACTGTCAAGAATGGGAATGCTGGGTCAAAGATGACGGGAATGGGATTCAAAGAAGCGGTCTAGATGCCCTTTCTAAAAGCTATCAAGCTGGGAGGTATAGTATGTCTTCCCTTTATTAGATACGGACACATCTTAAGATGCATTTGAACCAGACACGTCCAAAGCGCATACCCTAGACTCTTTGGAAGAGATATCGACGTTTGGGTTCAGAGGTGAAGGTAATAAACATGGTTTATGTCCTCATATATTTCGTGACGAGTTGCGTAGCTCTGGCATCGGCAGCTGATGTTTCATGTCTGGAAATCTCCTCTCGGACAGCCATCTCCCGGCAGACATGGTCCATCATTACAAAGGTGCACACACCCTTATCATCTTAGTTTGTCGCATTCTTAAAACCTGGAAGAACGGTAACTGTCTCTACAACGGACCTGCGGCACGTTGGCGAATGGAGCATTCGGGGACGGTTGTATATCTTCGTGACATATTTCACAATGTAAGCCGAACTGCCATGTCGGCACTGTAAGACGTCTAAAATACCTTGCAGTTGCCGATTCGACGTAACTCTCATTCTCGACCGTCAAAGACAATAGAGATTATTTGTCGAGATATAGAAACCTTGGCATTGGTGTTTCCCCGGGTGTCATTCACAGTTAACACCGTACGACAACTCCCAGAAATCGGTCCCCGGAATGATCGGGTGCTACATATACCGAAGGTTTGTAAACGTTTACCTTCCTATATCCAGTTTTCTCACCAAACAAACCCCAGTCAACGTCCGTCCTGTCTGCCTTTCGTCACATATACGGTAAAGCTCTTGCCGATGTGCGCCTGTGCCTCCCCTAGGATGAGAGTACCCTTTATTTACTTTTGCTTAGGGAGTAGACGAGGTTGCCGTGTCGTCAGGTGCAGCGAAGATTGATGGCTTCATTAGTCTCAGGGGTTCGCGTACAAAGGAAAGCATTTCTTCCCCATACACTCACGTTCGCAACTGAGATTCTATGAACAGGCTTACCAATATATCTGTCAGCGTTTGCTACTCGATATCCGATATCCGGGCTGATATCTAATTTCTCGCTCAGATATCAACCGCCACCCACTTTCCCCTTCTCATCTCCTACACCGCAATATCGACCAGGCCTTCTCTAACAGCAGCTTCTCGAAAATCGTGCGTATGGGTATCTTTAGCCGGAATACTCTAATGACCGCTGGCGTGTAGGCTTCATGCCCTGATGTCACCGACCACTCTTCCCGACGTGAGCGAAGGTGCTTCACTGTTGGCGATTGACTTGATGTCGTTATAGATACCAGGCGCTCTCCCCGCAAACTCGACCGAAAGCCCATATACGTTCTCAGCCTGACAGTTCCACCAAAAGACATCGATAATTGTTTGGAGCCTGGAAAGTCGATGATCCATGTTTCAGTGAGCCTAGTTAATCCCAATACCGTAAACTGCTCCACACCAACCGATATTTCAGAACGAAGATACTATCAGCGCCTTCTTTGACACTGTCATTCGGACGTTTCTAGTCCGTCATGGGTTCCTTAGTGGTGACGTCCAGCCCGCCCCACAGAAAAGGCGGAAGGTGATTACCGCGGTTGGAGACAAACCTGACATGGGGAATCCACGACAGACGTCCCATAGTGCACCGTCCGACACGCACCGTACCATGACAAGTACCCGCGAACGATATGACCTACCATCGTTGCACGTCAATCCCGTCAGTAAAAACATGTTTCCCAGCGTCTTTAGTCCGTATCTCATCCTCTTTTCAGGTTGACGACGACGACGATGACGAAAATGGAGTTGTAAGGACAGATCCCAGCTCTGGCGTCACGTTTCTGGTCGAAAAGAGAACAGATCAGTCGTATCCTTGCACCTTGTTAAGCCAGGAATCCGACGAGGGCAGCGCACAGGCTATTATTCCCACACGGAGAACTATCGCTGTACCCGACTCCGGCGACCGGGAAGATGAACCTCCCTCGTGGATTCTTGATGCTTTAAAGGTGGGTATTGCATGTGCAGGACAACGTCTCGAAACTTATCAATATAATGGAAGGACAATTCTGCTTACTTTGTTAGGGAAAAACTAATCCCCTCGGTCTCTCAGCGACTCCCAAATTTTCTCCCTCTTTCTTCCGAGCCTGTTGCACCGACGTGTGCCACACAGCCCAGTCTTCATGCTGATGGCTCCTTTATCCTCGACAGACCATCTACATGGTGCCTTCAAAAGGATGACCTTGCCCGTATGAACGTGATCAACCAGCTTGACAGGAAGTTCATCCTCTGTGCGGTTGATGAAATCAAAGGAAGCGACGATAGCCGCCAAGAATCTGACAACCCAAGGCGCATGCTAGTCTTCGTTGATCAACATGCCGCTTCAGAACGAGTCCGTGTAGAGGGTTTCTTGAAGACTCTGTGTCACAATTTTCTTGACTTTGAAGGCAACGGGAGTCAAAGCCCGGATCGTGTCGAACTAGACCCGCCACGCGCGATCCTTCTCAGCAGGAAGGATGCGTCCATACTGCGCAGCACCCAAAGTATACTGGGAAGATGGTGTTTTGGGTTGAGCTGGCCAGAATCTAAGAGCTGTGACCAAAGCATTGATCAAGATGAGTATGAGCAATTTCTAGTACATAGCGTGCCGTGCGTAGTCAGTGAGAAGGTCCGATGACGCATCCTTCCTCTGTGCATTGTTCACCCCATTCACCCATTTACCAGCTTCTCGCGGGAGATGAGCTCCGGAATTTCTTCAAAGAATTCGCGGCTGAGTCGGAGACTGATGGCGTGCTACCGGCTCTAGGATCACAAAGTCAACACGGAGGTGATCCCGATCACCTCACGTGGCACAAAGCGCTCCGCTGGTGTCCGAAGGGTTTACTCGCGCTCATCAATTCAAGGGCATGCAGAGGTTCGGCGTTCATCATACGAAGTAAACTCCGCTGACGCCACGGAAGGTGCTATTATGTTCAATGATTCGTTATCAATCAAACAATGCGAAAGGTTGATGGCTCAACTTGCCGAGACTGCGTTTCCTTTTCAATGTGCGCATGGAAGGTCAGTACCGGAGCTTGACCGCTAACGTAAATTTCGGATAAATAACTTTTTACTGTTGTGTTGTAGACCATCCTTAGCTCCACTGACTGGGACGTCTGAGTGTGTCTCTGGACAGGGTCAGCGGCGGAAGGTCGACTGGGAGCGAAGTGGACCGATGTTAGCATCTTTAGGAATAGGAATGCAGAATTCAGACGGTGTTAGCTAATTCGGTTTCGGGCTGGCACCGCGTTGCCACTCGCCACTCGGCGTCGTGACGTCACCACTTCCCCGCATCCATATAAGAGCGCCAACCAGTGGAATCGTGATTCATTCTGATTGTTCACTAGCATTTAACTATCTCCTGCCATACACATCTTCACGATATACTCTATTCATCATGGGAAAATCAGCCACTAAGGTCATTTACAAACCTGACCACAATGCATCGGATGTCTTTATTGTCATCGTCAACCCTGTAGAGGTACGATTAGTCGCCAAGGCTACTGAGAGATTCTCATATCGCTCCAGTTCAAGAAGTGGAAGGACGGAGGTAATTATCCATTTCACTTATTCTTCGTTGAACGTACCGAAAACTGGCACTTTCAGACAGGTATGATCCGTAAATGTTCTCTCTTCACAAAGGCTAACGGAGCGACTTCTGCAGGACGATCCCTTTAGTCGAGGTAGTCGATTGTAGGTGATTTCCGACCTTCCAGTCAATATGTACTCTCATCGTGAATCGATCACAGCGTTCGAAATTCTCTCATCAAATCAAGGACCACAGGGTCTCTTGCGCCGCCCCTCAAAGCAGGAACTCGATACCGAGTTTGGCACACATGTAGACATTGAAGTCGTTCAGCAAATCTTGGAGAAAGGCAAGGAGGAAGCAGGCGAAAGCCTTTCTTCTGACAGGTGGGGAAGCAAGAACGATTCGAGGGGCAGTGCTTTCTTGGACAGTCGGGGTGGCAACAGGACAACTGGGATTTGAGGGAAGGTGAGGGAGGGTGATGACGAGATCAAGAGAGTAATGCACAGACTGTACATTCCAAGGCGGTTGTATCCCGTTGTACCATCAAATTGAAGGATGAATGATCCTCTCGAAACCTACGAATGTTCGGTGCTTTCTTGTCGCACAGCCTCGGTGTTACCTTGCCGGAGTGGTTAACGGGATCGCCTGCTATGGTCATATGACTTTGCATTCAGCGGTTGGGCTTTGCCCGCGAGTGTTCGAATCGCTCAGGTAACGTTTATTTTCCTCATGTTAAACCACGTCTGGCTCGATTGCGATCCGGTATGGCTTCTGGCCTCTAAAATCCAATTTTTTTTTCACATATGAATGTTGCCAGGGACACGATGATGCCACTGCCATCCTGATGGCACTTTATTGTACTAATATACGCCTTCTCGGTGTTTCGACTGTAAGGGCGCCTGTAAACATCCTGTGCGTATTATTCGCTAACCCCACATTCGCAAAGACACACGGGAACACTACCATTGAAAACACCACGATCAATGCCGCGCGATGTTTGCACGCGTTCGCAGCCCCGGAACACATCAAAGTGTATAGCGGCGCGATTGCACCGCTCCTCCGACCAGCGCGATACGATGCAGAGATTCACGGTCATAATGGGCTACGCGGTGTGAAAGGACTTGCACCTGCCGACTCGGATTCGGTACGAGCGCGCATCATCGCCGCCTCCGAGTCCGAGTCAGGCTCGCCGGATAAAGATGATCGTACTAGTAGTAACTGTCCACTGGCAGCCATCGAGGTGATCGCGGCCACGATCAGTAAGACATGGAACGCTGGGGCGGGTGCCAAGGTCACCATCGTGGCATCTGGACCTTTGACGAACATCGCACTTTTGGTGAGCGTTTACCCGCACCTCTTGGATGCGATCGAACGGATCGTATTCATGGGCGGTGGAATCGGCATCGGAAATCGTTCCGCGGTAGCAGGTGCGGGCCAAATTCCTGATTCCTGGAACCCCCCCCCCCACACACACACACACACCACCACCACCACCACCACCACAGCTCTGCTTTTTGCAGTTTTCCTTTTCTCCTCAGATCAGATTCGTTTTTTTTATTTTTAAAACCTGACATCGATATGTAACAGAATTTAACATCATGTGCGATCGTAAGTTTCTTTTTCTTTTTCTGCCCGTCGACTGACTGATTCGCGTTACTTACCGAGGCCAGCCGAGGCCGCTCAGATCGTGTTAAATGCCCCGGTGCCCAAGACAATGATACCCCTCAATGTTTCCCACAAAGCCATAGTGTCTAGTACAGTCCATGCTAAACTCATGATGAACTCGACGGCCCACGACTCAGACGCGCCTCTTGGACCTGCCAGCTGCGGAAGCCAGCTCCGATATACACTTTCAACGCTCATTTCTGCCTTCAAGGAGGCATACCAATCAGTTTTCGGTTTCATGGACGGGCCACCTCTCCATGATCCATTGACAATAGCTTATGTCTCGAAGCCAGAGTTATTCACTCGAAAACGGTACAGGGTGGATGTGGAGTTGACTGGGGCGCACTCCACAGGGCAAACCGTGGCGGACGTCTATGGATACCTGGGGGCGGATGATACCTGGGGTAGGACAGGCAAAAACTGCGAAATTGCAACGGATGTTGATGTCCGCACTTGTTCACATTTCCCGGTTCTGGCATACTGACCATTTCGCAGGTCGCGGCATTCTACGAGTTGTTCCTTGATTGCGTTGCAAAATGCGACGAGGTCTCACCGCTAAATCTCAAGCCCGCAAACTAGAGTGATGGGGTACAATATGTCGTCGCCGCACGTAAATACAAAGAGTGTATGAAATGTTTGTCCACGAGCTGTAAATTGAAGTCCCATAAAAATGAAATCATTAGCCATAAGTTAATCTTGCGTCAAGCCCTTCCTCCATCAATAAACATCTTGCTGAGTGGCCTCCGTCCCGGACGAGCCCTGCGCTTGCCATCGCGCATGCTGCGGATGGTTTGGTCGAGGGCACCGCGTTCTATCGTCTTCGTCCCTGCAGCCCGACCCTCCGAGCTCGGAGGAGCCAACATCTGAGTGTCGGTGGGCGCTTTCAGCGTCTAGCAAACCGCATTAGAACTCCTACGAGGAAGATAAAGCAAATACAGACAGGTTCAGTTGTCGGCTCCTCGACTCCGACGGTCGTTATGACTGGTAATTTGTTAGCTTGTATCTTCTCTTCTCTGTCATGAACTTCCAAAGCCGCTTTCTGTGCGTCGTCGTGATCCATACGGCAAGTCAGATTTAAAGGAAGTCGTTATCTTACCTGCAAAGAAGAAGAGAATGAGAGGATCAGGGCGAAGAAGTCTTCTGCCTTTGGTGAGTCTGGTGAGTCAGGGCTTTCGCCGTAATAGACAAGTAGATTTTTAAGGTCTGCTTCAAGTGCGGCTCCGAGTTTAGATACCGCATCAACGGTGACGCGCTCTTTGACGAGGAATGGCTGACATAATGCCTATCAGATACGGAGTTGTTCGTACTCAGTCTGATGGGCATTACCTCCATAACGTCAATAAACCGGTCTTGAGCGGACAACACTCTGGCAGCCCTAGCTTGCTTCACTTCAACCTCGATATTATTCAATCCACTGACCAGGGTCGAGATCGAACTTGCAAGTCCAGAGACAGAGACTGTTGTGTTGTTGTTTAGACAGAACACATCCCGTTTGGGAGATGCTCACCTCGCGCAGCTGCTTCTAAATGGGGCATGTCCTCCAGAAAGGTCACCAATGTCGGGTCCGTACGCAGAAGAACGCGGGCTATGTAATGGAGTAGCGTTGGGCACTGAGCGTCTCCTTTCACAGACTTCGTCTCGCGTAACTACATCAGCGGTGTTAGGTCGATTAAAGGAAAAAGTCCTGCTGAGATACCTTCAGAAGAGCTTCCAGCTTGAAGCCAAGAGCCCCGCCGCGGAAGCTAGAGCCGTTGAGAGCATTGCCTACCGTAAGAACAGCCTGGCGGGTGTAAATAGCGGCAAAGCTCGCGAGGCGTTACGCACCTGGAGAACACGCTTGAACCTCTGTGACGCCTTGAGCTCCCGTGAGGCGCTGTGGAGGATATCTAATTCCGGACGTATCTCCTCGACGTCGAGTTCCAGCCTTCGCCGATAAGTCATGCATTGCAGGCGATCGGTGATCCTTGGTATGTCCATGATCTAGACCGCACATTGGAGCGTGCACCTGTCGTATTAAGGCCGGACACACCTGGTAGAAAAATTGATCTGCTTTTGCAAGTTTGCTGACATCCCCGAAATCTTTGAGTCTAGTGGCCTCTTCTGCAGTGGGCAATTGCCTCCCCATTGCCTTGAGAACGTCTACTGAGAGCGCCTCGTCATCAACTTTGAGAAGTGCCTTGCGAATGTCCACTGGGGTCAACTTTATCCTCGAAAGCATGATAGCTTCGGAGAAGTGAGCGAGGAAACTAAAGACGTAATAAACTACTTACCAATATTGTTAGCTCGTGTGATGTCTAACAAAGTTGTCACGGATGCTTTCCTCGCGGAGTTCGCGCGGCGCGATGGAGAGTCCAGAGCGCTATCGAGCGAAAAAGTTGATTCTAGATCATCCAGAGAGAACGCTGAATTAGAAGGAACATCACTCCACACGGATGATGCTAATGTCGTAGACTGTAATTTGTTCCAAAAGAAGGGCCGTAGTCGTCTAACTGGCTCTGCCTTGCGAGGTTTCCCTGGTCCTGTGGCTGGAGGCGGTGGCGGTGGCGGTGGAGGTGGAGGTATGGGACCGCTCCCAGACGTAGCTAAGGGTGGTGGCGGTGGTGGTGGTGGTGGTGGTGGTGGTGGTGGCGGCGGTAGAGGTGATGGCATGGAACCGCTGTTAGACATAGCTAAGGGTGGCGGTGATGGCGGCGGAGGCGGAGGCCCTGAACCGTCAATAGTAGTAAACGAGGGTACTAGTGGGGGCGGAGAACTGCTGTTGATAGTCGTAATAGGGGTGGTGCCAGGACGCGGCGGTGGTGCAAGGGAAGGTGATCGCGGTTCATTCGATGCTTGTGGACTCTGTAGCAGCGGTGGTGGCGGTGGCGGTGGCGGTGGAGGCGGGGGCGACTGTGGCAAAGAGGCACCTGAAGGTGGAGAAGACGTCTCCCCAGACAAGGTGGCTGAGATTACTACATGTTTAACGTTGGGTAGTCGTGGCGGGGGAGGTGGGGGAGGGGCAACCTGCGCTTTGAAGTCCTTCTCAGTGATGAACATCGGTTTAGCAGCCAACTGAGTTTTCAAGTCAGTGATCTCCGCCCTTAGCGCAGCTAGTTCCTTCTCCTTTTGAGTCATCTTTTCGATTGCCCTGGACGCGAGCAGGCTAGCGTCCACATCAGTCACTGATTCTTTCGACTCCTCGCGGGACCGAAACCGAGAATACACAGACTCAAGAGCCCGCTTCAAGTAGAGTAGCTCTTTGTCTCTCTGTGAGATAGTATTTTCAAAATCCGTTACCTTAGATACGCTAGATGATGAATAAGATATACTCTCAGGCCAATGCGAAACTGACCTGACTCTTGAGCTTGGCGATTTCATCCATAACGCTAGTCCACTTGGTTTTCTCTCGTTCACGTTTAGCTCGTTCATCCTGTTTTGTCGAGTTGGGGAACGTAGGCGAAAATCAGCCCGAAGACGCATTGGTATGCGGGAAAAACGCACGCTTTCACGGATCTCAACAGGATTCGAGGACTTAAGGTTATCAAGTTCAGACTGTAATTGTAAGACAAGCTTCTCCTTCTGAACCAAACGCTGCACCAGACCATGGAGATTCTATCGAAACGACGTGTAAGGAGGAAAAAAGTGGTAAGGCGTCCACATACATCTGACCCGCCCTTGTTACCCGATAACCTGGAGCTGGGAGTTAGGGCCCTTAAAGTATCGAGCTCTGCTGTCCGTAGATCGAGGAGCTCTCGCAGCTGTCCGCGCTGGGGGAAAAAGTCACATAAATGGGTATCGGGTGAGAGAGTTCAAACGCACGTCAGCTGTTAAGTGCTCAATTTGTCCTCGTAAGGTTTCTATTTCGTCGCTGAGGGTTATGCTTGCACGATCTCCTGCATCACCCACTTCAACAGAGCTACCAGTGATGTCTTGTACAGATTCCGTGAACTTCTTCAAGAATGTTGGCCAGTCCCCCTGTCTGGTCGATGTCAGTTGTAGCCAAGGACTGGAGTGAGTCATCGCACAAATCGTCGACAGAACTAGCTTGTTCAACAAAAGTTGCGATAATGGAGAATAACTTTGTTCTTAAAGGGCTAGAAGGCACGGTCATCAAATATATTACAATTTTTCCGAGAGCCATACCTTTCATCCAGTCGCTGAAAGAAAGATATCATTATCCTGATAATGTTGATAACGTTGTAATAATCTTCCGTGTGAGTTCCCGTCACGGTAATCAGTTCGTCAAGAATCGACGATATCTCTGAACTATTGTGCCGATCGCCTGCATGAAAAAGATGCGATGCACGTTCCCGCATGTCTTCCTCATCTTCAAATTTCTCTTCTGTGTAAACGTCTAACTGCGTTATTAATCCTTCGGGTGGCCTTATGTAGCGCAAGGTCTGGCATACAGTAAGAGGGCAGTGAAATCGTGACAAGCAATTAACACTCACAACTATAACCTCGTTTAACCCCCGTCTACTGAACTCTTCACGGAGTAAAATTCGCTCTTCCAGCGACTCAGGTCCATTCGTCAAGGCATTGACCAGAACCATAGATGATGTACGAGCATCCCAAGCACCATCGTCCTCTGAAGAATGAGTACCACTCTCCGTAAAGTCATTTGGATCAGCCTCAGGAAGCCGCAGTGATGATATTAATTCCTCGAACCGAAACGATTCCTCGAATACGATTCGGTAGTCTGACATCGCCGCCATGACCATCTTGTGGCCTTCGGGGATGGCTAAGATGCATATGGCGGCTAGAAGATCGGACACCAAGGCTCGTAGTTTATATGAGGAGTGGTGCAGAGAATAAGCGATATGCGTGATTATCGTAGATGAGGCAAGAACCGCATTAAATCCAGGCTGTTGCAGGTCGCATTTAACGTCAGAGACCAAAGGTGTTTATAGCTAGCTCACCTCTGTGTTAGACAAAACCCTGAGGATCTTAATGATTTCCAAGAGTACGGCACCTTCCATATCGGAGAGGTGCTTCCTCTTACCCGCCCTTCCAACAAGGCTAGCTAGCATGACACTGAGCGCATCTAGCCCCGCCTCAGTCTCAACAAATTCTTTCACCCAGAACACACGAGCCGTGGACAAATGGACTCGCAGCGAGATCAGGTTTTTCACTAATTTGGTGTCGAGAGTCTTGCCTTTAATCCCATCTACATACCACTTCGGAGTCTTGGCTTCCTTCGCGTTCTTACCCAGAGTGGCAGTCTTCTCGCCACCAGAGGAAACCCACCAGCTCGACCAAAGGCCCCCCGTAGTCTGAGGCTCAAGGGGCTGGGGTTCCTCCGATGCTTTCGCCCCGTGCACCTGTGCAGATTGCGAATTAGGGTCCAGCTTCTCGCCTTTACGGTTCGAGCCAGAAGCAGACAAGGGAGAAGCAGCACTCGACCCGCCCCATCCCGTGATCGATAACCGTCTCATGAACCCAGAGTCTCCAGTAAGCTGAGGCACAAGGCGAGGCAATAGATTACCCGCGCTAGAGGGACCATACGTGGCAGAATATGAAGGCTGAGCTACATGTGACGAGGGCTTTGCAGAGGCGACTCGGTACTGTTTGTGTTGCTCCAAGAGGTACAGCTTTCTGTCCGCAGGGAGTTGATGCATTGCTCGGCGTTGTGGTTCTTTCAAACCTAATTCATCCTATCTCGTGCCTCAACAAAAATCGTATCGCACCTGCAATTGCGCACATACCAACATATGCTCAAAATCGCCCATGTCCAAATTGGCTTCCACAGCATCAACATCATTTGTGTCAGAAGCATCGGATTCGCCAGTTCGCTCCAAGAGTTTGGGCTCGCTGACACTCATCCGTTCAGGCGTAAAATTCTTCGCTGTTCTAGTAGGGGATGTAGGTGTCGAAGGACGAAGCCAGCTCTCAATCACGCTGGAAAGCCGACCTTGGGAGAGAGATTGACGCCAATCAGCGGACTCGGATTTCACCTTCGATGGTAGAGTGATGTCAGATACTGCGCTTGCACGGAGTTGCTTGGCTGTCCCATCTCCATCTTCTTCCCCCGACGTTCCCATGTCGTGACTTGCCTCGGTCGAAGATTCAGATTGGTCGAGTGACAGGGAAGATGTAGATCGTGGCCGTGAGCGACGACGGTACCACTCATCTGGGACTGAAAACCTGAAGAAACGCCTTGCCTTGGCGGAAAAGGTTGATGGGGGGTCAGAGGAATGGAACAAGTCGTAAAAGAGCGCCTCCTGAGGGAGTGTCACAGCTCCTGTAATAATTAAAAGACGTGACGGAGCTGATAGGGTGGAGGAGCCAAGTGCAACTCACTCTCGGCGTCGCATTCGGCCCAAACTTCTTCTAATACATAACGCACAGCACCTCCACCAGGCACTGGTAGAGATCTGGAAAGTCCAAGGGTGTCTAGGATGGATTCGACGACATCTCTAACGGTAGTAGTCCTCGAGAAAAAGCATTTCCAGGTGAAGCTGTCATGGATTTCTGGGACACGAAGAAACGATACTGAAACGGACAGCGCGGGGTGCAAAGAGACGAGGCGTAAGACAGGTGCATGAAGATGAGACGTCAGGGCGAAAGCTGAGAAGTGACGCCGAAGCGAAGGATCCTCCGGAGTGACTTGTATCAATGGAGCAGCCTTGGCTGTCTCATCCAGAATGCCTGAAGTCGGATCTATAAATTTGGGTGTTCATGGAAATATTTCAGAGGTACGCACCATCTCCCAGAGATTCCAATTCATCTTCTTCCCATTGCCGACCTGGTGACTCCTTCCTGATCAACTGAATGGCCCAACCGGAAGGTGGCAGGTCACCGAGAACGTCCGACTTGACTTCATCGAGAGCGCTCAGTGAGTTGATTACATCACCAACAGTGCCATCGTGCTGTATTGAGGCAAAGTGAAGGGTCCCAGACGGTAAGACGGTTGGCACAATGAGGATATCATCGGACATTGGAGAGCGTAAGCAGGAAGGGTACAGAAGCACATACAAAGCAAGAGAGTACAGTACATGACTAAGCAGACGAGCAGACCTAACCTACACCTGCGATGAGTCCGTATCCACCGCTGGGTGGACCATGTAAAACACGCGCATATCCCCACTCTGTGTGCTGCTCTCATCCATGGATGTTGGTAGCGAGTTTTGTACGTCACCTGTGATCTGGATGAGATAATTATCCTGTAACCCGAAATTGAGCTTCCGCAGTCGCAGACTCGGACGTAACAACGGAGGCTCCTGACCTTGACAAGCTTCCTCAACACCTTCGTGACGAGCTCCTTCTCGTACTCCAACTCATCAACGTCTTGAATCTCCTCCTCCTTCGTTTCCAAGTACCAATCAATAAGTTCATCCCGATCAATCCCTCTGCCAGTCTCCCGCTCGACGGCCGCAAGATGCAAGACAATCAGACTCTGCAGAGTCATATACTTGTCATGCGTGATGACCATCCTACGTTTGGCAGACACATGCCCATCACCTGTGTCGTGTTGCGGAGCTTTAGGAGTCATCGGACCCTGGGGCTCCGTGCTCATTGACCCGTCTGTTCCCGATGGCTCAGCGTACATTGGATCCGTCATTTCTGTGTCATCGCCACCAGACATCGGAACATCTTGGCTATCATCTTCGCTTGCTTTGGGTTGCATATCGCCACGAGTTGTCGCCGCTTCTTCTTCATCAAAGTCGATATCGTCCTGCTCGACGTGTATGATGGATTGCCGCAGAAGACTATATGCTTCTCGCACGAAGGCAGGAGTTATCTACAAGGTAGTTAGCCCCCTCTCTACTTGCAAGGAACGGAGGAACTTGCCTCTGAGGTACAGTTTGCTCGAGCAATTGCTTCGCTTAGACGGATCATGCTCTCGAGTTGACGAACTGTGATACGATAGGAATTTCGGCCAGCGCCAGTTCCATCGTCTTGGCGAAGACTCCGGTATTTCTCGACTAGAAGATCTGCTGCCTCAGGCGTAAGCTAAAGCCAATCAAGTTCAATTTCGTTATCAATTATGTCCATCATCATCGAGTAAACAAAACAAACCTTGGGGTTGAACGTCCTGGCGTAACGTATGTATCTTTGGAGAGCTTCCGTGCTAAATTCCGGATGCAGAGCATCATCTCGAAAACGATGCACGTTCACGATATGTTTCGCTATGTTGAAGTCAACTTTTTCGTCGCATTCGTCCAGGACGACGAAAAACAAGTCGAAACGGCTCATGATTGGAGCCGTCATCGCAACGTTTCCTCGAAGAGTCTTTTTGCGATCATACCGGCCACCGATGGGATTTGCAGCGGCAAGTATGGACGTACGTGCGTTGAGTGTGGCATGGATGCCCGCCTTGGCAATGGATATAGTCTGCTGTTCCATCGCTTCATGAATGGCAACCTGATCTGAGATATCCATTTTGTCGAACTCGTCAATGGCGCAGATCCCGTTGTCCGCAAGCATCAAGGCACCGGCCTCGATGGTGAAATCTCCTGTCTCTTCATCTTTGACGACCGCAGCGGTAAGACCCGCCGCTGAGGAAGCCTTTCCAGAGGTATAAACAGCACGGGGAAGGAAAGAGCAAATATACCTATCCAAAACTGGTTGGAGTCTAGTCGCATGAAGATTTAAAATGACCTACTTTAAGAACTGCGACTTGGACGTCGATGGATCACCAACAATGCAGATGTTAATGTCCCCACGAAGATGCATGCCTTCTGAAGTTTGTTTGTGCACACCTCCCATGAGTTGAAGCAGCAGACCCTTTTTCACAATCTCATGCCCGTAAACGGTCGGCGCGATACTCTCGACCAGTCGAGAGTAGATATGGTCGGACTCAATCATACGCTTCAGTTCCTCGAATTCCGGCTCGGTAAGGGATTTGGCAAAGGACAAACCATCCTTTTCTGCGTCTTCATCTTCACCCCTGATGTTTGTGGACCCCTATGGAATGATTAGCATTGAAGGAACTCCATGTATACAGCGAACTTCTTACCCTCCCGTCTGCATCATGTACCATACAGGCCAAGAATGCCGTTTTGTACTGAAGGTCGCGGACGCCGAGACTTTTCAGACCAGTAACACCACTCCCACCGATGGAGTTTGCGCTGTTGGCGCCATTTCGATTGGCCTCTCGCTGGAGTTCTGCATTGTTCCCGCCGGGGAGGCCAAGCTGGCTAACATCAGGAACAACTATAAATGTGCCAGTAAAGACGCATTTATCGCCGGCCTTCGCGCGCTCGACTAGTTCAGAACGAAGAATGACGTCCAGAGACCGAGGCATCGAACCCGTCGGGATTTCGGATGGATTCTCTTGAATACGAACTTTCTGCCAATCGGTGAACTTGGACGTATCGATTTGGAGCTGCCACGCTGAACGATTACCGCAAGTCGGATTTGGGCATAGATTGGGCTGGGCATGGGAAGAATGATAGTTATTAGGTGGACAAGCTGAGAGTAAAGAGACGTCGAAGGCGTACCTCTGTATATTTGAATTGCTGCTCAATTTCGTGCACGAGAGCGCTGCATATCTCACAAATGAAGCTGCCAAAGAGTAGTTCTGGCCTGACCTCGCTCGTACGCGTCACAGTTCCGCTGATGCTCATCAAAGTCCCAATCTTGTCCGTTTTGAGATCCCGGATCGCAGAAACTAATGGCAGGTGGTAAAAAGCGACGCTGAACTCGCGAGACTGCAAGTTTGTTGAATCCATCGCGGCAGATGTAGGATTGATTTTGAGGTATTCTGGTTCGTATTCTGCGACCAGATCGTGAAGGGCCTTGCGAAGATACGGTAGAAATCGGTAATACTGCCTTTGGATGGCATCGGCTAGAACATCATCCTTTTGCAAAAGATGGCCGTAGTCAACGTAGAGTGTAGTGAGTTCGTACTCGCGCATGGTGTGGATTTGTTCGATGTAGATAAGTTCACCATCGCCGGCAATAGGTACGTCATCTGCCGAAGGAGTTCCTGGGAGGTTCACGTCTTCTGTAAAGCTGAAGACGACGACTGAATATACAATATGATCACAAGCAACGCATAACTCACGTTTTTAAAAAAGCTTCAAAGGCTTCTGCCACACTCTCGCCTACAGCGTCCTTCACAATAGATACATCCCCATTGAGTTGTTCAGTCCTCGGCCTTCGTTTCCTTCTCGAACTGGCCTCAGTAACGTCTTCTCGAGCGTCATTTGTCTCATCTCCAAAACTAAGCGCGTCTCTAGTACGACGCGTCGCTTGTCGGGTAGAAGATCGAGCGCTGGGAGACTGCGAATCTTGGGGTGCACTGCTTGGAGGGAGAGTTGAACGAGGGAGGGGAGGAGAGGTCATCTGTGCAGGATTCATGGATAGATTGACAAATGACGCGAATAGTTACAGCGGATTCCACAAACCATGTCGTGCGCCATTTTTACAAAAAAATATCGGCTAATTTCCGGCAAAATCCGTGCACTGTTATTCGCTGACCGCCTTCACTCTTTTTTTTTTCTGTTCCTCTGGCCGATGTCTGTGGATCCACCCCCTACTTACCAGTACCAACCTGTTCCTTCTTTGCCCTCACCAAAGTTTCAAAACCTCGATCTTGACCCCACTCTCGAGCCTGAGCCCACCTTTGAACTCCTTCTCACACTCGTTCATCCCTCTAAACGCATCCGCACCCCAAATAGAAAGACGAAGAACTCAAAACCGGAATCAGAAAACAAAGGCCCCTATGAGATTATGATCGAAACTGGATGGAACACTTTCCTGGGCATTATTGCCGGAAAGCTCTCCATTGAACGATCTGATCTCGTTATTTCCAGCCTCGAGTGGCATTGGCTCAAGCCGTCCAGTGGTCCATGGCTTCCTGTCCAGGATGAAACCGGGTTCGCATCCATGCTCAAAAAGGTCAAGTCGAAATTCGAACCATATGTCATCGTCCGCATGCAGGCGCCAGTCAAAAAAAAGGCAGCGGAATCTTCAGAAAACACGTGGGATGCTGTAGATGAGGCGGAATCCGATTTTGAAGATAGGCCAGGTGCAAAAAAGGTGCGTATTCAAGTTGTCGCAGATATTCTGTACTCAATCTCTCACAGGTAAAGCTGGACGATGTGCTCGAGGAGATTGTCATAAGACTCGGCGACAAATATGCTCCGGGAATGTGTTCCCTTCATCCCGACCTTCCTTGCTTCCATCATCGTGCATCCGACTTGCATTTCAACCTCGATCGCCCACGACTCCTTGTTTGGGCACAAGCCATCAAATCCGGATCAGCTACGTACGAAAAGGTACCCATTCTGTCTCCCATGTTCAAGGCACAGTTGGCCCTCAAACGTGCATCACAAATTGCCACAAACTCCAATACCACTGTCGCTACAGGCATGACACCGCCACTGCCTACCCCTACCCCTACCCCTACCACAGTACCCGCTCAGATGCTGCCATTTGCAAGCTTTCCACATTATCCTCAGATGATGTTTCCTTCAACATATCCGCAGATGCCTCCGATGCCTCCGTTCATGGGCTATGGGGCTGGCATGTCGCTTTCTGGCAATCCCTTCTTTCCCACCGGCCCGGGCATGGTTTCCATGCCGACACAGTCCCCGCCTTCCTCGCCACCCACTGCCAACTGTACCGTTGCCCACTTTTGCGAGACATACGACTTGGGTGAGGACACAGAGGTAGGGTTACAGAAGCTGGGGTTTCGTTTTGGAGACGATCTTACCACGCTCACGCCAGAGGAGTATACAAACGCGGGATTCAAGCCGCTGGAGTGGAGAAGGGTTTTGAAGGCTTACAAAAGGCTGAAGCGGGATAACCGTTACTGAGCATCACCCCCAATAGTTTACTCCATATCTTACACACAGCTTCTTGAATAGCATGCGTTGACTCGTCGTTTGAGGTTGTGCAATGAGAGAACATGTATTGAGACACACAACACTGCGTACAATGACGCTTACGACACTGCATACAACATGACGCCTACAACGCGCGACAGTACAGCTACTCGATGTTATACCCAGAGTGAACAAACCAACCCCTGGTCTTTTCTGCTGTAACAGCCGCCGACGACTCAAGTAACGCAATCTCCGGGTATTCAGCAACTTGAATTTTATGCCAGTTCTTCCGAATCCATTGTTTCACTGCAAAATGACATGAGTAATTGTTTAGGGACATTTAGAGACGTACCGCAGCTGAAGCTCTCCTCGATTGGATTGAAATCCGGAGAGTATGGCGGCAAGAAAAGAAGAACACAACCAAAACCCTCAACGATTTCTCGGAGTGTGCGTGTCTTGTGTATCGCGCAATTGTCGAGAATGAGGATGCTCTTGTCCTTAGGATAAGGATTCATCTTCGGCAGCTGCAGTGGCAGACAGTTTAGTAGAAAACAAAAAAAGGTAGAACATGCAACGCACGATGTCATTGACAATGAAATCCAGAAATTCCTCCCCATCGACGGAGCCTGGAACTACGCGTACAGCTTCATATCCATCCAACGAAAGGGCAGCAACCAGACTATATCGTTCTCCCCGCATAAAATTGGCACCAATCGTTGCATGATTCCCAGCGGCAGAACGCCCATAATGCCGGTAGATTGTTCGATCATCCTTGCTTGTTTCGTCAATGAAGATCATCTGTGAGGCGATGAAGTGTGTGTTGACGTCTTGTTTCCACTCCTGCCGAAAGTCTTCATCGCGCTCTGTGGCCGCCTTGCGAAGACGTTTGAAAGTGAACCCGGCGTCACGAATGTTCATGTGGAGTGCGGTCTTGGAGATGTGGACCTCGTATGTAAGTCCAATCCAGTCCTGGATTTCACTGAGATACATCTCCGGTGCCTCCTCCAGTAGTGTGTACAAGTCGTGCGTCATATCGGCGTTGAGTATGCGAGGGCGGCAATGGATTGGATTGGGTGGTGGTACAACGGATCCATAGATGCGATCGTTCTGTTTCCATCTGGAAATACTTCTTGAGGATATATCGAACAGCTCGCAAATGTCTTCAGGTATATACCCATGCGAGATAAGCCAGAGAGCGCGGTCCTTTAGGTCTTTGCTGATGTGGTGGAAGACCATGATGTGACGGAGTTTGCCGGAAAATGGTGGAAATTAGCCGATATTTTTTTTGTAAAAATGGCGCACGACATGGTTTGTGGAATCCGCTGTAATGAGCGTCTCGATACAGCCAAATTGAACGCGAAAGTGCCTGCCCTACATCACACCACGTGACCACGTCAAATAATTGACAATTAAGAGGATGTAAAGTACTTGGGTATCCAGGTGATCGAGAAGAACGGTAAACAACATACTGCTCGCATGGTGGTCTCCACTGACCAGCCGTGACAAGACAACATTCAGCAAACTCAAAACAATGGGTAATTAGAGTAATTATTGTAACGCTGAAAATGCAGAAAGCAACATGGCATATACTCGGGGAAGGAGAGAGCTAAAGTATCAGAATTAAAAAAAAGAGTAGGGAAACAATTGGTGCCAATTTGAGAGTTTATCGAACCTTGCGCGGGTTGAAGATCAGATGGCAGGTCATTGACGCCGGGAAGATAACCTGGTGCACGATGTCAATTGCACTAATCAAGTGCAGAAGGGATAACGCACAAAACTATCACGCATTTCCATGCTCGTTTCAGTCGTTTCGGGCGGTGAGACAACATCGAAATTCCTGGCAATTGCCGCGACGGCTATCCTCAGCACTATTTGTGCAAGGTTTTGACCTCCACAGACGCGGGAGCCCGTTCCAAACGGCATCATATGCCGATTCATGGCCTCAAGCTGTTCCCGATTATCCCCGGTTTCCAACCACCTTTCGGGAAGAAAGCTCTCCGGAGACGGGAATACGGTCGAGTTACGATGTGCAGACCAGGCTTGGGTGCCAACGAGTGTCCCAGGAGGCAAAGCGTAACCCATCAAATCGAAGGCTTCAGGTACAGTCGTCTTGGCACTCGAGTCTGGTACAACACGCTCAAGTAAGCTCGGAGCAGCACCATAAAGACGAAGACCTTGAAAATGTCTGTCACAAGAGAGATGATGGATACTAAAACGACGCAAACCTTCTTTAACAAATGCACTTAAATAAGGAAGGTCTTGAAGGATGGAGATGTCGGGAAAGGTCTTGCAATCAGGAATGATCGCATCCAACTCGGCCTGAAGCTTCCCGGCGATATCAGCACGGCGACTGAGTTCCCAGCAAAGGTACGAAATAGTTGTCGAAGTCGTATCACATGCACCGATACTATAGAGACACCTGCAATAAGTAATGAACGAACATAGAATAGAGGAGACGCACAGATGGCCCATATGTTCGGATATGATGTCCCGGTCGGAGGCTGAATCACTCGACAACTCAGCGTAGTAGCGGAGGAGGCGTTGGACAAGCGTGATCCTATCGGACGCCTCCAGTGCTCCGGAGACCATCTGTGACCTTGTCTCATATACTTTTCCGCTGACAAACTGGACAATGGAGAATTATGAATATTAGCACAGCTTAAATTCTTATGACGATATTTGCTTGCCTCGCTCATGGTCTTATCCGAGTCGCAGAGCCGACGCCAGCGGCGGTTAGGAATGGAACATACTAATTTCCAAGCCCAGGCTGGGACAGCACTCCGCTATGAGCATGATCAGTCGCAAGTCACACAGAATAGGCTCGAAGCATACAAGAATTCCTCTCTTTGGGAAGTCTCCAATTGCGGTGACCAAAGGGTCCTCGACGCCGACTGACCACCTGCTCAGAGCGCCGATGCAGTAGCCGAACGAAGAGGCGGTGACGACGTCGGCCATGAAATGGCGAAAGAAAGAAAGACAATCAATAGATCTTCCATTAACAATGCCGCCAAGAATCTAAATTGGCAAATGGGACTCAATCAGAGATGGAGGCAGGCGGTGCTGGACGGGTCATACATTGACCAGCTCAAGTGCGCTTTGATGTATCTCCGGTTGAAACTGAGCAAGGCTGGTTGGGGTATAATGTGGGGCATAGCCTTTCTTGCGGAAAGCGTGAGATGCATGAGGTAAGGTGGTCATGCTGTAGAGAAAACGTTTAGGCCGCAGTGTGTGGATACAATCGGGATGGTCCGCACGCATGGTCATTGTCATTCCTGGAGCACATATCAGCTAAAAACTCCAATCGACAACAGAAAGAATGCGAACGTCAGGAGACTCTTGTAATACGTGCTCTTATCAAACCTGAGAATAGAGTAGACGTTCCTCGTAGTGGTGAGATCGTTGAAGACTACCTTGTTCGGACCGACGCGCACAACGGGACCGTATTTTGCGAACAGCGAGTCGATAGTCCTACATTGTTGGAGGCGGAGAACGTGTGTCGTGAGCCAGAAGTCGGATATTGCCGCATACCAAGGACCGGGGATATCGCAGAGTGGAGAAAAGCAGAGCTGATATAATGCACAAAGAACGAAGTAGAGAGCGACGAAGGTACCAGTAATGGCGACGGTGTGATCCAAAATAAAATCCAAGAGGAGAGGCATCGCGAGGAGGAAAGGAGGGGTTTGGGGGGCCTGGTTGAAGGGGGAGCGCTGGTTCGAGCGGGAAGAGAGAAGAAGGGACAAAGTTGGGATAAGGGGAGAAAGCTCTTGTTTATATGCGGCCACGAATGGATGGCTTCGATGAGGAACTGAACGACTTCTACTCCTTTGCGTTTGCCCAAAGGAGATAACAAGTTACTTGTTTCATCCTCCGTGGTCAACGCTACATCTGACTTTCCCCCTCTCTGTCCTACCGGCATCCGAACTTTTTCACATGTTGTGACCCTTGTTTGTCGGCGAGTGTTTCAGATCCAGATCATAGGGTGGTGGTATAGCGAGATATGGGTGTGTTGAACAGGGGGAATCAGAGCATAGACATCCCAAATCCGCCGGAGATTCGGGACAAGGTTGGAATCCAAAAGGTGTAGAATACATCCATCGCGTCAGTACCGTGTGATGTCATAGCAGGCAAACTATGAACCTAAGATGAGTTCACGTCTAGCATGATGTTCGCACGGAAGAACGTACTGTATAGTATGGATCATTGTGTAATTGTAACAAAGGAATTGTAATGCAGCCACCAGTGACACGAAGCATGCGATCAAGACTATCACAGCGAGGACACAACTGTAAGTGTATTCTGAAAGAACAATGGTGTCCCGAACCAGCCGCGGTCAGCGGAGTAGTGGAATGGAGACAAGTTCGGGGCCCCAAGTAGACCATGCGATCCAATCCGACCTCCAAAGCCAGTGATAAAATAAATCCTCTCAATCATGCGTTACTACTCGCCCCGGTTCACTCCACTTTTCCAACCTTCGAGGCCTCTTTGTTCGAATTCAGCGAATGCTTCGTTGCACGGCGGCGCTCATCGTGTTCAAGTCCAAGTCCGACACCTGCTAAAAAGCAAAGTCGAAGACTTGCGCCCAAGTAGACAAATCCTACACTTCCCCAAGCCATCGCGTTCCACTTTGAGACATTCCAGAAGATTTCGGTCCCTGCTGGGATCATAGTGGCGAGATGGCCGAAATCGGCAACAAGGAGAGAGAATAAAAGGCGCCTCCATGTCTTCATTGATGAGGTAGAGGATAGAACGAGGTGTTCATTTAGGGCGAAAAGCAGATAGAGGTTCGAGAGTTGGAATAGGGTCATGCTTGTGGGGGTGTCGAGCGCAGCTCGGCTGAAATCGCCTTGGATAGGGCTAACCAGGTCGAGGAGGTAGTCGCTCGGATGAATTGCAGCATAGTACATCCCCGCAAGTGCCGAAATGGGTTCAATATACAGGAAGAAAAGTCGGTAAGGGAAGGGAATAAGGTCGCCCATCACGGTTGCAACGATCTGCAACACGCGTGTCTTGGTTGTGATGATTCTCGGCTTTATCCGAAACGACGCAGGAAAGCTCATTCTATTCCTTGATGGGGTAGCAGCTTCTGATCCTCCGACAGATTTACAGCGAGTTTTGTTTGGTTCACGGGCCAAATGGGCCCTCGAATCCTGAACAAGCATGCGTTTTTCCCAGTCATAATTTAGGGACACATCGCATAGAATGGAAGTTCCGCATACATGCGTGCCAAGCGAGCTCACAAATTTATACGTTGATCAGCTTAGCGCCGACCCTGGTGACATTTCACGGAAAAGCCAGTTCTATCATCTAAACTATTGCGCATATATGAAGCTTTAATGAAACGTAGGCGACATGATATCCGGCGATCAGCACGACAGGAGCAAATGCATGTCCACATTTACCCCTAGGTAATGACCTCCGCGCCGTGTTTCATTATCAGAACCATATGCTCCTTTTGTGCACTCCTAGCGCAGTTCTAGTTGCGAAGCAGGCGAATCATGTGTCAGAGCGGAAGGATGGATCCATGGAAGACGAAGCAAACTGTACCTCAGTTGAAGCTGTCCAACAATCAGGGAAGATCCAACTCCTTGGATTGCTTCCCTGAATAAGGCAGGGCTTGTTGGACGTAAGCATTACAGAATCATGCCTCACGACTTGCCTACTTTACCTCAATAGTGAAGCAATGTCCCGGTATCATCACGCCAGGCTCCTCGTTGCCTAAGATTTCACAATCAGCCCTTGAACCTCATAGACAGCTCCCACTCACGGTGGTGCAATATCCATGGTGAACGATGAAACACTTCACTGATACCGTGGCCCGTAAATTGGCTAGATACGGAGTATCCCCGCTGGTCTGCAACGTCGTGGATGGCCTGTCCGATAGATTTAAAGGGTTTACCAGGTCCACAGACCGCAATTCCAGCGTCGAGAGCTTCGTTAGTCGCGGTAACCAAGTCGCGCCCTGCCTCATCCTAGGCGGTGTTAATCAAGTCTGTCGTCGTGCCGAGGCAATCGACTCACCACATTACCAACTAGAAATGTTCGCGAAGTATCTCCGTGGTACCCGTCCAAGTACACGGTAATATCTATGTTCACAATATCGCCGTCTTCAAGAGGTCGACTGAATGCGCCATGAGCGAAGTCATAAACTTCGGGTATCAGCCACGAACGCATCGGGGATCCCGTGAACTACGACGTTGTTCACGCTGGTACAGCACGATTTTGGGAAACCAGAATACCCAAGAGGTGATGGATAAGCTGAATGGGACACGATGTATTGATGAATCGCGGCGTCCAAGTCATCTGTGGTAGTGTCGACCTACTGAATGTTAGCGCAGTTGGGAAACGATGATGCCAGCCTTGACCTTTACGAGTGTCCCCGCATATTCCAAGACTTCTCGTGCTAACTGAGCAGCCCGTCGCAACCGCCATTCTCCGGGGCTATCGAGCTCTATGCGGCCATCACCGGAAGATACACAAGGGTTGGACTGACCATGAGCGGAAGGAGTGACGTAGGATGGTCGCGCAATGTGCGAGGGGACGGGTCGTTGGGGAATGTGAGACACCCCAAAGATGAACGGCTCGGGTGGCAAAATGACTGAATACGTGCCGAAAAACTCAGCACCCAACTCTGAAGTATCGTTTTCTTCATCGTGCGGGACGGTACCGTGGTGCCTTCGAGTGGAAGAAACCGAATGCATCACTCCAAACCGTCTGGGGCATTGAGAGGTAGCAAGAAGGTGAGGTTGTGGCCTCAGAGCGACTGCGCGAAGGGACCGCCATGAACTAAGCATAGTCGGCCAGTTGGTGTTCGTGGTTGTGGACCTGTGGTGATGTCGTAACATCTTTTTTTCGATCAAATTGAATTTGAAATATCAATAGACGCGCCAAGCCAATCCCCACACGCGAAATCCCGCCGTTGTTTTCTTCTCACACCACGCCCCATCTTATAGCGAACTTAGTACTGTATGATCCGGGGAATCTTTGTTGCGTCGCACGCTTTATCATTGTAACTCAGGGTATGGAAAGGTATAGAAGGATGACGAAACCGCGAATCAAGAAAAAAAAAAAAAAAAGGGGGGTGCGTTCCAGTGAATCAAAATTGAAATCATCCATCCAGCACCACCGGTCTCAGTGAACTCAGTGAGTGATTCACTTGGCCCCCAGCTTTCGAATACTGCTTCGTGAGAGGAGTAGGGAGGACCGTTCCCAGTGCTCGCCTTGTTGGGGATGATGGGATCGCGAAGGAACCGGATGGCTGAGAGGGTGTGAATGAGTTGGATGGGTAGCCTATACCCAACCAGTCTCGGAGGGCGGGATGATCACCGCATGGTGAACAATTACACGCGGCGTAGAGTTCCAATAATTGGGTGAAGTTGTCGGTTGGATTAAACAAGGGAAGTGCTGTAAATCATTGATTATCAGTAAACTGTCAAGATGGCAGTGTCGCATCGAGACATACCATCGTGTAGGGACTTGAAAGCCTGTTTGTAGGAAAAGTGCCGACTCCACATAACTTAGGAGCTATTAGTTGTGGCAAAGAGACCAACGATACGGTGACTTACGGTAAGCACAAGCAACGATAGCAGCCGTGGATTCGGTAAGGCAGTGGATAAGAATCCGGCCCCTATTATCCAAAATATCTTGAATGTTTTTGCAGATGGATGGTAATGCAAGGAGAAGTCCCGCTTTGTTGTATTGGGGTATCTCAATGTGGTGGTGCTTAAAACCGATGTTGGTTGGGAAAGTTGCAGAAGGAGACAACGATATGCAGTGCGTGAAGCCCAAATACGAAACTAGGTTAGCAGCTCGTTCAGGATCGGACGGGAAGTCACTGGAGCAGGACTCGTCAGACGAGCGTTAGTATGAGGATCTCGCACGCTGCTTGCCTAGTGAGGGAAAGTTTTTCTGGTATGATAACGGTCGTGTCACTTAGGCTGTTCAAAAAGCAAGTAACATCTTGACGGTGCCTGCGCTTCCAGGTGCGATAGGTCGCGTCTGTCGACGACACGGAATAATGACATGTCTCAAAGGCATAAAGGCTCTTGATGAAACCATAATTCGGCTGTATCTGTGGACGAGCTGTAATAAAAGGGATAAGGGAGCGAGAGACGGGTGAGGGAAACGAAAGACCTCTCTTGATGATGGCGATCGCCTTTTGCACGGGAATTTGACGAGACGACATCACTAGTTCACGATGAGTATCTGTCGAATTGAAGTCGTTCCCAAGGAATAACAATCTCACAGTATGCTGCAATTACGGTGGCACTCCTCGAGATACCCATATGACAGTGTACCAACACGCGTCCCCCGCTTTCCACGGTATTTTGGATAAAGCGACATGCGCCGGGTAGATGGATAAGGATGTCGTCGTATTCAGAGTCTTGTACGGATATAATCAGGTGGTGAGGACCTTCCGGAGGAAAGTCCTGGCACACAGACAGGAGGTGCGTAATGCCAAATTGTCGGCGGAGATCGATGGACTTGGCGGCAGCAAGACTGCAGGGTGTATCAATGAAAATGATGCAAAAAATTGCGGACAAAATGGGGCGCTAAACGGTGAACACGAACTTTCCGATGTAGATCTGACCGTCTACGACGGTGTCGATGTTGTGAGTGGCCGTGATGGGCATGCGCGAGGGGATGTGGGGTGTAGAGATGGGGGGAGGCAGAGAGGTGCACTGTGGGCGTTTTAATAACGAGATTTGTTCTGAAAGAAGCGCAAGGGGGAGAGCTTATTGCGATACGGGCACGGGACAGACTACAAATGGGGCCGTTGGTTTCCCGTTCCGGTTCCCTCGGCGTTATCTTTCCCCCCTATCACTACCTCCTACTCGGTTCAACAGAAGATCCCCTAGATCTCTCTACGCTTCATGAGATGTGGCGCGAAGCTTTCTTCGGGTAGATGGATACCAGGTACCGCGGGCGGCGGTAAATGGTGAAAGTGGGGAATTGGGACTGCGACGAAAGTCCACTCGGCGCCCCGTTATCATCATCCATCACGATCACACTGCTGATGTCCGGATTCCCTCATAGTAGTACGCTGCTTATCTTTTCCCTCCTCACGCCACCGCCACGTACGTAACGTTCAGTCACGGTGGCGTACTTCCAATGACCTTAATCACTTGTTCTTCCGATAATTATGCGGTATCGTCATGACGCGCGTTACTCTGATCATGATCACAATTCCCCAGAAGATGTATCATGTTTGATTCTAGGCCGCAGTGGTGCAGGTGACCACCGGGGTGAAATGTCTCGTACAGGATGGGTATGTGTCAAGAAGTCACCTGGAGAACGCAGTGGGCTGATCCACTTTCTAGTCCACCGCTTTTGACGGGCGCGAAAACAACTTGACCCCTGGTGTGATATTGCCCACCGAGCTGTAGAGGTACTGCGCGTGTTGTAAAGTGCGCTCTGATCGGGGTATATCCATGGCGTCCAATAGTATACCAGCTTTGGCTGGGATAAAGGGCTGGAGTAAAATACCACAGATACGCAAAATTTCAAGAGATAGAGCGTATACCCTCCCGATGACAGCCTCTGGTGTGGTCTTAGCCCATGGTTGTGTTACATTCATCGCAATGTTGGCCTGAGAGGGAAATGTCAACAAACGACCAATGGTAAAAAAGCTAGACCAACCGCTTTCAATTGATGGAGTATGGCCTCCAGGGCCTCAGCAACGCGAAGCTCCTTGAGATGATGATCGACGACGGAAGCCAAGTGTTGTAAGCGATTCGTCACTTCCTTCAGACACTCCGTGTTTAGTGACTCCTTCGGTGGTGGTTCCCGTAAATGCGAATGGAAATCGTCGGGCAAACGCCTTCGAATGGCAGCAGAAGTAATGCGCAGGTAGAAGTTCCCGAGTAATGACTCTAGTTCCGCAGCGTTTTTCTCTAGTTGTTCACTGGACCAATCTGGGAAGCAATCAATTCGGGTAATGTCGTCACAGCCATATTTTGATTCACCGACGTCATCTTTGAAGCGACCGCCAATGCGCGCGAGATAGTACCTCACAAAGTCTGTGCCGAGAACCTCCATGGCCTGGAATGGGTCCACGACATTACCGATCGACTTGGACATCTTTCGCCGATTGACTGTCCAGTGGCTGTGAGCTAAAATCCTTTTAGGAAGTGGCAAGTCTAAAGCTTGGAGCATGGCTGGAAAATATATAGCATGGAACCTATTGAAGTTAGAGATCTGATCCAGATATATAACATACAACACAAAACATGACCTACCGAATTATGTCTTTGCCGACGACTTGAAGATCTGGTGGCCAGGACGACCGTATTTTCTGCTCCTCCGTGTCCCAAGGGTATCCTATCCCAGTCAAATAATTAATTAAGGCGTCAAACCACACGTATATCGTATGCGATGGGTCATTTGGGACGGATATCCCCCAATGCAGACGATCGCGGGGACGCGACACTGATAGATCCTCGAGCGGTACAGATAACGCGTCCAGGATATTAACATGCTGCTGTGGAGGATAAATCGCTTGTGGGTCCGACTGGTACCGAGCAAGCAAGGAATCACGGAAGCGCGACAAACGAAATTTGTAGTTCTCTTCTTCTGTCCATTCCACCACGGATCCTGTCTCCTTAGAGACAAAAATCTTCCCGTTTGGAGCACCTGGCGGACTCCTGAGGCGGTAGATTTGATTGTCTGTGTAGTAGCACTCATCGGAGACCGAGTACCACCCTTTGTGGGAACCTTTGTAGATTAACCCTTTAGAGCCTAATGAGTGCTGTAACGAGGTGAGAAAAAGAAAGAAAGAAAAAAATAGGGGTTTTTGGTCGCCTACCCACACGTGCTGAACGGCGTTGTGGTGGTCTTTCTCTGAGGTCCGGATAAATCTAGTAAATGAGGTGTTTGCTTCATCCGCAAGGTCCTAGGCAAGACATCGTCAATATGCGGAAATTCATTGGGGATCATATCAACACACACGAAAGCGCTCGCTTATACGGTCACAGAACTCCCTGGGCTCTGTGTTCTGTGCTTCGGCTGCTCTCTGGATTTTGAGGCCGTGTTCGTCTGTGCCAGTAAGAAAGTTGACGTGCTTATCTGGCCGGGCAAGCCTGGCATGTCGGGCAAAGATATCCGCTGTCACCAATGTATAGAGGTGGCCAATATGAGGCACTGGAGTCAAGGTCAAGGCGAGGTAGCATCGGAGGTAGCATGACCCATACCGGAATTCGGGTAAAATATTGGCGTTGTCAAGTAATATGGCTTAATAAAATCACTTGAAGGAGAGGAGTACAATCGAAGGTTACCTCTCGAGCATGGAGATAATAGTCGATAGGGAGCATGGCGGATGCATGGGGCCAAGAGCATCGTGCTCGTCAAGATGAACGGGACTTGATGCGAATTTGGTGACCCTCGGACCTCGGTAGGCCGGCCCGCTTACGTTAGGGTTAGGGCCAGCTGTGTAACCCTGCTGGCTGTGCTCGTTGAGTCCAACCATTGAATCATCCAACGGCCGCGTCAGGAACGCCATCTCAATTGTACACAGAAACAAAAACTACTCTCATCACACCAATCCTATCAACCACTATGGCTGATTCTTTCGCCGACCTCTGGAACTCATCTGCACCCTTGAAACCCTCGGAACCTGCTCGTAAGCTCGGCGCGAGCTCTGCACCATCGTCTGGTGCCCCTCGTCCGAAATATGATGCCTTTGCGATGCTGACCGCCTCTGGTTCAAGTTCGTCAAGTTCTCGTTCCCTAACTCCATCGTCGAAGCCCGCTGTCGTAGCCCAGAGGTCTAACGGTGGTGTGGCAACGACCACCTCAGGAGACGCGTTCGGTGATCTACTTTCAGGGTCATTTGCAAGTGGCTCCAGTAGTTCCAAGCTCACCATTGCAGAAAAGGCGGCAAAGGCTAGAGCGCAAGTGATTCAGCAGCCCGCAGCACCACTGGATAATTCGACCGCCTGGGCTGGACTGGATTCCCTTGCAGGGGCCACCTCCTTCTCATCCCCACAGACATCCAAGTCCAGATCGTCTGGAATTGATGATGACTGGCCTTTTGATTCTTCCACCAGTTCTACACACGTGGAATCACCGTCCGCCTTAAAGCCATCGACTGACGATTGGGGTCTTGGAGACTTTGTATCCCGGCCAAAGCCTTCTAGCAAAGCCGGCCCTGAACCACCATCTCAGGGGAAGTCCTTATGGGACCTGGACGATTTTACGTCGTCGTCGGAGCGGGATCAGGGTATTACTTCGTCTGTGCAAGACTTTGCCCCTCCCCGCTCCGGTACCCCTGGCGACTTTGATTTCGGTGATCGAGAGAACGCCTTGCTTGACGACGACTCTGGAAGCGACAACGATGTTCTAGGGTACCTAGGTCGACCTCTTCAGGAACGGCCGGCGGCAGGTCCCATTCTACCGGTATGCGCCGTCTCACCAACAGGGCAGACATGCACGGATCTCCTGACACTCGTCTTTCCAGGATGTCACACCCTCCCACAGGCAACCCTCCCCTCCACCCCATCTTATTGGCCAAATCGTCGAAATGGGCTTTTCCCCTATGCAGTCCCGAGCGGCTCTCGCCTCCACGGAGTCGGGTCTTGATGTGCAAGAGGCGTTAGACAAGTTACTTTCAGACACATCCAAACCGTCTCCGACCCCTCCAGAACAGATGGCATCCGGAGGGTCGCCGCGACAGCGCGACCGTCTCCAAGACTATGATGGATGGAGTGATGAACAACATGACATGAGCTCTTCGCGGCGACGCCCCCGGCATCAACACCGCCCTTCTCGAGATCAGCCTGCCCCGTCGTCTTCTGAGGCCAATTATCAACAACAGGCCGATAAAATTATCACACAAGCTAGCGAGATTGGGTCTCAGCTATTCCAACGAGCGAACACGTTTTGGAGGGAGGGAAAGTCGAAAGTGCAGAAAGCGTACGAGGATCGCGCGGCGACCTCACGTGGAAGCACCAAGACATATAGCGAGGGGCAGAACGGAAGGCCTAGATGGATGCAGGAAGATCCCGATCAGAGCCAACCCGTTCAACCAAGAGAACATTCTCGAACTATTCTCCGAGATGAAGAGGCAGACATCGACTCGACACAATCCGAGCCCCCCACGCGTCTGAAGTTGCGCCCTCAGGCAAAGCCCTCTCCTCCCAATCAGACCAAAACGGCAGATCTCTTCGGCGAGGACGTACCCACTGCCTACGTATCTCCCTTTCGTCGTGGCCTTATTAGCTCTCATGCGGCTCCTCCCTCTTCGTCAGTGCCTACTAAGACTGGACCGCTTCGCACACCGTCTCCTGTCCGCCTATCAGAACGACCAGTGGTTTCTGCCTCGCCTTCTGCAGTCTCTGCATCTGCTCAGCATAAGGCATCCGGTACAGAAATGTTCAAGCTTGGGCGCTTTGCCGAGGCTGAAGCGGCGTATACTTTGGCCATCTCCCAACTGCCGGACTCGCATTTGTTGCTCGTCCCTTTGCTAAACAATCGCGGGCTGTCGCGACTCAAGATTGGCAATATGTCAGGTGCCATCGAGGATTGCACCGCCGTCATTGCCATAATTGGACCGTCCTACCACCCGGCGCGGGAGGCCAAAGTGATACTGGATGAAGATGGTGCTGGTGTAGATTTGGGTGACGGGCTTATCAAAGCTTGGCGCCGTAGGGCAGACGCATATGAGGGTAAGGAGAAGTGGGACCTGGCCCGACAAGACTGGGAGTCCATCGCCGGTGCGGATTTCGCTGGTAGGCAACGCAACGAAGCCTCGAGCGGCATCGGACGCTGTAGGACGGCACAGAAGGTCGATAATGCTTCGGATGGTGCCGCCCCATCGGTATCGCGCGCCAACGCGCCATCATCAAGACCCACAGCAACCCGCCCCCCTCCTCGAAGACCGCGCCGTGGACCTACGCCGCCTTCAGAGGCGTTGACCAGGCTGAAACAAGCCAACCAAGAGGCGGAAGCGGAGGAGCAGACGCGTCTCGAGCTCAAGGACAGTGTGGATTCGCGCCTCACCGCGTGGAAGAATGGGAAGGAAACGAACTTGCGCGCTTTAGTGGCCAGTCTAGACACCGTGCTCTGGCCTGAGCTTGGGTGGCAAAAGGTTGGGATGGCAGAACTGGTTACTCCCAATCAAGTTAAAATCCGGTATACCAAGGCTATTGCCAAATTACACCCCGACAAAGTACGCAATTTCATTTTAAATACATAGAAGGATATGCGCTGATTTTGCGTTGTTTCTTTCTGTAGCTCAATGTTAAAAATACTACAGTGGAGCAGAGGATGATTGCTAATGGCGTCTTCGGTGCTCTGAACGACGCCTGGAATGCCTTCAAACCATAGACCTTATTAGACGAACTAACGGATGTAGATTCACAATTATGAGTGTTGTAATTCCCCCTTCCACCCTGTCTGTAGCGGACTTGCAGTGCGGATATGATATATAATAGACAACTCTTCACGCTCCTCAAGCCGATGCCAAAACAGTGTTCGGCATCGGCTTGGGGACCGCCAGAGTTATCTTCATATCCGCACCGTGTGAGGTCAATAGAATTGAGCCGAACATAAGTTGTGTGTAAGCCGTTACAGCTAACATGGCCATGGTACAGTCACGGTATTCCCTTGTAATCACGAACATAACTCCCACCTTCCTCCATCATCCTCACTGACATACCAAACACGGCCGTTTTCTCTCAGCCACTCAAGCGCTTCCTGGACAGCCCATCCATTGACCCGTTTCCATCGGTCATCTCCACGCTTCAGATGCGTCGTGATTTCCTCCTTCGTAGGACCAGGAAGAGGTAAGAGCCGTCTCCGCGAGATGGCAGGTCCCATATATGTGTTCTCGTTCGTTCCCTTTCGGCGCGTCATCTGTAGCGCCGTGAGCGAGCGAATGGATTGTTCGACCTGCGTCGCGAGATACGCGGTAGAAAGGGAAGCGTATGCTTCCTCGTCCGATTGAGGATCTGAGAGGTCCTCCATACTATCATTGTCGGTTGGCTGCTGCTGTATGCCACCACCGTGTCTCGAAAATAGGCGTGATGGCCCTCCTGAGTTCGAGTGACCGGTATTATCTAACCGACTCGAACGATATAACATGCTAGAGTCTAGCACCATATGAGGCTCGAATACAGAAACAGAAAGTGCAGAACCATCCCATATGATGATACTGCCGTCTTGATAAAGTTTGCGGATGGCCCAGGAAAACAATCGCTTGACTTTGGGAAGAGTCCCTTCCGTACTCCTCGATGATAAAGCCACTTTGCGTTGCTCTCTTCTGTAAGCGTCGACGCTCACTGTTCCAGATTTGGCTTGGACTTGGGATTGGGATTGTCTCGTCTTCTCGCGACGACGCATTTCTGCCTGTACGACTCGGCGCGCGAGGTTTGAGAGTTCAGGGACGCGGAGTAAGAACGAGAGTGTGCACCCCATCACGGCTTCGTTGTCGTCGTCGTTGTCGTGTCCACCACTATCGAGACGTGATGCAGAACTGGGACGAGGACGAGGACGGGGTCGGGGCGTAAGGAGAGCACTAGCACGACGCGACAACCGTGGTGTATATTCATCGCCTGGAGCTGACCTTTTCTTGGTTGGCGTCATGGGTGTCTTATCTATGGCCGCGGCAATCGAATCCACATCAGAGTCCTCCTCCAAATCGCTTTCGGACGGCCGAGGATTAAAATTAAGATAGCGTAGATTGTCCATAAAATGTTTCACATATATTCTGAATGTATTTTCTGTGAGGTCACGGCTATGGAGACGGGATGGATGACGAAGTCGCGGTAGAAGCTGGCATGCAATAAAAATAAAATAAAAGTCAAAAAAGTTCCGGGGGCGCCGCGGCAAGTTGGGAGTTTTTGAACGCACCGAGGTGTCATCGAGCGACGACTTTGCGGGGCTTGACGTGGCGGATGAGGATGCTGTCGAATAAGTGCTAGGCGTCGAAGCGAATGAAGGGATCGCTTTTGTGGACTTTGGAGTATGTGGGGTATCTTGTGCATTGACAGCGTTGGTCCCAGATGGAGAAGGAAAGACGAATCGCTCGGGTAGAAAGTAATAGTTCTTGTGCAGAGCGGTGACTCGTTCCCAATGTTTAAGTTCCTCACCTAGGCCCCTACACCGTACTACGCTGTCATTTCAGAAGGATTCTCTCTCTCTCGAGGCGCATCCGAGTCAAAAGTGGAAGTACAGACCGATTGTGTCAGCGTGTAATTCTCTCGAGTTGTGCTTCACTCGGATTTTCCCCTGAACTTTGACCACGGAACCGACTGGGATGATGAGAGGGTCAGGACGAGCACTTGTACTTGCGAGCCCATTTGTTGCTGAGGAGCGGACGTCACGGGGACGGTCCTGAATCTCATTCGGTTTGCTTTCTGGCTTCACCTCGCCCTCACTGGTGCGAATTGCGCAGTCGATGGTGCCGGTTCCATCATCCACTGTACAACAAGTTTTGGCGTGGTACCGTGAGAGAGGTAAGTGATATGGCTCACGTATGTAGACAATACGTCGTTCGTACGCTGTAGCTCCAACTACGACGGCAACCAAGGAGATTGATCTGCAGGGTACACGACCGAGAAAGTAATGGGGAAGACCTGTCGCTTGCTGAGTTGGGATAAGCTATCAAGCTAGCAAACGCGTCCCACCCGCATGTTCACTTTCTGACATAGAGAGCATGTCTTTTATAAAGCAAGAGGCGACGGCATCCTTGCTCATCAACCAGTTGAGGAGTTGTTCTCTATTGTGGTCTCTGCACATGTTGTTAGACCTCTGTTCATTACTGACACGCGACGCGACGGTTGAACATGCTCCGCGTCCGGCCTTTTCAGAGGAGTGCACGTCGGAATGGGTGTTGTTCAGAGAGATACTGTTGAATGCTCGTCTCCTTTGCTGCAGGGTCGTATCAGTTCGAGCAGTTCGGGTGGGGGTCATATTGGACAACGCGACGCGAGGCTGACGCGCGGAAAAAGGGGAAAGTGAACAAACATCACGTAATCCAATCTAACGTACAAACTTCACTTGTCGTCCTTTTTCCTCTTCTCCTCAACAAGCTCAATGTTATCTACCAACACACCCTTGAGCACATCGAGGCCTTTCTTTCCCCCCTTTCCGCCTTCTCCGCTGCCGTCGTTCGCCTCGGCGATCATATCGTAGATTTCTTGAGAGACGTCCCCTTGCACGACGATTTCATCTATGCCAGCCGCGTTCTTTGTGACTGATCCGCCTGTCGCGAATCGCTGGGCAAATAGCTTGGCCGCTTTCTTCAAATCAACACCTAAATCCGGGGTTAGAACAGATGCCGTACATGGAGATGAGTGGCCTTGCCGAATGCCTCAAGACCGCGAACCGAAGTTATGTATTTACGCTTGTTACGTTCTATCCGTTTGATGACAATCTAATATGGAAGAGGAAAGCAAGTGGGGGAAGACGGTGCGAACGAAACCTACTTGAGACGCCTTCGAAATAATCAACTAAATGGGACTCGATGAGATTTTGGGAACGCACTAATTTCTTTTTCCTCGCTGCGTCAGCTTTGGCTTCTGCTTTTGCTTCCTTCTTGGCTGTGTCCTCCTCTAGTTTACTCTGTGCCGCTTGACTTATTGTACCAAGCTTGGCCTTGATGGCCTCTTGAGAAGAGAGAGGGCCCAGGGCCCGGGCATGAGGGTGAAGACAGCTATTCTTAGAGATAATATGCGTACCGTCAGAGTAATACCTTTCATATAGATCGGAACGTTGTGCCTGTAACCATTCCTTACATTTTGAAAGGCTGTTGCCAAATTCGCAGTATTCTGGCGGAAATGTGCAGACTGAATAGCAAGATCAATGGGTGTGGTCCTGTGGTAGAGATCGATCTAACCGCCGCAGTAGAACATCTGTACTGGAGGGGTTGCCTGCTTCTCTGGCTGGGTTGGGTTGACATCTGCTGTCGTGGCCGTAGTGGCCATGGTTTGCAAGGCGAAATCGGATTGTACACCGCAAATCAGTACAAGTACAACGGCGCCACGGCCCGTCCGCTGACTCGGATGGATTGCCTTCTGCTTGGCCCCGGCGTGAGTGATGGAGTGATAGTGATAGTTACAGTACAAATAGTACAGATGTACAAGTACGACAAGTTGATGACTTCATAGGTTGTCCACGACGCTTTGACCTACATGCTAACCCCCTCGTTCCCCATCAGGCTCTCCTCACTTCCTTCCCTCTGGCTTTCGTCCTGCAGCGCTAGCTTCGTTGGGGCTCTCGTTAGAGCGACTCTTCTCCGACGGCGATTGATTCCTTCCACCGTAGCGCAGTTTCTTGCTCGCATCACCTTGGGAGGGCGGATCATAAGGCGTTTCTTTATCTACCACGCTATATTCCTCCGACCCCACGCCCGCCTGACTGAATTTTCCCGACGGCGGCGTGTGCGGTCGCTGAACCGTATCGGAAGACGTGTCCACCTGATAAGTGGAAGAATCGGCTGGAGGGGAGCTGTCCACTTCTTTGAAGTATGATTCAGCTGAATGATCATGATCCGAGACTTTAGAACTCGTCCGAGTCTGCGGGGGTTCGTAGGTGGGATGCGTGGTTGCAAGGTGGCGAGCAAAGATGAACGAGGGGTTGTTATACCGCGCACAACGGGTTGTGCGGGCAATTTGTTGATGGAAAAGGCGCATTATTCTGCGAATAAAGAAATGTACGGCAGAGCGGGATGGAAGTTGACGCTCAAGTGACGGTGACTGAGGATGACATCACAGACTCCATAAAGCCGCCTCCATGAGCCTCAAACGGTACTTTTCTCAACTCCCCACTTCTGCCGACCAAACAGCCCAGAAGAAGGCAAAGCAGTCACAAGTACAAGGTTCGCTCTCTTCTTTAGTTCCACCTTCTCATCAACTCACTTGACCCCAGACCTTCCCGTTATCGACAACGAACTTCTTCCCCTCCTCGATTTTTCGTCGCCCTCGCTTTCTTCTAATGCCTCCATAGCCGAGCGTTTTGATAGAATATCGGAACATTTATTTCAACGTTCCTACCTAGTCTGCTGCTCTACAAAGCGTGATGGCGGCCCGAAGCGGGTTCTCTACGAGCTACTCGAGTTCGAGTTTTATCTCATCAAGCCTGAATGTCATTCCGATCCGTTCACTCATGATGGAGAAGATCAGCGTCTATCAGGTGCTTGGTCGGTGCCATTTTTTCTAACCCCTTCTGCATTACGGAACCAAACTTCTCGGACTGTAAGGTACTTCCATCGCGTTCCGCGGCACAAAGGTTCAGTCACCTCAGGTCCTCCCGCTTACCGTGGCGGCTCTCGGAAGGGACTAGACTTGACAATCGGAACTTTCAACTCCCCGGATTCCTCAAACGCCCAACCCGTTCCAGTTCGAGGTGGCATACTACTGCGAACCCTCCGAAGGGTCTCAGATTCAACCGTCATATCCGGTCCTTCCCTGCTAGTCGACGAATTATTGCGATCAAGTGGGGCCGATGACATTCCCGAACTTGTCAATGAAAAGTGGTTGGGCGACATATCAGCATTTCGAGCACCGCCCTCGGCCGAAACCCCCGATTTGAATCCGGCAACTCTCTTCATTGGCGTCAAGGAAACGACGATGACATCAACGCTCCAGATATATAAGTCTCCACGCATCGGCCTCGATCTTTCTCATCCATCCACGCGTCTTGATCCGTCGGACCGTCGCGTGCGATACGTTTCAAAGCCATACCGCTACTTCATCCTCCCGCACCTGCTCACCGCGAATGGTCGAGGCCAGACATTTCTTGGGGTTCATGACCACTGCGTGAACGTGCTTCAGATTTCCAAAAAGTCGTTGCTTGTGGGCAAGATATCCAGCTTGACCGGTCTGCAATCACAAACGGCCGATAAATATCTGAACACGTATCGAGAAGCGCTCGAATCTGGGGAATTGGAACGGTTCATAGGTGCCCGTGGCAAGGGTGCTTCGTCATCACCTGGTACTTTCCTGCAGCTTATGGGAGCTCTCCAACACCGAGAACTCGTAGAATAGGCCGTACACAAGTCAGTGCCAATTACTCATCATACAGAGGATGACTAGGATACGAGAGTAGCATTTTGAAGAAGTGCCAGTGCACTATCTTTAGGATTGGCGATTATCTCCGTCCAGTAAATATCGACTATAGGGGAAATTCGGGAAAATTCGGGAACAATGCTGGCATCCATGGAACCACGACTTCCCTTGAATGCTTTATATAGATCTACCGCCACATTTCCGTAGTATATCATAGTGCCCGTCACACCGTAAATACCACTATGCAAACTGACCATAATCAATTGCGTCAGACCTGTCGGCGCGTCTTGCTCGATTTCTATGTCGTCCAATTTACATCGGCGAACACACTGGTGCCTAACTGCCAGTGTAGCTAATTCAGGCTAAATCGGATTCTTTCAACCTCGGCTGACCTGAAAAGTAAGTCCCGCAGCCTGAGAGTTACCTAGATTACTGTAAATGGGCCACGATTGAGTGGGATAGCGTCGAATTGAGCTTGAATACTTGAAGTGCCAGGTGCGTAGAGGATAGTGACGATCGATGTCTTTCCGATTCCTGTCAGATTCAATAGACACGCCTGACAGTAACTTTCAAAATGTTTTACATAGCCAAACAGCTCCTGGATTGTATGAATAGACGGAACAGAAGGTCCCGATCTATCTCAATAGGGTTGAGTCAAATTTCTAGAGATAGTGGATAGCAGTGGCGACAGAGACACAAATTGTACGTATACATGAGAAGTAGCATAGATGAACAAAGTACAGCAAAATCGTGGTGTAGACCAGGAGGATTCGAGGTTGTCGGATGTCCTGATCATCGAGTCACAAATCAAAAGCAATGAGCGCGTCGAGGGTCTGTAGTGGCATTATATCATTCATAAATAAGATAACTGAGCGTTTGCGGTCATTACAACCTTCATGAAAAAGTTCAGATAGCTGGCGTAAGTCCCAATGGGATGTATGTGTATAAATTACCTAACAAGGCGTTATTCGGTGAACACCTTCTATGGATATTGACACGTACGAATCATGAGGGTCTCCGGGATTGGCAAGAGGTTGAGGAGCAACTACCTCGAGGCGAGGAAGCGCATCAATGCGGAGACGATAGTCTCCGGATGGCTGACTGCTAGATCATGCCCCCCTCCCTCGACGGTAATGAGTTCCGAATGAGGGAGAAGTTTTTGTATGCGTGCCGCATATTTGTAGGGTACAGTGTGGTCCGCAGTGCCCTAAAAGGTATGTTAGGTGTGTGCCGACTTGGATAAGTGAGGGGGCCCACCCATATGAGCAGAACTTTACGATTTGACACACCCAATTTTTCATACGACTCGTGTAGGCCACGAATAGGACCATCTCTAAGGGAGGATGCGATTGCTGCATTGTAGCCTGGAAGGTGTGCGGATTGTATTCGCACGATCTACACGAGCGATGATCAGACCGATCGAGAAGGCAAAAAAAAGGGAATGGTACCTCAGACACAGGATCACTTGATGAGGAGTTCGCCAGCCGTTGGAGGTAGAACTGGTTGAGATTTGAGAAGATGAGGGATGAGGGCCTAAGACACATGACAGAGAGACGTACTCGGAAAGGTGCGCTTGAAGTCACAGATTGAACGAAAGGCGAAGACATGAATTTAGTTGTTTTTGAAAGGTCTTTGGACTGGAAGCGGGGATGAGGGCTAAATCACGCTGTGTAGATAACAGAGGACGATACCTCAACCAGCCCAGTCGGAGCGATGAGCATTACTTTGCTATCGACCAGGTCTGGGAAGAATGAAGTGAATGCCGCAAGGATACCACCTCCCTGAATGAGTGGTTCGAACCAGTCAACATAGTTATAATAGCATATGGGGAAAGCGCGGACCATCGAAACGCCGGCGACGTAAGCTTTGGGCCATTTGATATGCTGCATGAGGAGGGCAAGTTGAGTTGCATATAGAGAGGCATCATAGGTGATGTCCGGGGCGTCCGAGTAGCCGCGGCCGTAAAGATCTGCCAACGATTAGGAGGCTTTAGAGAACTGATGGGCACGAGTGCACACATACCATATAAAAGGACACGATAGCCATGCGATGCAAGAGCTGGTGCCACGTCCTTCCAAATTAATGAAGGGATGGATAAGCCGTGAATGAAGACAATCTAGTCGTAGTTGTTCAGCAAAATAGAAATATCAGCAAAAAAGGATTCGGTACCTTCTTTCCAGATTCGGGGCCGAATAACCAGTAACGGACCTGGGACGCACAATTGCCACGACGGGAGTGTTGGTATTGGAACAGTAGTAGGAAACAATAGGGGTAGAGACGCACGTTACCGAAGGGAAGAGAAACATACGCGCCGCCGGGATAGTAGTCTTCTGGGTAGACATCTTTGGCCTTGGTTTCTGGTCCGAGGCTTGCTAGGGATGGGTGAACGCTGTATCCTTGGGGCGCGTGTGGGAACTGAGCGAAGAAATAGGAAAGGAGGATCAACGAGGAGATGAGGAGTAAAGAGGAGGTGAGACAGTGATATGAACTTGCTACGGGCATGCTGGTCGGAAAGGAAAGCACAGCAGTCGCCCGTCGGGCTTCAGGTTTTCAAGTGGGGAGTGACACTCCTGTGCAGCCGTCCAAAGCGTTGGGGCAGAACGTGGCCCGATCACACAGCTAATTCCAAACTAGGAAATATATTCAGTCCTCGTGATCGGGCAGTCTAATGACACGTGATAGGGGAGAACGCGTTGGATGGCTTTGGTCATGTTTGGCCCGTCTCCTTCTCGTCATGGTCCTCGATGGCCCTGTGCTTGCTCTCTCAGACATCATGCATGGTATTGCGGCGGGCTCTGACACCCCCGTTACCCCAGAAGACGATACAGAGAAGATTATTGCAGCTGAGAGCTCTACACCGGAGCCATTGGATAATGCGCAGATCGAGCTGATGCGCAAGAGAGTTTTGGAACTTATCGTGTCTGGTGCTTCTAAAATGAATACATCCTCCAGAGAGAAGGAGTTACTAGAAATGGTGCACCTTTTTCCCTGTTTGTTTCTGGGTGAATTCTTCTGCTAAATTTGGCCCAAAGGTTATTCGACTTACATCTGCACATACGCCCGATGTCGGCCAACTGTGCACTCAAGCGAATACGATACAGGAGCTCTGCCGTCAGCGTGATTTCATAATAAAGGAGGTCGAGGAGGAACGGGCTCGTTGGGAGGCTGAGAGACTTGGTTTCGACCGAGTGGCCGAGGCACTCATTGCCAGACGAAGTCACGGTGGCGAATCTACTTACCGTGAAGAGGTCCGTTTTTTCAAAAAAAAATTATCAAATAATTTGACAGCAAATTTTAGGAATTAGAACGTCAGGTCGCCACTCTGGATGCTGATAACAAAGCACTTCGTCAAAAGGTGACTCGACTCGACTCGACTTCGCCTTACTTCTCCTTGTGCTCAGTACATCCCACCGCAGCTCTCCGAATACCACCTAAGGGTCCGATCAGTTGAGGCAGAGCTAGCCCAGCTGCGGCCAGTACTCCTCATGCAGCCATACACACTCACCCACAGCCTCCCTCCCGCACACAATCATTACTTGCACTCCTCGGCTCATAAAGCTGATACCACAAGACGGGTCAAGAGGAGGAAGCAGGGTGATGTAGACCCCGATGTTACTGAAGAGGAGCCCGACAATACTGCCATGGCCTCGAGTAGTACACCTCGGGCCAGACCCAGAGGGGACTATTACCGGCGTCGGGATACGGAACCGTTCGTGGACAATTCAAGGCATCGGAGGCGGGCTCAAAAGAAAGGCGTCGCCATTCTCGCTGATGCACGCGCCGAACACGTGCTACTTGCGGCGCGCAGGATTGGAAGAGAACGGGCTTCAATTCTGGCGGGATCTGTTACTGCAGCAGGCCGTGACAAAGACAAGGACCCCAAGATTGATAATGATCAGACCGACGCTGTACCAAGAACACCCCGTAAACACCAAACCGTGGGTGTCGGTAACGGTTCTAGCACCGGTGTCATCTACTTGAACAGTCCTATACCTGCAACAGCGGACACCGCATCAGTGGAGCAAGTCTCGTCCGATTTTTCCCCAGCCCAGACTCCCCTCGCTTCCCGAAAATCGATTCGCAGTCAGGCGACTCAAGGAAGAGTTTCCCATGTAAATTCCCTAACTCCGTTGGATTCGTTGCTCACCGCAGCATCTACCATCTCGATGATTGAGGATAAGGAGGACGAGGACGAGGATGGCGATCACGAAGACGACAGTGTGGAGCCAGACCCGAAACCTGTCGTTTCCTCGAAACCATCAACGCGGCAAATGGCAGCCCCTGGTTTCGGCAGTCCTGTGCCAACAAAGCGCAGGCGCGTGGCAAGTAACAAGCCTGCTCGCTCTCTGACTCGAGCTGTTGTTGCATCCGATGTCAAAGGCACTTCAGAACGGACGCCCTCCGCGCTCGATGTCCTTGCTGATCAAGCGGCCGTATTCAGTTCACAAGATCACGATGGTGGCAATGATAAGGGGAAGGGAAAAGGAAAAGCCAAGGCGAGCGACACGGGTAGCCCAAGCAGGAGGTCAGATGAGACGCCAATGGTTGGCGAGTTGGCACGACAAAAACCTCATCCACGCGACCAGGCGCCACAACTACGGCCACAAGCGGTCCCACATCAGCCGTCTACTTCCTCTCCGACTCGGGTTGCTACTGTGACGACTCGTGGTCATGACCCAACCCCACCACTAACATCCGAAACCGAACCTCCGCCTTCGCCGAAGAATGCCCCTCTACTCACTACCCCATCATCATCAACGCATCCGCCATCTGCCGACTCCTCCCAAGGCACGATGATCACTCCGCCCAAAGATGATGGACGGGTCGTTTTGTCAGCCAGTTCCCCACGGACAGATAACTGTGCCGACAAAGAAAAGACATAGCCAAAGTGTAGTTTGTGTGGTGTTTTTCAGTGCTGTATCTATGTAGGATCTAGAGCTTCTCATCTCATCTTTGTACTCTGCTCCGAATGACATGACGGGTAGGGATCAAGTGGGCGCCTAACTTGTCAGCGCTCCACTTTGGTCCCTCCAACCGGGCGTCTTTTCCATTGTTCTCTGGCAGGCTTTTGTGCAGGCTTTTGGTGATATGTCACGTCCAACTAGACCACCATCCTTCCAAGCCGCAAGCACTTTCAACTGGCTAATCGTCTTCTCTCTTCTGCACGCTCAAAGTTCGACTCGATGTGCGGCATCTGATTGGCTGCTTCGACGTCCTCTTACTCACTAGATTGGGTCGCAGGAAACATCAAGTTGCACCTACCTGGAAACGACACGTACATGTCAACGGGACCATCTACTACAGCTTAGAGACCCAAGACTCAAACCGACTCTTTCGCCGGATAATAACTGCCGAGGATGTTACCGACCCTGACATCCAGACGGCCATCGAAGAGTGTGGCGACGAGTACCATGAGTGGCTGGAAGAAGCAGACCTGGAGGATCTGCCATACGACCTCGAACTCCTAGTTCATTTTGACAATCCCTACCGCAGAGAGACAATTGGAAGTTTTATGTCATATCAGAAGGAGGTCAAGTTTAGGTGTTGTCCAAGAGACGACTCGGACTCAGAATCCGTTTATGCATCCTCATCGTCCGTCCCCACCTCATGTCGTATTGGTTTCCGATCTCATTATTTTACACACCCAGGTCTACTGACTCACCCGCGGTCGTTGAGGTACTCCCGAAACAATCTTTCTGGATCGCGTCAGAATCGTATCCCATGCATCACACTCATTCCCACCGCAATTTGGAGGTGGCCTTCTTCGAAGCCCTGGCCCATAGCGCTGACGGTATGACACATGGCACCAATCTCTGAATCCGAGTTGTTACTAACCAGTGGCCCAGAACACATCTCCGGCCAAGGAAGTTCCAAGGGAAGGTTTAATTATCAAGAGTGTCGCCGCCTCATCCAGCTATTCCTAGAACTGAAATGTGAGCACGGGCCAGTGACTGAACCCTTTCGCCTTCTTGCGACTAACTTCACGGTTATAAAAGCCGTCTCAGCGGAACCCGAGTGTGAGAATGCTGCGAACGGTGCCATCGTTTGGCATCTATCGAGGGTCATGCACGACATCGATGTGCACTGCAAACAGAGAGAGTACGCCAGCAAGCTTCGTGCCGAGCCCTTTGTCAAGCCGTCGAAGACCCTGGATGGCCTCTTATCCTGCATGTCCTTCGGTGTCCACATTATTTACAGGGAACGGCTTCACCGAGCACACCCTGCGTCTTATGCTTCTCTCGCAGATTTTCGCACGTTCGTACAGGCAAACCTGGTGGAATGGTCTGGTAAGGCTTTAAACTATCCGATGGCACCTGGGCTCTTGTTTACACTTTTTTTTTGTAAGATGCGAATCTACTTGTACGTGTGCCCCTCTCAGTCGTTGGCCGAGTTTGATCTTACTCGACTTTTGATTTAAAAGGCGACGGTTTTCGTGGCGTGCGTCATTCTTGGTTTATGAAGACTAAAAAACAATTTCTAATCTTTTGCACATAGAGGGAACTTGACCTTCCTAACGGCAATACCCGTGAGTCTAACATGACATGCAGCCATATTCGCTTCGCATTAATCAACCCTACGTACTAGGGCATCACGAAGTTTCAGAGGACAGCGTCCCTGGCCTCCACGCTCTTCTCGCTTCTAGAAATCGTGATAGGCCTCCACCACCTATGGACCCACCGTATCAGGGCTAACCCCGACTATGACGACGTCGTAAGCAGTATTCAAAGTTATACATCAATGAAATGACTCCAACTACGGTTTCCCAGCACAAATATTTTGGAAGAAATTTTCGTGGGACTGGTTGTACGTTTTCCAATACTACGATTCTGGCATCTATGCTCTCAGTTCCTATAGCGTCATTGGTTTGGTCGATTCTTTGCTTCATGATGGCAGCATCTGCGTATTGTCTTCAAAATATGAGCACGAGTATTGGTAGAAGAGTATTGCTTGGGTTAGAAATAGGTGGATTTGTAGTCGCATTTCCCGTCGCGTTGTTTTTCTTCTCGGAGTTGAGGTAGACATAGACATGTACACCCAAACAGTGCCAAATACGGTGTGGGCCAGCTTAACAACAACTGCGAGAGTATTCTGCTTGTCATCAGCATGCCTGTTCCTTGGGAGGCCCTTATTCCTTTCGGTAAGCCAGCATCCTTGTCTCTCCTGTCGTCTGCTGAGTTCACTAGGTCTGGTCACCGCACTGTTCGGCGCTGCTGGAACACTGTTGAATGTATCCAAACGCGCACAAAACCAGGGCAAGGTGAGCCAAGTATCAGTATCTCATTATGTCTCCGTACTCATATTTATTTACCCCATGTGCCTCATTCCAGCCTCCGAGATACCATATTGACTCTTGGGAGGAGATGATGATGGACAGAGACCAGCGACTCACCGGACATGCGCGGAGACAGACGGTACGTACCTGACCTTCCTCCCGTCCTCTACGCAGTTGATTCAAACATTTGTCACAGTCTGAACCTATAGCGCCTCAGGGTTTCGAGACGAGCAGCGTTTGGTACACAGAAAAAACACAATAGATCGTAGATATATCCCCAATTAAATATATCATCGCAGTCCGCTCAACTGGCCATCTCCTCTATCAACCATTGCCATACTTCCTGTGCCCTCCCAACGCCATCATACCCCACCACTGTGTTGTCGAGGAAACCATACCTTTGACCTTCTAAACCACGGCCCAACCTCTCCAGCCATTCCAAGTCTGACGTGTCCTCTACACTTAAGGAGCATGAAAGGATGACACCGTGCTTTGAGCGTATTTTCGCCGCCTACGATACCGTCAAGCCATCATACACATACTTCAAGTTATTTGACTGACCACGTTACCCCACCCGAAACTCCGGCTAATCGAGTATGTGAACTCTGGAGTCTGTCCAAATGCCCAATCCCACTTCTGGAAAAAGAAATAGTCATCGATCAGGTCCACTATGCGAATGTGAGGAGTCCTACAGGGAAATTGGCCATGCTATCTTGGATGTATGGTATATTTGTCGCATCCTCCGCTTGCACATATTGCACCTGAGAGGGAGGGGGCAGTGATGAGCTGAAGGATAATGAAATGACGTTGTGGGACGGGCGTACGGGCTCGCCTGCGTGATACTCCTCGCGAAAGGCTTGGACCATAGCTCGCACGAATTTGTCGTGAGTTACAGCTGGACTGAATTCTTGCAAATTCTTTACTGGCGAGCGGATCGACGCGACGCCTCGGGTTATCATAGATTCCTATACACCATCGCGACAGTCAGAAATATACGCTAGTTAGCGTATAGTGAATAAGGTGAAGAACCGTACTTTTGAGACGTGTAATACGTCCCCCAGGGTACTGAGCTGTGACGAGATGAGCATTGTGCCATGATGGTACGCTCGATCCTTCGCAATCTTGTAGGCCGAGCCAGACACGTGGATATTGGAGTTGGAGAATTGATTTGATTCATGAATTTCGCTTGGCTAGCCAAGAGAAACTCATCTTATAAGGCCCAACGCAGATATCATTGCGGTCATTCACCCATGCATCGATGTCGAGTGAGCGTACAGCGCGCAGGACAAGCTGTGCAGTTGCGTGGCGATTAAACGAGCTTCGAGGAAGATGAATGGAGAAGTTTGTATTTCCCATATCCTTTCGTGAGTGCCACGTCAGTTCAGTTCAGTTCATAAGAGCCATGGATATCATTGGGGAGGCATTGGATAAGATCAAAGGCACAAGACGTACATGGTACACCGTTCCTCCCCCACTGCGCCGGCGTATGAAGGGAATGTTGGCGCGATGTAAAGCAGGAAAGTTCACTTCTTTCCAAGGGTTTTGATTTCGTCCTATGATGACGCATGGTTTGTCGCGATAGATGAGCAGGAGTGGCTCCTGGACCGGCTTCTCCTTGAACAGCCTGCGCGCCAGCATTCATTCATTCGAGGCCGCATATACGAAGATACGGGAGCGTAGTGCGTACCAGTCCTCGAACGAGAGATTGAAATAAGGGTCGCTGGAATGAGAGACGTAGATGCCGTGCTTTGCGATTAGCGAGGGTAATTGAGAGGTGGAGAAGTGACGAGGACCTCGTTGGAGGAGGCGCGTCAAGGAAGGACGCATCAAAGAGTGCTCAAGGCACCGCTCGTATTGTTCATCAGTTGCCTACACTCATATTTACGCGATGGTACACTCTAGTTCCATTCCATGCATATAGCGCAGTTTGTATTGGTCTAATTTCTTCACACGATATCGATAGACACAAACAACTGTCTAGTCGACACTACGGAAACGCATGTGGGACTCCCAGAGGGCTCAGCCATGGAACAGCAAAGATGCCCCACTATTTCATTTCTGCATGCGGCCATACAGAGGGTTTTCGACTTCGTGTATGGGTGTCTGGCCAGGTGAGGTCCCAGGAATAGTTTTGACTAGACCCTGGAGGAGTGATAGAACGTTGAGACAACGGCATAGCACGAGCGCGAACGAAGATTAACACACCAATTTCTCGAACATGCACTTGTTGAGTGTGCGTTCAGGTTTTCTACAGGGTGGATATTTCTTTGTATGTGGCAGTTGAGAACATATGGGAATTCCGAGTTATACGTTCCGGAGACTGACCTGGTTGTTCAATTCCAAGCAACTCCAGTGCGCCTCGAACTGTTGAAGACAGTTTTCGCGCATCTTGCTGATACTATAGAAGTAAACAGAAAGGAGGGTGAAGCAACCAAAACTCCATGGTCAGAGCTTGTTGAAGGGAGATACGAGAAGAGCGTCACAGGTCAGTTGCGCATCGGGTTACCCGTCGACCCTCCTTCAGACAGTGAGCAGGCTCTCGGTTTTCCGCCTTGCAAAGCATAAAGTCCTCTGTATGACACACAGATTGAGTCAGGTTGGAGTATAACTTTACGAATATGTGCCGCACCCACCGTTGAACTCTTTGCAGTATGCGCCGATGAAGAACGCAGCACTCTTCAAGGGAGCACTCGTGGCGCCGAGTTCATTGACCTTTGGAATAGAGGCAGGGAGAGGCGCCGGCTCATGGTAAGGGTGGGACGAGGATTCTCCGGGATGAAAGGAGCTCATCGTCGTCGCGGCCGTCGGTGTTGTGTGTCCTGTACAATACAGTAACGCCGCCCGCTCGCGATTCGATTCGGACTTCCCCGGGCGGGCCGTGATATTCCCATTTTAGGAAGCGCTCTCCTGGTGCCACAATCGCGACGCGTTCCAGCGCCCAGCCTTTCTCCGTCTCCGGACACGTTCCAACATCCTGATATCGCGCATATGGTACGTTTTTGCGCGTATCTTGTTCTGTACCGTTCCATATTCTAATTATTCACCCCAAGCCACCGAGATCGCACCCCAAAATCTTTCAGGTTCTCGTAAAAACACACAAGTTAACAGTCTTCCTCGCCCTACCCTGTGGGACCACTATCTCGGTGGTTAAAGAACAAGTCTTATCAGCGTTCTTGGATGATGTCTTCAAAGCAATTCATGATGTTCCCCAAATTTCCGGCTTGGATGACTTTGTGCTCTCGCGGGAGGTTACGGAGAGGGGAAAGGATACCACTTCGTACGAGGTTTTGACGGATGACCAGGTGCTGAAAAATGTCGTGGGTAATTGGGCTGTTCTTTTCGTTCAATTCAAGGATGATTCTGGTGCGCGCGATGTCACAGTCTCCGATCAATTCACTGGACCGAGCTTCATATATCTCCAGGCCGAATACAGCCGGTTGAGGTCACTATCCCTTCACTAGTGGATGATGAAGATGAGGTGTCTGGCACACCCGGAGCTGTGGATGACCTGGCGATGGACCTCGATGAGACAGCCGAAGAAAGTAGCGTCAGAAAAGGTAAACGAAAGGCGGTGGATTAACGTCGTCGAATCGTATACGCCAGACATCGAAAGACTGCTCAAAAAGGTCATTCGAGGTCGTCAATCATGCTGTTTTCTCCGGGCTTGTTGTCTGTAGAATATCTGTACGACTGGTGTACCATATCTCGTTTTACTACACTGTGCGAGTTGAGATACACTCAGAATTAGGTGGGTTTTACGGTCACGATACTACAATGACAGTCTCGGGGTCGAGGCAATCCGGCAGCACTGTCCCGAGTTTTTCAGGGGGTGTCATAATACAGAACCAGCTATGTTCAAGATGGATCAGAGCGCGTCATTTTCCACGGGCGGTGTTGCAATGGGAGCAAGGCGGCAGCTACTCGGCGACCTTCTTCCGACAGTAGGTTATACGTCGTACAAGCATTCCACTATGAAATAACTTTAGAGCTGGGGAGAGTGTGAGCAAGTAGAGAGGCCTCTCACCGAGCCCATGACATCGACCTGAATGCCAAGCTTGTTCAAGTATTGTCGTAAGTTAGCTGGCAGGGGATTGACAGATTTCCCCGTACCAATAAGCAAGATTTCTGGCGAACAAGAAAGGAACAAGGGCGATCAAGCCTCTCTGAGCCCTATGGACTGGCAGAGGAGACGCACCGGGTTTGGGGACGACCACATCAAAGACATCAAACCTGCTTTCGTCCCATCCCTTCCACAGTGTTGGTGGGACATCCCAGAGAAGAACTTCTCCCTCGAGGAAGATGCACGCAGACGGTAATAGTCTTCCGTCCTGGAGCAGTACACCAGCATTTGTGATGGACTTGACCTGCACAGGCGGAGGAATCTCGCCGGCGAGAATATTTGTCAGTTGAGACTGGTTTCTCAAAACTCTCGCGGTATGAAACGCTCTCAGCGGAGCTCGTGAGCGGAGTGTGGTTGACAGCATGCGCGTCCGTGAGCTCAACTCTCGACTCTTGGGGCTAACTTAGGAATACGGACCGATCGCGGACCGGTGGCGGATAGAGCGGACCGGATCGCGAGACGCGACGTTAACGAGGACGACGAGGACGATGTCTGGAGCGTCCGCTGCTGATGTTCGCAGTATCCTTTCCTTGCCCAGCTCTTCAACCTCAACCCCCGCTCAGCCAAAGAAGGCAGCTACTCCTTTGGCAAGAAAGCCATCGGGCATCTCTCGCGAGCTATACTCTCTCATTGGCCCCTCTGCTCCTACATTAGTAGCTCAAGTTGCTAAACCCCGCCTCAAGCAGAAGCCCAATCTTGGCAGTGGCGGGAGTTCAAAATGGTATATTTTATCACGTTTTGCTTTTCCTGAAAGACGGGTCATGAAAAAAATGGTGTAGGGTGTGGAGGTCTTTCAAGAACTCTGCGAGAACGGATGGGCTTGAGCTCGGTCACTGGGTTAAAGCCAACACTGATCCAGATGCTGGTCTGTTTCTCCTTCTATCCTTCCGTTATCACTTGTGTTAAAATAACCTCAGAATACCCGTTTGCAAGATACAATGCCAAGTCTCCAGACTACACGTATTCAGAGGAGGAGTACACTAAATTCTTAGAAGGTACAAGGCTTGTTCATGGTCCAGCTACGCACACTCACATATTGGCAGACCCGGAATGGACAAAGGAAGAGACGGATTATCTTTTCAATCTTATCCGCGAATACGATTCTCGGTTCTACATCGTCAACGACCGCTATGATTTCCCTGGCGGGCCACTTCGCTCGATGGAGGTGAGCTTAAATAAATTATGGTCTTTGACGTACTAATTGCTCGCCTCAGGATTTGAAGGATAGGTATTACAGTGTGTGCCGCAAGCTTATAAGGAACAGGCCCTGGTCAGGAGATGAAGCCAGTAAATTACAGCTCGCATGGACCTTCCAATTCGACAAAGGTGCGCCACCGCATCAATGCGAATACACATTTCCCTATGCCTCCCTGACTAACCTCTCTCTACAGAACGCGAGGTCATGCGGAAGAAGTATTTGCTGAGTCTCGAAATCCGCACCTCCAAGGAACTTGCGGAGGAAGAAGCGCTATACGTCGAGCTCAAGCGCATAGAGCAGAACGAGAAGCGTTTCAAGCAGGACCGTGACCGACTATTGCGCACGTTACTCGGTGCTGAATGTGGGTTGCCTGACCTTCCGATCGACGAGGACGGGCCGTTAGGGGACCCGAAGAAGAGAAAAAAGGGAGTCCCGAATGAGTTAGACAGTCCAGCGACACCCTCAAGCTCATTATTCGCATCTGCCATTCCCAAGCGTGCGCAGTCGGCTAAATCAGCTGCGGAAGGTACGTACCCCACTTTTCCCGATCAACCGCCACTTTTTCTGACCGAGCTATCGCAGATGCGTTACACTGCATCCAACGCACGGATGGAATTATGCCCGTAGGCACCACGACCAAAACCTCACATCAGGCGGCACATCTCCGTTCCTTCCGCGTCGCGTATCCCAAAGCTGCGGTCGCAGCAAAGGTCACCCAGATAGCCAACGAGCTCGGTATCTCTCTGTCTAGATTGGTGATGCCAACACGTGATACCCTCTTGGCACACGAGGCGCTTCTCGAAACCATCACGTCACTCGTCGAGCTGAAAAAGGTGGCTGATCGCGTCGATCAGGAGATTCGCACGGCGAAAATGCGGCTCGGCATGCGCTCAAGCGAGGCGCCAGCCGATAAACCCACGATGGATGTGGACGAAGATGGACAGGCACCAGATACGCCTGGAGAAGGGAGGGCTCATAGCGTAGTCAGTACACGGAGTGGGCGGAGCAGGAAGCAGGCCAGTCTCAGCGGTCATCCCCTCAGTGCTTACTGACATGCTCCACAGACGGGGACCACAAATGATAGGAGATCCATGTCCGTGTCTTCTGTTGACACGTCGGCAACGTCGACAACCCGTGCGGGTACTAAGAGACAGAAGCTCAGTTGAAAGCATGTAGACGTACTAGTTCGCTATTCTGATTTATATTTTATCCTCCAACACACCTTAAACGTACAATCTCCGCCATATCTCAAGAAAATTTGAGGCATATTTACGACTCAGCCTTACATTACCCAACCCCTATCAGCGATCTATCCATCATGACAACAGTCATATTCATTCTTTGACCTTCGCGAGGACTATGCTTGTTCGGGAAGGAACATAAACCTGATGCAAAGTAGTGAGGCGTGCGAGTATCATGGCCTTAGAAAAACCTCTCACATGGAGCCAGTTCTTCCGACCGTTCCACTCGAGCGGCGTCGTGACGAATTTGACATTCACGTCCACATTCTCAAAACCTCCGTATTGCTTGTCGTCGCTGCTGAGCACAATCTTGTATTCTCCAGCGACATCCACCCCAACGCGGTAATCCGCGAACGAATTGGTAGGGTGGAGGTTGAAGACGAAGAGTAGCCCAGCCCGTTCAAAGACGATAACTTTATCGCTCTCGTTTTTCAGCGAAACCCATGCTGGAGGGGAACTAAGCCAATGGTACTCTTCTTCGAGGTGTTGCATGGCTTTGTCAAAGTTGTTCAGGTACCTGTATCGCAGTATATTATCATCAACGACGTTCCATTGCCGCCGAGCGTAGTGGAATGAATTGCCATTCCCTTCGCGTGGGAAGTCAAGCCACTTGTGAAAGTGTCGAAGTAAGTTGGATATGGTTACCAGCTACTTGCGCTCAAACTCACCTCGGGGTGCCCAAATTCATTCCCTTCAAAGTTAAGATAGCCCTCTCCGCCTAGAGCGTGGACAAGCAAGCTAGACCAGCGATCAGATGCGCCGACTGCAATAAGGAATCACATACCGAATCATCTTATGTAGAGCCAGGCCACGAGAGATGATGGGTGTTAACGGGCTCAGGTCCGACATGTTCGTGTCTATCATTCTATCAAAACCTATTTTCCCTCAAAGGACGGAGGATATCTACACATTTCCTTGTCCATCAGCCAAAATGCGAGTGTTTTATCGCCTACAAGAGCCTGGTCATGGCTCTCTGCGTACGCAATACTTTTCTCACGATGACGTCGGTTCGTGAGCGTGTGTACGATGTTGCCGATCTCCCATGCATCATCTTGCGAGTGCTTGAGAAGTTTGATCCACATGTCGGGAATTGCCATGGAAAGGCGGTAGTCAAACCCAACGCCCCCTATATGTGCAGGAATACCAAGAAGCGGCATCCCAGACACATCTTCAGCAATGGTGATGATATTAGGGAAGAGAGTATGCAAGGCATCGTTTGCCTATAAGAGATTTCAATGTTTGCGCGCAATCGTCATAACCGTAGGGAGCTCACCAGCATGAGGTATCCAACGCCTTCTTCGTCGACCCCGCCACCGAAGTATTCATGGTACCCGCCAGAGAATCCGGTCCCGATACCGTGGTGGACATACATCATACTCGTGACACCGTCAAAACGGAACCCATCGAATTGATACTCGTCGACCCAAAAGCGCAGATTGCTCAGAAGGAAGCGTATGACCTCGTGAGAGCCGTAGTTGAATAGGCGACTGTCCCAAAGTTCATGACGGCCTTTAGCACCTTCGTGAAAGTACTGGTGGTCACTACCGTCGAAGAGATTCAAGCCATCGAGAACGTTTTTGCAAGCATGGGAGTGGACAACATCCAGAAGAACCACAAGGCCAAGACCATGGGCTGTGTCTATCAGCTCTTTGAGATCCTCAGGGATGCCATAACGAGAACTGGCAGCGAAAAAGTTGGTAACCTGATATCCGAACGCTGGAAGCAAGATCGAATTACGTCGGCGATAAAATGGAGGAAGGTACTAACAGGCGTAGTAAGCATGCTCCATTATTGCCATAAGCTGGATGCTGTTGTATCCGAGATCCCTTATCCTGGGTAGGATGTTGGTAGTAAATTCCTTGTAGGTTGCGACCTTTGGCTCTGCTGAAGAGATTCCAACATGTGCCTCGTATATACGCAGACTGCTGGGTTTCGGAGGTGCTTTATTCTTGAAAATGTATCGGGACTCGGGAGGGGGGTTCCAAAAGCGTGCATCATAGATGGGCGAGACCGCGAGGTTCTGAGTGACTCGCTTGATCCAAGCAGGAAGGCGTTCGATCCGCTCTCCGTTCGGTAGAATCATGGAGATCTAACGACATGGTCGCGGCCTTGTGTGCCAACGTGTGAATATGACGTACCTTGAGCATGGAGTCGTGAGGAATAGCGCATACACCAGGGGACTTGGGCGGAAGAGTAATCTCCCAAACGCCGTACTGGTTCTTCTTCATGGGGTGCGAGGTCCTATTCCATTCATCTGGTAGTTTTAATGAATGATGAACCAGACGAAGCGATGGCCGGGGTTCAAGACGAACTAAAATCGCCTATGAGAACCGCCTCGGTGGCATTCGGCGCCCATTCTCTGTAAACGACAGATGCGTCCTCTTTGACGTTGAGACCAAATTTGAGATAGCCTTTACTGAAAGCGTCGTAACCTCCTTCATGTTCTTGAATAGTGTTCTTCCACTTTGTGAAGGCCTGATGCCTGTGAGCGATAGCAGGAAGAAAGGGCTCAAGCCAGGAATCGAGGTCGAGGATGGTTTTCTCGTCTAACGACATGTTAGTCAACGCTAAGAAAATGAATCGGACAGTCGATTGAAATACGATGGGCAGACGTGACGTCACCAGGAGAGGGACAAGGCGAGATCGCGGCCATCGGTCTCTGTTGCGCTCAATTCACTCACCCCAGTTTCCACTGGCCACGTGACACTGTCCGCTTTGCCCACACCGGTCACCAATGGAACCAAAACGACCCCCCGTCGTAGACCCGGAACTACCGAATACACCCACTAGGCCCACCAAATCCCCATCCAAGACTCTTTTCAAATACGTCGTCTCCCTCGGCCTTCTGTGGTACATACTCCACAAATGGCTATTCCTATTGGCCTTTAACGCCTCTACACACGATCTGTACTCTTGGGCCATAGATGCCTTTGGCCCTAAAGAGAATGGGTTTACCAACAGCCAATTGGCTGAGAATTTCTTTCTGTATGCTCTCCTCTTGCCCTCATATAGCTGTCACTGATAGGTTTCCCCAAGTACTATACCGAATTCGGCCAGCGCAATTGTCGCATCTCGTAGATATGCCACGAGTCCCCACCTCGCCGGTTCGGAAGGGGACTTACGCACGGCAAAGGACTTCTTTAATACTCTCCAACGCGAGTTCTCCATCCCGAAGAGCATCGAATATCCCATATTTTCAGCTGGTTCAGAGGCGTCACGTAACGCGACACTCTCCATTAGTAATTTAACGCATCCAACGGCTTGGATCGATGTCTATTACCCCGTCCTCAATACTCCCCTCGATAGAAGCCTAGAGATCCTCGGGGATGACGGAACTGCAGTGTGGAAGGCAGACCTTGAAGAGGTCGCGGATGAACTTGATAGTGATGCACATGCATACGCCAAATCTACCGGTGCCTGGCATGGACTTAGCCGCGACGGGGAGGCCGTAGGCAGGCTCATTTACGCGAACTATGGCAGGAAGCGGGACTACGACGAACTCGTCCAGAAAGGTCAAATACCGTTTCCCACGATGGCCATTCCTCGCCCTAACTGATATCTATCCCAGGCGTCGACTTCACTGGTGCAATTGTAATCGTCCGATATGGTGGCGTTTTCCGTGGTCTGAAGGTAAACAGGCTTAGGGCCTATTACGATCCAATCTCATTGGCACACAGATCAAAGGGGCGCAGGAGCTTGGAGCGGCTGGTGTCCTAATTTATTCTGACCCACGGGATGACGGTACTGTTACAGAGCAGAATGGCTATGCCGCGTAAGACTTGTTCACGATGCCTCGTGCTCACTCAATAACCTCCCAAACAGTTATCCCCACGGCCCTGCTCGCAATCCAACCTCGGTCCAGCGTGGCTCCGTCCAATTCATCTCAATGTACCCTGGAGACCCAACTACCCCTGGTTACCCTTCTTATGAGAACAGCACTCGCACAAATGCCTCGAGTTTACCAAGTATCCCGAGCTTACCTATTTCTTGGGCAAACGCCAAAGTCTTACTGGAGGGAATTGAGGGCAAGAACAGGACGGTCAGGCTCATCAATCATGGTACTCTTTTTTCATCGCCAGCGTATTCATTCTTACCCGTCATCCTCATAGTCGATAACAAAGTCACGCCCGTCTGGAACGTCATTGGTGTTATCCCTGGCCATATCAAGGATGAGGTCGTGATTGTCGGCAATCATCGAGATGGTGAGCGTTGAGACGTTCACAGTGCTTTCGCGACTGAGACTAGTGTTGTAGCATGGGTGTTGGGTGCGGCCGACCCCAGTTCAGGGACTGTCGCAACTCATGAGGTTATCCGTGGGTTGGGTTCTCTACTCAAAGAGGGCTGGAAGCCATTGAGGACAATCGTCATTGCCAGTTGGGATGCAGAAGAGGTTAGTCCCTGTATTATCCTTATATGTGTTCCTTGAATACCTTCTTTTCCATCACAGTACGGCCTTATTGGTAGCACCGAATGGGGCGAAGACTTTGCGGAGTGGATTCAAAAATACGTTGTTGCCTATGTCAACCTTGACACCGCAGTGGCAGGGTCAACATTCGGAGCCGCATCTTCGCCTTTGCTATCACATTTCATCCGCAAGACGGCCGAAGATCTACCCCACCCGACCGATCCCAAACGCACTCTTTGGGACGCTACCGCGGACCGAGGTCAACTCTTTGGCGAACATGATGACATCAACTCCTTGGGCCCAGAGATTGAAATTGAAACCCAGGCTGCTGCCGACAGTGTTGGTGTCAGACCTCTCGGCTCGGGAAGTGACTACACAGTCTTCCTACAACGCCTCGGGGTACTGTCCTAATGTCCTGTCGCCTTCCTTTCTGGGTGCTGAATAAGTAAATCAGGTTGCAAGCGCAGACTCCGGTGGTTTTCATAGCACTCGCTCTGACCCCGTCTACCACTACCATTCTGTCTTCGATTCTGAGAGATTCCAAGAAGTTTATGCCGACCCTGGTTTCGTCAAGCATGTATGTATGGGAAGTTAAACTTATAACACTCTACTCAAATCTTCGTACTAGGTTGTCGTTGCAAAGAACATGGGTTTACAGGCGCTCCGACTTGCTGGCGCGCTGGTTCTACCCTTCAATACAACCCATTATACCTTTGAATTGGTAAACTACCTCGATAAGTTGGTAAAATCTTCTGAGCGACAAAAAATATTCTGACATGTGTTTTTGGTAGGGTTGAAGGATTGGCTGCAGCGTCGTCAGCAAATGTCAATTTCGCACCTCTTCGCGCAGCTATTAGATCTCTGCAGTTTGCCAGCCTGAAACTGGATGCTGAGAAACATGTGGCGGAACGTGTCCTCAGGGGCCACCTGCGTAAGTGGCGGAAGCACCAACGCAAACATAAACGAAAAGACGGGTACCTAAAACGGCTCCTTCGCCGCCTTAAGGACCTCACCACAGAAGAGAGCAATGACGTCGCTGAGTCTACGCCACAGTTCGCGGATGGGAAACAACTTGGGTTTGGTAGTGCGCCTGATTTCGGACTCGGAAATGACCACGAGGTTGACATCGTGGCCCAAAACTGGCCTCGGCTCCCTCTGCCTCGTAAACCCAAGCATCCGCATTGTCCTCCTCCCAAGCTCATCAAGGCGTTGAAGGTCGTGCGCAAGATCAATCAGAAGTTGGTTTCTTTTGAGCGTGGTTTTATCCATGAGGATGGCATCAAGGATCGTGAATGGTATAGGCACCTGGGTGTCGCACCGGGAAAGTGGCTTGGTAAGACCTCACGGAGTGTTAACATAAGATGAAAAAAATTGAACACTTTTTCTCCCTTCAGGATACGGTGCCACGACGCTGCCAGCTCTCACTGAGGCAATCACGATTGAGAATAACGTCACGCTTGCGAACTACGAGGTTATGCGTCTGACGGAGAGGGTAGACATGATCGCGGCTGCTTTGCGTGCTTGACTTGTGGAATCCATTTCGATAGTAATCCATTACCCACTTTGAGTAAACTTGTTCCCCTTTCGAGCGAGTCGTCAAACTGCTTAAAATTCCTCACCCTCAACAACTCAACTTACTTTCATTCTACCACATCGTCCTCGCGGGTCCGAGGAACATCTTTACTTATTATCATGGGCGGCGCATCTTCTACCCAACGCGGCGGTAAAGCAACCCAGTCTCAACCTATTCTCCGAGAGTCTACAAATGCGAACACGCCTAAGGACATAGCACAGGTCATTCAATCTCGCCCGATTTTCCTAAACCCGCGCTCAACCTTCCTCATCAGGCTGCTAACATTGCTAAAGACAACCCGGCTTCTCTGAACATAGAGGTACTTCTTCGGGCTTGTTCATGACTGCTGCAGGCGGCGCTCATCGTGTCCGCCGTATTAATCTAGCAGGATCCCAAGAAAGACGATGCGGCACTGACAAAGGTGGTGTAGCTTTCCGTGGCCAGTTTTCCTTGTCCTGAGTCATTGATCTTTATATTTATAGAGCACGGGCCCCGATGATGTTACGACCGCCATACTCTATAAGACAACAAACGTCAGCTGTGTTCTTCTCCCGTGGAATAGACTGCGACTAACCTAACGTTTTTCAGCCCGCCACGAAAGTCTTTGACCAAACCGCTTCTTTTCTTCAACCTTCCGTAAACAGTGTCCCTGGCGTAATCCCAGAGTCCGCCAATGCGGTTTCCCGGACCGCATCTCAACCCACTAAAGATGGTCCCGCCTTTACTCTGTCCACCGACCAAGGGCGAAAGGTCTTGGGGCGAATCGATATCAGAGACCCGAAGATTGGTACACAAGGCGAAAAGAAGACTCGAAGGGGTAGGGGCAAGCGTAAGGGCAAAGATACCAGAACCGCCCGGGACGGCACGGAAAACATCCCCCCTCCTGCAAACCAACAGAATACGTTATCCCGTCGCCGCCGTGCGCGTGGAACGGGGTATGTTGATATCGGTACTAAACCCGCTCCTCCCAGGCGTGGCCGAGCGAGGAGTAGTGTGAGAGGAGCGGAGACGACCAACGTCGCGGATTACGTTGCAAGTCAATCCGTTGAGGCATTTATCGAGGACGTCAAGACCACGGGCCGCCATAGTGACGTCGATAAAGCTTTGGAGCACGGGCGAAGGAGGTCTGATGCTGGTATCAGACCAAAGCACCGAGGCAGACGGCGTTTGGCATCCCAGGGAGACTCTCGACAGAAACCAGAGCCGGCATTTATTCCTTCGGAAGTTGAAGACGTAGAGATACCGAAAACGGACAAGGACACTGCTTTTAAGACCGCCGGTGGCCTTGCTTCGGACGAAGATCACCGTCGTTCCGCAGCCAATTCATTATTGCCTTGCGGGGAGAGGAAATTACCGGAAGCGACTAAAGAGGGCGATGTATCGATTGTACAGCCCCTGCCCTCTTCCACCCGTCGTCGTGCCAAGGAGTATTTCCAGCGACGTACTCGCGAACGCTCCGTTGATCCAGTTGGAGGGCATGCTAGACAACCGCATAGGCATGTTTCCATGGTTGAGCAGGAGAGGAGATCAAGCGCACAGATCCCGAACCGCCCAGAAAGTATCGCCAATCGCGACCAATTCGTATTTGATCCCGAGGCATCGCCCTTCACCCCAAACGCGACATCCAGCCCGAGACAGGCATCACTCTCATCCATCGTGGTTCAATCTTTTTCCTCTCCAACACCTTTGCCTTCGCACGGTAATCGCAATGTTGTTCCACTGGTATTACCCGAGACGTCCAATGGAAGTAACCAGCTGGAAACAAAACGCGATTCCATGATTCCCATAACGTCACACGACATCACCACGCACGGGCTCGCTTACACTTACGCAGGAGCGAATCAGGCGCAGGCCCACATACAGGCGGAACAAATTTCGCTTATGCGTTTACAAGCATATTATAATTGGTTAGCTGGTAGTATCCCAACTACAACAGCAGTTGGAATCACCATCCACCAAAGCGAACATATGGAGATGTCAGGCGGCGGGGGCGGTCTGAGCGGTGGCGTCGCACTTGGTCGACATGCCCAGATCCAGGGACTCGGGAAGGGCCAACAACGCCGAAATGCCAGCAGTGCTTATGCACACCCAAAGGAGCACGTCATATTCTCACATCGCGATCACGAGCGGACAGAAGTCGGCTCTTCTGAGTCTGTTCTGCAAAAAGGGATCGTCCAATCCGGAAAGGGTGAAAGTGAGAAGGAGCCCGAAGGGACCTGCGAAGGGGAGGCACGAAGGAAGTGGGACGGGAAATGGGGATTACGTCAACCGGGCGCATCTGGTAAAGAAATTGGTTGGAGCTGGGGAACGAGGGACCCCTGAAATCGCTTAATTATACTCGCAGTATAAGTTACCTTGAATCTCTAAGAAAATTTCGAGTGGGGCCTTGGGGTAATTTTGTGCAAAATCTGAAGCGATCAGGAGCCTAGTCAAATTTCAGGAAAGTTTGGGGGTGGGGGCATGACCTACTATCTGCGAGGTTGGGTGACCTGAGATGAGATCTCAACTGAGATCACAAAGCTGACAAATTCTAGCCAATCATTACACGAGATCGAGAATCGAGATGGACCTCCTCCCAGTTCTCCCTCGGCCTCTACTTATGTCTTCTTCTTCACTTGGTAATGGTCTTGCGTTACGTCTCCTCTTGCCTCACCCCACCATCTCGGGCGAGTCTCAGTCGTCGCCCCAGTTCGTACGTCAAAGGTTACAGGGATGCCATACGTCGACATCGCCCAAGGGAACGACTTCGCCTCCCTATGGTACATCACAAATTCACCCACGGGGCACGTCAGTAGTTTCGACCCCGATAAACCAACTGTGATTCTACTACACCCCTTTTTCCTCGACTCCACATGGCTTGACTTCCAGTTCTGTGACCCACGACTAAACGAGGACTATAACCTCATCGCCTTTGACCAGCGTGCCGCTGGCCGGACGCTCTCAAGACCGAATGGGAAACAAGACTCATGGACAGATGCTGCAGACCTTGCGTTCGCATGTCATGTGCGTATTGTGATGTGATGCATATGCTTCGCCATCTCATCGTTACTAAATCTGTACCCCTCAAGGCACTCTGGTTACCACCAGCGCATATTTGGGCAAGTGAGACGACAGCGGCCAATTTGGGTATCCGCTTCGCTGCATTGTACGCAACCCCCACCCCCACCCCCTCCCCTTCAAACTGTTTTTTCACCTCGATATATCTGAACGTGTTCTTCAGGTTCCCTCATATGGTTCTGAGTCTTACTATGCTGTCGGTTCCGTCTCCAACAGAGTACGTATTCGATATCAGGTCCTCCCGGTGTCGTTGTCTCTGATTTTTGAATTCAAACAAGACTCGAGGCATACTTCCATACATGCGACGAGCTACTACATATGTGGGCACATGCCGAGGATCTGGACACGCTGGAGTTCGCTTTGATGCAGGTCGTATCGTACATTGCCGGACCAGTATGCATTTCCACCGATTTTATGACGTGCTCATGTTGCTTATACAGGCTCCAGGACGTGTCGACTGATTTAGCGGATGAGGTAGACGTTTCTCCACTAAAAACGGGATTCTGTCTTCCTTACGTTCGTGTCTGACAGATTATTGCACATTATGAAACCGCTTACGCGCCATTCAATCGCCACAGGCTGGCTCAAATCGGGAATGTGCTCATGAACGTAAGCTAGAAACCTATCATCTATGTGACACTGCGAGGACTTAGGCACTTCGGACTTACAGCGGGAAGCACTGACAAAAAGAGAACTTGCCGCTATCCGGCAACCTTGTCTTCTCATCCATGGGGACAGGAACCAAATACATCCGAAAGAACACGCGTTTAATATGGTTGCAGACCTAATCAATGCAAAAGGCGGTGCCAAGATGTACACGATCAAAGGTATATTCGACTTAATATTCGCTTGTATAGCTCGTATTGACGCCAGTGATGTTTAGGTGGTCAAGGGTACATCAGCGTCGTACCAACGACAGCTTCCGTTTGCAACCGAGTTTTCCTGCAGTTCCTTTCGCGTTTACCAGAAGCGCGATCGGAGTTGCTACCTCCAAAAGATCCTCTAGAGGTGTATATTTCCCACGGGTTGAGAATTTTGGCGGACCTAACAGATGATCCATCAATTGTCGAGCGAGACCCGCTTTCACCAATGTCGTTTTCGCGCATATCGGCTGCGGTGCAGCGATTACAAGTGGAGAATTACATGGCTGCGGCCAAAGAGGCCAGGAAGGCGTTCTCGCCGTTAGGCTCTGATGGCCGCCCAATGCGCAAGTGAGTTGGGAGGCTGTTTTTTTTTTTTGAAAGCAGCCTTTACTAACTGGCCACGTCTGTTGCGTAGATATTCGGAGCGGAAACACGATCATTGGTTCCAAGGCGATCGATGTTGGATGTCGTATGTCGGTAAGTGAATGATTGTACCTGATCTGGTGTTGAAAAAGTGTATTGAATATAAGAGCAGAGAACGTTCCAGAAGCGGAAGAGCGGGAACATCTAGAGCAACAGCAACACATTGGCGGCCCAACAGAAGGACAGATTCAACCGGCGTCAGAAGAGGTGATGTGGATTAGCGCACAACACCGTATCGCATTCAACCCTGGGACAGTCGAGCGTATGGAGCGGATAGCTGGCAAGAGCAGCATACAAAAGATGACAGGCGTCATTCGGCCCATTCCATTAGTGAAATTTGCTGCCAGTCGGTGATCGAGCCGAGCGGAAAAAACCGGTGTGCAGATCTGTTGTAATCTTATCTTTATCTTGATACTTTTATTTGCTCTCTTACTGCTCTTCACATTTTCTTCTTCGTTGCTTGCCATCCTATTTTAATTGAATATAATCTGTATACTACTGGAGAACCCCCCGAAACCCCTCGAAAACTAGTATTTTTCTCTCGATAAGTATCCGAGATAAATTATGGATAGATTGTACTAATCTGAGACCGAAATAGCGGAATTTAAACGAGTAGCAAGGGACTTGCCCTGGATGGTTATTGCCTTCACTGGCTTCACTGACAGCCTCTGACAGTTTGGACCTTGTTCTCGTCCATTATTGTAACAAAGGCTTACAGCAAATGGCGGTGTCAATTGCAACATTACAGACTTACAGTATTATCATGCCCTGTGGAATTGAAATTGGACCTAGTTGAAATCCAATTTAAAAAAAAAATCTGAATCACGGTACTGCTCTCGAATTTCATGTATTCTAACAGGTCTCTAGTATGCATGTACATATAAAATTTCTAAGTTGTTCTGTCTCAGGAATACATCATGGAATGGTCACCAAAAACAAGGGTCATAAACGGAGTCTGTAGGTCGGTCCTAAACTGCACCTTTGATCTCTCTAAAACTTTTCTGTGGAGATCAATTCCTGAGACAGCCTGAGCACACCTTGGAAAATTTACATGTACATACTGTACTAGAGACCTGTTGAGATACATCCAATGAAATTCCGGAACCGAAATATTATGATTCTGGTTTTTTTTAATTTTTAATTTGGATTTCAACTACGTACTAGGTGTACAGTAATTTCCATTCCGCGGAGGCACGATAGTAGAAAGTACTATGTACTGTATACCGTAAGTTCTAATCCTGGTTTTAGGCGTGACAACACTTTGTCATGCATACATGGGTTAACACCACCCCAGCGGACGGAGCCACGCGACTTCACATCAGTCTGATCGATTGCAGTACCGGCCAGTACGTGCTAGTGGTTGATCCATGCATTGATGATCGACGTTGATGATCCGTTGCCAGCAGTGCCAGGTTCACTTTTTTTTGACTCAGAGGAAACTTCTATTTTAGTTTTTCCGAACAGACGCTTGGATTCTCAAGGAAAAAAAAAAAAAAAAACATGCCCGTACTAGTAGACCGCCGACGGGGCTTAGCTTTCTTCTTTCTTGAGCTCTCCTCCAGCTCGCGCTGTACTGTACAGTACTAGTGCTGTGAGGTTCGGTATTTGCTTTGGGAAGTTTCTGGAGATCGCAATTAATTACTGGATCCCGTCCGTCGTCACGTGTGATGACCTGTACAGTACAGTACTACCTTTGCCTTGTGCTTAAGTTGGCATTCTGTTGTCCCTGCATGGTGTCACGGTGTCAGTACGTGTCTGATAGCCTGTCGTTGATCGATGGGTAACACGGCAGCACTCTAACGCCGGTGTTCCGTATGCATGCATGATGCGTGTACAGGTTAGCACGGACGAAATAGAACCCAGAGAAGCACGAAGCACGGCCGCAAAACGTTTACATGTTGTAAAACAGTACATATGAGTTCGGGGTTCAAAGTCGCATAAACCCTTGTTGCGTTAACGTTGCGTTTTACAGTAACTGTTTCGTGTTCTTGCGCTTCTGGATGTCTGATAGGTAGCCGTGCAATTGACAGTGTGATACGTCGACGTGCGATAGGTCACTGTCGCTGCAATTTGTTGATTGTGCATGTGAACTGGACCATGTGGCGTCGCTGTTATATTAAATTATTAATTCCACCGCACTCACACCGTAAACAATCAATACGAAAGTTGATACACACCTTCTAGTACTCATTAACGTAATCCAGGTGTTTTAATAGCAATTAGGAGGAGAAAGACGAGGCTGCAGCTTGTCACGCCTGCGGTCCGATGCGGGTGCTGTTGATGCCGATCGGCGGGTGAGTATTACAGGCGCCAACTTGACCCACTCTCACACGAGGTCTCACGAGAAAACTTCCACAGGATAGCTGGGAATGCATGCACTGTCTGTCCGATTCACGTTCCATTTCAAAGAAGCGTTGGCTCACGCGGGTCCTTCCAAATTTTAGATCATCTGACACGTGACACGGATAAACATGCAGGACAGTATGCGGTGCAGCTCACAAGACCGCCCCGTTCATAGAAAATTTCAACGTGCAGATTACCGTGAGGGGTACGTCAGCACGATATTAATAGGTCTTGTTACAAATGTGGGACATCGAGGCGACGAGTTACGGGGCCTTGTCTATCGGTGCACTCAAGGGCCGAGCAATGGCCGTAGCCGGAATGAACGTTCTCCTGTAACGACAACGGTCAGGGTCAGCGTGTGAACAATTAGGTTCGGTAAGCCTATTAAACGGCGAGTGTGAAACGGACCGGTTGAGCACGAGTCCCTTGAGCGCCTTGATTTCCATTCGTATCTCCTCTTCCTCGATTCCCGTCGTCGCAGGAGACGGCGTAACGCCCGGCAAGCGGTGCATCGCCGATGCCAGTGCGTAGGTCTTAGTGGTCAGATAACCCGTAAAGTCGATTAATGCCTGAAGCGTGTGTTGGAAACGGTGTGTTGGCCGCTCGGACACGGCATGAGTGACAGAGTTCTGCAACTTGGAGAGTGCCGCTAAGAAGAGGAGGCGTCGGCCGTGTCGCAGGATCTGGGATGTGATAGGACCAACGAGGTGATTCGGATGAGCTGGTCTCTGTGCAGTGGAAGAGAGGAGCGTCGCTGAGTGTTATCCACAGCGACTCCTACCATTAGTACACGGGCAGACCGGTCGACCATCAACCGTTTAGTGGTTTGGTGGATTGAAAGAAGTTATGGCACACATACCTGATAAGCATTGTCAATGTTCAGAAGGGATGGCAGATTGGTAGAGAAGAGTATTTGGAATATGTCGTCTGCCGTCGATGGCTTGTTTTGTACTGCGAGATCGGCCAGCGCGCAGCGGAGCAGCGTCACATGCGGTGGATGTGTACTGCCGCTCTCGACAGCCGAAGCGACATCGCTCAGACTCTTACACTCGCACCACGGTACGACTTCTTCCCATGGGTCTGGATGGGGCAGATCAGCATACGCGACCTCTTGCGCCCCTTTAAAGTCGTGTAAAGAAGTTGTTAGCTTTGCGAGAAGGTCGCTTTGGTGTGCCTTGAGCGAGCGACGGGCGAGCGCAGATTGTGTAAGGCGGGGAAGTAGTAATCGCTAGCTGGCCAAGTTGACCCTGGTCTGAGCGGTTAGTAATAAGTGAGATGTAGGTGCGTACGCACGTAGTAGATAAAGAGCAGAGCCGTCGATCCTCCCGCTAGCCATGAAAGCACCTTGAAGGTACCTACGAGAAGTCCTGGTAGACGGGATGGAGGAGGTGTGGGGTACATCCGTGGTGGCACTACGGGCGACTGCGAATGCTTTCGAGAATATAAACAATTGAGTCTTTAGGTCGGGTGACAAGCGTGCTCAAAGGCGCACCATCTCGCGCAGTAGCAGTTGCATCTCTCCATCCGTCAGACCCTTCTCCGCGAGAAAGCGACGTTTGGATTCGTAATCTTGGTCTATGACCTGGGGAGAGCTCAGAAAGTGTCGCGCTCGGACCAGGAGCTCTGAGCGGTCGGGTGTCGGCGGCGACGGCGACGACGACGACGACGACGCAAGCTCAGACGAGGAATTGGGTGGTGGCGTGTCCGTTGAGAGAGGTTTAGATTCAGATGGGGATGCAGGTGGCTGCGAGTTGTCTTCATTGTTGGCGGTCATCGCAAGACTCAATGGACCGTTCCGGTTTCCCGTGCCGTCATTTGGTCCCTCGATATCAGGACGGGACAGAACACGCACTACGACTACATCCCAATCCACCACAAGTCCTTCTAGCTCACTACCTTTCCCTCCATTGAAACGGAAATATGCTAAATCTTTGTCGGAACTACAACTAGTACAATTTCGATAACGGTGTTTGGGGGTTTCAGGCCGGCCTAGCTAATCACCTCGTCATCGTTGGGAATAGTACGGGCCACTTTGATGGAATGCTACTCTCCCATCGAGGTCGTGCTGCTGCTTTCTGGCAACGTGCATAGTCTCTGAACACGCGACATAGATGTTGTTGCCTCCAGGAAGGGCGTCTAGGCGACAGCAGCACAATTTTTTTTTCATCACATAGACTTTGGAATAGTCATGTAGGAGGCCTCACCTCGCTCGCCCTCCGAGAGACGGTATTTTCTTGCTCATCGCCCCATTGCCAGTCGCTGAGCGACGTTCGCCCCATGTCAACGGACGTTATCAAACCTCGAAGATCAGGGCGCGAATTTAGAGACCGCATTATACCAAGCGTGTATAACTTCCCGGTCATGAGCCAGAAAAACAGGACAAGGTTGTGGCTTTCTCCCTGGGGATAAGCCCTTCATCAATGAAGGCCACCATTGGATAGGGAACCTCTCACAGATTCAGAGTTATACAGAGAAACGGCGATGATCTGGAATACGCTTGGTATTGCTGCTGACCCCCAGGTGACGGCTATGATGTGATTCAATACTTTATCTAGATTATCAACTCCCGTCCTAGAGTGCCATAGATAAACCATCACTGGAGCGAATGTTAAATACACCACAGGCAGCCACCATGACGTACGTATCGAAGTGATGGTAACATCTAGGACTGGGGAACTGTCAGCTTGGACAATCTGGGAAGATACTGAGGGCTTACCCAACGAGGCAAAGATCCAGTAGTTAAAGGAGAACTTGGCCTAGATTCGCAACACTCATGGTCAATGGGCTACTCCCAGAGGACTCAACAGGCTTGCCAGGAATGATTTTTGTGCACTTAGTGGCTGCGGTGGCTTTGGTGAAAAGATGCCACCACGAGGATGTCAGGGCCCTCTCACGCTATCGTTCACACTCTCGTGTCTGGAGCCAACGCCTAGGACAATCGTCTGTGCCCGGTAAGTCAACTAGTAGGAATGCTGGCCGGAGAACTTACCAAACATATGTTGGCAATGAAAATAGTGACGAGCAGAAATGCCAGCGGTGCGACCACCCATGTCTTTTGCTTCGTGACCTGTACAACAACAAGGGGCGGGGTTGAGCATTTGGCTTGACCTAGTCAGCGTTGTTCTACGTACCTTCCAGCATCTTCGAAGAAGCGACACTTCGCAGACGGTGCAGATTAAACCGTTCAGGAACAGGTCTGCCCAAACGATGGGACTGGTTGACTAGTCGCTAACATTATCCGAGCGAATCATGGGTTTCCAAGGATGACAGCTCATTACCCAATGCCTAAAGTCTATAAAAATAAACCACAGCTTGTACGCCGTAAACATGGTCTGTATGCTTCACGCGCGGCCATTAGGGATCGTGTGGCCGGTGTATCACTAACGCAAGAACTCACAATGACAGCCCAGCCAATGTCAAAACGTATGATTTCATTCGGATGGTGTCATTCAGGGGACATTCCCAATATCTTGCCACTTGGGCAAAAATGACGCCTTGGAAAATAGACTGTAAGATGCCTTCGATAAGGATGGGCGCGCTGATAGGGACGTCGGTTTGCGCGGCTAGCGACTCGGAAGATATCATGGGCGTGGATGTGGGGAGGCCCGACCTCCTGCGGTGACTCATTAATGCACTATCTCCAGTCTTGGTTGGGACCATCAGACACGGACGACCAGCCAGAGACGAAACTCGACGAGGCCCAAGCGACCTGGTACCCTTCCCGCCATCCCGGTCTCAAGTCCATGTCCTAGAGCTGTCTCACACGTACGCACGCCGCAAGACTCCACCGTCCATTCAGTCACATTGGACGCTGTTCGTTTAGCAGTTATGCCACGCGGATGAGGGCAGCGCGAAGAATGTTGCGGTGTGGCCCATTCAACAAGATGAACCTTATCAGCCATGATCTCATGCATTTCTTCTCTCACTAACATGCACCAAATCGTCGAACTCGCTACGCATGGGAACTTACAACAGAGAAATTTTTTTTGGCCGATGACTTGCATGTGTCAACTTTTGCACCGATGGCGGTTCTAGTTGGCATTACTGTGTACATTTGATTTCGGTTTTCAGTGTTATGATTTACAAATGGGCCGCAGGCCCAAAACATATGGAGACCTAACCAAGATCTAAGTAGAGTTAGCAATGTGCTACAGTAGTAGTAGCGGTGATGCCACCTCAATAACTGTATGAACAGGTCCACGGAGGGAAACGGAATCATAACGTTCCGACGCGTACAAAAAGCACATTACACGGTCAAGTGTCACGCTCTAACAGGAGTCATTTGTGTCAGACTGGCGGTGTGTTGAAAATTCGTATGGGGGTGCACGTTCGTAAGGAGGCGGAGGTGTCAAGAACGACCGGCGCCGCCGGTCAGCCATTTCAGCCATTTCTTGTGCAAGCTCTTCGCGTGCAGCGGCTGTCAGTGCCATGTTCTGTCGTGGCAAACGGGTGTAGGCGATTGCTTGACGCGTGAATAAAGCAAGGAAAATGAGTGCGATGGTGCCGCCGATTGCGGCAAAGATGATGATGACTAGGTTCTTGTGAATGTGTTGAGATGGGAAAACGCGATCAGGGGGATTGTAAGGCGATGTTAGCCCTGTGGGTGATACCGAGCTTGGCGGATCGAGAAAGGGAAAGGGTTGAGTAAAGGAGTGTGTGTGGTGGTGCGAACGTGTGTGTGTATGTGTGGGATCTGGCTTGGTGGACGAAGGGGGAAGTGACCCAAATTCCGTGGAAGGAGATGAGGACTCGTCTTCTGTCGAGGTTGCGACGGGGCTAGCACGCAGGAATGGTTAGACGGATGGCAATGATGCCTGAGCGGGTGACAGGCTCACGAGGTACTGTTCACGGAAGAAAGGTCGTCGAAGCGAACAAAGCCCATCTGACAAGCGCGTGGGAGAGGGAGCGAACGAGTGGCACTGTGGTAGTAGTAGTCCGGTTGCGAAAGAGAAATTGAATCGCTAAATTATCGGGAGAGAGAGGGATAAGAATACGATAGCCGATGGTACGCGACCCATGATGGGATCAGAAAATACGAGCAAAAAATCACTGGCTCGAGGCCTTTTCCTGACCGACTAAATCGACTGATTATAAGCATCGTTATCGTTTCATACTTCGCGTTCTCGGACAAATCCAAAATGACTCATCGCAAACCTCGCTTTCATAAGCTCCGACGTCCCGAAACCCCCCGGGCGCTCCGGTCACCGGGATAAATATATTGCGATTGTCTCGCTCACAATCAATCAGTCAGCCCTATCGTTTCCTCCCCACCATTCAACCCATGACCTCTCTACTCACTCGCACACTTGACGGTCTTCACGTCGACCCAGACGCTGCTCTATTGGAAGCGCTCACATATCCGAAGAAAGACACCTTCCGACGTCGGCATGCAGAACTCGACCCTCTCTTACTCGCAGCCGCTACGGCTTCAAGTCCCGATGTTACCCGTAACCACTACGCCCATGACTTTTTCCCTGGTATCGCGCTTCCGAGAGCTGAGGGCGCTTGGGACTGGTCCAAATGGGAAGGGGAGCGCGCCGGAGCAGTCAATCACGCGAAAAAATTCGTCTATACCAGCAGACAAGCCCCCCGGAGTGCGCATGCACGAGAGGGAAAAGAAAACGAAAGTGTCGATTCAGAGTCGACCCGACCCTTGGGGTCTGCCCAAGTCAATATTCTTACTGGCAAACGGAGCCAAGCTCTCTTGGACACCCCTGCCATCCCATCCCCTACTCTAGACACGCAATCGAATTCTAATACTCCGGTTAAGGTCACCTGTATGGCTCGTACACGTGTTCCCACCCCTCACGGCACAGTCTTTCTTCATCTATACCATAACAATCGCGATGGCAAGGAACATCTTGCGATCATTGTCGACCCCGCCCAGCTTTCCCACGACGACTCTTCGATATCTGCACCACCCATTCGTAGCAGCACGCTCGACGCTGTCTGGAGCGATTCAGAAACAGAATCGGAGCGATTGACGCGTGGCGCGTACATAGGACGACTTTCACCATCTTCCCACATCGCTTCCTCTCCGGGAGACCTGAAGAGTTCACGTACCGTCGATGCGATCCCTCCCCCCTTGGTGCGCATTCACTCGGAATGTTTTACTGGGGAGACTATTGGTAGCATGCGGTGCGACTGCGGCGAACAGCTCGACGAAGCTATTCGTCTCATGTCCCAACCAATTTCGATTCCATCTGCGAGACCCTCGGAGCTTCCCACGCACATCCCAGGACGTGGTGTTGTCATCTACATGCGTCAAGAAGGTCGCGGTATTGGACTGCTCTCCAAAATCCGGGCCTACAACCTCCAAGATCTTGGACATGACACTGTCACCGCGAACCTGATGCTCGGACACGGGGCTGATGAACGCGGTTACGAGGTTGCCATCGCTATTTTACAGGATCTGGGTTTAGGCGCCTCGACGGGAGAGGGCGTTCGTCTTCTAACGAACAACCCGGACAAGGTGCGAGCTATGGAGAGGGAGGGACTCAAAGTTGCAGAGCGAGTACCTATGATACCCCGAAGCTGGAAAAAGAAGGACGAAGGGGAGCGGGTCGCTATTGATACAGGGGAGAGGAAACTTGGTGCTACGATGGTTGGCGGTGATGCGGTACATGGGGAAGATTTAGAGAAGTACTTGAGGACAAAGGTATTACGGATGGGACACATGCTACAGTTGAATCCGTGACAATTTAATTATTTTTTAGAGATAAGTTACTGATAAGGATATGGCGAGCTAAAATATCAGTTATACCGTGATTGTCTGTTTCGACTCGACTATGTACGACCCTCTTGGTTCACCCTCCACTTCTGCTGGCTTCGGCAATGACGACAATCTGCCGCCTTGGCCCACAACTCCTCACACACCCAATTCTCCCATACCGAACCTCCGCCCCGCTCCGACACCGGACAGGTTTTCCGACGGCAATCCGTTCGAGAAGCAGGCTCAGATATACGGCCAGCCAGAACCGGGCCTCATCTCCCCGGCCATAAACACTGCTTCGAACGGGAGCAGCTTTGAAAAGCCAGAGCCATACCTAAAGGTCAGAATAACTGGCCTCGACAGAAACAGACGAGATATCCTTGTTCGCTTCGATGCACAGGTACGCAGGCACGCAATCCTCGACGTTGACCTCGAGGCTCACCTCGTGTTGGAATATTTAAAAAAAAACACAGACTAATCTGTCAAATTTCACCGGAACAGCTTACCGAAACGTTTCACGTTCATATGTGGAGTTTCAACAACTCTACGATGCCCTTACGCACAACAACCCACAGACAATCATCCCTGCTCTCCCACTGGCGCAAACGTCTGCACCGACTGACGAAGAAGATGATAGATTGGTCAAAATATTGCTCCAGCGGTGGTTTACTCGCGTATGCGAGGATATGATTCTCGTATACGACGAGGAGCTACGGTCATTCGTGGAGAGTGACTTTGGATACCAACCTACACCGCGGCCGAAACGGAAGACGTCTTCTGGTTTTAGCCTCATGCGGCGGCATGTCCCTGATGAGGACGAGGAGCTTCAGAGGGCTCGGTTTGAGCTTACCAAGCTGGAGGGTCAGTTCTTCGATTCAGCCAAGGCTCTTGACCGAGTATCAGTTGTGAGGAAGTGTAAGTTGTCGTACAGTCATTGCATAACAACATGATCTAATATACGCTTGTTTTCCTTACTCAGCACTCTCTGCTGCTCATGCAGAAATGGGCAACAAGCTGGTCAATGTTGCCACCACCGAAACGCATCCACCAATTGCAAATGCTATGCGAAAGCTGGGCAGGACTTGGCACATCCTCGCAGATCTCGACCAGGCTCAGGCTATCAGTGAATGCGTGATACTAAGCGATACTCTTGGGTACCAGGGCCTGAACTCAAGGTCTGCCAAAGAGACGCTGCAACAACGTACGGCCGTCCTCGAAGAGTACCAAGCTGCTGTAAAGTCTGCAATTTCAAAGCGTAGACATATCGAAAGACTGAAAGCGAGCTCTAATATCCGCCCGGAGAGGGTTGACGAAGCCTTGGAAGACCTGGAAGAGGTTATTCTCCTCATACATTGACGTCAGCTCCAACTCATTACAACCCTTTTTAGGCGAACAAATATGAACAAATACTCGTTCGACGCGCTGACGGTATCTCCCAGAACCTGCATCGCGCGCTGCAGACGCACCGGAGCCTGGTCACAGATGATATCACCACCGCTCTTATCGAGTACACACGCTCGTCCATCGTGTACGATCGGCAGCTCCTCAGGGAACTCGAATCTCTTCGACCGGATGTTGCAAATTCTAACGCCAAGGTCGCACCCAAGCCCAACGGAATCCCCAAACCAACGGTCATCCCACCACTAGAAGATGAATCCAAACCCTCGCGACCAGCAGCGCTAGGCCCGTCTCTGACCCGCGGCCCTACCTCAGCTCCGAGCATCCCGTCAAGTGCAGTTGCTGGGCGCCCGGGCATCAGTCAAGCACCCGTGCCTCGATCTCCAATTGCGGGACCCTCCAAACCGCCCGTTGCCGCGCCGCAATCGCACCGACCCCCGGTCGCATCTCAGAACATCTCTCCTGGTACGGCACCAGCTGAAGCACGTGGCAATGAACCACCACTTGGTGGACGATTCGCCGATGGGACAAAGTCCATGTTCATACAGCCGTCATCGTCGTCATCATTCCCATCATCCTCTGCCCAAGTCCAGGGCTTTGGGTCTTCCGCGGCTGTCCCACGGTCTTCCAACACCGATCCACTTCTGGGTGGCCCGTTAATGTCCTCTGATCCTATCCAGCGTCCGGGCACGACAGATGGGACCTCGCGGGGAGCAGGCGATGTAGACCCACTTGGCGGAATTCGCCCTGCATATATGTCTGCATCCGTGCGCGTACAGCCAATGAGACGAAAGTTGGACGCACGAGAGGCGGCGAGCAAGCTAGCGAACATGTTCTGATGCCCCCGCACGATATTTAGGCTACAGGATGCTATGCCCAGAGACACGAAGATGGCAGGCCGTACTCTACATGGACAATGTATCCACACCATAAAACCATCATGCTCATGCACTCTTCTTGTTCTGACTGCTCGTGAATTTTTACCTACTGCAGACGTTTCAATGAAATGGCCGGGTTGATGTGTTGAGACGTAGTCTCATGAGATAGCGTCGTGACACTCATTCACATGCTCACATGGTCAGTATATCTCGCGACATGATCGAGCATGTTTTCCCTCAGTTCCTTTATCACCACAGGTACTGAGGGGTAAGCACACAGTACTGTACCGCTATTACTCTATCATTTACTATCTAGCTCTTCGTATTTAGGTACAGACAGCACAGTTCCTTTATCATCACAGGTACTAAGGGCTCTTCGTGTTTAGGTTTTAATAAGATGTTTCATTTTTACACTCCGGCAGACCGGTGTCAAGACAACGTTCTAAGGAGTTCGACAATCTTGTCTCCAATTTCTTTCGTCCCGACGCTTCCGTCTAGGTCCGCCGTTCTCAACTCCAGGCCGCCGGCATTCTTTGCATCCAGAGCCTTTCTCACGGCTGTCTCGATGAGTTGCGCTTGCTTCTCGAGACCGAGAGAGTAGCGCAAAAGCAGAGCGGCGCTGAGGATGGTGCCGATGGGATTGGCGATCCCTTTTCCAGCGATGTCCGGGGCTGAGCCGTGGATGGGCTCATAGAGACCGGGGGTGGGCTTGAAAGAGGGTGAAGAGGGAAGCGAAGGTGCGCCTGCGAGTGACGCAGATGGGAGGAGTCCTAGAGAGCCTGGGATAATACTCGACTCATCGGAAAGGCTGAAAAATGATAATGATTAGCGCAACGCTGGACAGGAAGCGGGAAGCGGGGGGTGAGGGTTCGCAATTGCAAAATGGCGCGCTCTCACATGTCACCGAATAAATTTTCCGTCAGCACAACACCATTCAGTCTCCGTGGATTGGAGACTATGAACATTGCTGCCGTGTCGACTAGATGGTGTTCGAACTTGATCTGTGGGTATTCGCTTTGCAGTGTTTCGGTCACTACTTTCCTCCACAGACGCGAACTCGCCAGGACGTTCGCCTTGTCTACCGAGTGTATCGGAAGCGGAGGGTCAGACGTGATAGCAATCTGCGCCGCCACGCGCGTGATGCGCTGGACCTCCTCCACGCTATATATCATTGTGTCCCACGCGACGTTCTCCTCCGGCGCGACGCCCTGTTCTTTACGCTGACCAAAGTAGACACCGCCTATGAGCTCGCGGACGACGATGATGTCGACGCCTCTGGTGATGGAATCCTTCAACGGAGAGTTGATTATGAGCGAGTCTGAGGCGAAGTTCGCCGGGCGGATGTTGGCGTAAAGGCCTAGGGCTTTGCGGAGAGCGAGTAGGCCAGGTTCGGGGCGCACTTTGCTGTTGACGCCCCATTTTGGGCCGCCGATTGAACCTACGAGGGAGATAGATTTTGAGGGGGGCAGGGAAGAAGATTATAAAAATTGAGTGGGTGGTTTTCTTTCACATACCCATTAGTATCGCATCTGCTTCTTTGCACGCCTGTAAAGTAGAAGCGGGAAGTGCTTCGCCAACCTCGTCGATAGCACATCCTCCGAATAAATGTTTCTCGAGATTGAGCTCGACGTCCGGTGATCCAGCGGAGATGGCTTCGAGGACTTTGACTGCCTCGGAGACCACTTCGGGCCCTGGTAGTAGTAATATTATATTGTCTAAGGAGTCGCGCGGCTTTCATAAAAGTTATAAGCTCATACCAATACCATCGCCTTGAAGCACCACTACACGAAAGCTATGTCAATTATCAGCTGAAATATATCATACGAGGCTGTGTAGTGCATACGATTTCTTAGACATGATCTATGTTTGCGGTAAAGAAAGAGAGGCCGAAAAGCGGCCGATGAATATCGATGGATGTTCTCCGGCAAGATAAGATCGACGCTACTTATTATAAAGAAAGATAAGATAAGATTGATTAGATATCATCTGACTTTTTTTCCCTCTCGTCACCTACCCTTATTACCTCTCCCAATAAGATGACGAGTTCAACACACAATGTTGCTTGCAGAAACCTCGTGCTCGATGCTGGACCTTTACTCATGCTCTCCCCACTCCGGGGACTGGCCGAAACATTCGTCACCGTTCCTCAGGTCCTCGAGGAACTGAAGGACAAGCGAGCGCGAGAGCACTTCGAGAAACTTGGCTTGATGGCAGGTGTCAACGTCAAAGTACAATCTCCAGATCCTGCATCCCTAGCCCACGGTACGCACTTACTTTCTCTGCTTACCCCGTCCCATTGGCATTAACTTGTGAATATAGTTATACAATTTACAAAAAAGACGGGAGACTATTCCGCACTATCACACGCGGATATATGCGTCTTGGCGTTAACCTATGCGCTGGATAAGGCGGAGAGAGAAAAGTGTCTTCAACAGGGAGTTGACGAGGTGTGTACATGCTCTTTCCTCGTAGATAGATATTTCTTTACTAATGAATTCTAGCCCAACTCATCCACTGATGCAGCACTCTCCAACACACCAATACAGACCACCGCAGACGATGCTACCTCATCCCATGAGACGAAAACCGCAGATAATGCGGAAAAGGAAGGTACAGAAGGAGATCGGAATCCCCAAGGGGATACAGGAACAGCGGATGATGGCCTGGACTCTATCGAGCAAGCCCTCGAACGCCTAGACGTCGAGCTCGTCCCTCTCAATGAGGACGATAGCCAGGGACAACCGACCACTCCCGCAGAGGAAACCCCATCTTCCGATGATTCAGAATCAACAGATGTTGATGCACCATCTTCCGAACCTCCATCATTATACGAAGATCCAGTAGAAGACGATAGCGAGGGCGAATGGATAACGCCAGAGAATGTCTCCCTGCACAAAGCCCGCGCACTGGGCCTTACGCCATCTGAAAATGGTTCGGTTAAAGGCAAGAACAAGGAAATTATCCCCGTTGGATGCATTACTGCGGACTTCGCGATGCAAAACGCTTTGTTACAAATGGACCTGAGCCTTGTTGGCATGGAAGGAAAGAGGATCCAAAAAGTAAAGACGTGGGTGTTGCGGTGTCATGCATGCTTCAAGTGCGTTCATCATATCCCTGGATAATTTCTTGCTCATCCAAATACTTTGCAGGATCTGTAAGGATGCGTCGAAAAAATTCTGCCCTTCGTGTGGCAATCCCACACTTCTTCGCGCATCTGTCACTATATCGTCCCCCTCCGCCTCTTCAGATGCACCTGCTATGCAAGTACACTTAAAAAAGAACTTTCAACACCGCACACGCGGTACGATCTACTCAATTCCCGCGCCCAAGCCCGGTTCTGCCAAGACAGGAAGCGGTGAAGGCCTCATTCTCCGCGAAGATCAAACAGAGTATATGCGCGCAATGAAACGAGTAGAGAATAAACGGCAGAGGGATGAGAAGAAGTTGTTGAGTGGTGCTATCGCGAGTGGCGGAGAGGGCAGTCTCGGTGTGGGTAACTGGATGGATCCGGACTGGATTCCAGAGATCATGATCGCGAGGTCAACGGGCAAAGGTCAAAGTCAGAAACAGGCCGACAGCATGCCAGCTATTGGCTACGGCAAAAGAAACCCTAATGAGCGTAGACGAGGGAAATGAGATACCCTATCATCCTCTCAGCAGGGTTGGTCTCGAGGTCAACCAAAGTAGTGTATTCGAGTTGTAGTACATTAGTGATTTCCGGATTTACATACATTTACGTGCCCAGGCTCCTGTTCATGAAGCGTCTTTTCTGGAAAGACATCCACCACTTGCTCGGTTTGCCCGTTCCATCAGCGTACAGTTTCTCAACGAGCCGCGCAGCGAGTTCCTGGCGGACTTGTACCAAATATTGGCGAATGTAGTCTATATTGCATGAAGTATGAACATCCTTCCATATCTCTGGAAACTCACCTGTATCTGCGCGGCCCCCGGGTGGTGAATAGTGTGCATTGAGAGGGAAATTGGCATCGCCGGGAACGGGGAAATTATCGACGGCAAGGGTATTGAGCATTTTTGTAGCTTCTATCTGAGTGGGCGGGGTGCGTGCACTGCCAAGTTTCGCGAGACAATCGGAAATGAAGAGGATGAGGATGATGAGAAGACGATCACCCGGCCCCTTGATCTCGAAGTTTCGGAAGAGCGAGTTGGCGCGGAAAAGGTCGAGTGTCTCGTCGATTATGTCTGCCTGCTCACTACTCGCTAGGATGGAGTGATCAAAGGTGGTTAATTATGGTGGGGAGAGGATGGATGTAGGATGGATGAAAACACCTGCGAGGGGGGCAGGACCGCGTATCCTGGTTTTGATGGGGTAGATCCCAAGGTTTCCGACCTGCCGGATATCTGGCTCCTCGTTCAAAGACGAATGATACGCCTGAAAGAATGTAAGCGCGTGCTACCCGCCCGACACACGCGAGACGCAACTTACGGGCATGGTGGTTATCAGCAGCTTGTAACTTAGCGGGCCGGCCGAGAAGCGACTCGGACGCGACCGACTGTTTGGCCCCTGCCGCGCGGCAAGCGGAAGTGGACGACGTCGAAGGTTCAGTTACGCAGTTACTAACCGCGAACAGCCATGGAGGAGAACGGTTCCTTGGTATCCGTCAAGCCTCTGGTGCCAACCCCAGAAACGCTTGCCAGTGCGCCCTGGTCTACACCTCGCCCTTCGCTACGGGTTGACCATTCTGCTGTTCACAGAGCTCATCAGACGCCTACGCATCCTCACACTGACCCTACTTCCCCTCGAAGTCAACCGGGAAAGTATCAATGACCCGACAAGCAGAATAATTACCCCCAATGTTATTTCCGCATATACTAAGGCTGCGGGGGACCTTGTTGAGGCGGTATGCATCCCCTCTCTGAGACGATGTGTTAACATTCTAAGCCCTGTCAACTATGTTGTCAGCTACCTTACTGCCTCCTTCGTGCCCGCCGTGACTTCATGGTCGAGGCCAACCGTGACCCTGCAGACTTTGGGGAGAATCGGGGACGAGGTAAGCTGGCTTTATATTTCTTCTGTTTGTCATCTCACACTTTGTAGCCATCGCATGCGAGGTCCTTGCGAGAAGGATTGTCCATAATTCCCCATCCGACAGGATACCTGCCATCATGTCCTCGCGTTACATGCATCGCCAGCTCGATGGTGATATTGAGTTCTCCAGCGCGATAGAATTAGCCATTGACTCTCACTGGTGAGCGACCACGCGACCTATCATGAAAACTGGGAACTCTGAATGCGTACTCAGTCCAATATTTTTGTCTTCGTCCGAGGCGCAAGATGGTTCGTATACAATGCGTCGCCTCCCATTCGCCGTTCTCAGTTCCTCTGTAGTGATAGACGCTCTTTGGAGAGGAGACTTAGTGCAGAGATGCAGCGACGGCAATAATGTCGATTGTAAGTCCCGCACGTTGAACTTAGTGGCGCCCTAACGAGTAGTAGATGTCCCTGCGTACGATCGTGGGGATTTATCCTTTTGGTCCCACTGGGACCCAACGCGTATTGCTATTCCTCGGTTCGTTCTGTAAGCTGTCGCAATCGACTGCTTTATCTGATTTCCGCTATAGCTACCAAAATTTCATTCGCATAATCATCTGGTTGTTCTTCCTCGTCGTGTATTCACAAGCTGGTACGATTTTCTTTTCTCGTACTCACGGATCATCTAAAATTGTCCGGACAGTCCGTGAACCTCTTGACCGATTGGACCCTTTGCTCAGTCACCTTGATTTTTGGGAGATCGCTCTATATTTTATGGCTCTAACATTTTTGGTTGAAGGTACGTCAATCGGGTTGTTGAGCGTGGTTGCCTCTGAGTGATGATAAATAGATCTGCACAGTGTTTGTCTCCCAGTTTTTCCGTACTATTGGGATACTGGTATTTATATAAGATACAGATCTATAAAACTCTTCGCTTTGCCACATGGCGAGCCTTCGGGTATTGGCATGGAGTGTCCATCGTCACTGACGTGTTGCTGCTTGCGGCCTTCATTTTGAGGCTCTCTGGTCTAGTGTCGCGTGAAGGGAATCGAGACCAACTTTTTCTGCACAGTTTTCAGGTTTTGAGCTTCGTTTCCCCTCTCGTATGGTACGTGCTTGATTTTTTTTGAAACACACGGGTATAAGAACCCCAATCTAGGATGAGTGCGTCTGGTTTTCCCCTCCGCATGTGTTTCCGTGCGTTGCTGATATTGTACAGAACTTGTTACTGTGTTCGATGGGCTCAAGTATGTTGGGACCATGCAAATATGTGTTGCTCGGATGTTTCGCGAGTCTGGGATATTTTTTGGGGTATGCGCAGCTTAGAGTGCCGTTTCTGTACTAACACGTATTCGCAGTTGCTTTCCATCCTGGGCATAGGCTTCCTGCAGGGTTTGTACGCCCTTGACGCCGCTGATGGACAGATCGAATCTTCAACCGACGTTATGCACGTCATGGTGCAGTCCCTGTTACAGTGCGTCATGCAGGTTCCAATGTCCTGATACGCCATTTGATTTAACTCTACGTCAGAGCCCCCAATTACGACAAGTTCGCTGGCAGGTATGTTTCGTGTATCCTTCTCGAATTACAAAGCTAACGGTAACTATCAAGCTCTGCTGGCATGACACTTTATTACTTCTGGAATGTTGTCACTGCCCTCGTACTTATCAATGTCTTGATCTCTCTGTTTTCGTCTGCATACTCCGACGTAAGTTATACTGACTCTAAAAGTGTTTTGCTAAATGTCAGACTGGTCATTTTGCACGCGGCAGGTGGTTGATGACGCGGAGGCGGAGTATCTCGCGTTTTTCGCGACTAAAACAGTGTCAATGATCCGCGCACCAGATACATACGTGTATCCTGCACCGTTCAACCTTGTCGAGATTCTCTTCATCGCACCCTTCGAGTAAGTCCATCTACTTCCTCTTACACGGTTAGTTGATGAATCTATGCGCAGATCAATTCTGGGCCCATCAATCTATGCCAAGGTGCGGTCACGTCAGGGTTCCATCGTCGTGTCTAACATGAATCGCAGCTTAACCGTTTTTCCATGACTATCTTGTTCTTCATCCCCATGATGGTTATCGCTCTTTATGAGTCAACGCCATGGAAGAAAAACTGGTTAGATGACTTTATTGATGGGACGCCATTGGACGCAGACGATAGTCCCGCTGCACGCGATCCTGACGTTGATGGAGAAGATGCTAGGAATGGCATTGTCATAAGCACGGTCCCGTTTTCTGAGCTTGTGAAGGTATTCCCAAATACGCATGAAGTAAGTCCGAATGTTTGCATCCAAATACCCAATCGGACATAATTATTATCTTTCAGTCGGGTGAAGCTATTATTGTGAAGGAGATACACGAGTTGAAGACACAGCTGGACGCTTTGATCAGATCGTTGGACGAGAAGACCTAGTCCCTTTATTGACTGTTTCGGTAATCGTATCGTGATCATATTGAATAAGAAAATAAGGTCCTTATTAATTGACGAATCTACTGCCAGTGTGATCTGGTACTTGTAATACAATATGAATCAGTCTCTTGAAATTAAACGCCGGGTTGTCGTGCGTCGGCCGCAGGGTTACGGGTGAGCTGCGTGAGTACGCCCATGGCGCGCACAAAGAACGGTCGTATTTCATTGATTTCCATAGAGCATAGATTGGGTAACTGTGACCACAGTGAGCGCATATAGCGGACAACGAGGGTTATCGCGTACACTCAATTCACTGTGGTCGATCTTCTGAAGACCTTCTCTACTTTTTGCTTGCCGAGCTTCACGAATATCCTTGAGTAGAGATCTGATTTTATCGGAGTTCTGAATGTCATCTGGAGCCCTGGTGAACGATACGATATCCAATGAAGAGACCCATACTATAGACAACAAGACTCACAGATCAAGAAGTAGCTTCGCTATTTCGGTAAAGCGGAATGGGAACTGACTGAACTCTGGGCGGCTTGTCTCCTGTGTGAATCTTTCCTGAAGAAAGTCTATTTCCGCGAGTCAGCAAGCCGCCGCCAAATGACTTTGACATCACGGCGCACCGACACTCAGCCAGTCTGGTGGGACAATATGGCACTTCTTTTTCATCTTTAGATTAATTGCCATCCACAAAGGTATCTTTGCCTTATTTGGTGGACGTAAGGGACCATATGCTCCCTGGTGACCCTGGTTAAGAGGACGACGTTCAAGGCTCTGAAGAGTACTAGTTCATACGGAAATGAAAGCAGTGCGTTCCATAGAGATGAGAGGGATAATCTCTACTAGCTCTTCTGAGGCAATGAGCTCGAGCTCCGGTGGAGTAATTGAGTTTCGCAAGGAAGGAGGTAATGCCATGATGCCAGGCAAGCTGGTCCGCGCGAGCTAAGCATCGGAGATAAGATCACTTGCACAGATCACGTGATGCGACGCGTTGTGGCTTGTTTGGTCAAAGTTGGCCAGTCGCGTCTTCCAAGCAGGTACAGTATATGCTATTGAATACTGCCATCATCCGTTTGCCCACCCAGAGTCTCGCTGTTCTCCTCGCATCCGCTTTCTTTTCTCTGGTTATAGTTTCCATGCTTGGCACACGCACCAAGCAAGTCTTTTCCTATGGACGTAGGAACAAGCGTATCATCAATGATAAACACGACCTATTTGATGTGCAGGATACCAACAAGTCATCTGTGCCTAATGGTATTGGAATGATTGATGACCCAATCGCTATTCTTGCCACTCCCCAAGCCAGACGGAAGCGGGGCACCGGTAAAAGGCTTGAAATCATGGTTTCACCCTCATCAACCAGGAAAAGACGCGAGAACGACCAAGCTTACTCGTCGAAGCGTCGTCATTCCCCGAGCTCTGCTCGCCAGCCTCTCAGTTCTCACTCTGTTAACGTTTCTCGACGTTCTTCCCTTAGTGGACCAAAGAAATTGGCGAAGCCCTCAGGATCACGGGGTACTCTCGTCCCAAAATCCCCAGATGTCAACATGGACATCATTATAATAGATGAAGCCGGCCGCAGGGTCAGCCAGGAGAGGAGGGTTTCCAAGACGAACGTACAAGTGAATCAAAGAACGACCCTACACCCTGGACCAGCAACACGTCGACACGCTACTGCTACCGATGCGATTGTGGTCTCAGATAGCGATGACAGCGATTGTTCAACGCTGGGGATCAAGCGACGGGCCAAGTGGTGGCGAAAAGTCTCAAGTTCATCGGATGAAGAAGATTGTGTCGAATCCCCAATCCGTTCCGCCTCTTCTCTTACTTCATCCGATTCTAATGCCAATAGAAACGACCCAACAGAGACTGCAGTGGCGACGGATCTTTTGAAGCCGCTTAGCCCTCGCCATTCATCTCGTCCAAGCCCCACGACATTCCCCAAGGCCCGCTTCTACGTGGAAATTGTAAAACCCCGGCCGCCAACACTATTGCGAGGCCAACATCAGGAATTTACACTATACGATTCTCCTCCCCAGCCTCTCCGTAATAAACCCCGTCAGCTCACACCCATTCGCCGAAAGGGATCAGCCTTTCCGCAGCTGCCTCCATCCCCATCGACCATTACTGACTCCGATATTTCCATTGACCTCGCCAACTTGACCTTTTCATCAACACCCATTGACAACGATGCACTTCCCAATCAACCACCTCATCTTATTCCTTTATTGGACGAATGCGGGCAAGAAGCACCCGTGGAATTCTCTGCTTTTATCGAAGCGTTTCCTGTGCATCCTATTGTCCGGTCTTCTTGCCCTGGAAATGCTACATTCCAAAAAATCGGAGAAGCATCGTATTCAGAAGTCTTCGGCATTGGTGATGTCGTCCTTAAAATTATCCCTATCCGCAACGAGGAAGGCCCCGATGAAATCGATGCGGAAACCCCCGCCCCAAGCGACGCCAAGGATGTACTGAAGGAGATTGTTGTAACACGAGCTATGGGTGAGATGTGCAACGGGTTCGTTAACCTCTTGAAAACGTATGTCATTCGCGGAAAATATCCTTCGCTACTGCTCGACCTGTGGGACGAATACAATCAAACAAAAGGTTCAGAAAGCGTTCGACCTGGTGCGACTCCACATGTCCCAATACTTCACCTCAGCCTTAACTTGACCAGACATGTTGGCCGTGTCGCAGGTATACGCTATAATCGTGTTACCCAATGGTGGCCCGGATTTGGAAGCATACTCGTTCAGCCAACCTGCCAAGACGGGCTGGAGACAGGCTTGTAGCCTCTTCTGGCAGATTGTCCGCGCTCTTTCGACGGCGGAAGATCTCGTGTCCTTTGAGGTGCACCCCTTCTGTTGCTCTTTGTTTAGGTTGTTGGTGTTGAACCTGCTTTTCACATAGCATAGGGATCTTCATTGGGGCCAAATTCTCGTTAAGAATACCCCCTCGAATGTGTCCTCCCGTAAGAGCGCGTCGAATACTGACGCATGGCTTCCTATGGATCACTTGGTTCACGGTGTAAAAGCCACTCTAATCGACCTTGGACTTGCAAGGATGGATGCGGGTGACGGTTCAACGGATATTCGCTGGACGCCATTCGACGAAGAGATATTCGAAGGAGAAGGTTAGCGCATCGCTTTAAACTCTTGAGCCTCTGCTCACTAGTATCCTAGGAGATTATCAGTTCGATATTTATCGCCTTATGCGCAAGCATAACGGCGGTAACTGGGCTGATTTCCGCCCTCTTAGCAACGTGATGGTACGCCCCGCCAGTTTTATGCGACTAGAATACTCAATGACCAGTCGGACGATTGTAGTGGTTGCATTACTTACTCATCAAGTTGCTCAAGTCCAAAGGCTTACGCCCACCAAGGAAGGCCAATACTTCAACTGGTCTGGGCTTCACAGAGCGACAATGCTATGACTGCCTTCTCAAGATGGAGAGCCTACTGGCAGAGAGCATGCAGGAGGTGCAAGCGCACAAACCCGTAGCGATCAAGGCCGGCCGGCGGAAGAAGACTGCTGCAACGAAAACGGCAATGGCTCCTACATCGGGGTCCAAGTGCGCACGCGATGTCCTCAAATTCGGAAAAACGATGGGTTGGTTATGATCACTGTAGAAATTAGACAGCAATCCCTCCATCGTTGTATGTGTCACTCTGTACGGTTTCATGGTCTGGTTGGCTTTGTATAATTGCTATATTTTTGGAAAGACATGTCGGTTCCCGTCGACTTACGAAACATAAATGCCATGATAGCTAGAAATCAAGATGACATCAAGTGACCCCCGACCCTCAGCTAGGCCAATTACATGGATATTGATACAGACGACCCATTTCCAAAAAAGCAAAGCATACAGCAGGGTGGAATAAATTATCTGCAACGCCGGAGCCTGTCAGTCACTGGAGCACGTTCAACATAAGGGACACGCACTCCAATAATAATCCGATATCCTGGTGGCAGGTATCACAAGAAACGAAGGCGAGAAAACGCTCACGACGTGGTGGCTTTTCGCAGAGGCCTTTCGCGCGCGGAACGCCTCGGTGAGTTTGAAGACGCAGCATGCGCAGACTGACGCGTCACAGGCGGTACCCGTCCTGGGTACGGTGCCAGCGCCTTCATTGTCGATTTACGTCTGCGGCGCAGAGAGGGCGACGAATCACGATCCTGCCCCGGCGAACCATGTTTGCGAAGAAAGTATCGTGGACCGCCAGCGTCCGGGGTTAATGGCGGACCGGGGTCGGTCAACGGTCGTGATGTACGTGAGCGACGAGTTCGTGACGGTGACGGCGACGGCGACGGCGGCGAGGATCCTCGCGCAGGGTCTATATGATCTAACGATGGTTGCGGAACACTAGAAACCACTTCGGTCGTGGGTGGCGAGCCGCCTAGGGCAGCGTCCACCGTTGCGGTATCGGTATCTGGGTGGGAATCGGGTGCCTGGGAAAACGAAGGAGAAAATCCGAGTTGTGAATAGGTGGGCATTGTGTCTAATGCGGGAGCCTGAGAATTATTGTTGTCCAGTTGGGAAGCAGGCAAGTCACTTGTGATGTACGGGGATGGCCAGGTCAGAGGACCCTTCGGTGTGACTAAAGGCGTGTCGGTCGATAATTCTGACTCTTGAGAGCCGCCCTCCGTCGTTAATCTTTTTGTGGCCGGGAACGGAAAGGGCAGGGATACTGGAGAGAATTTAGTAGGAGTCCTGGTAACTGCTATTGGTGTGGTGGGCGTCAGTGTGGGACGAGGGCTCCTCTGTGCAGCCTGCGAGCTGGAAGGGTTCTGGGAGAAGTCAGCGTGCCCTACATCACGGTACGGTCGTTGTGACTCCCGCTCCGGGATGATTACGGGTTCCGTCGATTTGCGCTCTAGTGGTCTTGATCTGTTGACGCTCTCATGTTGCTGATCCGATTCTTGCGATTGTGATGTGGCTTGCGAAAGCGGGCCCGCAGCAGCGCTCTGACTTTGAGAGTGGGTATCAACGGTGAATACATCATCTGGTTCCTCGAAGTAATGTCTGGTGCGCTTAAGGGGTCTGGCACCTAGTACGACTTTGCGAGCTCGGGGTATTGAAGGGATCAAGGGCAAGTTGCTTTCGTATGCAAAGTCTCTGACTTTGATACCATGACGAGCCAATGTTCCAGGAGAAAGGGGAGGTTGCGACCCTTGCTGATGACGTTCCTGGTCTTGGTCCAGGTTTTGCTGTTGAAAAGCAAGCGAAGGACGCCTTGTGTACTTTGAGAAAGAACCGGTTGGACTGGTTGATGGTTGGGCGCTTGGGGACTGGGACTTTACAAGAACAAACAATTTCTGAGGATGTAGGGCAATTGAACACGAGATCAGGCCTTGACTCACGTTGGGAGATGGTTGTCGAGCGGAGAGTTCAGAATTATTGTTGTCAGCGTTGTCCAGCACCGAGACAGAACTCAACAATGGGATGATGTTGGTCCCGCGCCGCCCCTTGTTGTCTGAGAGCGGCGTTGAATGCTCACTTGAATCACTTGAAAGCACCTTTGACATTGACATGGGCACGGTATTACGAGCGAATTGTTGCTAGTAGATGGACATGCAGACTTTTGAGTCCTCACACCACACTGTTGGACGGGATGAAAGGCCGAACTGACTCGCGTCTCGGCTGCGCGACCATGCCTCCGTCTCCGTTTCCGCTCACCCAACCACAACAACACTACTGCATCCCCGGATGCACAGGCGTGCATGGAAACCCATCCTCGGCGCAGTAGCCATCATGGTCCCGCCAGCATATCTCTATTTCACATATAACAGAAATCCCACTTTCAGCATCAACGTGAACGAAAAAGGACCAGACGGCAAGCCCTACGTCGTCAAGCGCTCCTTCCCCTTGCTCTCTAAACCCGTCGTTGATAATCGAATCAACGAGTTTGCGGTGTCCATCACTCAGCCGTCTTCCCAAGGCCTGGTTTGGAAACACTCCACCGCGTATCTCGCTTCCAATGACCCCATAGAGGACGCCCATGCCCAGGCAACTATCTCCACAGAAGCCACCTCTTCGGATCCCGCTCGCAGCCTTCTTTTTTACGCCGTCATGGATGGTCACGCCGGTTTCCACACGTCTAGACTACTCTCGCATGTGCTCATACCCGCTGTCGTCCTTGAACTATCCTCGTCTGCCCGTGATGGCGGTGCCCATCCCAAGTTGTCGTCGTCGACCATACTTGACGTATTCAAATCGCTGTTTTCTTCTCGCTCCCTCTTTCACGCGGATGCTCCCCAAGAAGGACATGTTGAGAAGGTATCGAAAGCCATCCGGAGAGCGTTCGATGATGTCGACTTTGAGATAGTAAACGGTCCCCTCCGCGTGCTCGCGGCAAACGTTAGCAAGCTGGACACAACAAACGTTCCGGACCTCACCCAACACCCAATGGCAGAGGCATCTATGTCACCCGCCTTATCCGGTATGTCGTGTGTACTTTAATACCACTTCCTGGCATAGTCGTCTGACATCGTGCCAGGTAGTTGCGCATTGATGGCGCTCGTAGATCCTTTACAACGCGATCTTTACGTCGCTTGTACAGGAGACAGCCGTGCCGTAGCCGGGATCTGGGAAGAGAACAATGATGGCACAGGTAAGTGGTGCGTGGAGGTTCTCACTGAAGACCAAACCGGGCGCAACGAAAACGAAGCCAAACGGTGTGTGCAATGCTGTGCACACAATCCTTTAATGTTCTCATCTACATTTATAGTATACAATCGGAACACCCTGCTGAGGATGTGATCCAGCGCGGACGTATTCTCGGCGGCCTTGAGCCATCCCGGGCCTTTGGCGACGCCCGCTACAAGTGGCCTCTCGAAGTACAAGAAATGTGGGTTCCCTGATGTCTGATTTGTATCTCACAGTCTAAGCTTATGAACCCATCGTCTACAGCTTACAAAAAGCATTCATTGATAGAACGGGTAGGACCATCCGCTCCGCCCGACCTGGATTGAAATCACCTCCGTATGTCATCGCCACGCCAGTTGTCACACACCGGAAATTTTCTCTGCCCAACACTGGATCATCAGAACCAAAATCATCCTCCTCACTGAAATTCTTGGTCCTTGCGACAGACGGGCTCTGGGATGAGCTCTCATCGGAGGAAGTTGTTACGCTCGTTGGAGGCTACTTTGCAGGTCTCAAGGGCACCATCTCCAAATCATCACTACCAACACTTGTTCCCACTACCGCTGGTTCGCCCACAGTCCAAGGTAAAGAAGGAACCAAGGGAAATGCGCAGAAGGGTTCGTGGGCATTTGTAGATGACAATGTCAGTGCTCATCTGATTCGAAACGCATTCGGGGGCGGTGATGAGGATAAGCTGAGGAAGAACCTGAGCATACCTGCGCCGCATTCAAGAAGGTGGAGAGACGATGTGACAGTTACAGTGGTATGGTGGGAGGAGGCCCAGGAGAATAGGACAAAGGCAAAGCTCTAATCTCGCTTGTTGCCTTTTTCATACATTTCTTCGCTTGATACCAGTCCTACATGTTTGTCCGACCGACGTACTAAGGCGAGGTGTCCTTGCTCTATGGGGTGAAGCACAGCCCTAATTGCTGGGTCTCTTCTTTTTCCCATGCCGTCCCTGCATGGAATTTTTAATGCTACTCGTGCGAGCGAATGGATTTCGAAGTCCGAAATGTCTATGCATCGGGGCCGAACCTGGCGTCTTGAATCGTCGTGCAGAGAGGCGCTGGGGAGACTCTTCATCGTCCTGTAATTTTCGCTTGGTGCCCGACACCAATGGCGAGCTGCCGTAAAATTTGTTGGGTGGTATCGACGGTATGGATGGTGTAATTGGTGTGGAAGGGGTGAGAGGTGGCCCTTTAGGTGTTGGTGACGATGTCTCAACTCGCTCGCCAATGTCCTCGAAATCGTCGTCTTCATCAGCGTATTGTGAGAGGCTTAACAACGCGTTTGACGGCTTTGGCTGTGTGGGCTTCGATGCTGCCTCAATCTTCCTCTTTAGAAGATCGGCCTGTGGATCGCGCGCTGGCGACACCGAAGGTGCGGGTTTCGGTATCGTAGGCGAGGGTAATAAGGGCCCTATGAATGGCTGGTTCCGGTTCTCAGTGGCGCGGACGACCGTATCCGGAATCCTTTTCTTTTTTAACTTGTTCTTGACGCCGTGGGGTGAGACTGGCGGCCGCTGAGACCCGGATGTGACGGCAGCCTGCAACGCCTGACCACGCTCACGCATGTAGAACAAAATATATGCGTTCTTCATACTGGTGGGTGGCGTGTGGTGGCGCGTCACCGAGTCGTCATTCATCTCGTACCAGTGATCGTTGGATGCCTTGACGTAAGCGTAGTAGTGTCCAGAATTAGGCCCACTTCCAGCATGGGAGATGACACCATATAGCGAGTATGAGGGGCCATATTGTCCTTCGCTTACTACATGCGCCAGGGAAAGGCGTTCGTCGTACCGAACGGGATGCCCAATTTTTCGCCCGAGGGGTGAAAAGCGCTTGAGATGAATGGTAAGTGCCACCGGTGGCTCGTGTATGGTAAACCTCTTCGAAGCTACCACACGCCTCTTACACCTAAAACGAAGTAGCTATTAGATCGTGTGCCAGCAAATACTAAGGATCACGTACTTCTCGCATTTATATTTATCAGCACCCTTCAAGTAATCAATCGCTGTGAATTTGCGCAAGGCGTCCCGAAGAGTTTCAACGCCGTGGATATCCACACTAAGATCGAGTATGCTGTCGAAAGTGTCGCTGTTGTGGTGACACTCATTACAGGTCACTCGAGAGCGCAGCTTTCCGCCGAAAATTTTGTGCACCCAGGTTGTTTCCGCAATCTTAGGATCAGCTTTACTATGAGGAAGTAAGTCGTCACAAAACGTATTCAGGCCCACGAAAGGAAACACTAACGACGAGTGTCCTGCAAGACAGGATTTTTGTAGAGCGTCAATGGCATAGCGCAGGAACTCATGAGAATCCTCTTGACGACCACGGCGCATGTGGCCCGCAATCACTGCAAAATAAAATGAAGCCCACTCTACAGAGGAGACTGAAGATACCTACATTGAAGCCTATGGGCGATTTGATATGGCGTAAATGCATGCGTTCTGCGGCTATGTGCCTCTTCCATGACGGCTTGCAGAGAGCATGTCATGCAAAACCCGTTTTTTACTCGACCTAGAAACCGATAAACCTCCCGTCGGCCCAAGGGAAAAAAATGCATACAAGGTTGTGTCTTATTATGCGAGAATAGAACGTGCAGAAGTGGTGGTGTATGCAGTAAACACTGGAGCACGCTATTCAAGAAGCAACTATTGCCAGTATTGATTAGCCCGGAGCCCACATTCAGCCCCTTGGGCCAGGACGTTTCGATGGAGCTCGAAAAGAGAGTGGCGCCTTTCTTCCCAGTAGGGGAAGACGGTGGCGTAGGGATGGCATCCTTGTGTACCGCTTGAGGCGTTTGGGCAGGTACTTGTCCCTAAGCAAGGTCATGGGAACGCGGCATGAAATAACGAGATGGAAAACGTACCTCTGACGCTCCAGCGGAAGATTTAGGTGAAGCATTTACAGGTTCATATCTCCCCTCAGCAACCAACAAAGTGCCCGAGGACGACCCCTCGACGAACTCCACGACCGGGGGTAGGAGTTTGTTAAAACTTTCAATGTCTTTAGCGGGCCTGTATTGTGACACGCCTTCGGAGGACTGATGAACAGTAATTGAAGTAGGATAAAGCGGCGACGCGAGCATTCTAAGAGGAAGGAGTGCTCTTCGAGTGAGGAGACGCGACAAACCGAATGGAAAGAGCAGAACGGGGTATTTACAAGTGGCGAGAGAGAATAAAGGGTCAACGGCGCTCAATCGGCAATCGCCTGCCACGCTTTTTGTTGATTGCCATCAACTCATATACACAATAAGTCATAGCGATACAGAACCTATCTAATGCTACAGCAGATAAACCACAAGTGTCTATCCTCTATCCGAAATGAATGCCGTGGCCCAGCCAGGCATTTCCTGTCCAGTCGTAGTCCGTCGGAAGGCAAGAGCTTAACTGTACACCAATATCGGTCAGTAACGCCGACGTTATTTCAGGCGTCAGGACTGGTGTCGTTGTCATGGGCGAGGAGTACCCCGAAGAGGATGCTGGGGATGCTCGTGTGGTGGATGCGAAAAACGGCTCGCTTTCCGGTGCCATCCGGGGGGTTGGGGCGAGGAGCATCGTCGAGCTGGAGGGAACCACAGAGGTGAGCTCCGGCTGCAGGATCAGAGGAACTGCTATAATGGACGGGGAAAGACGTCATTACGAGAGGTAAGCACTCGGGTCGGCGAAAGTAATAGTAATGGACTTACAGAGGTCCACAGGAAGTGAGAGTAATGGACCCGAATCCCAAAGTTCGGGCATACCAGGTTCGTGAACAAGCAAAGACATTTCCCGGTTGCAAGATGAGCCGTTGGGGGTGGAGACTTGCCCTTCCATGATCCCCTCAGGTTGTATTGATGGCCAAACCTCTACGGGGGAATGGTCGGGCGTGGTGAACCTAAGGTATGTACTAGGATCCAACTTGTGCTTTTTCAAATGGGTTTTGAAAGAGGACGATCGCCGTATACTGTCAAGCCGGGAATTAGTATCGAGTACGTGGAAAACAAGATATGATTTACCTCGACGGACAACCCGGAACGGGACACTTGAAAGGCTTTCTGGGATGATGGATTTCCCTGCGATGGCGAGCGCAGGATGAGGGATCACCGAAAGTGGCGTTGCACCCAACGAACTCGCATTTGAATGGCTTCAAGCCCGTACTGGAAGATCCTTCATGAGTGATAATAATTCATCGCAGACTCATAAAGACTCATACTGGACGTTGCGGTGAGTCTTCAGCGCCGTGTATTGAGCAAATCGTTTGCCACATCCTGCTACCTCGCAGGGATAGGGCCTGAGGAAATTGGTAAGGAGAAGTGCCTCCGACCCAAACAAAAAGGACGCTCACCTAATTCCGGAATGCAGACGGAGATGTCGATTACAGTCGGCCTTGCGCGAAAAGACCTTCTTACATATCGCGCATACGTTTTCAGGTTTAGGCTGGAAGAAGTTCAGAACGGCTCGCGATTAGAAAGTCAAAAGCTTACAGCGTTCATGATAGTACTGATACAGCGTGCAAGTCCTGTTCGTGACGCGGTGAGAGATAAATAGAAGTCGTAAGATACGTTGACAATGCCCAGCACTATCGTTTAATCGTGGGTATGAGGGAGCGTTGTTTAGAACCAGCAACAACAGAACCGATGGTGACAGGGAAGATGATTACGGGTTGCCACGCCTGTGACATGACTCCTCTGTGCTCTTATAAGAATTGTAGGAGCAGGGTGTTGTACGGGCGGCTCTTGAATCTATTGTTTCTGAGGATGGCTAACCCGGGGCGGATACAATTGGGTATTGCGCGGTGTAACATAATTAAAGTGAGACACGTTATCTACCCTAAGACAACAAGAATCACACCCTGCACCGCCTCCCCCAACGGAACTGGGGTCTCGGATCACCAGACCTGGCGCTTGATATCCTCAGATTCCCAGTCCTGGTCCGTCAATCCTCTTCGTTATAAGGTCCTTCATCCAAGGTGCAATACAATCCAGGTCTGCCCAAGTGAAAGACGCATACTGGCTCCTCCCGAATCCGACAACTAAATCAAGATCTTGCAGAAAGGGCCCATCACCCCACGGCATGCTCGTCTGAGTACTTGTGATCTGAGCAGTTAGCCTTAAAAGTAGAAAGTCAATAACTGCGCAATCGACTTTGCTTTACTAGGGGCTTGTATACTGACATCAGCCCACCGACCCATTGTTTCCCTTCTTCCTCAAGGGTTCCAGATGTTATCCATCGTTTATCTCCCCCGCCCGGTGTGTAGAATGGGTATGCAGTGTGCGAAAGGGCCGGGAGGGGACGAGTGAGGCGTTCATATGGATAACAGCTTCTGGATTTGCCATCGAGTGGCCCAGAGGAACCTCCGCCACCGGCTCTATCGTGGGCTATTTCGATATCAGGGGGGTGTAGGAACGCCCGAGCGTTTTTGTTTACAGTGAATGCACCGCGCGGGTTGTTGAGTGTGCCAAGTGCAAGTATCCTCACATCAGCTAGTTGGACAACGAGCTAGAGGATAGTTCAGAACGGAACCGCGCTGAATCAGTCATCCGTACCCTGATGTGGGTTTCCAGATGGGCCAAATTATTCTGCACTCTGTAAGGCTCATCGCATGAGAGTGGGTAAGATGGCGAAAAGGAAAACCAACGCACTTCATGTCATTGAATATGGACAGAGGGTTAAAGATGCGGGATGATGCCTCCAACTCGTTGGCCGAGCCGTTCTTGTTCAGTACGATATATCTGGCCCAAGTCTGAGAATGGAGAGCGGGATGCACGCACAGAGCTCTTACTTTGTCCAGGACTCGTCAGCCGTGCAAGTAATCATACTGCGGTGCCACACCCTGAACAGTAGCCTACATTCTCAATGCATGAGTGAGATTGGGCATCGAAGATACCGACGTGCACGCACTTCTTGAAGGTCTCCTGCCAACTGGTGTCTCTTTTCCACTTTTCCCATCCAGGCAAAAAGCGCCTTTTAAAGCACTCTTTCCAGTCTACTTCTTTTATATTCGGGAATGTGGTTTCGAAGAGTAAGAACCGAGGTTGAGCCATGCTCACAATCTCGATCCAGTTCCGTCTTGGTACCGTCGTCCGTACACTCAGGTGTTTCAGGCTGTCTTCATATACCCCACTGTAGAGGTTTCGAAGGATAGGTACTCTCCATGGGTTCAACGAACGGTCGGATGCGATACTGTGCAGGCGACGTGAAAGATAAGATACGACGACGAGGGAGGCGAGATCCAATTGCTCCAAGATGGCGGTTACTAGTTCTACTGGAAGTGACTCGAGGGTGATTGGCATAGCTGCTCGCTGTGACAGCTGTGAGGCAACGAGGCGTATATTTGGGTTTCCGCAGCCACTCTATGTAATAAGATTAGATAAAACACAAATATATGCTACAGTTTGTTACATGCAGGATTGCTCATGACGAGGCCACATTTAAGTTATACCTTCCCGGCTGGGCGTATGTTGTACTCCCCCTTAAACTTCTCGAAATCCCCTTCCTTGGCCTTGTATTGCTCGGTAAGGCTAGCAATGACCTTGCGAATCTGATGAGGGAACAGGTTATGACTTGTAGAATACTGGATTCTCGAAGACTGACACCGTCACGATTTGTCTGCAATGCAGGCACTACGTCCTTGACGGTCCTCTCGACAAGGACACCGCCGATCAGGCGGAAGCATTTTCTATCTGGTTCTTCTGCCAGCGCCTCGTTTAGCGTTGATAGAACCAAACTGGATTGAGTTTGCGTTGGAAGATAAATAGAAGGATAGGACATTTCAGACGTACACATGCTCTTCGGCCTCTTGTTCGAGTTCTCCAACTTTAGACGCGAGATTCTGAAGTTCGCTTTGGAAGCGGGAGTATGTCTGCTGAACCTCTATGCGGTATATAAATAAATGGGAAATGGTTTACAACCATCTCAGAACGCACCTTGCTCCGATAATTGAGGAGCAGTGGGGGTTTTCGATTTCTTGGAGGACGACATGTCCACTTTGGCGAATGATTGATGAGAGAGGAATTCGCGAGTTGTGATTGGTCCACTGAGCCCGTCACCGGAGTGTGACAATCGTAGCGGTGAGCGGAACTCGTGGTGGCATAGAGCTTGAGTAGAGCTTGAGCACTACAATCAACATGGCCTTTGTCCGTCATCCCTCTCTTGGGTTGTCCACCCGACTGTTGCTCTCGCGAGCCACGGGTACCCCATCTATTACACTACTCTCCCTACGGCACTTCTCAACTTCACGGCGTACCTTACAAGCTCAACCAGCGCATAAGTCTGGTGATGATTCTACCACTTATATCAAATCTCCGCGACTCGGAACAGGCGTTTACTCTGCCAGGGACGAACCGGGAAAGTATGTCAATCCATATGAGGGAGGGCCAAGTGCTCTCGAGAAAGCTGCCCATCTGTTCTTTTTTACGGAGATTGTCCGAGGTGCGTTCACGTTGCTGCTTATGTTATTTCCACCGTATCTGAATGGCCATTGTCCCAGGCATGTGGCTAGTCTTGGAACAATTCTTCCGTCCCCCATACACAATCATGTATCCTTTCGAGAAGGGTCCTCTCTCCCCTCGCTTCCGTGGAGAGCACGCGCTTCGTCGTTATCCCAGCGGTGAAGAGCGTTGCATTGGTTCGTCTGCACACTCTTGACTTCTTCTCTATAATTAATCTCGATTACCTACAGCCTGCAAGTTATGCGAGGCCATCTGTCCTGCCCAGGCTATTACCATTGAGAGTGAAGCCCGCCTAGACGGTTCCCGTCGTACAACAAAATATGGTTAGCGTATCGCCGGTATTGATCTCGCATGCCGACAGCTAACCCGCTTCTCGTTCAGATATTGATATGACTAAGTGTATTTATTGTGGATTCTGTCAGGAAGCCTGCCCAGTGGATGCCATCGTCGAGAGTAGGCTCCATTCCCGTGGTCTATCTTCTGCATCGACTGATCTACGATTCTAGCCCAGAACCAGGAGTTCTCGACTGAAACACGCGAGGAGCTTCTTTATAATAAGGAAAAATTGCTCTCAATTGGAGACAGGGCTGAGGCCGAGATCGCTGCCAATTTACATGGTATGGTGCTGTTACATCTAGAATGTTCCCATGCTAAGGGACGCCTCATATAACTTACCCTCACAGCCGATCATGTCTATCGGTAAGTCCAATTGAGGGAGTGACGTTGGACACGGTGCCTGGCTTTGTTGCGCACATGTGCTTCCGAGGGGCCAGACCTTACCGGATGAATGGCAGTAACAACTAATCAAATTCACAACGGTTATAATAACATTCTTTCATACCCACTCGAGCATGATGATAAGATTACATTTTGTCGGGGTGACCCCAGGAATAATGGCTTGAGACTGCGGGAAAGCAAACGATGTTCATAGTCGTAGATTACACGTGATCGCGGCGCGTCCTTCCGGAAAGGAAAACGCGACTGGTGGCAGGCAGGGTCGAATTGAATTGCTACCAGGTCATAGTTTAGAGGGAGGTATTGCAAAGCGACCTCTCCTTAGAGATTCGTCTGAATGTCATCCGCAAATTCACCCACATTCGACCAGTCCCTCATCGTATGTGCCTACATCCGACTGTTACCTTCACGATTCCACCCCGCCTCTTTTAGGCAGGCGGCGTTGCTGGGACATCCGTCGACCTTTTGTTCTACCCAATCGACTCGATAAAGACACGTCTTCAATCCTCTCAAGGATTCTACAAGGCAGGTGGATTTAGAGGGATATACAAGGGCGTCGGTAGTGTCATTGTTGGGAGTGCCCCCGGAGGTATGTTCATGATAAACACTTAGTCCTACTCCCTACTCCTACTCCCAACCCTTTCTTAAACAATTTTAGCTGCTGTCTTCTTTTGTACCTATGACACGCTCAAGCGCGTCCTGCCAAACCCTCCCCATCTCGTGCCAGTTAACCATATGTTATCTGCTTCCATAGGTGAAGTGGTGCGTGATGCCAACACATGACTATGCAGGCAGCCTGCTGACCAGTCCACTTCAATCTGGTCATTGAAGGCAGCTTGTCTCGTCAGGGTGCCGACAGAGATCATCAAAACACGATCACAAACGTCTTCCTACGGCACACTAGCTAATACTTCCCTCGCAACTGCCAAGCTCGTATGGAAAACCGACGGATTAAGAGGATTTTACAGAGGGTTTGGTACCACTGTCATGCGGGAGGTAATACCTTCCCTTGCGCTCACCGCTGGATGACACTTACCCGTAAGCAATAAAGATACCGTTTGCATCCCTGCAGTTCCCGATGTATGAATTTTTCAAGCACCGTCTCTCATATCTTCTGTATGACAAGCCTTCGTCGTTACGCCCTGTCGAAGCTTCGTTATGTGGGAGTGCAGCTGGTGGAATTGCTGCCGTGCTTACGACACCTCTGGACGTTTTGAAGACTCGAGTCATGCTTGATCTTCGGGTGAGAAAGGCCGATTTCTCTTCGGAAATATGCTTACCTGTCTCAGGACCCTTCTCATCCTGCTTACCTATCTCCTCTCAACCGACTGCGACGGATATATCTCTTGGAGGGGATCCGTGCGCTGTTCGCTGGTGTCATACCGAGAACCATGTGGATCTCGGCGGGTGGGGCCGTGTTTTTGGGTATGTACGAGTGGACTATAGATATCTTGGGTTCGTGAACCCTAAGCCCGGGGTCTCCATTTTGGATACCATTCTTATCAGTGTCCGCCTCTAACAACCGCATTGGTGGATTCACAACTCACAAGGATCGTGCGACCCACACGGTTTGGCAGAACCTTCCCGATTTTTTCCCATTGTGACAGCGGTGTCAAGTTTTATCGGCGTCCGAGTCTACATGGCTCCTTTAGAACATCGGAATCATGCTCACCAAAGTTCTCCAGGTGTGTACCATCGTGACCAGCTGCGCATGAGAAGCCGCGGTGACCGCCCACCGGAGTGAGGCGGTGGGCGATGCTATTTTCGGATGGATAGCGCCTTCACGCGCCTCACGTCTTGTCCTTGTTGGTCCCTGTTCAGGTAAGGTAAGAAGCGGCCGAGCCAATGCAATCAAAGCCCCTATCTTCAGAATTAGCAGTAATGAACGGGTGCCGCACTTATCTTCTGCCGATGGAGCGTTACACTTTTCATGTTACGCTGTCAACTCACGGAAATTATAGCCTCCAACACATCGATGCAAAGCAGCACGTAATCTTATTCGCATTCTGTATTTTTGAAATTTTGCTGCCGACTTAAATAATACAGGCACAGATCTTGGCCAATGTTAATGGGGTAGGGACGTCGCACGTGTGTTCCATCGCGATGATCTACACTTTCGTTCTTTACCAGGACAAGTGCGCTTGTAAGATTGCATTTCGCGTGGACGCCACCAGACCATGTGCTCACAAAAACTTGACTGCTTCCCCGGCTGCCCGGCTGGTCCCATTTGAATCTTATGACCCTGTCAGAACGACGAATGTTCCCGCTGTCTTGTCATTTCGTCCGGAACCTGTCTCATCCCTGGTCAGCTGTGATGGAAGGGTGGACACAGGACGAAAAGAAGACGATCGTAAGGACATTCGAGAGCTCCTTGGTCGCGTTATCTCTTCGTGAGGTGGATCCACTCTCACGACGGGTCCCTATCTCGGGTTCGGGTTCCAATTGTCCTTCGGATCCAATATAGCATTCAACTCTGCGCCGGCTCGATATGTATCCTCTCGACGTTTTACGGCGCTGTCTGGGTTCCGGGACCTTGCACCCGGTCCGTGTTTTCCGAGAAACCAAAGGTGCTGAGTGGAGTGGGGTGATGTGCAAGAGCCGTTTGATTTGGGTTTCCTCTCAGTTGAAAGCTTGTTTGCTACTATCCCATCTCCGTCGCTATTGCGTCAGTGGAGGCGGCGTGGTATCTCCTAGACGTCCTAAGCTCCAACGAGTTTGGTCGGCTTTTCTAGACTGTATGATCATGCAGACGGCCGCCATCGTCCACCCGAACGACCTCAGGCACACAATACAGTAGCCGGAGAAAAATGTCAATGCTTCAATTATCATTTATCTCCTATTGGGTTCCAACTGATAAGGCCTATAAGGCTTAATATGACAGGAATTATATGATCCTCTCTTCGGCTCGATCAACGCTTATTTTGGGCTCTCGGACCTGAAGCACAAAGCACACTACACTAAGCACCTTGGCAATCTCCGTTGGATTCGAACTGTCAAGAGGTCAGGAGGTCCTCTTCCAAGACCAAAACTTTTCAAACAATCACAATGAGGACAATCCAGCGACACTGCGCGATCGTTGAACGTTGACCGGCCAGACGGCGCTCTCTCTCTCTCTCTGGGGCTGGGCGTCCGAAACGGTTTCGAGCGGCTCGCTCGCTCTGTTTTTTTTTCTTTCTTTCTTTCTTCCCCTTGCGTCAGTCACAGGGGGAATAAAAGATCATCGATCAGCCCAGACTCTCCTTTCACTTTTCAATCGTGATTCGTGATTATTATCGGGGAGCGCGGGCTACGCGGACACGGACCGGCGGGTTTGTTTTTAGCGAAAGCGAAAGGAAATTCAAAGTTATTATAGATCGAGCAGCAGCATCTCCGACCCCGAGCTCTCGGGGGACGGACCACGGAACTAAATTCCTTCCGAGATGGAACGACAGTTTGAACCGTTGAACAGGTTATTACAGTAAACCGTGGAGATTGACGCATTCGATCCGGGGGATGGGGTTCGAAAAGGTCGGAAGGGGTATTGTATTGGATAGAGATCAACCTCTAGTAGACCTCTACGTATATACATTTTTTTTCTCGTGCAGAAACAAAGGCATTGTACCGGTAAAATGTAATCTTTGAATCAGAGTTTTGCATTGAACTGTCCTTTCCGCATTCGCATCTCGGAGACAAGCGTTTTCATATATAAATATATATTTTTCTAAACGAGGCAAACCAAAGGCAATCGGAAGACGCATACACGTATCGACTCTTTTGAAAAAAAGACCAGGAAAGGCGAGAAAAATAATAATCAGCACAGGACACATACAGTGGCACAGTGGCATCCAATGACTCGTTGTGGCTGATATAACAACAGACGGGTGTATATGAATCATGCCCACATACATCAGTCGACAGGTTCGGGGGCGCGGTCCCGGACGTCGCCCATCTCGACATCTCTTTCGAGATGATCACCATCAGGGCGCGCAGGCTGCGGTGCACGACGAGATATATCCATCTCGACACCGGCACCGTGAGCCGGTGGCCTCATACCCGACACCTCTCGTTCGTAATACGTATCACGCGGACTACGCCGAGGTGGAGAGATTGAGCGTGATCGTGGAGATAATGAGCGCGAGGCGCCGGGGTGTGGCGCATCGTTGTGGTGATACCCTCGAGGCTCGCGGGCATGGGACACGTAGCCATCACGATCGTCTATAGCGTAGCGCGAGCGAGAGTTCGCATAGGGTGGCGGACTGCCACCGCGTTGGACAACATCATTTCCTTCGCGCTCCCGTTCCCATTCACGCACTCTCTGTCCCCTTTCTCGTTCCCAGTCCTGGTCACGTTCACGCTCGCGCTCGCGCTCGGGTGCTCCATAATTGCCAATGCCAGGTCCCATCCGTTGATGGTTATGAATCTGATTGGACCCCCTAGAGCTGGTGGGCGAACGAGAGTGTGACGAGGGGGAGTGCTGTGTGGGTGGTTGTAACCGGGAGAGAGGTGGCTCATACGCATTGGAGCGATGCGAACGTCGTTCGCGTTCCGAAGGATGGTAACCAGACGGATATTCACGGTACGTGGGAGAGGTAGTCTCTGGGGCCACCTGCTGTGGATGGGAATATCCCGAAGCCAGTGTTTGCAAAGGAGCTGATGGGTGGGGTCCCCGAGAGTGCGAGCGAAAATGCGAGGGCGCCGTGGCGTGGGGCCCGGGATATGAGTTGTGCGAACTTTGGAGTCGGTCATACGTGTGCGAGGGCTCTAGATGTTGAGCAGATGACATGGGTGGCGGAGCTTGTTGCCGGGAATCTCGATGTCCAGGCGCATACCTCGAGGGTGCGGATGTCGGGGTATGAACCCCGGGAGTAGAAGGTGGGCCAGAAGTCAAATCGGCGACTTGCACGGGTTGTCCATCGGAGCTGGACACGACCCTGATAGGTATACCGCGAGACCGGTACCACTCCACCGCGGCAGGATCATTTGCGTCCACAGTGATGATATTCGGCTCGACGACTTCCCTGGACTGATGATGGCCGTAAGCCTGGGAGTGAGGTGGCTGGTACGAATGAGTGGGTGGCGTGGGGTGTGTACTTGAGAATGATTGACGCGAAGAAAAACGTTCATACAAAATGCTGCGGCACTATTAGCCTGATTCAATACTGTACAAAAATCACACGGAGCTTACGCTCGTTCTAGCCGGAGGCGCTGTATGTTGCGCTTAGACTGGAGGACCTTTATTTGCAACTTGTCATTGTCCTCATGAAGATGGCAGTGCGTGAGCCTAGTGAACCCCGATGACATCAGGTTGACTCACCGTCTCTATATCTTTTACCTTTTTCTTAAGCTCCCTGTACTTGGTCTTGTATTTGGCATCTTCTGCGCCCGCTGCGATGCCCTGTGTGTAATTCTTTGATTTTTGTCTATTGTTCGCATGTTGGGCAGATGGGGGAAAATGGGAGGGGCCTGGAGAAGGCTGACGAGACATGGCAGTGTACAATAAGGATGAAGGAAATAGGACGGCAATGAAAACGAAATTGAGGCGGCTGTGATGGTGGTTGACGTTGACGTTGACAGACGGGGCTGTTTCGATTGTTCAGATGCGACGCCTCACAATATTGTTGGCACTCGTCACTCAGTCTCGGCGTTTTGCGTCGTAGACGCTCACGCGCTCACCCTTGGCCTCAGCGGTCATACCAATAAATACACACCCATCCTTATTCTTGGGGGCCACCAAGATCCCAACAACTCGACTTGGTTCATCAAACACTAATCAAATGAGGAGTCCATTCATTGGTAGCATTTTTTTTTATTTCCCCGCCAGCGTCCCGAGGATCACCTTCAGGCTGGCGGGTCGACGTCTTCGCCGTAAAACGTGGCTCTCACTGCGCCCAAATAGACGAATCGAGGAATATCTCCATCTGCTGATTTAGTTATTTGCTCGGTCTATTGGGCCGATTGGGTCTAGATCGTGCGCCTCCACGCACTCACGTCGGCACAAGGCAGAGCTGAGGCCCCATGCATCGCCTCCAATGGAGCCGGTACCGGCTAATCATACGCACGGGAAACTTGTTCACCTATGGCATAGTCCGCCGACCCATTGGGTAACGATTCGCGGTGTGCTAGGTCATTGGGTCTGACGCACCACTACATCCGCATCGATAAAGACAAGTCTTGGCTCATTGCGCAGCAGGGAAAACTGTTCCGTCTTCTGTGATACTTGGGATTTGTTGTCCTGGATTTGGCCCGGCCAAACTCCTAGAGTACAGACATGAGTCAATCTGTCAGTCGCATTGTGATGGTCGGGCCAATTTCTGTTATGAAATACGGAACTCCCCGTGCTACCCTGTGCCCATCCTGACATACAAGCCTGGCCCAAAATTCGAGGCGAGATTGCTTCGACATCCATTAAAAGAGCCGTCACAATGGAAAGAGATGGATCATGATTCATGACATTCATTCGATCTAGGGCTGGCCGTGGAGGAAGTTGATGGCGGGAACGCTGGTGGATAATCGGCAAACATTCGTATCAGTAGTTTCCAGAAAGCGTCCCTGAGATCTTGGAAAATCTTTAGTACAATGCTTAGTGCAAATGACTGATGGCTGCCAGCTGCCAAAGTAGAATACATCTTTCTTCCCATCACCGATCGGTCGGGTTGCAAGAAGCAGTCAGAAGTATCGGACAGGAGTCACTCGCGACATCGAGAAGGCCCCCGAATGAGAGGGAATGCACAATACAATTATGTCAATTATGTCCATTATGGGTGCGCGGCGGCGCGTATACCTCGTTCGGAAAAACAATATCACGTGGCTCATTTATTTCCTTCAGTGCAGCACAAACATGGACAAATACATCCTGCTTCAGTTCTCCGACTTTGTCGTTCGTTTATCAAACACACATCCTCCGAGTCGGTCTTCCACATGTTCAACTTTGTGTTCATTTTTAGCTGACCATACCTTTTCAGTGTCCACCCCTTTCAGACAGTTAGTCACATGTATTGGGTGCCACAGATCCCTCTGATCAACAACTTCTTTTCACAGGGATATGCCCCCTGCGGGGGGGTTTGAAGCCATTAGGTATAAGCGGAACCTCCCATTACGCGGGCCGAGCGGGTTAGCCATTCTCGGTGGCGTAACAGCCCTGTGTGCATATGGATTCTATCGTGTCGGAAAGGGAAACATTGAGAGGAGGTGCGTGCTCACAAAAGGAAGCGCGCGTGCGAACCGTTTCGGTCTGCGGGAACAGAAAACGTGTCAAGTGATACGTCGAGCCCAACGGGGGACGTGGGGTTCTATGGGATCCGGCCGCGTGACGCACGCGATACCTTATCGTGCTCAAGATCGGGCCGTGTCTACTTTTGGAGACGCAGGATGACTGATTGAGATGGTGCTGATTTCTAGGGAGTTGCAAAGGGAGAAGATCTGGTCACGCATACACCTTGTGCCGCTGCTATTAGCGGAAGGTGATAGAGATGCGTACCGACGAGAGCGGGCGGCATTGGCGCGGGAACAAGAGATAATGAAAGATGTGAAAGACTGGGAGGTACGGCGATGCCTTGCTTTGACGCATTACTTGATTGGCTAATTGATAGCGCGTGTTCTTGTTTTTCGTGATCACCCCTGAACTACTAAAGGTGGGCAAGAGCGTCTATAATAATCCACGTTACCGGTCGCCCGAGTGGATTGTGGTCTTGTAGGTGGGACCGAGTCAGAAGAAAGTAATTCATCCTCTGCCCGTTTTCATTGATCACGGATAGCGTGGGAGGGTATTGGAGGGTAATAGAATTTTTAGACGACAAGTTACTTTGCTTTGAATTTGCTGTGAGCTGTGTATGAGCTAAGTGGCGGTGCAGAATGAAACCCGAGCTGGTGGGCCCAAGTTTCCAATCAGAGAGTATATTAGGAGGGGGGCCCGATAGCTGATCTGAGAGAATCGATTTATTTTAATAATAATTTTTTTCAAAAAAAAAGCCCCAAATAGAGATTGGGCGACGCCACAGGGATGGGTCATTTGAGCCACGGAAGAGGAAATAAGTGTTCGCGGTCTGCCATTAGCACGAACACTTGCCGGCCCCTTAGTTCGAGCATCGAGTCAGCAGTCCAGCGCCGCACCCGCAGGCTCACAGATGCACAGAATCTTGAGGCAGATCTATTCTTACTCCCGCTCAGGCTCACTGCCCCTCCCCCTATATAACCCTCCCCTCCCGCCCGTCCGGCTTCCCTTCTCCGCCCGTATGCAATCTCTTGACGGCTCTCGTCGTCTTTATAATCAACTGTCCGCCCCCGACTGCTCTCCTCTAATGCCCGATCACTCTCACCACTCTCCTACTGATTACCTCCGCGAGTCCTTCCCTCCCGAGTCCCCAGTATTCGATTCTGAACAGCTTCTCTTCGGTCCACTCGACATGGACGACGGTCGCAGATACGATCCCTCCCTCGCCTTCCCATGGGATGCGACCGGCACTCTCCCCACAACTCGCCTCCATCCTCACTCTCACTCTGTCACCGCCTCCCCCGCATCGTCGGCCAGTTTACTTGACTTTGGCACTTCGCCTCCATCGAGTGACTTTAGTTTCACGCCTGGTTCCTACCCCGGTCTTCCTGAGGTTAATCCCACCTTCGTCGAACTGGAAGATCGCAATCTGTATTCAAACTGGCTCGTAGACGATCTATCCGCGGCACCACCATCTGCTTCCGTTCCGATTATCGTCTCATCCGCACCATCCGCTGCTCAACCACCACCACCTCAGACTACCTTCACACAGTATGTCAGCAATAATGGTCTGGTTTTCCCCAAGATGGATCCGTCTTCTCCCTCGCTCGATTACGCCTCTCTCCATCCCTTGCCTCGCTCTGTCGAAAACTCCCCCATGGGGTCTATTTCCCCTCCTCAGATTTCGCAGCCTTCATGGGCTGCGCAGCTTTTTTTGAGTCACGCAGACGCTGTGGGCGCTGGTGGTTCTCCCTTGCCACAATTGCTTCATCCTCCGGATGAGTCGGACAACTTTGCTACTCAGCGTCCGCAGCGCGGCCGCAACAATTCCTTACCCGCGCATGCCATCTTTCAATCTTCAAGCGCGCCGTCTGGCCTTCAGGTCCACACACCCCCACTAGCACGCGGATACAGTAGACGGGCCGAATCCGTTAGCATTGACAACGACGACGACGCCACGGTACGACGAAAGAGGAAGGTGTCAGATGTAGGGGCATCAATGAACGGTGACCGGACTCGGCAGGCCGAAGGTGACATTCTATTTCATGACATTCAGTTTTCCCACTGACGTGAACGATGATTGACAGCTCCGCATAAGTCTCTCTTGCGGCCTCCCAAGCTGGCTCCTTCCGCATGGCAGCTCTACTTTACCGACTGGATTCAGCGACATCAGGCATCCAGCACTCGCAAACTTAACGTCGCTCAGGCGGCGAAGGAAGCCGGAGTAGAGTATGCTAGGCTAAGCCCAGAAGAGAAAGAGGTAACCTAATGCGCAAGCTATTTAACCTTTCAGCTGACTCGTTATCGTTAGCCATATAAGCGACGATCTCTCGCTATGAAGGAAATCAGGGAACGCGAACACAACACCTATATGAGTTCATTAACTCCAGAGGACATCAAGCGCGAAAACACGTTCCGCGCAGCGCAGCGCAAGGCGGGTAAATCACGGAGAGGGAATATTAAAGATCCCAATGCTCCAAAGAAGCCCCTCAGCGCGTACTTCATGTTCTTGCAACGAATAAGATCGGACGCTGGTCTGGTGAAGGACGTATTTGGTAATGAAACCGAGACGACGAAGCAGAGTGTCCTAGCTGCGGAAAAGTGGCGCTCGATGACAGATGAGGAACGCAAGGTGCGCATCAACTTCAATCCACCTATGGTATATTAGCTGATGTACTCTGGGACAGCCCTTCCTCGCCCAAGCTGAGCAAGAGAAGCTAGAGTATGAGTCTGCTCGCAAGCTGTATGAAGAGGGCACAACAGGTTATGGCGGTACTAGCATCAGTTTCAGTGTCCTTCCGGAGAGCCCTTTCCACTCCACACCTGCAGTCCCGATCCGTCCCCTCCGTCCGATCAAGAGGGGCACTGTTGTAGTTGGATCCGGGGCTGAGGGAGATGCCTTTTACGATTGAACCATTCCAGGCTGTCTCCGTTGTTCTTCTTCTTGAGGGCGTTCTCGCTTGTTATTTCTGTTGCTTTTCGCCAGGTGGCGAGGTATTTGGGATACACGATACCACTTTTATGATATCTTAGTTTCCTAGTTCTTTGGGAGGAGGGCTTAAGAGATTATTCCCGTATCCAGAGAGCCTCGCACCCTGCCCTTTGCCCTTACTCGTCGATTAATTCTGACGGACCTTATGTATACCTGTATACCACTGTGCTGTATTGTTAAACCCCCACTACTACATCACGACCTCTATGAATGAATGACCGCATAAACTGTTAGAGTGATAGGGGCAAATGAGCGACCATCTTCTGATGGGGGGCGCCATCTTCGTCGAACTCATTTCCCTAAGGTGGAGAGATTCGGAGGGTCGGCAGTCGGCCCAAGAGACGGAGAGAGCAGACCGAAGCACCTCACCTCAGGGGTATAGCCAAACCTAGCGGACAATAGAACAAAGAGGCTGTGAGAAGAAGGAAGGAGAGTGTGAATGGAACGTCGGGCTCACTTGGCATAGAACGCCTTGACCGGGATTTGTGAATGACAGATCACTTTAGCAGAGTGCTCGCCGCGTGACAGTGCGTCCGATGCGACCCATCTGTGGAGTGCGAGCACGAGTTCACGACCAAAGTGGCGTTGGCGGAAATCTTTAAGAACGGCGAGACGGCTCAGTTTGTAATAAGGCGCGCCACCACAAGAAGCTCTGAAGGCGCGAACTGTCCCAATCGGTTGAAGAGAGGGCAGAAGGCGAAGCAAGAAGTGCTCAGCCGTCTCGTCTAGTCTGTGCGAAGGCGCGGAAATAAGCACAATAAAGGGGCGATGGCGGCGGGCAGGCGGGCGGGCAGGCGAAATTAGACGCAACTCGTCGATCTCGGCTTCCAGCGGGAAACCCTGTTCATGATGAAACACGTTAATACGGACGTTGTAGCACTCTTGACGGACGACCCCCTCTCTGCCAAACGGCACCGTTTTGACGGTCACTATTTCGTGATTGGGTGTTGGTGAAACGGTCATTCGGTTATTGCCGGGTTCCCCCCAACCTGTCCAGCACGGCCAAGTTGGGCAACCTCTCGAGAGCTCGAGACTGATGGTCGAACCTTTCCTCGCCATCGTAAACTTCCTTCTCCCACAGTCGACCGCCGCCTCATCCCGCCCTCTTCTCACCCTCAACTCTCTCATACCCCGTCTCTCCTTATCTTTGACTTCTTTTCAGTCCGACATGTCACGCGCACACAGCTCAAATGGGAAGAGAAAGGGGAAGGCGGCACTCGGAGATGACCACCACGCGTTGTTCGAACACTCAGACTGGTTGCATGTATCCCAACGTAAGTCGTCGTTACTCCATCTACGGTCAGTTCCACGCCGACATATCATTTTGTGTCATCGATTCAGACCGCTCCGTTCACCGCACTAGCGGCCTTTGGTCCTCGCGCTACCGTACACATTCCACTTTGCCCTACACCATCATTATTCCCCCGTCCGCAAAGCACGCCTCATCCGGCGTCTGGAAAGGCAAAGGTGTACGGCATTTCAGTTGCCAAGCACAGGCGATACGGTACAGCGACACTGGCCAGACCAACGACATACCGCCTTCCTCCATAGTCGATCGCTTCGTCAATGGCGAGCCCTTACCCAACTCTTCTCAACACGTTGATCTTAAAACCGCCTGGAGCGCGTTTATGGAGCTCCGCAAACGGTCGGTTCCACCACAGCCTTCCGTGGTTCTAGGCTTTGTCGATCGCGCTCTTTCTACCGTCGAGGAGACGCTCATACACGGTGACAAAACGCGTGAACTTGTTCGGTGGTCAGCTCGTTTACGGCGTGCCCTCAGGCAGCTTGGCGATATCGAATATCTCCCTAAAAACGAGTCCGTTCACGTATTGTGTCTCTTGACTCGCATACAAGCCCTACTCGGACGCTTCGACGACGTAGCTTCATGTTTCCCCCGTTTATGGGATCCTCGGACCAATGAAGAAGACCTCGGCCATCCTGAGCTCAGAATGATAGAAACGATCCTACAATCCATTTTCCGCTATCGGGGCCCTGTCGCCGTTTTGGATTTCATCATCTCTCAATGGCCTATGCTAGGTCGGCTTATCGATATGGCATCATCGCACCGACGTTCTCGGGCACGCTTTAAGCTTAGCGATATCGCGTTCAGGATATTTGACTGTATTACTTCCCCATTAGCGGTCGTTGCAAACATGCACGGCAAGTCAGAGAAGGCTATTCACCTCACTGGATCACTGCTTATCAAGTTCCTCGTCCGACGGCGCGTTCCCGAGGATGCTCTAGCCGTTTACAGGGAGATGCAGCGGCAGTCGGTCGATATCACACCCTCATTAAAGCTGTGGCTTGTCCGAGCCCTTGTTCGCGGCCATGCATTTGAGCAGGCAAATATACTTTTCTCCGAGATATCGGCGTCCGTCCCTTCCGGTCGCGAGAGTGAACTTTTTCTCGCAACTGCCCTTCATCTTTTCTCCAGTCAAGGCGACGTCACCCGTTCCGAGGCCGCTTTCAAGACCTTAGAGGATAGAAACCTGGATGACTACCGGGCCATTGGGTTGCGACTTCTTGCGTATGCTCGGAACGGGGATGTTGAAACGGTCCTACAATATTTTCACCACCATTTTCCACCAAACGCCCAGTTTGGAGATCGGCCAGATATATTCCACTATACCGCCGTCCTGATGGCACATGCCAAGGCATGCGACAGCTCCGGCTTGAACAGGTGGTTCAGGAATATGATCGCGGATGGCTTGAAGCCCGACCGACATGTCTATAACATCCTGTTAGAAGATTGTATCGCACGTGGAATGTTCGAAGATGCTGCCTCCATCATTGAAGAAATGCGTAGTCGCGAACTCCCCCCCCTTGCCGAGACATATACGACCATCATCGCTGCTCTTGCAAAAAGTGGAGACCCAGTCATGGCTGAGGCCTACTACAAAAAGGCTCTCAGAGAGGGCGTCAAACCGGACAGGCATATGGTTGTGACCCTGATGACCGCTCATTCGGCGGTTGGCTCGTGGAGAGGTGTCATCAGGGCCTTCGACTACCTGACCTCATCGGACGACCGTCACCTCCGGCCACGCATTGACGTTTACAACGTTTTGCTAAAAGCATACGTACTCGCTGGATCGCCTTTTGAGATCGTTTCTGATGTCTTCCAAAGGATGGAAAAATCCGGCGTACGGCCAACCGACCATACGTTCTCAATTCTGATCAAGGCAGCGGTCGACTCTGGTCAGATGGACGTAGCGATGCGCGTGTTTATGGAGTTGGACAGTCTCGCGCAAGTATGGGAGACCGGATTCAAGGTTAATGTTTTCGCCCTCACCATTCTGATGGCGGGATACCTGCGAATGGGGGAGCGATCGAAAGCAAAGGAGATCTACGACGAGATGCTATTTCGTGGTATCTCCCCCTCATCTGTCACGTATGGTTCGATCCTCAAGGCCTACGTCGCGGAGGACCGTCGAGAGAACATTCGGCTCGCTTGTGATTTCATGAAGTCCCTTATGAAATCTCCTGACCAATCCCAGGACTGGCTCTTGACGTCGTACAGCAGGTTTTCAGGCTTTGAGGACATATACAGCCCCTTGATGACTTTGTTCGCTCGCAAGGCCAAACCGGAGCAGGTTGAGGAGCTGATGGACGAGATGGTCAAGGCTGGGGGCGAGCGTACATTGGCGACCCTGACGTTGTTACTCAACGCTTACCGAAACGCCGGTAACGTGGATGGGTGCCGACGGGTGTGGGACGAAGTTCTTTCCGTCGCACTGCGCTTCTTTCAGACCGGGGAAATCTTTGGCGACTCGGACTCCGATCCGGATTTGCCGCGGCGAGACCTCCAACGGCAGGCCAATATCATCTGTATCCCCCTCTCGATCCACATGGATGCACTTTCGGCCGCCGGGGCTCATGCGGAAGTCGCAGCGCTATGGAAGACGATCCGCGAACACGGATTCACTACGGATTCGCACAATTGGAATCATCTGATTGTCGTTCTCGTACGAGCCGGCGAGATCGAGCGCGCGTTCCAGATCTTGGAACAGGTCATCATACCTTCCATTCGACATCATTATCATAGGGCGACAGTAGCAGTTCGCGAACCGGCGCCACCAACACCGCTATCTTATGACGATAATGTTCCGCAGCCACAGGATCATTACCACCCCAGCACCTTGGCGACCGAAGAAGCCCCGCATAAACGGCGGTCGTACCTTTCCACCGAAGCGCTGGAGTCTGTTGTCGCGCAATTGGCAAAAGAGCGAGAGGGGCTTTTACACGACGCCACCGTCGATTTCTCTACGTCAGATTCTAGCGCCCAAACGCAAAAACAAGGGCGTCCCACCGAAGATTTCGCCCATCCCTTATACATCTTACAGCAAATTCTGCCGTCCTGGAACACGTGGCAGCCACATGCCGCCGTGGTAACACTGCTGACCGAGGTCCTCGATCACCTGGAAGCTGGACACATGATTCAGCCTATTCCTCCTCGGCGCTTCGAGGATGCGGAAGGATCAACTTGGCAAGGGCCGGAGAGCGAGGCGTCGGTGGCGAGGGAGCTTCTCGGAAAAATACACGCGTCCTGCCCACGAGCGGTTACGATAGTAAAAGAATATGATTACAGGGTACGTGTACGTCGGGAGTTAGCGATGATAGTGGATGAGGATTAGTTAGACTCCTGACAGCACTAGTACATTATTATTTACTCCACTGCCGCATTGTAACGGAACCAGATAATAGCGCACACTACAGAGACACTAGAAAGCAACTAACTTTGATTATCCATCCCATTGTCGGAGACGCAGCGCACATGACCGATGCACAAGCGCGCGCGCGAACGTACGCGGAACGGGGACCCTAAAATTTAGCCACCATCTGAATCATAATCTTCAGAGCCATCGGATCCGGCTCGGCGACGCCGCCGCCCATGTTTGCTACTTGAACCATGCCGGTTTCGCTAGAAAGATCATTTCACATGGATTTCCCGTTAGCCCCGACGTCAATTTGTCACATCAAATGTTGAAGGGCTACGCACCAGTGGCAGCTTCTGTCCCTGATTTCCGAAAGCTATTGAAAGTGCAGTCGTGTCTGACGTGTTCCGTTTAGAAGGAAAAGAAAAGAAAAAATTGATCGACAATTGTCATTATATTCACTTACCCGGCACGCCTGGGAAGCGCTTTGCAGAGTAGACGTCAAAAGCCTGCGTGTAAGTCTGGGCGAGTATCGGTGAAATATCGTTGTGGACTTGAAGTGCGCCGTTCTCGGGTGCGGGTAATCTTCCGGATAAATATGCGGTATCAGCGTGTCAATACGGCGACGGTGCTAGGCATCGAGGTGAAACTCACGCGCCAATGTTCATGAGCCGTAGCCTGAGGCGAAATCGCCCTGTTACACGTAGACATACCAGATCGAGTTAGTACGTCTCAAAACTTAAAAGCACGGGTGAGGAAAGGAACGGAACGAGTTGTTCGTACCTTCGGTTCGGATTGATAGGTCCTGGAAGAGGAAGAAGACGCCCGGTTTGCGATGTTCGTCAAGCAAGCGGCAAGCATTGGCTGAGAGTGGGCCGACGAGCGTGCGTGTATAGACGTGTCCGGGTAGAGGGGCATTCGCTACTGGACTCGAAGAACTTGATGGCGATAAGTGATTGACGTCTCGCATTTGCTGCTGGGCGACCGAGGCAGAGGCATACATGGATTGCTCTGACGAAATATGGTTAGAAGGTGGGTCAGCTTCAGGCTGACCAACGTGCATCTCCTGCGTCGACCGAGCAGGACCAGAGTGGGCGAAAACACGAGCATGCGACGGTGGCGAGACAGGCTGTGACCAAGGTGGCTGACCCTCTTGGAGCTCTATACTCTGGAAATGGGACGGGAGCGTGCTAGAAATGGAAGGGTCAAAGGGCGGGGGAACAGAGGTTGATGAAATGGAGGAATGCCCCTGGGCGTCTAATGTCTCGTACTGTGGGTTGGGACCCCAAGGGCGATATCCATTTGTACTAGCGTCCTGGGGGGCTGATACGCCATTAGATTGCCATCCATCCGCGGGAACAGGGGATATCGGAGGTGGACCAGCCATGCCGGTGCTTAAACCGGAAGGGTATGCGTGGGTGGCTTGGGCGGTTGTGCCTGCATGATATGCCAAATCTTGATCAGCAGCTACGGAGTTATAGTTGGCGGCGGGTTGGAGGGCCATCGAGTTGCCTCCAGCGTCTTGCGGGGCCTGGGCATGTGTAAATGGGTAGCTATTTCCATCGTATCCGGTAGGAACATGCGGTAGCCCACTCATCTAGATTGATGTGTCGGGACTCGAGCATGGAACACGCCAGCGCATAACACAAACCTGATCCTCGACCGGCAAGCGCATCGAATATCTGGAGGTGGGGGCACCCATCTGAGGAGATGCCTCTTCTCCCGAATATGGGGTAGGTTGATTGGGTCTCCGCTTCTTTGGGGCGTGAGCAGTACTATAACGATCCGACGACGTCGGGTGAAGAACAAGATTTCTGTCCGAGTGCCCGTCTGGGGACCAAAGATCTGCCGTAACAACAAAAAATGAACAGTCTATGTCGCTATAATCACCGGTGGATCAGAAGGGCGAAGCGCGCACTGTACAGTTGGACTCACTCATCATCCACAAGAGTTTGATCTTCATTTTTTATTACTAGTCTCGCCACAGTCGCCGGAGCTAGAGGCCGCCGATCCTAGTGGGAGGACAGAAAGAGCGGTTCACAGGTGGGAGAGAGTAGAAGTAAGAGCTGTAGGTTGGCATACTTTATCGCCAAAACCGCACATTCGGGCTCGAATAGGTTGTTGGACAACTGCCAGAGAGTAAAACCTAGAGAAAGGGAGTTGGTGATACGAGATGGTAGAGTGTCTATTTTGAAGGGACGAACCTCCGGTTGTACCAAGAGCCCCAGGTTTCTGGACCATCGACATCCAGGGATGTGTTCTCTCTGTGTGGGGCCAAGGCGCCACTACGACGTCTGTCGTTCAACTTTTGGATCATGAGCTGATTCCCTTGGCTGATGCACAGAGAGAGGGGATGCGATGCGAGCTGAGGAGGAGCGACGGAGGACAGGGAAGGAGTGCGGGTCCAAGAGGATTCCCACGACTGAGGAAACGACTACGTTGCTATTTGTGGAATTCACTTCTCACGGCTGCTTTCATCCCGCCATGGATCAGTCCATTGCAAGACGCACTCTCCAGGAGCTCCTAAAGCGCGAAGACCTCAAGAACAAGTCCTGCGTCGATTGCGGAAATCCCAAACCCCCAATGGGCCTCCTTGAGGTTCGCCCCGTTTATTCCGTCGACCCGTCACTTTCCCAAAACAGCCTTCTCAGCTTCGCCGTATTTATCTGCTTGCAATGCGCGGGGATTCACAGAGGTTTTGGCGTGCACATCAGGCGAGCTTATTTATGTCATTGTGTCGGGATTTCCTAATGAGTGTGACCCGCGCATAGTTTTGTCCGCTCCGTATCGATGGACACTTGGCAAGAGGATCAAGTTCGGAGAATGGAGGTATGGCACCCGAATTCTCCCATACGGCCCATTCTGTTTTCTAATAGTCATAAAGATAGGAGGAAATGCCCCCTTTGTCGCATTTATGCAGTCATATACCCCGGTAGAGCAAGGCGGTTACAAGGAGGGCATGTCAGTCCACGATAAATACCATTCCTGGGCTGCGGCGCAGTACCGAGAAAAAGTCCGCTCTTGATATCGAAACACTGTACGACATCTGACTCTTTGATTTCATCTCTTTAGTTAAATGCAGATCTTCAAGATAAGGCCTGGTCCCCCTCAGCACCGCCAGAAGGCTTTACGGCACCACGAAGCGGCCTTGGCACCTCTGGTAGTCGCCCTTCTTCTGCCCAAGGCTTACGAAAGTCGCGTGCGTCTGCCCGCACTGGTGCGGGCACGACCTTGCGCGCTGACTCGGCTTCTCCATCGCTTTCCTCCTTAAATCCCGCCAGCCCGGATTCGAACGATGGCAAACCAACGGATCAAAAGGCGGCCAATGAGGCATACTTTACCTCACTGGGATCGCTCAATGCCTCACGACCTGACAATTTACCACCGTCTCTGGGCGGACGCTACCAAGGATTCGGCAGTACTCCCGAGCCTCCCGCTGATTCTCAGCACCCGTCTTACGGTCTCACATCACATGCCGCCCCCACGCTGTCAGAGTTGCAGGAAAATCCGATGGCGACTCTTTCGAAAGGATGGTCACTCTTTTCGTCCGCGGTGGTGGGTGCATCTCGTGTGGTTTCGGAAAACGTTATCCAGCCTGGCGTCGAGCGTGTCACAGACCCCACGTTCCAAGCGTCTGTGCGTGGTTACGTTGGTGAGGCAGGTCGCCGCGCAGGGGAGGTAGGGAGCTCCGTCAACCAGTGGGGCAAATCACAGCTCGGGGTCGACGTTGCAGGACAGGTGGGGGGTGTCGTGGACACGGTGCGTGATCGCGTCGGCGGTGGGCCTGGGCGCAGCGGATATAGTTCCGTATATTCAGGTGGCTCGCGAGAGGAGGAGAGTTCTGCGCTCTATCATGATCAGGATGATGATGACGACTTATTTGGCGAGTACTACGGCACCGGTAATCGTCGTTCCGAGACAACTAGCGCTCCGGTGGGAGGCTCCAAGGCTACCACAGAGCCTGCGAAGCCATCAGGTGGTTGGGATGAGGATTGGAAAGATTTTTAAATTACTACAGTACTCTATCTCCTTCGGGCCGAGTAATACAGGTTTTCATTCAGCCATGACTCCATCCGCACTTTCAGAGCCGCTGGAACTCCCGTTATCGCAAGAGGATCTCAACGCCATCAACGCCCATCTCAAGCTCTTCACACCCGAAGAGATCTTGCAATGGGCCGTCAAACGTATCCCGGACTTGTACCAGACAACAGCCTTCGGCCTGACTGGCCTTGTCGCAATTGATATGCTATCAAAGATAACCAAATCCCCTCCAACTCCAATCTTCTTGGATACCCTGTACCATTTCTCGGAGACATACGAACTTGTCGACGTCGTCAAGGCTCGTTACGATATCCCGGTTATTGTTTACAAGCCCGAGGGGTGCGCGACCAGGGAAGCGTTTGAACTCAAATATGGCGAGCGTTTCTGGGAGCGAGATGAGGAAGGATACGATTATGCCGTCAAGGTTGGCAAGGAAATGGTTCATTTGTAAACGATGAATTAACACTGGCTCATCATATAATAGGTAGAACCCGCCAGGCGAGCCTACTCCGAGTTGAGTGTAAAGGCTGTGATCACTGGTCGGCGAGCCTCCCAGGGGGGAGCCCGTGCCTCGCTACAGCCGCTCGAAGTGGATGAGACGGGACTGTTGAAACTCAACCCGCTCTTCGCGTGGACATTTGCGTTCGTAGACTGGTATATCAAGGAGAACAACGTTCCGCACAACAAGCTGTTGGATCAGGGCTATCGGAGTGTGGGAGACTGGCACAGCACGACGAAGAGTGGGGAGGGAGATGGAGGGGAGCGTGCGGGGCGATGGGCCGGGCGGGAGGAAAAGACGGAGTGTGGATTGCACGAGGACTACTTCAAAATGAAGACAAAGCAGCACTCCTCGTCCTCCTGACCATCATCCACCCGCCCAGACCCTCGCATGCCGTAAAATTCGCTGCACGAGTTTCGTATTAATTTCCCCATAAATCTATTTGTTCTCAACAAAGCGATTCAGTCCCACAGGAGAGGGGTGCCCTGTGCATAGCTGTCTAATGTACTGCCAGTTTACGGCCTCATGGCCACGGTGAGCTATTAGCTATGCTTGTGATATCCCATCTCACTGCACCCACGGCCTCACACGCCACTTGGGCGTCCCCATAGTGCAGTTTTTCACAAACTCGGGGCGTCTTCTTTGGCACCATTTAAATACCCCGCAATCTTCTTCAGGCGTCCCGGCCACAGCATCGCACCTAAACCCTCAGACTACTACTACTACGATTCCACGGTAATCGAAGGCCTACGCCTGATGTCTCTCCTCAAGTGCGTCCATTTCCTCCTCACCCCGATCACCCCCCTTCCTATGCTCAACACTGACACTGACTGGCGCTCCCCGCCTCCCCGCCTCCCCCTCCTCACCATTCCCCTTCCTCCCTCCCTCCCTCCCCAAATCCAGACCGGATTTCGGGCCCAGTGGCCTCCCGCTCCTCCCAAAGATCAACTCGCGTGACGTCGAGCTGCGTATCTTCACACACCGTAGTTTCGCCGCCCGCCCGACCCACGTCTTCGAGGATTCTCCCGAAGATCCGAGTCCCGATAACGAACAGTTAGTTCAGTCATGTTCCTCTACAGTGTGTGCGCCGTTGACGATCTGCTTCCCTAACAAAGGCTCGAACACGTTGGTGATCAAGTACTCGGCCTAATTGTCACCGATCTCCTACAGAGCCATTTCCCATACTTGCGCGTCGGCCCATCAACGGTACGTATCGTCCACAGCTGCCTCATGTTCACTCCCTCCCTCGGCATTTCTGACAACGAAACCCCTCTCCCTCCCTCTCTTGCTCTTCCTTGTGCTTATGTAGAAAATGCGGGCGCTCGTCGTTGGCAATAGCACACTTGCCACCATGTACGCACAAAAATGGCTCATTTATTACGGCTGCATTTCTGCGGGTAGCTGACATTCTCTATTTCATTTTCATTTTGTGCCCTTTTTCCAGCGCTGTGCAGTACAAACTTCCAGATCGTCTTCGACTTCAACGTGCTCAATCAGTCACCCTCAAGGCATCCAACCACGTGCAAGGTACGTCTGGTGAAACACTCTCCCCCCAAATCTCATAACCCATCGCCCATCACGTCCAATACCCAAATCCGTCAACTAATTACACCCCTTTTCTTCGATCGCCTCGCCCCCCATCAAAAGCCGATGTGTTTGAGGTATCTGTCATCTCGCTCTCTATTTTTACACCATGACGTCGCATTCTGAAATATAGCCCTCCTTTTGTTTCCCCCCCCTTTTTTTCCCCCACCTTTACACATATAGTCTTACGTTGGAGGGCTGTATAAGGACCAAGGGTTAGGAGGTGTGAAGATCTGGTTGGACAAGCTCTTCACGCCCTACGTCCGCGAGGCATATCGCATCGTGCGAGAGCAGCATGGTCTTTCCCCCGTCGGCTCTAACAACGAGCTCGATGCGGCCATCGCGGGTGCGGGTCATGGGCCTCCGACACCACCACCGGAATCCCAATCCCGCAGGGCATTCAACAATTCGGCCACCGTCGGCCATCTAGGCCTGTTCAACCAACGCCTGCAACAACATAACAAGCCGATCGAGTGGGTCTTTGACGATACCGTCACCGAGAGCACCAATGCTACACCGTTTTGGGTCGCAAAGGCTATGGTTGACGGTCAGTTGTGGGGTGTCGGCCATGGCAATAACAAGAAGGCGGCCAAGAACGAGGCAGCCAAGAAGGGTCTCAAGCGCATGGGTTACGAAGAGGTGCGTTCGATGCTGATCATGGGCGCTAGATACAAACTCTGACATGCAAGGTACAGGACAACTAGCTTGGGTCTGCAGACCTGCGCAAGAAGGTGACATGACCCATGGAACCCGTCTTGCTCTTGTGTGGAGATTCAAGCATTCTGTTCTACTGCGACCGGCGAATAACTCGTATTAGTATATTACCACCTCTTTTGTTTGTATATGTCAAGAGTCTAGCGGCAGGAATATGATACCTATCTATAGCCCCATCAGGGGTGGGGTGTGCAATACATTGAATCGCAATTCATCCATCTAGTCTGTTTTGCAGATGTTACTCTTCATCATTAATAAAAATACGGTCCACATCCGGCCACACATTCTTGCCGTCCTTTTTGTATGCCTTTTCCCGCTCTACCCAGTATGCAACATCCTCGCCGATGCGCAAAGGGGACCACACCCGCTCGCCGGTGTCGCCGTCTGTCTCCGCCGAGAACCATCGTGGGCGATGCGGCGGTTGACGTCCTTCCTCGCGTGCCTTGCGAATTACCCGTTGATATTCCTCTTGGCGTGTCTTGAGCGTATTCGCATGCTCGTACCGCCCTAGTTCAAATGCACGTTGATCTGGGCGCAGGCGACAGTCTGTTGGCGGCAGGTAGGGCTGTAGCGAATCCTCGGGGAGGTTATTCAACGAGATGGCGAACGGCGTCAAGCTGAATGGTGCAGGAGGCTTCTCAGAATTACGCCATAGAAGTATACATTCGGGGGTTGGCGAAGGTGAATTGGGTCCGCGGACAGTCTCGTCCGGGTTCAACGTCCCTGAGCCAGTGCCAACTGCTCGCATGATCAGCTGGCTATTCCACCGCCCCGCAATCTCATATGCAACGGTGCCCGCAGCATCTGCGACATAACCCGAGATTTCAAACGCGTCTTTTCCGCGCCAACCTCTTGGTTTAAACGTGAGCACGCATTGGTCTTTAGTGCGGTGATTAGTGACCTTATAGAACTAAGCTCAACGTATGGCACGGTTTGATATGTGAGATACGCGTACAATCATATCACCATAATGGTCGATCGTCGGTGACCCAAGAATGAAGCCTGAAATATTCGTGGTGACCTTTTTCCAACTGTAGTGCTCAACCGACCGCTCAGAGTCCATGTACTTGCTTCTATATTTTGGATACTTGGGTACCCATTCGGCAGGAAGAAGAATATCAGCGTTAGCGACACCTGTGGGGCGAATCTCAAAAGATTTGCCAGTAAACTTGTTCTGGGCATCGACCTGCATGAAATAATCACTATAATCGTCTAAAAGGGTGTTGGATGGTGCGTTCCTCGCCGTAGTATCGCCATCTGGGGCCCTCAGCCCAACATGCCGATATTGGTGGGTGGTGGCTCACTTGTTCGGAAACGTAGCGGTACTCTTTATCCAGCCTGACGTATTCAAACGTCTCGCTCTAAACAGTCAAATGTCAGATGATAGAAGAAATAGGCGAGTAAAGCTTACAAGCATAGGGTTGAAAGGCTTGGCGATGCGGCCAATCGTCGACGAGTAATTCGACATCGCAAATGCCGCCACAAATGCGATACGACGTAAGGGGTCCCGCTCTCCAAAGGCCGCATCCACTGGGAAAGGCAAGATTTATGTCAATTCAAGTGAGCAATGGGAAGAAAAACGGTAACCCACGACACTCAGAGAATTCCATGTCTTCAGCCTAAAAATAGCATCTTAGCGTTTCTACTCCACAAGGTGGGCTGAGGGTCATACCATGCGCTGGAGCATGCTGGTGGGCTCGTTGAAGAATACAGGGAAAGTAATCTTCGTCAAATCAGTGCCGATACTGTGCTTAAGGACGCTCCAAAGACTCGTCGGTGGCCGATTGTCACTTTTCAGGTCGAGCTCCTTACGCACAACTCGGTATCCTTCGTATTGACTCTTATCAATGTGCTTGGGCAGGAGGGGTTCTGAGTGTCCAGCAAGTGCCTCGTGCACCACCAGGTTCGGTAAGGCGTTCGATTCAATCGCGTCGAAAAATTCATCTTCTTCATCCGTATCCACGGCTTCGTCCTCCTCGATCGACTGAGTGATACCGGCTACGCTAACAGAGGATGGCCGCTGCAAAGACATCCGGCGGACAACAGGCGGTACAGTGGATAAAGCACGAGTAAGGGCCGCCCCTATACCCGCGCTCGCTCCTCCGGAATCAGGCGAAGACCGTCGTCGCCCCGGCGAAATGGCCGGGACCGCCGTATCCGGAGTGTGTTCTTGAATACCGAGTTCGACATCTTCCATCGGAGGATACAATGGCAGTGCGGCTGGCCGTGCCTTGACGGTCCCCACGCCCTCCCCACCGGAAGTACTTGACGCGATGCGAGTATGTCTTCGCGAGTGCCTACGGAGCTCGCGCTCCAAAGCTTCTCCCTCTTGGACGACAGAGTGCAGGCTTTCTTCCCAAACCGATTGACGTCGCTGTTCACGCGAAATTCGGGATCTCCACCAATCATCGCGTTCTTTGACCATGTGAAGGTACTCATTCAGCATGCTCTGCACGGTCCTAAGAGATTCCTTGAGAGCACCATTCAACTCTACGACGCGAGAGACGATGGTGGATGGCGAGGACAGATCAGACAGAAGTTGGGTCGTGAGTTCTAGCTGAGCTGCTGTGGAGTTGCCAAGTAGCTCGAAGGAGGATTCGTGAGGGGGAGTGTCGGTGTCGTAAATGCGGTCTGTACTGTCATTACCCGATGATGCGTCGTGCCGCTCGTCATTTTCCCGTACCCGCAGGGAAGAGTCCTCACGGAAAATATTTTCTCCACCTTCATCGTCTGTGGGCACCACGGAGCTACTGACTGACTCAGTGTCCCGATCTTTTCTGTGCACAGAGAGCGACGAATTGACGGCGCCTCGACCAGAATGCCGGAAAATGGATGACGTGTCACTTTCACTGGCCTTGCAGCTTTGCTTCGCGTGTTCTATTGCTCGAGATATACCTTGCGTCCATCGAGAAGCTTCCACAGGGTGATTGGCCTTCATATACCATTTTTGCACATGCGTACGTCCGCGCGAAGGGGTAGAATGGACTTCGAAACGCAACTTCTCGCCACCGGATGGGAGGCGCAAAACTGCAGTTTTCATTGAGATAGAACCACGACTTGCTACTTGTTCGTCTTCCTGGTGACGATAGTCTACATTTTCAGAGTATGAACAGACGTCGTCCGAGAGAAAGAAAAAAGGACATACACGACAGGACACCATCCTTGAGTGCAAACCAGCGCGTGCTGTATCCCCGGGCAACATTCGTATATTTGTTAAGGTAACCCTTGAGGGTTGAAGGACCAGATATTGGACCATCGTTTAGAAGCGTGGTGTCATTGTTCGCGACTGCAAGGGGATGACAAGACAATAAGACGTGACACAGGATGGAACTCACATTGTCGCAAGAATACGCGCATCTTGTCGTCTTTGCCGGCAACCTCCTGCACAGGGCGGCCCTTGCGATCCCGAATGAATACATCTGCCCCAGCACGTACGGCCAAGTCGACGAGTCGAAGGTTCTTTCGTCTAGTTGCCTCGTGCAGTAGAGTTGTGCCGGACGCATCGTCAAGGTAAGAAAGGTCAATTAACCTCGCGCGCGGAGAGGAGAGGAGTGTAATAAGGTTGTGTGAAGGTGGGTCATTTGGCGGAGAGAGAATGTACGTGCGTAGTAGTGATCTATAGGATGCAGTTAGAAGTGATCGCGAGTCTGAAGACGTGGTAAGCGATAAGCCAGGGGTTATGACGAGATGTGGGTGGACGTGCCGTTGATGACAGATAGAACGTCTTTTCCCCTGGCCACATCTATGCATGTCTTTCCGTTGCTGTCTCGGAGGGTGTCATCGATGTCCTCTTGTTCGAGAAGTAAGTTAACGACGTCAGCGCGACCGAGCGAGGCAGCTACATGGAGCGCGGTTGTTCCCGATGCTGGGGGGTGGATAGCATTGGGCGAGATAGACCTGTGGCAAAGCAAAAGCGAGACTGTTTCGGCTGCAAACGAATGAGGACAAGGGAGCCAAGAGAGAGAACACACTGAAGCATACCTGATGCACAACGAACGGCAAGGTGGAGCGCCGCTGCGCCAAGGTCATTCTCGCCGCCGTCATGGTCTTTGCCGAGCCCATCCAGAAATGGGTGTATGAGGGCAGGGTCACCTAACGTGGGGGTAATGATTTATTCGTGCTGCGGAATAGAGGGTGCTGCGGAATACAGGAAAGAAGCAGACAGCGCACCTGATCTGAGAGCAGCGAGAAGTTTTACTTGATAAAGGGGCTCTGGGAGGGAGGATTGAGAGGATGGATTGCCTGAGGGTAGGGCTGAGTGTAGTTTAGAGGACGAGGAGGACGAGATGGAGAGAGACATGATGTTTGTGCATTAGAGGAGGCCATCGCTCTTTTACAGTAAACTAAACTGGGCAAGATGATGTCACGGCCGGGACGTCCGACTGCTTCCGCCATGCCCGATTCGACCAATCCTGTCCACGGGTGGCGCTCCAAACACCACAGTTTTCCCCTTCGAGTCCAAAAGTCCAGGGAATTTGGCGTCCAGTAACGCTAACAGCCCGCGATGCCTCTCCTTTCCCGCAACAGTCGCCACAGTTGTCATCGCTTCGCCTCCCTTTTCCTCCAAAGGCTTCACTCCTGCTCTAACCATCGCCCGTGCCTCTTCGTCCACGTCATCAAAATTGTCTTGCTTGACGGCGCTCATCGAGTATAACCACACTCCGACGATAAACGAGCCAATCGCAAGCCCTGTGAGCGCATTTTTCACCCTGTACGGTTCGCGTGCTCGCATCAACCCTGTGGACATCTGCAGTATGGGCCACAGTGAACAATCAATGGCAAAATTAGCTTGAGAACCGAACGCACATGACCAGCTGGGCGGTAGCTTCTCGCCGCAGTTCTTCGATCGATGTATTGCGAGTCGGTCATGATGTGATGTGCGTTTGGTGAGGACCCTTTGCATATTCGGGCCTGAATCGAGTTGATGAGCAAAAGCGGGCCGACCGGTGCGGTGACACGTGGCAGTGCAATCTTCCGATGGGTATCATCATCAACAGCTGAGATCCAGCCACATTAATTGTATCAACAATCAGAAATATGGTTATGCATTTATTTGTTGTTCATTGGGTGAACTCTAACGCTACGACAATACCGCTTATTGCTTCCCCTATTGTGTGAATGATATTCTCAGTCAAATGCAAGGGGGCATTGTCATGGATGAATCCGTACCTTGACGAGCGAGTATGCGCTGTACACAATTCCAAAAACGCCCAGCGTGAACCCGGTTTTGTAAAGACCTAAACACACCTGTCAACACATCGCCATTACTGCAGAAAAAGAACGGCATGGATACCGAGGTAGAGGCGCGAGCGGGGAGGGCGGTAGTAAATGGGCTTGTGAGAGTTCTGCAATGGACAGACTGGTGAATACGAGCACGAGAAGGAACCCAACCAACGAGTCAAAACCAACCTGGTACTCCCTCTGTTTCAAGGGAACAATGTTTTTTCCTACATAAATAATGAGTGCTGCTGGCCCTATACCCATGAACAGAAGCAGGGGACGAACTGTGAGTGAGCACGTCGATCATAGTGTACGATTTCCGCCTGTAGTCTGCGCTGCGCTGCGGTGTAGAAAGTGGAGGAGGGAGGAGGTGACAACGACGCCGCAACCGTCCGTCGGAGCGGCAACTCCCGACGTGTGACTTAACAGCGCCATGTCCACAGACCGCGTCCGTGCCAAAGTATGCACCTCATCTCCCTCTGCCTCTAGACACCAAACTACCACCTCTCTTACGCGCCTTTCTTTTTTTTTAGGGCCTTTGTATCTACAGACCTATCATATATGGAAATACAGCCGTCATTCTAACACCCGAAGAACGCGAGTCTCACCCCTCGCGTGAACATACCCATCGTTGGACCGTTGCAGTGCGTAGCGCCCCATCGGCAGATGATTCTGAGATAGTAGGGGGCGCGGATGACCTTGGGTACTTCATTCGTCGCGTAACGTTCAAGCTGCACGAAACGTATCCCAACCCTTCAAGGAGTGAGTAAAGTAGTAACATCACCCCCCTCCTTCGCTACAGCTAGCCATCGTTTACCATGTACCGCGCAGACGTGGACAAGCCTCCATTTGAAGTCACAGAAACAGGGTAAGTTCCACAACTATGTGTTCTATTAGTCTCAACTATAGCAATGCTTCGATAGTTGGGGCGAATTTGAGATTCAAATACGAATCACTTTTATACCAGAGGCTGGGGAGAAACCCGTCCTGCTATACCATCACCTCAAATTACATCCATGGACAGCATCCGGTACAGACATGGAGGTACCCCCACCCGCCGAAGTTGCCGCCCAACTCGGACCCGTCCACTCCTGGCAGTACGACGAGATTGTCTTTACAGACCCCTTCCAGCAATTTCTCAACACCCTCAGAGCACATCCACCCACGCACCTTCCCAAAGCTCGTCGCCGACCAGTCCCATTCCACACTGCAAATCCCGGATCCTTCGAGGCAAGCAAGGGAGGCGTACCAGAATTCACCGCCGTGATGGAGAAGGACGAGATCCAACGCTTGGAAGATGCAAAGAAGACGATCACCGCAGAGCAAGAAAAGCTTCGCGTCAGTCTCATCGAGAAAGAAAAGGAGCTAGAAAGGCTCAGGAGGGAGCTGAACGAGACCTGATCGGCCTGATCGCTTAAAGTCCTTTTTTTTACAGTATGTATAATACAATTAGTCCCGCCTCTACTTTCTAGGCGTATCGAGCACCTCGTCTTAATCGCATCAATGCCACGCTCCCCAACCGGGATACATTTTCCCCTACGAATGTCAGAAAGTTAGAAACAATTATAGATGAGACACTGCGATGACTTGCAAGGTTTCCATTATCCGTTGCTTCTTGAATGAGCATCTGCACGAGATTGCTCGTCGATACTTCTTTCTCAACACGATCCCTACTGGTTCTATGGATCCCCCTCAACTTCTTTTCAATCGAACTCAAGGCGGACTTTGCGAGCATGCGTAAATCGATTTGAGACTTGTTGTGAGCGTGACGTCGGCCGAAGCCGACTTGTCGTTCCTGGACAGACGCATAAATCTCAATTTAGCTGAAGCCGACTTCCTATGAACTCACAATTTTACGCTTCTCATCCTCCCATTCGACCAGCGGATCGTGAATGAACGGGTCCAACACCGTCATCAACGTGTCTTTATTCTCACGCAACAAGCCCATAGTGATCTCAGATGCAATGCGGAAGACCCCTGATGAGCCGTGAGCAGTAGCGGGGTGTAAATGCACTTGGACTTGCCTTCTGCTCCCGTTATGCCAAACCCGTCCAAAATGTTCTGCGTGAGTCTAAATGGCACTCTCTCCGGAACGTCCAGCAATTTCCCCTGCCTCTGCTGAGCTTCCTGAATCTAGAAAGCACGTCGAAGGAGATTACCTTGTCGAATAAGCAGTTGAAGTCGACGTGAACAACACTTCCAGTATTGGTGTCCAGCAAAATGTTCTCGCAATGCCTATCCCCGAGTCTACAATGCGTGATTTAGAATTTATACATGAAGAGAAGTGACCTCGTACCCCAAGATAAAGCCGATCATGGACATGACGGCTGCGCTCCTGGTATATACTAGGCGACCGGCAAGCCACGTTGACGGCTCAGGGAAAGTTTCTAAGAACCATTCGTGGAATACTGGAGGAAACCTAGCAAGCCTCGAGGTCAAAATAGCTCGTATGAGAAACTACCCGTCTCACATTGGCAGGACTTCCTTCGCAAATAACTTGCCTGCCTCATTATCGCCTGCCTTCCTAATCTTGTCATATATGGCTTGCATCTCTGAACCCTGTTCCTGCACCGTGAGACCCGCGTTCTGTTACCTGGTCACGTACATACCCAGACGTTTTGTTGACCCCTTGCCTCGTATAATGGGAGGAGGACAGAGCGCACTGCTATCGTGTCCGGGACCCATTGAATAAAGCCACACTCCTCGTTGAGAGTGACAACGCCATAAGTACGGATATCTGTATAGTTTGCGGATATAAGGTTATGCCATCGTAGCATGTATGTAGCACATAAGGCGTACGGAGTTGGCGTCGACGAGAGTCGGAATTCATATTAAGGATTTTGTTGATGATGGAGTTGAAATCCATGAGTCTGGCATCTTTTCTCAAGTCATCCTTTGGCTTGCCCAAGAATGCGTAGGTTTGACCATTGCTACCATGAATCGTGACTTTGCGAGGTTTTGCGAGAGACTTCATGACGTCTATCTCATCTGCGATATCTGAAATTTTTGTGTTGTCAGAAACATAATCATAAGAATAGAGGAAAAAAGGGTCACGATTAAATGTTGGAAGGTTCGATGGGAACGGCTGGTGATGGGAGTTTATAGTTGAAGATGTCGGGGGAAGAGTAGCTGTCAATGACTCCTGGAGGGGCACAATCAACGGGGATGGCATAAGCTTCGCCAGTTGCGGGATGTCCCTTTTCATCGACAATGTGGCTCTCGCCTCGGGACCAGCATTCCTTGGGGGATCGGGTGCTGGAAAATCACAAAGTGCGAGAAGCCCGTTTACCATAGCCAGAGAGGCATTAATAAGGGTTGAAACGTGTGGCAATTCGCTGAGGCAAGAGCTCTGTCTCAAATAAGCATGCCTGGAAAATAGAAATATATTCAAAAAGCTGACCTTGAGCTTCTCAAGAATAGCCCTGCCTCGTGCTGCCCTAGTGTCGTTGCGCGATTTCACAACAGACGCGAACAACCAGAGGGCCTGCTGGGGAAATTCTTTGATCACAGTTGATATGAGATGCGCCAAGACTTCGAAGACCGGTGAATAGTCATGGCCAACACGGGACGCGATTTGAGGAAATGCGGTGTACCACTGGATGAGGTTCAGATGAAGGCGGCGGAAATTAAGTCTGCTCTGACCTTGAAAGCTGGCACGCCATTAATAGCGCGAGAAATTTCAGCGGTGATCTTTGTGAAGCCTTCATCCGAACGGACAGTGGAATCCTCTCCCATATCCAACCAGATGGTTAAAAGACGGGGAACGGTCTGATAGATGAATTTGTTCCCGTACTTCATCGCCTTCGTGAAGCAACGTACGGTTGACAGCCGCATTCGTAATCCCCTGCTCATCGTGAACATAAATAGATAGGAAATCACCATGCACGTACCGAATCTTGGGGTCGGTCGTAGGTATGGCGTCGAAACAGTGATCTTGATACTTCCCATAGTAAAACATACCACTCTCCCATCTGTTGTGACGTTAGAGCAGGTGAAAGTTCCTAGAAATGTGACCGACTTTTGCCACAGTTCTGTCGCTTGCTGGAAGACCTTGTGTACCTGGGACATTTCATAGCGGTCTGACTCCTCCATCCAGCGGGCCCTAAGGAGCTCAGCCTATTACCAAGTCGTTAGGAAGGGATATCTCATCGAAACATCTATCTCACTTTCGCTTTCAGCGGCTTCAGCTCGTTTTCATCTTCGGTGAGGTCAATGACATCTGCCGAGTGATCTTGCCTGCGGGTAGTTTGTAGATAGTGCTCCAATTCTTGCAAGGCACGCAGCGGCTCGCCAGTTGCCCTAATTAGTCTGACTTGCTGCATTAATGAGAACGCTGTGCGTGACTCCTGAGCTTGCAATATAGCACTGTATGCTGTTTGCCAATGCCCTGCCTTTCGGGCTATTTTCGCAGTGATTAGCCAAGAGCGACCAATTTCTCCGGCAAGAACACCACAACGCTGTCGACTAACAAATGTGTCAGGTCTATCAGCTTCTGACTGAATGCAGAGACCAACCTGATGCCGTATGCTGTTCTGCGCATACTCAAAATTGGCTCCCTTGTCCTGAATGAGGGTAACGTCGAGTTCAAACGCATATTCAAAGTTTTAGTCAGTTCATCTTGAGCTTCGCTATGGCGTGCTCCATCTATTTGCATTTGTTCAGAGGAAAATCGATGGATCAACTCCACTTCATGAACCAGGTGAAGATTCAGGACCGCTTCGTAAGTATGTCTGTATTCTCTACCGCCAGATGCCACAATGGGATTACCCAAGACCATGCGCGCCCGAGAAAGCGCGTGGGCGATATTATTTGAATCCCCTTCTCGGATAGCGAGAAGAAGACGGGCCATGACACCAGGTGGTGTTGATACGTCAGATCCATCCACCAAGACATGAACGTCGTTCCAGTCTCCAATTATCCAGGCACACTCGACTTCGAAACCGAGGAGAGACGGCTTCCAGTCGGGATTGCGAGTAAGCACTCCTTTGACATGCGTTCGTAGCGTATCTGAACCCATGTCCATGTCAGCTTGGAGCCGTCGCGCGGCACAAATACAAACTACTGACCGTAGTGGCCTAAATTGCGTAAGCAACGCAGCAAGCCGATATGATAATCCAAGTTGTCTGGGGATTGCTGCAGACGCAGCTCCCAGCAACTCTGCGCTGAGGTCCATCTTCCAGTGCTCTCATGCTGGCGTATTTGGTGCTCCAGAGTAGGGGAGAGAATGAGAGTCGAAATGCCCTCCATACCATCCGGTTCATCCAGGTTACAATAGATCTCGTGGAGACGTTCGTAACAAGACTGGATCTCCACGTTATTCGCGTTCCGCTCTTGAAGAGAAGCGAGATGGCGTTCGAAGCTCATAAGCGACCTGGCATACGCTTTACATTGAAAGGCCGCTTTCGCCATGAGGTCTTGATCGATACTTGACAGCACTGAATCAACCCTGGTGAGTTGCTCGTTGGCACCGAGGCGACTCCCGCGTGCACGCTTCGTCTCGCCCTTCTTTTCGTCTATGTCTTTTCGTGTAAGGCGCGACCATTTGCTAAGATGATCCAGCAACATAAAGACGACCTGGAAAAGTGAAACTCATCAGCGAAGACCTTATGAGATTATAAGACTTTTAACTTGAGCGCTCAGCAACTTCTTGTCGGCCGAAGAGGAGGACTTATCGTTGACTTGATCTTGAAGGACTGCGAGTATCTCGGATCGAATGCTCCATATTTTCTCGTCCTCGCCAGAGACAAGTAAGTGTAGAACCAAATGCGGTAGCAAGTGGTGTGCCACGCCGACATCTTTATTCCGAACAACAGAACGGAAGGGTTGAAAAATCTTTTGGGCTTCTCCCTTAGCCTCAGAAATCAGCCAGGTAGTCCATTGTTGAAGCCATTCACGGTATGTCCCATATTGAGGATATATGGGAAGTTCGAATGCAGGTAGGGGTTTCTCTTTCATCGTGTATCGGCTCTCAAGCAAGGGGGTGATTGTCTCAAGTACATATTTCGGAAGGCTATCCCATCGTGTTCGGGCTTTGAGCGAAGCCGAAGTGGTATACCTACCAGAAGACATGAGGGATACGTTGAACTGGCAAAACTTGAGCAATTCTTGGATCGCATATGCCAGGTTGGTTTGGTAGCCCATGTCGCTGGTAGATCGGAATGCGCTTACAAGAACGTCTTTGATGAGGTGCATTGCAAAGAGAATGGATTCGTCTTCGTCAGCGAAATCTTTGAGGACAATGGGTCTTGAGTCGCCTATACCAAGGTCAAGCCGATCTGGGTCAAGAGCACCAATCGCGCCGATGCATTCGAAAGCCATCAAGCGGATATCCTCCATCCCATCAACGTCTCGAGCCGCAACTGAAGACAAGATCCGCAGAGTGCGGCCGATAAGTGCGTCAAAGAAGTCCCCAGTAGCAAGGGACTGGAAGAAGCTTCTTTGTTCACCGAGAAAGGATCTGACTTCCTTTAACGCTCGGAGTGTCACTGTCAAGCTATCACTGGAGACGCGGTCTAACAATCTGTAAAGCCTATCCTGGACGGACCAGCCCCGACGTATGGTGTTTAATCTGGTTTGTATGTCTGAGAGCTCGCCTATGGATGACACGTCTACGACATCGTCGAGACAGTTAGTATCATTACCATTACCAATGTCCAAGACGAGGTGGCGTAATATGTTTCCAGCGACGTCTCGTCCATAGGGAGATAGCGACTGCCAATATGAGACTAATGATGCGCTAGTCGGCCCTGCGTGTGCCAAAGCGTCTTTAGGGAACAAGGTCCTGAGGAAGATGAACCAGCTGTCAAGTGTCACATCTGACAGCTCGGGCACACCAAGTGTGACTTGAAGAGTGGCCATTATCTAGAGTCAATGAGACCAAGCAGTCTTGTCGATAAGACTTTTGACGTTTTGCTTACCTGAGGTGCGACGATACTTATTTCCATCCCAACATGGCTTATCAAGGCACCCAAGCCCCGTAAAGTCTGCTGCTTTGATGCCATGGTTTCCCTTCCTTGGATCCCTTGTAATTTTTCGACGAGGTATGAGATGAGGCCTAGAAGATGTGATTTCAAGAATTTTCCGACACCATGTGAGGTGGCCACTTTTTTCCGACCCTTAGAAGAAGGAAGGATGCTCTCAAGCCTGTGTAAACCTCGCATGGCCTGGTCTTGTGTCACCAACTTTATGACGCGAAAGTAACACAACAGACTTACTTCCTGAACCTTCTTGGAATCCTCAGAGCCAAGCATAAAGGCGAACGTCCCTAACAGTTCAATGATACAACTTCGGGCCAAGGTCTGGGCATTTATACTGCCCCCGCTGGGCGTCGGCATGAGTTGTAGGATAAAATCAAGCGCATTGTCCGTTTGAACTTGGTCAGGGAGGAGGAAGACTTGAGTAAGGACATCCTTTGAGAAATCTAGAAAGAGAGTTGACGGAGTGAAACCCAGGTTCTGGGCAATTTTTTCTATCATGGCCTTGTTACGGTTTGCAAATAGCAGAGGAAGTGTGTGAACTAGAGTTCCCGATATGAACTCGGACGGTTCTTGGGAGACAAAACGACAAGTTTCCAAGAGTAATCCTGGCTGATGCGGCCACTGAGCGATAAGATATCGAGCAATTTCGTCAATGTATGGGTCGAGTAGCTTGTAAGGTGTCTTTCCGTGAGATTTCGCCAACGACAACAGCTATAGCTTTAGTGATCAGTAGACAACGCGGTGGTGATTACACTCTGGTTGGAACCCACCTGCATATATGCGATGCCTTTCAGCGCGGGGTTGGGATCGGCGAGTTGAGAGATCAGGCAACTAATTGCAACGCCAAGGAAGTTTGTCGTTGTTACCCTAGGAAAGGATGAGCATACAATTAGAATCGTCAGACCAAACTCCCGACCTTCCGACCCGGCCGACAGTGATGAGGACAGTTTCTTTTATCGGATCACGCGCATCCCTCAGTAATTCATAGAACTTATCAAAGATCCCCTCCGCGCGAATCCATGAAACTTGTCCGACCCGATTGTAAAATGACATGATCTCCACGATGACTTGGCTGGTTTATCCAGGACGTCGTGAGTGAGAGGTAAATGCGATCGAACGCAAATACTGACCCAGCGCTGAGTCTGACTGCTCTATCGTTGTGGATTAGAGACCGATAAAGTTCAACGACGAGATCATCCACTTCTTTCAGCCCAAGCTCGATTGAGTGGTGCCGCACAGCAAGACAGAGGGCTTGGTTCCCCGATTTGTGGACGATTGCAGTGATCTCGTCGGACCTGCCATGTAGGACCTGTCGTATTGCAGTATTGTACGTTGAGAGGAGCAACAGGTCTTGACGCGTAGGCCTGGAGCACTCTGGGTTTTCTCCATGCGCCAGCGGACAAGCTAAGTCCGATAGAGCTTTAGCAACTGAAGCTCTTCGCCGAGCATCATAACCGTCGAAAGACTTCCTAAAATAGGATGATGATGATATAAAAATACAACTGAGGGGCTGACCACTCACCGCGAGAATCGTTCCCGAATGAGTTGGCAGACGGTCTCAGCAGATAAGCTAGTGCCTTGAGCGAGAAGCGACTTAATCCCCTCCGCCTCCTTCGGCTCAGGGAAAATAGTTAACAAAAGTGCCCGTAATCGTTCTGCCTTGGGTGTTGGCGCGATGCCCGCATCATGAGCCTCGGCAGGACCTGAAGCTAGCTCGGTCAGGCGACGATCTACGATGTCCAGCTCATTGCGTGCAGTATCGCCAAAGGAGCTCGAAGTCAAAACCGATTTGATAACGTTCAGGGTACCCGTATTGAAAAAGGTAATCCTCCGAGAGAGATACACCATCGCCAAACTCTTAGTGCGGGAATGAGAACTGAGGGAATATTCTGAAAACGCTGTACCCGCACTTACGAAACCGCTCTCATCATCGCTTCGCAGTTGCGCTATTGAAGAAAGGATCGCAAGACTGCTCCCGCTTTCGCAATGCTCTCTGGGGTCTGGACATTCATTCAGCAGGTCGCGTAACGTGGCATCTTCTGCAGGGGTACAATGATTGTTTAAGCGATGGAGCAACAGGCGAGATACCATGTCCGTGAAAATGATCCTATGCAAGTGGGCATTTTGTAATCCTAGGAAACGTTTATCGGCGGAACAAATTCGAATGAGATACGCCGCCAGTGACTCTGACGGGATGTGTAAACTCCCGGAAAGACATGAGTCGAACACGGACTGCATCAGCTTTGTCAAACGAAGTACGAGGTCTGTGTGGAGTGGCTGTGAGGAGACTGGTGGCAACGTTGACTGAGTTAGCACATCGAAAAAGAGGCAAAACAAATTGATAGCCTCGACAGGGTCCCGGACGAAGAAAGACGGCAAATCTTGTATGTTGGGCTGCGCTGACATTGAATTATCGCAGTAGGCGAGTGAACCACTACGGATTCTACATACCTTGTCGGGTATAGAAGAAACCTTCCTTACATGTGGTCCTTGAAATGGTGATAGTTCAAGTGGGAATTCCAACGCAGCGTCCTCGAGGACCATAGCTGAAATGATGAATAAGAGCAAGAATGAGATGTGGTGACGCTCACCTTCGCCGATGCCTAAAAATCCCACAAAGACACTTCGAAAGGCCTCCCATGTAGGGTTCCCCGCACTTCCAGAGCCCAGGCTATCGCCCAAGTATCGCATGACTTCCGTCGCAACAGTCAGACACTTCTCACGTAGTTCCTTCGGTGAAGGAATGCCATCATTAAGGGGTACGTCGCCATCATTGCGGCAATCGAGCACATGGCAAAGGGTTATCAACCGTACTAGTGCTTTACGTGCGACAAGCGTGTTGGTATCAAACAGGTTGGAGAATCTTTGAAGGAAGAGATGAAAGACATCAACGGTCGCATTAACTAGGACGGCCTTCTCGTGCAATATGTCCCACGTCCCTGTGCTGATAGAAGGGAAGGAAGAGAGAACGTAGTCGGAGAGTCCGGATAAGATGGGGATCCATGTCTCGAGATGGGGATGCTTAATCTTGTAGGGAAGGGCAGGTTGGTTGTCTGCTATGGTCTGAAGGAGAAAGTCTCGTAATGCAGCGGGTGAATCTGCAGACGCGGAACTTTGAAATGTCAACAATGGGAATGGCGTAGAAGAAGGCGTGTCCATGGCATGTCTACCCTGCGGGGCGCGTTCAGTTGATCAAAGACAGAGTGACGTAACGCGTCCGAGTCGGAAACGCGTCGCGTCACGAGCAGTACAGCCTACATATGTACGGTACTGTACATCACCACATCACCTCCGACCTGCTCTCCGTTTTTCTTTTGCCTTCTTCCGCTCTAGCTCCTTCTCTTCCGCCCTTTCTACCTCGATGCTCCCAAAGACCTTTTTCATGCGCTCGTGATAGGATCCATCCTTCTCAAGACGCTTTTCCTGTTCCACTCCCGCCAAGAACCTAGCATCCTTCCGTAACTCCCGGATGGCACCCTTCCTCTCTTCCTTATACTGTTTGCGAAGTTTGGCAGCCTCTTGGCGTTCATGGTCGGGGTCACGCGCGCGGAGATAATTTGAGGAGGTGCTCTCGAATTTCGGATTGTACGATGGAATTGGGATAGGTTTGTGCGCTTGAAGGCTTAGAGGCCGGCGATTCTGACGCGAAAACCCTAAGAGCCTCTGGGTGGAGTCTATAATTCGAGATATTCGGTCCTTGAATAGAATTAAGTGCGGGGACGTAGACAGAGATAAATTGAATCCTTACTTGGAGCATGGGGCTGAAAAAATCGATATCGATATCGTGAAGAGTTTGCAGCACAGGTTCGTACAATTCGACAAACCCTTCCAGAGCCTTGTATGGTTCAGAAAATCGAGCCACGAGATCAACAGCGAGACCTAGAAGGTCCACATTCGTTTGTACGCTGCTCTCCTTGCCGCCGATGACGGTAACAAGATGGGGCTGCTTCGCTGACATTGTCCTCGCCCCGCCTGTATTGATAATACACAGTTGCCCGAAGTCATGTCTTCGGGACAACGGAGTATATCGCACCGACCCAGTGGAGTCACCTCTCCGCGGCAGGGACAGGCAACGAATAACGTCGATCAAGAAGTTGATGGCTTCGGGTACGAACCGTTTAGAGCGGTTCTCATACTGAAGAAAAAGTGTGCAGAGAAACAATCCGCTTGCGGCATCAACAAAAGACCTTATCTTGCACAAGCCGAGATAAGACCCCATCAGAAGGCGCGCCGGAGAGACGACTGCGTGGCGCAAGTCACTAGTTGGCCACAGTGCTCCCAAGATCCGTAGGAAGACCAGTTCAGGGAGACCTGGCCAAGTTTTTGCGTCGTCTTCTGTGGCGCCACGGTTCAGGCCTCGCTTAAGGTTCTTGTGCATCAACACCAGCTTCCTCGTGAAGTGTTCCGCAGTCTGTCTAGGGTACGCTTTGGTGAGAGCGCGAAGGTGCGGGAGCAACTCGGAGACAACAGATAATTGGGGGTTTGGCAGTGATGCTATATGGAGCATATGGTCAATGAGAACACCTGCTAACACCTGTAGGGTATATGTAAGACGAGGGTTAAGACAGACACATTGATGACGTTGAAGCCTACCTGCAGCTTCGAAGGATTCTCTGCGCCGAGACTGGGATGATGTAGAGCGCGGATGCGTTCGACAACAATTGGAATGTCCTGATCCACAATACCCTCGATGACATCGAGAAATTCCTCGTGAGACGCGGGACAGGGGAATGTGTAGGGAAGTTCATTGGAACCTTTTGACCCCCTGTGCCCATTTCTCTCCACATTGGATGGCTTTGACCCACCAGCGTTGGTAAGACCGCGCCAAGGAGGTTCGGAGTCATTATCCTGTTGCATTTCCTCTTCTGATGCATCGCTATCCGCATCACTGCTATCATCCGTGACGTCGCCACTTTCACTGAAATCATCCAAGTTTGATTCCAAGCCTCCGCCCAGTCTATCCGATTCACCAGAAGAACCAAAGTCGTCTTCAAGATCATCACCACCAACCAGTCGCCTTCGTTTCGCTGGCCTCGACTCTTCTCCGCTACTTTCGGCATCATCTTCCCCATTCATCCGCCTGATTCGTTGACGCTCTGCCTTTTCTAGGGCATTTTTAGCTTCCAAGGCTAGTTCCTCTTCCGTTTTAGTTCGGTCTTTTGGTTTGGATCGTTGATCAAAAACCAGCTCGCGCACAAATTGGTCATACTGCTGGTCACGATCTTCTTCGGCTGGGTCAACAGATTGCGAGCCAAGCTTCTTTTCGAGAGACTCCGACAAAGGATCTGGGCCCGACAGCAAGCCACGGATGGTGTCCAGTTCTTGATCCAACTGGTGTCGGATATCGTCAGCTTCTTCGCGTTGTTTCTGCCTTAACGCCTGAAAAATATACAATGAACGTCGTCAATGAACGAGCAATACTTCATTCATACTTTGTACTCCTTGCTCTTCGCCATTACCTCGGCCATTACCTCGGCCTTCGTCTTTTTGCGTGCGGGCTGTGGACTCGATCAGCTAGGAAGACGGTGGGAGATATGCGCCATATTTACCTCCTCCTCATCTGGACTTTCGCTTTCGAACCCACCAAAGTGTGACCTCTTAACAGTCTCACCGTCAATCTGACCTAAGAGAAGTCAGCATAGGCAAAGTGACCTGAATAGAACGCGGACCCGTAGCCTCTTCTTTATCACTTTCAAGTCCTAGGCCCGTATCAGCAAAATCGTCCAGTTTGGACAGACTTTGTCCATAATGGGTCAAATCGACTTCGTCGTCGAGATGGAATGCAGCACCCTTGGAAGCGCGTTGCCTCTCCCGCGTGAAACGTTCGAGCATACGTTCTTCCGGTGTGAGAGTGGGGTCATTTTCGCCAAAACGTCTGTCAACAATTCCGCCTGCGCGGTCCTTCTCTTCGAACTCTTTGAGAAGAGTTTTCTTCCGCTAAGATCAGACAAGAAAAACTGAGATGCATGCACGACAGCGAGCAGGGCACGAACTCAACTCACTGCCTCAATACCTGCCTCCTTACTCTGTGCTGGCTTCCCGGAAACACCTCGTAGCTTCCTTCCGCCAACATCATGTTTGAGTTTTGTGACCTTGACATCGAAGGGGTTCAGCTTCTGCTGGATCTCGCGAAGTCTAGCGGCACGTTTCGCATTATCTTTTTCCTCATTCTGAGCGCGTCCTCGTTTCCTCCCTGGTTGAGATCGCTTCGAAAGACCGGCTTGCGACAATGCCGACTTCAGTTGCGATAGCTGTGAGCCGTTGCCCATGTTTTGAGCGGATAAGGGCCGGACCGGGTGTCTGTTGAGGCAAAGAATGACCTCGGATAACTCCGAGTGCGGTTGTGTTTGCGCCTCTTAGGCCTCCTAGGTCGATAACTGTGTTTTATCGCTCCTTCTTAGTTAACTCCCATCATCTCTGCAACGTCAATCAACTACCCCAATGGCACCCGTATTGCGTTCTTCTATCACCATGCACGGCCGGTCCGGCATTGAGACAACCCCGACAAAGTCGCCTCGTAAAACCCCCCATTGCGCCAAATGTCAACGTCCTCGAGCGGGTCACCCTCGTCAAGGATGTCCTTACACCCCATCCCCAAATTCTCGCGCACAGAGAACCCATCTGGACATCACCGCATCAATGGGCTCACTTGAAATATCCCCCACGAAAACGAAACTTGGTGAACGCCGTCGGCGTCCACCCGCCGCTGAAATGTCACTGGCATCACTCTCCACAGAGTCCAGCGATATTCTGAATGGGCTCCTCGAACCCGAAAATACGCGCAATCCACTTTCTCTCCTTGACAAGAATGTGGATGCAAGTTATTCCCCCGCATTCCACCGGAATCCGAGCTCCTCTACAAAGCCGCTTTTTAAAGAGGGCAGGATTATGCCTGGGACACTCGTAACGCCGCAACCAAGCTTTTCAATGGAGATACCTCCAACGCAGGAAACACCCCACTTCGGTGGCGACTTTGATAACAAGACATCGGTTGTTTCGCAGCCACAGTCACCGGTTTCTGCTCCTCCCCTTCCTCGTTACATGAGCATGGAGGAAAGGACGGCCTTTTTGGACGGGCTCGCAGAGCTATCGCGCGCGCCTCCAGCCACCGTGTACGCGATTCACGCGCAGGAACTACCTCACATTGCCCAGTCCGCCACGAGGCTCGGATTTCATACTGGCACAATGCTATCCGAGTCTGCAGAAGAAGGGACTTCTGATACTTGGGAGAGAATCTGCGGCCGTTGAAAACCTGCTTTCCAAATTATCCCGAGTCTCGCAACAGAACGGCATCCGTGCGATGGCTGGTGGGGCCGTGGCCGGAGCAGTTGCAACGTTTACGGGGCTCGCCCTGGCCTGATTATTCTTTTCTTCCTGGTTTATTGTCGCATTATGTCTCGCTATGTTTTCTGGTTCCCCGTTCTGCTTTACGCTTAACAATCCCATCACAGCATGCTCGTGTAATCTAGTCGCAACTGGTTAATTAATTGTATGTTCACGTGGCATCCGATGGTCGGTTATAAGCTATTTCCAGGTTAATCGAAGCGAAGGGAATGTGCAGATGCAGACAAATGGTGCAAACTGGACATCAGCATCGCAAGGTCGGGTCTCAGCTGTTGAAAACATGAGCAGCACTATAGTAGCATAATGTGTCGGGGTTCATACATGCATATGACACACGTTCATCATTCAGTCATTTGCCATGGTGGAGAAAGCCCTCGGAATTCGGCTGTATGGATCAAAACAAGTGGAGCGCGCGCGTATTGCCGGCGGTTAAACGCGTTCACATAAGATCTTGATGATTCTGCACCTCGAAAGAAGAAAAAATAGAGATCATGAAGAATACGAACAAATGATATGTCAGTGAGGGCCTCGGACGAAACAGATCATAAACATCCCATGGAGGTTATATGTTCCGCCCTCTCGAATTTCCAATACATATAAACTGCAACGCACCTCAGTGGAATGGCTTTCCAGTCATGATTGTGTCCGGCTCCGGGAAGAGGTCGAACCGTCACACAATCTTCAAGCAGGGGGAGGGGTGAACGATACTGTAATTCAAAAGCCTGAAGGTACATTGTCAAGACCACGCAAACCTTACTATGTTTCGTCACACATTTGTGCAGCCAAAAATATCTTAGTACTGAGACGTCCGCTAAACGAGACTCAGATCTCCACCACAGCCTGAGGTCATCAACTCCTTATTCATGCGGGAGGTAGCTAGCTCCTTTGGTGCATTCTGAAAAGTTTGATATGAAAAGAATTGAAATTGAGGTATGTGGACAGCAGCTGCCGAATGGGTATCCGTGCCAACTCCATGATCCCGCATAGTACAGTATGTCCGAGCCAATCAATAGCACGTGCTTGACCCTGTCTATGATGACAGTTTAGACAGTCCTAATGCCGTTGCACGTTCCTGTCTAACGTACACACCGGCACTCGAGAAGTGCCCAGGGTTTGTCGGAGGTAGCTAAAGAGAGATGATTAAACTATTAGCTAACTGAAAGCAAATGTGAAAACACTCATATCATGAGTTCGGCATCGGGGACACCGATTCTGCAGCTCATATTCACAAATTTTGATTTGATTTTCTGTCAAAGATACACTGAAGGTATGGATGACTTGAATTCTGACCATTCGGTTATGAGGTTTGAGCGCTTGACCCGGGGTGTAGCCGCGGCAGCATTTTTCAGTGCGGAACACCATCAAAACTTGGGGTCGCGTGACAAAAACGTGATTTCTGTGACTGCCAAATGCGTCGAACTCACGATCCAGCATAGTTAGTCGGGTGTGAATAGAATTTTCATGATCGACGAGCACTGCGATAGGCGAAACGTCGCTGTTTCTCCGAATTGATCTGCTTCCAGTTGGATGAACAACCGCCTTTTTTGTGCCACCGGGTGTTCACTTTTGTCGCCAAGTGGCTAGGACATCCGTTATTCATGGATGTACTCATCGATCCATACAATACACTATCTTATTACCGTCAATACCATATTTGTGACAATGCGAGTATGACAGCTGTAGTGCTGTACAGTAGACATGACCTTCTCGGAACGTACATTATCTACCTTCGAGAAAAGGGCAAAGTAAGGTGCCAACAGGCGGCCAGGGTGGCAATAATAGGAACAACCAATTAGTAGGCCGCCGATGAGGGCGTCCTATTCGTACGCAAGGGACAGCCGGCAAAGTGACTAATTACTGTTGGGCACAGAAATTGGAAATAGACACCGAGAATTCATGGCGGCACCATGGAGGGAGTCAGCAACGCCACGTCGCCACCTGTGATGGCCGCTGAGCGTCTGCGGGAAGGAGAATACAGATGAAGCATATGAATGCGTGTGGGAGAAAAGGTAGGGGACGGGGGAAAATTAAGCAGTCGGGGGATCTCCGGGTGCGGTACAGTGCGGTACCGGAGATGGAGGTGGGGGACTGTGGAGTCCAAAAGAGGGAGAGAGGGATGATACGTGAGAGGCGATGTACGGAGGAGTGGGGCTGGAGAGAGAAAGAGGGAGAGAGAGGGCGAAAGAAAGGTATTACTGGAGGGATGGAAGAGAGGAAGGCCGGTTTGGATATACCAATAAAGGGCGGGCGCAAGGGTGGGAGGCCGGGGGATAGGGCTATATTGGGAGAGATAGAGGGCGTTCCCCTCAAAGTTCGAATTCGCATGGGAAAAAAAGGGGGGGGAGGAAAGGTGGACGGGCTGAGCGCAGGTGGGTATGGAAGATATCAGGGAGCATGGCCAGAGCCTCGGCAAACGCGAAAACCGATAGGACGGCTCGCAAAAAGAAGAAGTGTGACCGTGACGGGTGAATGATGGACTAAACCCAATAAGGGAAGCACAGGATGAGGGAAGCCGAATCGGTACAAAACCCAGCGGCGTGATGACAAGGTGACCTTCCAGGAAGCGCGTCCCTTCGACCCCCACGTCCTCTCACTCCCACCCATCCTCATTCCCTCTATTTCTTAATTTTATTGTCTTTCTTTCGTCGTGCGTCTCTTCCCTCCCCATTATCTTCAAAAGCTGATCTATTTCCCCCCCGTCCCTCCCTTCCTTCTTCCCTCGCTTCTCTTAGCCACGTTCGATGGACTCTTTCCATTTCGACTCGTACATCTCTTCCCCATACTCCGGCTCATCTGCTCCTCGCACCCCTTCACCCCAGACTTCCATCTCTTCTGACGGTGCCCCCTCGCCCGCTCACTTCAAAACAGAGCTCGAACCCGTCTGCAGCATCTTCTCCGAACAAATGCTTGACGATCACGCCGTCCCTCCCGAGGGCCATTCGCTCTGGCAGGGTTTATCCCATCAGTCTCTCCCTTTTAATGGTTCACGCGGCTCTCTTCTCGGAGAGCTTTATGATCATGATCTTCCCGCCGATCAACCCGCTAATATATATGATCAGCCTAACGACACTGGGGAGTGGCAATCGCAGCTCTCTCGTCAGGTTCCCCATCATCACTCTCAGGAAGCAGCTGCCATGCGCAGAGCTACGTATCCCTACGTTCGCCAGGATCGTGACGCCCCAGCACCTTATTCCCCGGCACCATTTATTCCCCAAGATTGCGAGCAAAGTCGTTCCCATTATCCTCACTCTGATACTTCCCTATACGGCGAACCTCTCCCTCTCGTTGATAATTCCCCTCAACTCATCTCTTTCGGTCAAGACAATCGTTCCTTCCATCCCGGCCACTATGATATGTCGGTCTCGTCCTCTCCCGCGTCCTCATATGTCGAGTTCGAAAACCTCGATCATAATGTAAAATTAGAAGAGTCTGCCCCCGTCATTGTTCCTTCCCAGACTTGCCTTTACCGTCCGCCCTCGTCAGGTGGCATGCATGGCATGTCTTATCTCCCTCATACCGGTCTCCCTGTTCAGCATACCGATGACGCCGCGTCGAAGGAAACACAATATCTTCGCCGTCGATGTTTCAATTGTTCGCAGACCGAGCCACCAAGCTGGAGACGGTCCACACTGAACCCGGGCAAGATTGTCTGCAACAAATGCGGCCTGTATGAGCGCACACACTTGCGCCCACGACCCCTCCGTTTCGATGAGCTCCGAACAGGAAACAAGTCGCGCAAGCAGTCCAAGAGTATTTCTGGCTCCTCAGCCTCGAAGTTGATCAAGAAGGAGGTTGAGTCGCAAGCGATGTCTCGCCGCGCTTCCGTGTCTTCGTCATCGTCGTCGGTACACAGTAGCAGTGATTGGGATGATTCAGGTTCGATGCCATTAGTTGTTTCATTGATATCTGGTATTGACTCTGCTATACAGTGTCTGTTTATTCCTCTGGTTCAGCGCCTACCTCGTCCTTCAACTCTCCCGCTGTGACCAGTTTTTCCCTGCCCCTTGAGCGTTCTTCCCAGTCACCGCCGCTTGGCAGTTATGATGGTGGAATTCGCCTTCCCAATGCTCCCCTCTCAGACATTGCATCCCTACAATCCGTACCGGCGTCTCCGCGCAGGGCTGCAACGTCACCTGACTATGGTTTAGCCTCCGTCATTCAAGGAGATTACCACAGTCAACAGACGTCACGCCCGGTGGATATTCCCAGGGCTCCTTCAGTTGAAATGCCCGAAATCACAGGCTGGCAGGCCGTCCCGATGGCAGCCTCGCCACCAAACAAGTCAACCAAGCCGAGTGCTCTGCGAAAAGCAGTTGCTACATAAACCGATCTTATTCTGCCTGGCTCCTTCTTGTTGCTGTGAGATATACGTTTTATCTATATATTTATTTTTTCCTTTTCGCAAAATGGCTTTTTACTTGCTCATCGATTGCCAGCATATCCGCATGTCATCCGGAGCGTTGTCTGCCTGTGGCTGGTCGCTTCATCACTGTACTCATCGGCATTGTATCCATTCCTATCTCCATGGCGTATTATTCTCTCGATTGACTCGTGCGTTTGATTAAATTTATTTCTTGCGGTGCTTTCTGCTTGCTTGGGACGATACATCCGGTCTCGGCTTATAGTCTTGTAATGTAATGTTAGGTAGAAAATAACGAACATCGATGAATGAAAATTCCACGAGGATTGTTATTATCTTAAAGTTACCAGTGCTGTATTTACTTGTTGTCACATCCAGTGAATGATAACGTTCTGCGGTGGCGAACAAAAACGCGAATTAGGCAATTATGCCGTGAAGAGGAACGACAGCGCCGTCCCACGAGGGTGGAGGAATCCGCTTCAGGGATTGATTGAATGCAATGCGTACGAAGTCGGCCAGCTATCAGAGCGTGCCGTGGGGTGGGGCGGTGATGAAACACTAACCAAGGTCAGCCGCCATAGGGGGGGACAGCAATGCCGTAACCAGATACCAGTCCAAGGCTTAGTGATATCTGGGTCTTGCCCAGCCTCTGCGGCGTCATTGACAAACGCATGGAAGGCCATGATTGGTGGAGCCACAATGGTGGAAAGCTCCCGAGATGGTCAGCCGGCGCGGAGGGGGGGGGCGTATGGTGATACGGCATAAGGAAGAAGGACTCTGGGAAAGATTTGGAATCGCCGAGACGGCCTTTGGTGTACATACAGTACAGTAGTACTGTACAACAAGGGGAGGGTAGGGGAGGGAGGAAGGGACTAATGATGACGTCCGTTACCGGTGCTTCGAAAGTGGTGCCTGCCGGACACAAAAGATAATACTTTTGGACGATACCTACACCAAAAAAGGGAGGGTACGGATACAGTATCGTACGGTGGGGAAAGGCAGGACGACGCGAAGCGAAGGAGCTCTCCCCCCCTTGGAAGGTTCTGGGCGTCTGGGCCCCCCCACCCCCCCCCAAAAAAAAAACCTCATCCACATTCGAGACGTCAAACGTTTTTTTGTAACAGTTTTAGGCGGATGCAAGCGGACATGGCAGCGCCCTCACACATTTGATCTTTTTGGTTTTTGGTTTGATGACCTTTTTGAAAAGAGGGGAGGGGGGGAGGGGAGGGAAGGACAGGGCGGGAAACTCCTCATAATCTCGCCAAGAAGCCGGAATTGAAAAGAAAAAGAGATAAATAAATAAAAAGCAAAAGCGAGTAGACCGCCCGTAGGGAATTTCGCCCATACCTGGTTTTGGCCGGATATGGAGTATTTTTTTTTCTTTACCCTCCCCTCCCTCCAATTGTTGTGAGCCGCCACCCCCCCCCCCTTCCTACGGCAAACAAAACCCCTCCGTTTTCACAAGAATCAGGGACCGCATTTGGCCGAAAGGGGGAGGCATGACTATTTTTCGTTTACGACAACGCCACGAAACAAACAAACAAAGGGCATCATTTACGGGCAGCCCGTTACGCACAGCCTTTTCAGCGGAGATCGAATTATGACGCCGTCATCTCGGGCGCATTCAAGATTCCCAGGCTACTTCCCAGAACCTTGATCGGACACGCAGCGCATGTGGGCACATGCTCATGTGCGTCTGTCTCCAGGGCAGTGCTGTCGCTGGCACAAAAGAGGCAAAACAGCCACTCCCAACCTCCGACAAATCGCACACAATCCGCGGACGACTGCTGAATTTGACAGGCCATTTTACACACTCCCATTAGGCGTCTTCAGATCAAAGGCCCGATAGTGACCCACCCAAAACTGAAACGCGTCCGGCGTGCCTCCCAAGGGATACCCTTTTCTTTATTTGGTCCCGTTTACCGATGAAGCGGCCACAGAGAGGCGCAACGCACGCCCGTCTTGAATCTTGATGAACGAGGTGTCCTCCGTTCAATGAAAACACAGCAATAAGATCGTGGTGTGCCAAGTGGTCACGATGAGCACAGTCAGAGAGGTATCACGAGGAGCACAGACTTCGGGCCTAGTGCGCAAAACTACTGTCAAAACTGGACAAACAGACCCACTGCTTGGGTCATCGACCAATGTGGCAGAGGTCTAGAGGATATCTCCACTCGTCTCACTGCCCCCTTCATTCCGGGTGGCGGTGTCCCTGACTCGTTCCCAGCACCTACCAAATGTACTCCCAATAGAGGCCGATCCGAGGAGCCCAGGTGGCCATGAGCATTGCTCACTGGGATCCCCCGACCTTTCTTCTCGACCCCACCAAATCTCCACGTTGTTCGTCTGATGCCCACGCTCCTAGGCGAGAAATGGTCGAGAGTACTCGTGCCGCTAGTCGTGAAGCGACCCACTGGGAAAGCATTCCACCAGGAATCAAGCCGACTAGGTCTTTCAGATCCCAAACGTCGCGATGGTGGATGATTCTACCCTGTTCATTGAAGGACAGGCGGGTAAAAACGTGGAGCTGTAGGTGGAGCGGGCTTGGGAGGGTGACTCCGATGCCTGGCACCGTCAAGGTCGGTAATGACGGCTGCTGCGGTCCGCCGGCACTAGAAAAGGACACATGCAATGAGCGGCTGGCTGAGTTACGCTGTGCCTCTGACGTGAGAGCATATGGATGGGCGGCGTTCATGTGGCCCAAGGAAGAGCGTTCGGCATGAAGTCCGGGAAGGAGGAGTATATTGAGTGTATGCTCCACAATGCATCGTCTGTGTCCATCTGACAAAGACCAATTGAGAAATCCAAAAGATGAAGCGCGCTTGGAGTGTCGCCGGTGGCTGACTCACCAAAGCTTTCGTTTTCACACACGTCGTCAACCTCTGTCCACATCCGGGAAATCTGAAACCATGACTCTCGATCCGTCGGGATGCGGGCCAGACCGAGAAGGTTACGTAGCAGTGATGTAGGTTTGGGTGCGTCTAGTTCGGATAAATACTGTGAAAGCGAATGAATGTCCCCAATCGAATCTCGGGATGTTGCAGTAATGACTGGATTCTCGTATCTTTGAAGCGGCGTAAGTTAGAGGTCTGAAGGGAATTGATATATGAAAAGCTTACACTGTCGGGAATCATACAATCAACGGACTGGCAATAAATCCATAAACGATAACATACCTGCATCCGCCTCGTAGAGTCTACTCAATGTGTCCCAGGAGACAGGGTCCGCAGGGTCCGCGTGGCCATAAACGAAGTTACACACGTCGATGGCAACCGTGTGTCGCGCAATAATGGAAGTATCAGACTTGCCGAGTTGCGAACGAGACTCGCTAGAAGGGAATGCGATAGTGGAGGCCATCGGCTCTGTGTAACGTCAAAGGGTGAAGCAGGGGACGTTAGGGTGCTGCTTCAAGACAAGATGGTCGTGTAGTAGCACACGCCCTCCCCTGTCACGTGTTATTGGGTGCTCGTCGATCATCTCCGACCTCGTCCTCTGAGTGATTCATCCCATCTCCCATGTCGTTCCAGCATGCACCTGTCACAAAAGGTCGTCTCGTACAAAGAATCGTAATCTTTGCAATCTAATAGGTTGACACGCTTGTAGGTATCATGATGGCCATCGCGGTGTCTTCGGTCGTTGTAGCAATTTTTGATGTCAAGTACAATTTTCACCTACAGGTACGCGTTCTGCCCCCTCGTCCCTTTCTCCGGCATCGACGCATTGTCTCAGCTTGTCCCACATATCTCAAGGGACCACCAGGTACGAACAAGCTCAGTCGTTGACCCAGTACTCAGCCAATCTCCTCACACAGTATTGGCGTCTCCTTGTCCATCATGCTGCCTTCTGCAACTCAAGCGAGCTCTTCCTCTGGGAACTCATCCTCTACAACATCGGCGTAGACATTGAACGACAATTTGGAGGGGTCAAGTACGCCGTAAGCTTTTTACGTTCCTTGTGAGTTTCAACTTTTCTCATGCATCTCAGTCCTTCCTCGTGGTGTCCGCCCTATTAGTCACCGTGCTCGAACTTCTCTCGCTTCTAGTGCTCCATCACTTTGGTTCCAGTTTCAATGTCATACCGTCGGGTCCGGTCGGCCTAGCCTTCAGTCTAGTATACCAATATTTCAGTGTCATGCCCGCCACGTATCGCTTTCGCGTTTTCGGGGTCGCCTTCTCAAACAAATCATTTCTTTATGCACTCGCATCGCAGGTAAATAGGCCGCCAACCCTTGAGCGAACCGTGTGCTTATGTTTGTTTCGGCCTTGTGTCAGCTTGCATTAAGCCAGCCATGGCCAAGCACCCTGGCCGCGGCACTTGGCATTGCTGCTGGGGCCCTATATCGGTCCGACATTGCCAGCCTCAAAAGCTACCGGCTTCCTCCTTGGTTTGTCTGGCTAACTTCGCGCTATATGCATTCACTCGTCGGTGAGACACGGGCCGTGCGTCGCACCACTCGCGCTTTACCCGTGATCGAGGTGTCTGAGACAACAAATCGACTGGAAGACGAAGCGATTACCACGGCCCACGCGTCCCGGACAGAGCGTTCCACTTCTCCGACCACCAGCGGAGCCGCTGACCAGCCTGGGCCATCAGTCATGCGAGAATGGGTCAACGAGCTCACCGGCAGAGTAGACCGTGCATCTACTGGCATTAGGGTTCCCACTGACGCTGAGATATCTCAACTTACGAGCATTTTCCCAGACTTGCAAAGGGAGGTGGTTGTCGCTGCTCTACAGCGCAGGTGAGTTGTCACTGCCTTCTTGAAATTATAGTGAATGACGATCAGAGCAGCGCGAACATAGAAGGGGCAGTAGAGACTCTCTTAAGTGCGTCCTGAGCGCATTTGCTATAGTACACAGTACAACGATTTGTCGAGAATTTCGTAGACAACCTTCGATTGTCACTGTGTTATCTGCGCGTGAATACATTTATCGTAGTCGCCATCCACGATGAGGCTGTGAACACAACGACGGCCCAACGAGTGGGTCAGGAGTCCACTTCTACCTCGGAAGCCGCGCCTTCTTCCTCCTCTTCTTCGCCGGTGAATGCCGAGAAAGGCACGGCATACAGCCGAATAACCGGCTGTAAAAAAAGAGACCGTAAGCAACGAGTGGGTGGACAACGGTACAGTAGATGGTGCCCCATCCGAGTAGGCCCGGAAATTCGCAGTGCCTTTGAAATGCGCCAGCACCGCGACACAGACCACAAAGCACGGGTAGATACTTACTTTGTTTGGATCTTTCACCAAGACATACTTCCCTTCGGGCATCTTCAAGCACAGGTCAGCCACGGTTCTCACTATACCCCAGCCGTTCGCCAGGGAAACGTTAAGCTGAGCGGCAAAATCCATTGGACGCATGGACGCCGCGCTCAGAATTACATGTCGGGTGTTGTCCCGAGGGTTCGCGCGCGAAACGTAGCTATTGGTCAGATGTGAGGATCCGTCGGTTTGGGAAAAACATATTTTCTAGAAAAGTTCTTACCCGATCTTCATCTGTTCCGCGCCCGCTAGAATACTCTGCACGGTCCATTTCGCTAACTTGCAGCTGTTATTTTTCATCTCAGTAGCAACAACCGCGCCGCGCTGAGAATCCAGCTTCGAGCGCCAATCGGGTGCTCCTCCGGCTCCAGATGCACGGGGATCGAACTCATTCAGTGCGCGAATGGTGGTCAAACCTTGTCCCTGCTGCGGGTTGCCTTGACCAGGCAGATAAGCATCGACCTCTGTCCGCACGCACATCTTGATGTCTTCATCCTCGGTGATCCCTAGGTCAAAAACTCGGTACCTATATCCACATGAAGCAAGGGGTTCCGTCTCATCAGGACCGTAAAAGGGATTGGGTTTGTCAAAGTTGACCGCGGGGGGAGGGGAAGTCTCGACGACGGATTGGAAACCAAAGTTTTGATTGATGTATGTCGCCTCTAGGGAAAGGGACGTCGCGGTATTGATAGAGGGTGCTTCGGGTAGCTTTTTCATTGGGATTACTCGGATTAGGCGCGGTGGGGTCTTGAGGGGGATCTGCCGCATTTTCATTCACGGTGACCGTATCGAAGGGGCCACCATCTCGCTTGTCGAAGAATACCTTGTCGCCTTCACGGACAATAACGATGTCCCAGGGATAGACCGAGCGCGGTGCACACATAAGGACACTAAGGATGATATCCGTCGCATAAATCGCTGCAGTGCCCTTGGATGCAAGCTTGCGAAACAAAAAAAACGTAAGCTCAGGTGATTTGACCACGGTAATCTATACCTGTTGAATGATCGGGTCATCGGATGTAGTTGTGTTATATTTAATTCGGTCAACAGGTTGAAGTGGACGCTCTGTTTTGGTAGTAATGCGATCATATGCCTTGTTATAAGGATAAAGACGGCCGTATGATTCGCTAGGCAGGAAAGTGAGTTCGAAACTGAGGGGGATCAAATGGCAATGATTACATTTCCTCGGGTTCTTCGACTTCGAGTCTCAGCTTCGCAAGGCGATGGAATTCAATCTCTTCCAGCATTTGCCAGCTGGGATCAATAGCCACTGACGATTCGCGCGTACGATTGTTCTTGGACAAGACTGAACATTTATATTCGGGAGAACATTAAGATATTGCTCACCTTTTCCCAATCCCGCCATCCTCTCCTCCCACCCCGCGGACCTGCATTACGATTGGCCGTAAATCCTCCACGGCCACCTCTATGAGTAGCACGAGAGTTATAAGAAGTGCCGCCACGGCCGGCACCCCTACCCCTTGTAAAAGCACCACCGCGACGAGGCGCGCCAGTCTTGTTGTCGACAAGAGAGAAACTGGACTCGTCCTCGACTCTGAAGGAGAAAGCGCTTGGAACGCCACTCCCAAAGATCTGGGCCCCATCCCTGCGACCACGAGTGCCAGTTCTGGTATTTGCAGCAGCACCCGATGCCGCTTGCCGGTTATCTCCAGATATGTCATTCCAGTCTGCAAACCGACCGAGTTTATCTGACTTGGAATAAGGCGCATAGGGAATATCTTTAAACTTGAATGTCTCTGGTAGGTTGGAAGACGATGGTCCCCAGCTACCATCGGGATTATCGTGAATTGGAGGTAGCGAAAATGAAGCCATGGGAGGCGAAGGCGAAAATAATTGTGGTGAAGAGATCGCGAGTCGCCTGTGGCGTGTGAATTTGGGTTGCTTTCAAGACAGACCAATCATGAAGTACGTTCTATTAGTTCGATAATGCGAGGCGTTGCCCATCCTTATTCACCTGCTGCAGCGTTGTCCGGGAAATAAACAAGATTAATGAACGTGAGCTCGAGCTCGGGGTAGGCTCAGCCTCTTGGCATGACGAATACAAAGGTGGGTCTTAAACGGCTATCGTCATCATCTTCGGACTTAAGATACCTCAGATTCGGCATACATATTCATCGGGGGCCTTCCCTACGACCTGACCGAAGGGGACGTCATTACTATATTCTCCCAGTAAGCCATCTTAATCCGCGTTCTCTTACCATCCTGATCTGTATGTTAGATATGGTGAGGTAGTTGATGTCAATCTTCCCCGTGACAAAGAAACAGGAAAGACCAAAGGCTTTGGCTTCCTCATGTATGAAGATCAGCGGTCTACGATACTCGCGGTCGACAATCTCAATGGTGCAAATGTACTGGACAGAACACTACGTGTTGACCACGTGAAGAAGTACAAACAGGCAAGAGTCAAAGGTGATGACGGTGAATGGAAAGACCGCGAAGAACAAAGTCTGAACGCGAAGCCTGAGATGATTGGTGAGTGTCCTACACTGCCCCATTTCTTGACCGGCTTATACACATTTTCCAGACGATGGCGCCTCGGAATCGTCCGCATCGTCCGCTCCTAATATTGATCCCGACGATCCTATGCGAGACTACTTGCTGGAGAAATGGCGGGAAGAACGAGCTCAGAAGAGAGGGAAGAAAAGCAAATCGAATAACAGGCGAAAAGATGAGACGCCAGAAGAGAGACGGGCGAGGAAGGAGCGGAAGAGAGAGAGAAAGGCGAGGCGTGAAGCCAGTAAATCCGAGGGTCTAAAGGGCGTAGAAGCACTGCTTAGATCTCTCCACTCCTCCTCCGCTTTACCAAAATAGGCAACCCGGCTTGGTCCGTTGGCGCTCTCCATGCGGTAAAAGGTGCCCGCTACCGTCAAACTCGTGGCTTATCCAGAACACGCCGTTCACTGTCTTTACTCTTCCAAAGAGGACTCCTTGACCGGCAACACTTTCCTTCAATTCGGACCCATCTCTACTTTCTAGTGATGCCCATCTTCCTTCACCTCATTTTTTTAACCCTAGCAACGTCCCCCATTTTCGCTCCCTCGGCTTTCGCTCTAGAACAGAGGCAAAATGCCCCTCTCTAGCAAGTATGCTTGCTGAAGACGTCTGTCATGGTGTCTAATTCTCCTTCAGTCCAGTTCTGTCACATAGACAAAACAATGCAGCGTGTATATCCCCAAACCCAGCCAACACTATAACTGATCGCCTGAACGCTGCTCTCAACTCTTCTGGCCCTGGTTTCGTTTTACGTCTTTGTCCCAATGGACAGTACATGATTCAGGCTCCAATTCTTTTCGCTGCACCCAACCAGGAGATCAGCACTGAGGGCTATCCTACGGATAACTCTAGAGCGACTCTCGTCGTGAGCGGTCCAGTAGCAAATGGTCAGGGTCATACTACGGCAATTGATGGTACTTGCGGAAACTGTAGTGGTATCACACTGCGCAACATCCAGGTGGGTGTCCCTGTTGTTGATTACATCATCTCATCGGTGCATCATCGCCAGATCAATGGAACTCGCGCCGGCGCTTCTCCAACTCTCGGTGGAGCAAATATAGAAATGGGGGGTCCAAATTCAGATCAGCTGATCGAATACGTGCACTCTTATGATCCGCGTAGTTGGTCTTGCCTCCATATCGCCGAGGGCGGCCTCCTTTGCAATAACGTCACCGTTCAGAACAACGACATTGGCCCATGCGGGTCAGATGTTTTTCAGCAGTGGGCTGATGGTATCAGCGTCAGCTGCCGTTCCGCCCTCGTTCGTAACAACATGGTGAACAACCCGACGGATGGTGGTATCGTCCTGTTCGGCGCCCCTGGAACGCTTGTGACAAACAACACCATCTGGGTTGAAAATGTACGATATTTTTTGTCAAGCCATTCTTGGGGATGCTTACCATCTGTCCAGAGAACATTACTTGGTGGAATAAACATGGTTGATGTGGTACCATGGGGCGGCGATTATTCTGGGACTATCGTCCAGAACAACACCGTCCTTGGGGGATTTGCTACAGATTCAAAATCAAACACTCAAAACGATGGCGAGAATGTGGACGATGTTATAATCAAGTCTGTCGTCTTTCGATAAACGCGTCATCACGTCTCACATGTTGCATAGAATCGGTATCGCCATTGGGCCTGAAACTTGGTTCGTCGACGAGTTTGGCGCCAATGTCAGCTCCTCGGGTACCGTCTTGGACAACAAACTTTCGGGCGCCTTCGGATACGGCGTTGCCATCACGTCGGCTCACAACTTCACAGTTCAAGGAACCACGCTCGTTGGAAACACTTCCTTCATCGGTTCTCGAGGACCGAATTGTAGCGCCTCTGACCCTACACCACCGAGTGCTGCCTTCATCGTCGGGTCTGCGAATGTAACTACGAGCAATCTCCAATCTCAGTTTCAATCCGTGCAAGACGCCAAAGGGTTGACTTGTGTCATTCCTCCGGCTGGCGGCGATTACTGGCCGTACGGTGGCAACCCTACATCCACGTCGACGGCCTCAACCGCCACATCCACGTCGGGCCAGAGTTCCGCCAAACATTCCTCAGCGGGTTCAAAAGCTGGTTTGGCAGTTGGCATCATCGTTGCCGTTGCCGCTGTTATCGCAGGAATCATCCTCGTACGGAGATGGGCGCTAAAACGCCAGCCCATGAAGTCGGTTTCGAGAGGCGGTGTTCATCCTCGCTCCGTGAAGAGCTAGCCTTCAAGCTGCAGCTCACTGCCCCATCCTTCCAAACTAATTTATAACGAATTGCCACGATCTATTGTTGATATTTCCATAGCATTGATAGAATACATCGTCTTGTTTAGTGTCTGTTTAGTGACTGACGAAAAATCTGTCGATTTTCACGCGGTATGACGTAAGCACCCACATTGACATCGCGCGCGCAGCTTTCTCGCCCCGGTTCGAGTTCCCCTCAGGCTCGGACGAAAGATTGATAGCCCAGACGACCCTCTGCTTATTACCTGCATAGACTACATTAAAAATGGATAACAATCAAAGGTAAGCTCGACGATGCACTGACCGGAACAATATCATAAGCACCCATCTGAAGCAGGTATCTCGGAGTCACCCCTCCAATTGCAACCAGTGAATCAACCGAAAGAGAAAAAGAGGTGACTACTACTCTTATGGATGAACTTCGCAGACAAAACACGATGGAGAGCGAAGAAGAGGCTAGAACACGGTGCGTACGCCTCTCCCGAAGCACACACTTGATGTTCTCGTCACCCAAGTTTTGTTCCGTTTTTTTCAATGACCTAAGCCGTAGACGCTGTTACTCATCAGCGAACACGAATATGTCTCACTGACATCGGTTTTTGCCAGAGAAATCGTACTAGGCCGTCTCGCCGCCCTCGTCAAGTCTTTCGTCAAAACTGTGTCATTAGCCCGCGGTCTCTCAGAAACTGCAGCGGAAACCGCTGGGGGAAAAATCTTTACATTCGGGTCGTACCGTCTGGGTGTACATGGTCCAGGTAGTGACATCGATACATTATGTGTTGTTCCGAAGCACGTCTCCCGAGAAGATTTCTTTGACGTCTTCGAGGGCATGCTCAGGAACACGGAGGGAGTGACAGAGGTTTCGGTGAGCCATCAAGTCTTCTTGCCAGCGCTTCCCAAGAGCTCACCTGCGCTGCGCAGGGTGTTCCCGATGCTTATGTTCCCATCATCAAACTGAAAATCTCGGGGATCCCAATCGATTTTCTCATGGCTCGTCTTGCGCTCTCGTCAATACCAGACGACTTAACCTTGCAAGATGATAATCTACTGCGCAATCTGGACGACCGGTGCATCCGAAGTCTAGGAGGTATCTCATACGTCTCCACCCAATCTCCAAGTGTGATATTGATTATTTGCATGCTCCAGGATCTCGCGTTACCGACCAGATATTGCGCCTCGTCCCCAATGTCAATGTCTTTCGTGATGCTCTACGATGCATCAAACTCTGGGCTTCCCGTTCGTGTCTCCAACATGCGTGCTCAGCATCCCAGCCTGACGTTTTCTGTTGCAGGGCGAGCAATATACTCCAATGTGAACGGATTCCTCGGAGGAGTTGCCTGGGCCATGCTCGTTGCGCGTATATGTCAACTATACCCCAATGCAGTCGCTGGCGCGATCGTCAGTCGATTTTTTATTATCATGCATCAATGGTGCGGATCAAATCTTCGGTGTTGGGGCCTCACTTCATATCAATTTAGGGCATGGCCACAACCCGTACTTCTCAAACAGATCGAGGATGGGCCCTTACAAGTCCGGGTATGGAACCCAAAGGTACGGTACTCCACGTTGACTTTGTGGGATTGTTCTGATTCGTCTACTAGTTGTATCCCAGCGACCGAGCACATCGAATGCCTATCATCACACCTGCATATCCTGCTATGTGTGCTACCCATAATGTTACCGCCTCGACGCAGATGGTTATGACTGAGGAATTCAAAAAGGGTCTGCCTGGGATCTCTCTGCTCGGTTATGGGGTTATGACACTAATACCTCATTAGGGGCGGATATTGTGGATAAGGTCATCGTCGGATCAGCGGATTGGGCTGAGCTTTTTGAAAAACACGATTTCTTTCATAAATATCGATATTACCTCCAAATCATCGCATCCACCGGCGACCATGACCTCCAAATCAAGTGGTATATAGATTTCCATTCTTTCAAAATCCCCACGTTCTTCACGTCATAACTTTCTAGGGCTGGTACCGTTGAGTCTCGACTACGGCAGCTGGTCATGAAGCTTGAACTTACCGAGTCTCTGACTCTTGCCCACCCCTTTATCAAGGGGTTTGAGCAAGTTGCGTACTGTATATCAGACGATGAGATCCGCCTTGTTGCTCAGGGCGACACGACGCCGGCGATTGCAAAGCGGAAAGCCGAGGACATTGAGGGGATAGAGGGTGCACGGCCAGTATATTCGACGACATTTTACGTCGGGCTCGGAATTGAAGCCAAGCAACGTGCGTGGATTAGCAAGTACTGGGATCAAATATATTGCTCATGGTCCCTACCTACTGAATAAAGCCGGCTCCACGGGTCCTCGGAGACTTGATATCTCTTGGCCAACCGCTGACTTTACTAAGATGGTTAAAGGCTGGGATAAATTCGATGAAGTTAAGATGGGCATCATCGTGCGGCACATAAAAAGGTAGGTGGTGAACCACTCTCTTGGCCTGGGATTCACAACTGGACAGCTCTGGCCTTCCTGATAATGTGTTTGATCCTGGAGAGCGTCAACCCAAACCAGTCAATAAGAAAAGGCCGAAGCAACCTAAGGTGCGTACCATGCGAGGAAACGTATTCGCCTCTTCTCACCCTTGCCGGCCATCCTCCCACTTTAGCCCGCAGAGAAGGCCAACGATGTGTCACCAGACCTCCCCGTCACAAAGAAGCCGCGGTACGCTTCACAATAGGACTCTTTCGCGACCTAGTTTTGTTTTGATGTAGCTTCGAAAGGCCGTCATATAACGTTGCTTCGGATTCAACACCTACCCAGGTCGTCAAAGCCAGTGAGAATGGGGTTTCAACCGTCCCTCGTGCTCCTCAAACTGCTGTTGTTGCAACTGCGGCCCCGACATCAGTGCGTTCTGTGGATATCGAAGACCAGGCCAACACCAAGCCACCCCAAGTTCCTTTCGGCGAGAGCGTTGCAGTCGCGACAGGCGCGAGTGTCCCATAGTAAAACACTTCTGGGGGGACCGTGCAGTCTTTCTAAGAAAAGCATCCTCGACCGCGGTCCATGTACCGGTTAACAAGTCTTCTTGCTTCTGGTTCAGTATTGACTTGGATTTATTCAATTCCATTACTAGGGGCACATCTGACACCTGCCAAGATTGTGGTCCAATCCAATGGCCTGACGGTACTCGATTCTCCTTGCTCTGGCTTGTACTTCACTGTTTCTTTCATTGCAAGCATTCGCTCCGCAGGGCGTAGAGTATTTACTGTGTACTTTTCGGTTTTTACAGATCATACCTGTATTCCTATTCGTATGGATTTTATAAATAATATGAACATGATAATCCACGTGTGATATCGTCCACGTGTACGATACAAGAGTCAAGGGTCGCAACCGGGGTTGTACCGCCTCTTAAGATCTGCGGGTTCACCATCACCATCTGTTCGTTATACTCGCACCACCAATTTTGGACTCAACGAAGTGAAGTCTAAGCCGAATTTGAAACTGTCTGTACTCCAAATGCGTTGATGGATGATGGGGTTGATAACGGATTAACTGTTGGTGATGCAAGCTCCGCCTGAACAGTACTGGAGACTAGTCATCTCCAACAGGCGAGATTTTTCGACCTCGTATGGGATAACAAAATACAAGTGCTCTAGAGCGCAGTCCGACAACGACATCCCCGAATAGCATAGTGCCCAGCCAACCGCAGAACCCTCGTACTCGAGACTCAGACTAAAACAGTGTTCACCCAAAAATTACGCCATTTGGGACCTGGGACGAAAGTTTAACAGTCATGGAGAAAGCGAAGAAAGCCACAATACCTGTCGACGGAGTCTACAAGGGTGCTGCCGAGGACGATCGTAGAGTGTAACTAAACATATCTACGAGGAGCCGGTGCGCAGCCTCGCGAGCTTGAATGCCCCATCTTGGATCGAAATTAGGGTCCTTTCCTACACAATGCATCTCGGAAGAACGGTCGGCGATCGATATCTCATAGCGGAAGCAAAGGCATACCACCCCTGCGCACTATCGGTTGATCGAAAGTCAATACCACCTTTTTTTCATCACCAGGGGGGCACGGCACGTTTGCGACCCCCAAATTACGGATTGAGGATCAACTTGAACACTCAAGCTTAAAATGCCGGTTCAGGTATCGGGCGTTCAACTGCGCCAGCATAGGATCGAACCTGTACATGATGGTCGCGTGAAACAACGATCATATACGGGTTCGATTCTACCACGGCTGTGACACCAAACCAATCAGGGGAGAGACAGTTTAAAATGAGCCCTGAAAGTTGGGGCCACACGAACGTGATATGGACAGTCGAATATCGGAAATCATCGACCTAGCGCACATCTTGTGCCGAAGCGTAAAAAAGGGTCCTCGGGAGAAGTGCCAAAAAAATACTAATACTGTGTCCGTCCGGTGATCAAAAAATGAGAATTGGGGCGATGCTAGCAACCAACCACGCCTTCGTCGCATTACGCAAGGTTTGGGAGGTGATACTGTATCAGCGGGTTGAAGGATATAAATATACCGACTTTTTATAGCGGTTGGCGTCATTGGTGATGATGATTGCGGGTCTATCGGGGGTGCATGCCGGTGGAGGGTCCGTGAACTGTGGGTACTGGTACGAGTCTGAGAGGGGATAGCCGCGCTGTTTTGGCCAAAGTTCTCATGGTACTTCGATTACGGGCTTCACCGTTCCGGACATCTTGCAGACCGTACAGCACCAGCCAGGCCAGTACCAATAAGATTGGGCAAGACAACCGATGGCCGGGTTGGCAGGTCGTCATTGGCATTGAGACGCACGCGCAAATCAAGTCGCGCGAGAAACTGTTTTCTCGTGGGTGTCTGATCATCAGACTGAATAGCTCGCGCCGCGCCGACCGAGACTCACATCCTTTTTCTGTCTCTCAGAGACATGGACCCCCGACCTCGCGAGCAAACCGAATGCACATGTGTCCCCATACGATGCTGCATTTCCGGGAACACTCCCCGTGAGTACTTCGCACTTTTTTTTCGTACAGCAAAAGGTTCATCACGGCTCTTAGCGGATCAATTCTACGTGCATCAACCTCGCCATCAGAACTGCCATTGCACTAAAATCAGACATTCAACGGCGTTCGACGTTTGACAGGAAACATTATTTCTACTCAGACCTTCCTGCAGGGTATCAAATTACCCAGTACTACAGTGGGAACTAGACCATGGCGTTATTCAATATCAGCCTCTCAACCCTTTTTCGTTAGGTCCCATAGCCCAGGGAGGACACGTAGTTCTTCCTCAGAGTAATGTGTCTGTTCGTATCCAACAGATCCAACTGGAACAGGTAACCTTCAGCCTTTCACTTTCATTCCGAGTTATGACTCATGATCACTAGGATACCGGGAAGTCGATGGTTGAACCTCGCCGCCGACTCCCGTCGATAGATTTGAATCGAGCGGGTGTGGGTCTCATGGAAATTGTATCGAAACCAGATATGCGGTACGCATCGAGACCATGGTGTGACCTGCAGCATTACTCACTTCATTGTACTGTATATTATAATAGATCACCAGAGGAGGCTGGCGAATACGTTCGGACCCTGCAGGCTGTGCTGAGATCTGTCGCAGCCAGTGATGGGAACATGGAACAGGTATGTATGCCCCTTGATGGAGTGTGAATGAGACTGATTTAGTCAGGGATCCTTACGTTGTGATGTGAACGTGTCTGTAAACCGTCAAGGACAAGCGCCTGGGACGCGATGCGAAATTAAAAATCTTAACAGTATCCGCTTCATGTTAGCGGCAATTGGTAATTCCCCATCTGTATCAATCTTTGTTATTACCACAGCTCACTCTCCGCCACTCAGGGTCAGAGGTGCATAGACAAATTGGTATTCTAGACAGTGGCGAATTGGTATCGCAAGAGACGCGCGGATTCAATGAAGATACAGGGGAAACATTTACGTTACGAATCAAAGAAGGGGCACCAGATTATCGTTATATGCCTGATCCTAATCTACCCCCATTGCTTCTAACTCCGGTCAGAAGTCTCCCACTCTGGTGGCGTCTATCAACTCACTTGCCATATGGCAGGAATACATCGCATCCGTTCGCGATGAGATGCCTGCGCTTGCCAATGAGATCAGAAAACGTTTATCGCTTCGCGGCCTGAGTCCGCAGGATATCGACATGCTGATGGCGGTCGATTCAGGAAATGACGTTGGTCTTGATGGCCGACTGAACAGTGGAGCTGTCACATATTTTGAGGCATTGGCTGAAGGCCGCGGTTCAAAGATGGTAGTAAACTGGTACGTAAATACTGGATAATACGGACTCGGAGCTTTGCTTATTTGATTCAACCGAACGATAAAGGATACTACATGAGCTTTTAGGGCAGCTTTCTCTACGAAGAAAACCGTTCCGGGAAAACCCCCTCTCTGTGGGACAGATGGGAGGTTTAATTGACATGGTTCGAGATGGCATGGTAACCGGTAAGGCGATGGTCCGGGATCTGATGTTTGTCTTTGGGCTTCTGACGGAAATTCAGGATCATCAGGAAAAATGTTGTTGCGACATATGCTCGATCACCCATCATCCGAGGCACCATCGGAACTGGCGGAACGTCTAGGCCTCTTGGCCAATCGGGGAGATGATTTTCTCGAACGGTTATGTACGCAGGTCATAGCTGAGATGCCAGAAGAGGCAGATGCAATGCGCCGTGGGGTCCCTCATGTTATCAATAAGCTCTTGGGTCGGGTTATGAAATCCAGCAAAGGTACGGCAGACCCCCAATCCATTCGGAAAATGCTTCAAAAACTGCTTTCTTCGTCATGAGGTCACATTCGACTACCAACTTCGTACATCTCTTAGTACTTTGTTATTTTCAAACCACTACACTGCCACTTTCTGCTCCAAGAATTTCGCCCATTCAGTTTCGCCCCACGAGCTCGAGATCTCACTGGCAAGTAACCCATCCCATAGCACCGAAGGGGAAACATGGACCCCATTCTGCCGGGAGAATTTTACTGCGAGATAAGTTCGTCAAAATTTGAGCCGTAGTCAGCCGCGGATAGAACTTACTGGTGTACTTGAGCTCATCCGTAACGGATACACCACCGTTAGGGGTGCTCTTATTTCTCAAGAGATCCTTGAACGCCTCAACCTGATCACCCGAGACACCCGACTCGGCGTATAAGGAAGCTAGCTTCTCGCGGATCTGTAGGGGCGTCAAAGTGGAGGAGGGGATGTCATAGTATTCCTCCTGTCTCTGAAGCAACTACTCAAGGCTTCTCAGGAAAGGTCAGATTCGGACAAGCACTCTGTCTTACCCGCAGAGAAAAGGGCCAGAATTTGTCTGGCGAGACGCGGGCAGCCTATACATCAGATACGTATCAGGTTGTTGGGAGATACACCAGGGATAGTTACTGCAAGACCAGCTTCATGCGTGAACGTCGAGGCACCATGCCAGGGCTGAACTTGATTCCGGAAGATGATCTTTATCTTGCCTTCATATCGACCACCGACATTGACCCATGGCTTCACGATCTGGTCGATGGTAACCGAAAGCTTCCGGCTAATCGGAGAATGATGTTCGGAACGGGGATGAAAGTAAGAGACGACAGTCACCTGAAGGGACAGACATAATCGACTGGTCCCACCACACGTCAATGACCAAAAAGTGACAAAACAGACTACATACGGAAGATGTCGAGAGTGTGGGGGGCGTCTGGCTTGCCGGCGATTAGGAGAGGTCGAAGTGAGGGTGCAAGAGCCATTTTGTTATGTAATTGATAAGATCTGCGGAGATTTATGTTGGAATTTTGGATTGGCAGACTCAGACTGGGACTCAACTCATGCCCGTAACTTACACTCAATTCTTGACTCTGATAGCATCCGCATTGCGCGATGAGAATGGCCTTGACCTGGCCTACCTCATCCGCCCAGTTAGCTCCCACAGCAAAGATCTCATAAAAGAATTTCGCAACCCAACCGTGCGTCGCGGTTCTCTCCAACCGTTTCTCCCTGAAAATGCGACGTCCATGCACAGCGTCAATCTCTGTCTAGGTACGAAGGCGCGATAGAGTTTCCTTGGGACGAAATGGCAATTCAATATGTCTTGGTCATTACGCACGTTGCAAAACAGCGTTATGCCGACGCGTTTAAGGAACACACGCAACTGGTCAAGTGAGTGTGCAACATCTCTCTATCTTATCCCCTAACACCCGTGCCTTTCGCATTCGTTTCATCAGTTTGTTTCTCCGGTTCTTTACCAATAACAGCGGCTGGACTCTTCCTGCACTTTTTGCCACCCTCTGCGACCTACGTGATCTAGCCTTCGACGTGAGTGTGCTCTCGTATTCTAAGCCAGGGTTGATGTTCTCTGCAGGCGGACGTTCAAGCACGGGACCTGAGTCAGAAGAGTGACTGTATGGAGGAGGCTGCTAGGATAATATCCAAGGCTTTCTCCAATTGTGTCACAGACAGGTGCAGATCAATTGTACCCGTCCAGATATGCAAGTCAACGTGTCTCTAGAACATCCTCTTATCAGATGTCAAGGAAGTGGGGGGTGTACTACGTCGTCGGTCTGGTTCTTAAAAGCTACTTTCGGGTAAGCCAATGCATCGTTACATTGTCTCTCCAAGGTGTGGACATTCTCCCCAAGGTTCGACGTATATCGCTCTCGAAGAACATCCTCAGGGCGTTGGAGGCAAACCGAGATGTCCCTCCGTTGCATGAATACCCGAGAGCTCATCAGGTCAGAGGACATTTTTTCCCTCCTCGACATAGTCTGACCTGAAATCAGGTGACGTACAGATATTACTTGGGCATGCTGGGCTTTTTGAACGAAGACTACACAAAGGTAAGGCACTGCACCTAGTATCATAAGTTTATTGAAACTGGAGCCAGTCGGAGCAAGAATTAACTTTCGCATTTTATAATTGCCACCTAGAGGCTCGCAACAATCAAGAGTGCGTACGCTAACTGCTAGAGCCGTGCCCGTTCCTCATGTATTGTTACAGACGCATATTGACATATCTAATTCCACTACGCATTTTACGGGGCCACCTACCTTCAACGGAGCTTTTAAGCCGATTCCCAGTTTTAGACGAACTATATGCGCCTTTTATTTCCGCAATACGGAAGGGGGATATACAAAGCTTCGATGCTGCCCTAGACAAGTTTGAACGCCGTCTCGTCGACCTTAATATTTGGCTTACACTCGAGAAAGCTCGGGAGATTTGTATCAGGGGGTTGTTCCGACGAGTGTATGTTATACAGCTCACTCTTAGACAGTGCGACTGACGATGTCATCTCTAGCTGGGTGGTCTCAGAAAAGAGTAACCGCATCCCTGTGGCGATGCTCCACAGCTCCCTGCGTGTATCTGGCATGGACGTTTCATCCGAGGAGGCGGAATGTCTTGTAGCAAATATGGTCTACAAGGGCTACATGCGGGGATATATATCCCACGAGAAACAAATGGTCGTCTTGGCGAATACCAACGCTTTCCCTCGACTTGCAGACCGGCCAACTCCTTTTGCGTTACACTGATCTTGCTGGCGCAGGATTCACATTATCCTACCTCGCCTGAGACAAGGCAAGTGGAGGAGGCCAGGGCAGTTGGAGAGTGACATTAGTCGCATCCCTTCGCCGGCCCTAGTCACGCTTTACGGTCAGCTAGATCACGATGACACCCAAAAGTTACGACCATTGTAACTGTTATAAAATGCACCTTCTAGCTACGTTGTAACTAGAACCAATAGATAGGTTGGATATACCGTTGTATTACGAGTGCGTGCAATACGTCCAAAGCTTCTGTTTCGATTTCTCTTAGGGAGTTTCCTATCTACCCCAGTCTTCCAGCGCGAATGCAAGTACGCTGAAAGTGGAAGCTGTCCCTGACATGCCGCCTGCAAGACTCTCGACTTCTCTTTGGACGAACCGTACAAGTTTATCCAGTTCCTCTTGCATCTCGTAGATGTCACCAAACAGTTGCTGACCATCACGCGACACAGGCGGTACGTTATGGTATTGTGAGCCAAAGCGGCCGTGCCTCAATGCTTCTTCCTCTTCTTCAAGGTCGGACTCGCTATCAAAAGCTAAGGCGGCTTCCCGCGATGTCCTTGCGAATACAATCTTCGATCCCTTTCTTCCTTGCTGTTGCCGCCGGAGGCCGTGAGAATCGACCTTTCTTGACAACTGCGCGGCCTTGGGAACTTCGCCGACATCCGCGGTGAGGGCGTCACGGAAGCGTAAGGTCATGTTGAGAATGGAGAGGATGGCTTGACGCAAGGTGATCATCTAGGACACCTGGCATGTTAGAAACTGCGCCCGATCCATAATACAAATCGAAACGACAGACGTTGCTCTGCAAGAAGCACTCGCTTTCTAATCTTTGGAGACTGCAGATGGTGTTTCAAAACCAATCCCAGCGGCGGCTTCTTGAAACACTTACTGTAAGTTGTGCAGGCTTATCATCTCATCCAGGGATTCAGCGGCCTTTAAAGATGCATGGAAACTGAGTAGTTGCTGATGCAAGACCTGCAAATAGGGTTTGAGGTAGAGAAGAGGAAAAATGCGTAATCAGCCTACGTAGGTCGCTATAAAAGTAAGCAGGGTACTGCCACAGTAGATTGTCAGTACATAAGAAAGGAAGATGACGGGCGAACACACTTGATGAACCAGATCAACTTGCTGCGCATTGCGAATATGATCTTATTGGCATATTCTTTCGATCCCAGGTGACTGGTAATGTCTCGCATGCGTGGGCCCTCCAGCACATTCTTGGCGCGACGTATTTGTAGCAGAAAAACGAAGATAGAGCAATAGACGCTAGAAGCATGCATGCCGAAGACGTAGGTGAGGGGAAACGGCGCAGCATATCCCACGAGTAGGTCTTCTAAAGCCTCAACTGTTCCCCTCGAAGCCTTGTCCCTCGATCCAGAATACGAGAAGCGGACTGATGTTGGTTCGATCCGATTGGTGGAGTATTTATTCAGGGTGTCACGGAATGTATTATTCAAGAAATGGAAATCACTCCAAAATTGCCCTGAATCCATCTAGGTAGATGCGTATCAGTATCAGTATGTCGATGTCCCGAGGCGAAGCTTTGATCCACCTTAGCGAAAAGTGTTTCAGAGAAGTACGATATAGCGTCGCCCTTCCTCATAAGGTACAGCTCCTCTATGGCAGTGAGATGCAACCAGAGGTCACATTCGCTGAGTGCCACTTGCGCCAGCCGTTTCTGGGGGATCTGACAACGGGGCAAGATAATATCATGGACAAACCGAGCTAAGTGCTCCTTGGAAGTCTCGACTAGTGCGGTAGCATGGTGTTCGTGCAGCAAGGCAGCGAAGGTGGGCCAGTCAGTCATCCATGTAGATTCGGGTGTCGGATCATTGATAAGGGACAAATCGAGGATACGAAGAAGACCGACAGCCTTCCCTGCACGAAGGACGTGATTGGCCATAACATCCAGAAGAACGGATGCGGACTCGGACGCGTGAGCCTCTGGGTTTGCCTCGCATACTGTGAAGCCGTCGGTCCAAAAATCATAGTCGAGTATTGACAGGCCATTGTCTTGAATAAAAAATTCATCATCTAAAGCAGTAAGGCTGTCGCCTTCTTGCACAAATGCTTGATCGTGTGTTGGCATGCCATGTTTCAACCACAAGCCTGTCATAGTCCATATAGGTTCTGCTGACGCTGCAAATACTTGCATCAGGGCCTTAGAGGTTTCCAATTCTCCATTCGAGGAGCTGCTGTCTGCAGCGGTGAGCAGTGTGTCCAAAAGCAGCGCGGACATGGTAAAGGGGGAGAATCGTATCGGAAGATCGAGAAGCATCCATACTTCCATATTCTTATCCTGTGTCCCGGAGGCCTTACGCATCACTTTCCTGAGGACGTCTAATAGGGCATCAAAGACTTGTGAGAATGAGTCCCGTACACCCTTCTCCAACTTGAGAAAGCTAACAGTTAATGGAGGTCCATTTCCGACCAAGGAAAGAATTATGTCACGTTCCCGACTTGCACACCAAGAGTTGAATAGGCCAATTTGGATCTCCACCGCCTCGGAGAAAGCTTCTACGGTGCGAGTGATGCGACGAAAGTCAACGGCAACGCGAGAGTTTAGTTTTGCTGTCCTTCCAGAGACGCATGTAACAAATCTTCTAAGGTGTTCAACTGTTGACGCAGTTTGTGCGAATGACTTGGTGGTAGATAGCTGGCTACCTTCTGTCAGGTGAATGACCCGCGGCGCGTCTGGGGTGGGCTGTGTGATGTTGCTTGAGCCGAAAGATGGCAAGATAAACAGCAAGACATGCCTCAAACGAGAAAGCTCCGTTTTCAGATTGAGTCCATCCTAAAAAGGAGTTCTTGTACCCTTGAAATGCCATTAAAATCTCACGCACTGCGTCGTGCTCGTGGATGTATCTCTATGGGTGCAGTTACGGTCATGTCAATACTAGTAATCGAATTAGGGAAGCGGTTCTACTGACAACTCTGTGCGGGACACCGTGCTTCAACGAATTCCGTTCAGCTAATATGAGATCGACCGAGGGTCCTGCACAAAGGGAAATCAGCCAACTATTTTGAAACAAAGCAATTAGACGACGTGCCAAGTGATGAAGCATTCTTGATGGCAAATGAAGATGTTAATGATGCGTCGGTCTGATACTCAGTTCTCCAATACTGCCTCCGTTGTAGATCTTCAATCAGTTGCCGATGACCAAACCTCGACATAGTAGCCATACGGGCCGAATCGTCTTGATTCTGGAAGGATTTTTCTTCGATAGATGGAAGTGAGTCTGTCGATGACAGAGAAGGAGAGAGATCGCTGGGGTTGCCAAGTGGCAAAGGGGAATATGGTGGTGTACTATCGAGGCTCCTCGTTTCCCAACGCTCGACTGTGCTGCCAGGTGGGAGACCATAAACACCTTCCCAGTGTTGCCCTTCGAATGGCTCTTCATCCAAGATGTTTTTCCAGCTGATGGAGACGGGGTCCGTACGAGGAGCTCTGCTGTTCTCTAGATAGTGTTCGGCATGTTCTATAGCCAACTGTGGTCGGAGGTACTGAAAGGAGGATCTTCAGGAAACGGATCAGTTGAAGCGGGACTACGGAGAACTTAGGTTACCAAGAACATCAGATGATTGGGTAGGTGTGTAGGCTATGGGAGACAGTCAGCCAAATGCACCGCATGGATGTTAAGGATAATCACAGTGATTTCGGAGTCAATATCATGTATTTTATGTGCGCTTGACTTTAATAGAGAGAGAGAATGCTCAAGGGCATCAGCCCAGGAGTCTTGTGAGTTGATTCGCGCCCTTTCGATGTGACTGCCAGTGCACAAGCTCAGTAGCGAGTGGAAGGTAAAGTGAGAAACAGACCCATGTAGCTGCTTGGTAACGTCGTTCATGCTGGAGCTCGGCGCAGCCTTCACATTATAATCAAGACTTCTTGTGACCACATCCACCAAGGCGCGAAATTCGCCGCCATCATCCTCGGTTTGCAAACCGGTTATTTGAGAAACCAAAGTGTGGCTTAGGGAGATGATACGGGACATCTGTCTTGATGGCAGACGTTGAGAAAACTTGGAAGAGGTCCCATGTCCTGCGCGCGACGTCGGTCTAATTGATGCGCTAGAAAGAGGTCGACTTGCGGCACGTGAAGAGGGTCGATGAGAGCTGGCGCTGCTTGTAGGTCTGGATAATTCATGTCTTAACGGAATATATGGCGACTTTGATGGAGTCACACCGTCTCGGTGGTAGCTGGCTACGCTGGCTGGCCTCGACGCACTCATTTGACCATGTGGTTAGTATCGACAAGATGAGATGCCTGGCCGGCCCGGCGCCCGGCTTTGATACTCGAGTAGGTCATGATCGACCGATCAACCATGTCTTCCTTAATCCACCTCCACGATGAGCTTGCTCAGACACATGATAGGGTGGTAGTCGAGACTCGTTTCGGCACAGTAGCAGGTGGCAGGTCAAAGAACGGTGCTGTAGTATTTCTCGGTATGGATATCTGTTGTTTATCGGTACTATTCCCATTCGACCCGACATGATTGGGATGTCCAGAAATACCTTATGCCCTTCCACCTCAAAGATTCGAGAATCCAGTTCCCCTCCCTCCAGAGTTATCGCTACCAGGACAAGGACTACATCACAGAGAGTTCTTGTCAGTCTAGATGATTCCATCTACCCCAATCTTAGTAGTTTACGATGGCGTTGACCTCTGGCCAGACGCGGTACAGCCCATTAACGACGGCCAAGCTGCTGGTATGTACAGATAGATTCGAACTTTTGTCTCGAGATCCATGAGTGATGATCGACTGTACCAGGGAGAAAGTATGAGGACAAGGTTGGTCTTGGAGAGCCAACCGAAAACCCGTACGACGGTCGTGATCGTAACTCATGCATGTCGCGCTCATGCTCTCAAAAATCAGGCTATTTTTGAATATTATCGCACCTCCATCGTTCCCTGTGCAATCTGAATTCCCTGTCAAGGTCTATATCCACGGCGGGTTCGCCTTGCTTATCCTATGACAAGAAAACTCGCTAATCGACAAGGTTGTGAGGTAGTTTTCTCCAATTCGGATCCCCACATAGTCTGGAGAGTCAGGCTCAGTACATAGCTGCCGAACGTTCCCAAGTCTGGGTCAATATTGGCTATCGTCTTTCCGTGTTCGGGTTTCTTGCCTGTGACAAGCCCAGAATCGAGGGAAACTTTGGCTTCAAAGATCAATGGATGGCTTTGGAATGGATCCGCGACAACATCAGAGCATTTGGAGGTATGATAAGGCGGTTTATCAGGCGCGCGTAACGCCATTTCACCCTTCAACACAACAGGAGACCCGCAAAATATTCAACTCACAGGGTTATCAGCAGGTGGGTCTTATGTCCATTAGCGAACATATAGGATCCTTCTGAGCATCACTTGGGTATTGTAGGTGCTCACTCTGTCCATCAAGCATTGCATCACGCCTCGAAGCTACCGTCTGGAGTGAAGGCGCCATTCACGTCTGCTGTATTGCAGTCAAACGCTATAGTGTAAGGCTTATGTGCTACCTTACGCATATATTGGTACTCAGGCTGCGTGGTCCATAGGATGAACCCTAAAACTCCAGACGAGCTACGTCATCAGTTTGAGGCGCTATCCCGTGCATTAGGATTAGATCCCGATGCTGCGGGCGCACTCTCTGTCTTACGGAATCCTGAGAAAACGAGCTGGCGCTCCATTGTCGAATCAATTGATAACGAGAAATTAGGGCCATATGGGACGTTCAGAGGATGCTTGGATGGTACCTGGTTATCAAACATTCCAGATCCCATGACTTGGCAACGTACCGGGGGTCTAGCGCGTGGACTTCTTGAACACGGGGTCCGCAATGTCATTGTTGGGGATCTCTCCGAGGAGTGGTATCTCTATTCTATTGCCCACCCAATCAAACATACACGGGACATCCAGGAGAATCTCGAAAGATATTATCCATCAGCAGTCGTCGAAGGCATGATTGAGCTCTACGAAAGCCCTCCCTGACGATGCCACCAGTCGAAGAACTTGAGAAGTTGTTCGGTGTAATCCTTAGCACAGCCCAGGTGCACCTGCCAGTTCGGCTTTTCCATAGGGATCTCCTCCAAGCGGGTTATCCGACGTTCAGATATACAATCCAGTGGACGCCCAAGCAGGCACGACCGAACGGTAATAAAATGATCCGTGTGGGAAATTTTTGCTCAGCCGACCCATAGGCTACGTAAC